>JAGPOW010003316.1:12745337-12784448 GCA_030014935.1 Caiman crocodilus
TAATATTTCAAAACCATCAAAGTCGTGGCGGGCGAGAAAAAGGGGTAAAGGAACGTCTCGGGAACTACCCACGACCCAGGGGCCCATAGGGGTCACAGATGGATACAAGTCAGCAGTGTGCCTTTGTTCCCAAGAAGGCCAACAGCATACTGGGCTGCATTAGTAGAAGTGCTGCCAGCAGACTGAGGGAAGTAGTTATTCTACTCTGTTCTGCACTGCTGATGCCACATCTGGAGTACCGTGTCGTTTTGGGTCCCCCCGCTATAGAAAAGTTGTGGATGTGTTGAAGAGAGTCCAGTGGAGGGCAACGAAAATGGTTTGGACGCTCGGGCGCATAACTTATGAGGAGAGGCAGGAGCCTGCGCTAGGAGACATTCTTCCTTTCCAAATCTTGCATAGCCTCTGAACACCACCAAATTAGAGTCATTTCATTAAATCACAGAATTATTCCAAATATTTTTTTCACCAGTTCTTATAAGGAGATAGTTAAAAAATACACATCTGGATAATGCTCTGATATAACACTTAAGAGCTGTTGTATTTTCTTCTTTTTTAACATGAATTCACCAGCAAAAGGAAGAATGCATGAAAGTAAGGTCTCCCAAAATTCTGAGGTAGCCCTTTTGCTTTTAAAAAAAAGCATTTAGAATGCATTTTTTGGAACCCTAATTGACATAAAATGAAGGAAAAATAGGTTTAAAGAGTCTTAAAATAGCAATTAACTATTGCCTGGCTTGGAGGATTTTTGTTGGAGGATTCATTTACATTACAAGTTTTGGAGGATTTTTCTTATTTGGTTCCAGGAAAAAAAAAATACCTTGCTTCTCATGAACAAAGCCGTCTGTTTAGAAGAACTTCCTTTTATATTTAGATTTTCAAAATTCTGAGAATTCATCTGTAGTTCCTTAGTATGGGTTCTTCCCATTATGAATCAGAAACTGGAGCAAGAATATAGCTGTTAAAGTTTGGATAGACCCATAAGTCACTAAACAGATCTCAATGACTCAGGTGGGAATTAAGTTACCTATAGCTCCTTAGGTTTTTTTCATTTTGTTTCTTTTGTTTGTATATTTTAAAAGCATTTCTCCTTCTACAATGAGTAAGTAATTTAAAATTAAAATGCAGCAACTTAGAGAGATGATGTAGAACATTGTGACCCATGTCAAATTGTCTCTGTTGTTAAATGGGATCAGTAGGAATGTAATGTGTTATTTTTTTTAAGATTTTGGAACAGTCTGCCTCAAATTTAAAAAATATTGGTGTCTTTGTTGCACGGAAAAGAATTAACCAAGCACCAAGTAATATTTTTTCATCTTAAATTTTAATTTGCTAATATAGAATCTTATTATTGGAGGAAGGAGGTAGAACGAACAACTATGGGAGATGTCTAGTCTTTTGAAAGATAAAAAAAATAAGCAATTCCTTTCCTTTTGCTTAATTTCCACTTATAAGCATCATTTTTAGAGAACAAGCTAGAATACAGAACTCCACACCCTGATACTTTTGAAGAGAAGATTCCTGGGTGTGACAAGACAGACATTTAAAAAAAAAGAAACCTTTACTACTTTTGCCCAGAAAATGGAAAGGAAAATAAGGAAAACTGATAATCTTCTAGACTTCTATTTAATACCACCAGACTACTCAAGCACTGCATCCAGTCTCAGAGTGCCTTGGAGAAGTGTGCAAAACGCACCTGACCTCTGAAATTATTAGCTTTTGATCTCAACCTTCAATCAGTAAGAGGGACATCACCTCCTCCAACCACAGCACTGAAGTGGAAGTTGAAAAAGTGGTAGAAAAGAATAATTTTGTATTATATTTCAGTGTTTGGGATACTTTCACTGCTCTAAAACGTACTGGATACAGATTGGTCCTGTTTTGATAGTATTAGTGTGAGGATGTATTTGAGACAATTTTCTCCCAGAGAGAAAAAAGGTCTAACGTCTGAGTAAAACCACATAAATACTGCAGTGATACAAGTGAGACAGGATGCTGTGACACTTTGTGGAAATCAGTACTAGAAATACAGACTACCTGGTGATAGATAGACCAGTGAGATAGGGAAAACACAGCTTTGTAAAAAAAGAGAAGCAGAAGAAGAAAAACAGGCTGGCCAGCCAACTCTAGCATTCACGTGCCAAAAGAGCCAGAGGAAAGGTACATTCAGCAGACAGGATCCTCAGGCTCCTAATAGGATGGAAAAAAAACTGGAACTCCTAGCAGTTGTGGGAATCCCAAATAAAGTCCCCATCTTCCAAGGTCTTTGTGCAAAGAGCAGAGAGCCTGAATCTATACTGAGATATAGCTTTACAGTAGGAGTTGCATCCAATGCTGAAGCAGCCAAGCAACAAGAGTTAAATTTGACATGGAAATGAAGCCTAAACTGCTTCCACTGCTGTGAACTGGATCAGCCTTACCAAACCGCTGTATCTAAATGACTAGATGATGAGACAGCAGCTCTTATTTCTTAAGTTTAAGGGGAGAAAAGTAGTTTACCTTTCACCAAGCCATAACTTTTTTAACACTATTCATTTTTCCTTTATAAACTCAGTACTGGCAACCGGATTTTGCCTCCTGTCTCATTACTACCTTTCCTCAAATATTCTCTGCTCTTTTAAAGAGTAATTTTTCTTGGTGGATGAATTTCTGCAAGAATTTCTGCTTTAATTTTTGACTTAAAGCAAGAAGGTTTAATTAATCTCATGTTTTCCTGTTTTATTTTTCCTTCATTCCACGTGTAGAAACAGTTGCTTTTTCACATGTTGTGAAAGACTCAGCATGAGAAGCAATAGGGGAAAAGAAGTAAAAAGAAAACATTGTGTACATGCACATTTCATTCACATTGACATCTATTTCAAATAGTTCCTTGGCTAGTTAAGCAGCATGAAGAAAAAAATCTTATGGGTATATGATAGGATCTAACTTGTCTTGAGCATCTTGCGCTCATTGTATGGTTTTACTCGCAGCATTTAATTTCACTTAGGCTTTTTAAATTTATCTTTTCAAACAGAAACGCCCAATTTTGCTAAGGCCAAATCATGGCAATAACGTAAAATGAAGGTCAGACTTTGAAACAATATGGAAGTGAATCAGAGAAATAATGTCACAACTAAAGTGGATTGAGGCGCACACAGGAGCAGTCCTTATAATGAAAAAATTAGAACTAACTAAGAATTCTTGTGATACAGGGGAAAAAAAATTAAGGGTGAGAAGGAGAACAGAGAAGTGTTAGCCTCCTTTGTACAGACAAAAAACCCCAAAGAAGGTCACAACCTCCCTCCTTTTTCTTAGCTGATCACCTTTAAAATTATAAAACACTCAATATGATCAAAAGGCACAGGAATCTTGAAATTCAGTCATTTGTGTGTAAAATGTCTACAGAATTTTTTCAAACCAATTTGAAAAATTTTCCTCATCATGAGAAAATTCCAATCATACAAGTGAATACAGCAACAGAAATCACTGACACCTGGATTAACTGCTTGCCAATGCTGGAGGAGGAGGAGGAGGAGAATTCATCAACTCTTACACTGAAAAGTTCATATGCAGAAGGGGAGCAAGGGAGAAAGGTGCATCCACACATCCAATTGAGTGAAAGAGTTACGAAAAGAAAATATTTGTAACTCCAGCCCTGGCATAATAAACTAGCCAACAAACATCCACAGCTGTTAATTTTGCTAGGAAAAAAAAAAAACCCTTTAAGGCCTAGACAGTACACATTAATGTTAACATGTCAAGTACACTAGTGTCCAAAGAAAGCATGACCAGCTATTTTAGGGTAGCTAGTAATAGTTTGCTTCCAATGAGTGAAGGACAGTCAAGAAAGGCAAACACAACAGTTACACAAGTTACACCAGAATCTAGTAAGTCATGCTGGTGTGAGACTATACAACACACAAAGCCCCCCTCTGATAATGATCTGTAGATCTTTAGAGAGACCCACAACTCTTAGGAGTTGCTACTCTTAAAGTGGGGACTGTGGGTCATTTCTTTTAAAGAGAACATGCTTTCAACAGCATCCTCCTAAATTTGACTGTAAATTATTCTCACCCCCACCTCTTACCTAACTAGAAATTGTGATTTTTGGAAGGGCTGAACAACATTATGGCTGTATACCAGCTAGTCTCACTGGCAGCCATTATTAATACAGTGATGCCATTTATCAACCAATCCTATTTTTTCTGTCTTCATCTTGCCAATATATGCTGTCATACTGTCTTAGAAAGGCAAAAACCACTACAGCAGCCACAAAGCTAAGTGGGACTCTCCAATCTCTAACAAAACCTTTTAGCCAGTCTCATTTAAAAGTTATTTTCCCCACTTTCCCTTATTCTTAGAACTACAACAGAATGTCCCCATACCTCTTCCTTTGTACATTTTCATCCCTAGACATCCTCTTTAAAGAAATATATATCCCAATCAACAATGCTGAGGAACCACAACCAGAGAAGCCTTTCCCCTTGAGTGTCTAGGCTTTAGTCAATTTGGATGTGAAACTATACCTAATATATCATTCTGTGAATAGTGCAGTCTCTTTCAGTTCCTTTCTAGTTGATTATTTCTTCTAATGCAGTACAGAAGCTAGAATTAGTGATATGCCCACTGTTCAAATATGGTAGTAGCTTGACCAATTGTTTTGTACTTTTGTTTTTATTTTATTTATTTATTTATTTTTACTTTTACAGAATTATTTTACTTTTTAAAAGAGAAAAAACCCTTGGGAACATTTGTGTAGAAAAGCACTTCTCACAATCTTTACCTATGGCTTATATTTATTCTTTTAAATAGTTGTGGTCTTAGCCCTAATTATCCAAAACCCACTTACACAATCACCTTCCTCACACAAACAGGGTGCATGCCAACCTCCCATGATTTATATTCAAAAGAAATAACATGCTCTTTCTAGGGTACACTGATATATTGGTTAGCTATTGGATCAGTACCAATAAAAGGATAAATGATGTTACTGGCTATAGGCTTTTTTGTTGTTGTTGTAGCTAACAATTAAAGCCCGAGGTTCAGAGCACTGTGGTGACCGTAGTTCAGTCCCTACACCCTGCCACCGGCCCATGATCACAGCAGATTACAGATCTGGTATGCAATGGGAGGGGTAGGAAGGGTTGGAGGTGCCAGAGAACAAAGGGACTGTTACCAGCTCCTGCTGTTGCTGTCATGGCAATGCCATGTGCAGCAGGGACACAAGTTCCAGGGCTGCCACAGAGAAGTTGGGCTGTGCACTGGTGGGATATAGCATTGTGCAAAGGATATTTCATTCTACTGGGTGCCTTTGCAAGAGCAACTTATCTCCAGCAGCCATTGGAGGTCAGCTGCATGGGGCTCCCCAGCAAAGACGCAGCAACATGTTCTGGGGTCTCAAAAGAGCCCGGTGCTGCTATCTGCATGAGGGGCTGCCCTGCCTGGCTGGGACTGTAGCACAGGCTGTGAGCAGAGTGAGCAGGAGCTATGGATCAGAGTGGGCAACGTATGTGGGAATAAGGCAGTGGTGACTGATGTGTGCGCGCACGTGTATATGGTAAATGCAAAACAGTTTATGTCAGTAGTTTAAAACGCTTTGTGCACTATTACTAAAGATCAATTATGGGATCCATGTCAGTTGATATGCTGGCTAATCATCGACTATCAGTATTAGTCAAGAAAAATCTTTACTGGTGCAACCCTACTCTCTGTCCTTTCTACTTACATATATGAGGTCTTCAAACACAGGTCTCTATTTTCCCTTTAATATTATATCGAGGGAACTTGCTTTTCTCCTATTGTACAGTGAAGCAGAGTAGTATGCCCTACAAACCAGAAAAAATGTCCATCCTAAACTCCAATTGGAAGTGACGATAAACCAGTGTTTCACTTTGGACTGTTTCATGCCAGTTGAAGAAAGGCCAGCTCTGCCCACCAATGAGTTAAGGAAAAAATATCACTGATTTCTCTCACAAAATGTACCCTTCCATTCCATGAAAATCTGTAAATGCAGCAGTGTGTTGTTTTAGTGTTAAAACAGATGCATCAATTTATAGGAAAGTCAAGGAGAGTGTAGCAATTTTAGTCTAATGGTTATTGCTGAAACGTGTGATCACCTATTATCAATTCATGTAATAGCAAGATAGCAAGCAGTGTCAGCAAGCAAAGTCTCTATGAAGTATTCTCATGTGACGAGGACACTGACAGGGAACAATAAAAGATTAAAAGTAATATGTTGTACTGCACAGACAGCTAAATTCAAAGTGTGTCAAAAGTGTTCTGGCAGCGAGACATTGTGAAACAAGTAAGTGTCAATTACATTGTTTGCCACACGGGGGGGGGGGAGGGGGGAGTAATTCTTGATTTTCACTGCATTGCTAACAATTGTGTATAAAATGCTCCATTTCTTCAGCTACCACTTTAATCAACTACTGCATGAGAGAGAAGCCTTATCTATTGCTAATGTTTTATTACAAGAAGGTTGATTGAAGACTGCAGAAACATAAGGCATTGACTTCTACAGAATTTAAGCTTTAATTTTTTTAAATATTCAGCTTCTAACCATTAATGCATCGTGAAAATAATTATTTGAATGTAAAGTAAACAGAAAGAACTATGAAACTTATGCAACAAGAACTATGATCTGATGGGTATCTCCACAGCCTGGTATGATAACTCTTATGACAGAAAGCATAGCCCTCAGGTGTTGATATTCATTTCAGAAGAACAGAGTTTCAAGAAGAGGTGGTGGTGTCACTTTGTACATCAAAAATATATATACTCATTCCCTGGTTCAGGAGGAAGACAACAGCAGATCAGAAAGTGTTTGGGTAAAGATAGAAAGTGGAAGATACAGCACCAATATAAAAGGTGAGGATTTATTATAGGTCACCAAGTTAGGAAGAAGAGATGAGGCACCTTTCATGCTGGTGACCAAACTATTCAAAAGCTATGAGATTGTACTGATGGGAGACTTTGGTTTTCCAGATATCTACTGAAAGAACAACACACCTAAACAAAATGTTGTGCAAGTTGAGCATACATCTAGGGGAAGGAGATCATCATTCTTGGTTTCTGTCCTAAACTCAAAAGATGGGAAAAGCATGGTGTCACCAAAACTAAGAAGTTAGGTTTCAGAAAGGTGGATTCCAACCAACTCAAGGAGATAATAGACATGATGCCGTGCAAAGAAAGACTAAAAGATAAAGATGTCCTGGAGTGCTAGAAGTAGTGGGGGCGAGAGGGGAAGAAGAAAACAGGTAGCAGGGGGCAAAGGGTGGTAAAGCAGTAAAGGATGGGAGTCAGGCTGCTTGACTCCCTCCACCCCACCCTCAATTGTAGGGGGTGGAAATCAAAATTTAAGATGACACTGCAGTAATTAGATTCTAAGCATGGAGAATTATAACAAACTTATGTATTTCCCTTGTATAGAACACAATTACTGTGGTGGTAGTCTTAAATTTGAAATCATCCTGGATCTGGCTAAGTATATTTATAAAGTTGTGGGAGATGAGTAAGGTAGAGGACAGGGAAAAGGCCATTGTAGTGCCCCCCTGCCTTTTTCCTAATGTAACTCGTGCCAGCACATTAAGGCCAGGTTATGTGCTGGATTTGGGGTCCTCAGGATGCCAGTAGCCCTGGAAGCCCCTCAGGCAGACTACTGACTGAGCCGTCTTGTAAAGAAGGATGCCCCTCACCATCCAGGAATTAGCTCTGAGCCCAATGAACACGTTATTCTTTATTATACTCAACCAATTTATATATAGTAAAAATAAACAAAAAACATAACAATAGTCAATAAAAAACCTAACAATTTAGAATAAATTTTGAACTACAACATTAGGTGGATAATTCCAGCACACTGGATGTTCCCACTTGTGTTAAACAACATAAATAACTAAATTCACCTTATCATAACCCTTTAAAAAACAGTCCCTGTCCCCCACACTTAACCCAATTGATTTCCTTCTAGTCACAATCCACTTCCCATAAGAATAAATAGAGATGACCGTTTCAGGCTGGACATAAGGAAGAACTTCTTTACTGATTGAACCCCCAAGGCCTGGAACAGACTGCTACCGGAGGTAGCTCAAGGTAGGCGCTTGAACCCCTTCAAGAGACATTTGAATATTTATTGTGCTGGAATCCTATGACCCCTGCTGACTTCCTGCCCCTGGGGCAGGGGGCTGGGTTCAATGATTTTCCGAGGTCCCTTCCAGCCCTAGTATCTATGAATCTACGAATAATAATAAATAAATACAAATACATATTAAAAACAACCAACCAACCAGCTACAACTATGATCCACCACTAGATGGCAGAGGTGAGGCTTCTGTTGTGGGGTGGAGGAGAGAAGAGAGATGGTCTCCTTTAATCATTCCCGGTAACACAGCAAAACAGACTCTGAGCAGCTGATGCAGGTAATAAGCTCCCTGTTGTTTCCTTATTTAACAGATTGTTCTCTTAAGCAGTTTCCTTATGAAAACACACTTACTGTAAACACTAGTAATTAGGTGTCCTCTCACACACCCATCCTGGTTTTTCTCTCAGCCCACTCCCTCTCAGGGCCATCTCCCCCTCCTAGCACATCTACCTGCAGACAGGAGTTTCCCTCTGCAGGTCTCTGACTCTGTGGCTTGAGCCTTCCCAGCTCTGATTTCACCCCAGTGCCTCAGCTGGACAACTCACAATCTAGTCATTAACCCTTTAAGGGCTGTTTCTCCCAGTCCCAGCAAGCCTACCAGCTCTGCTTACCAACCCCTCCCCACTCCTTCCCTGGCACCTGTGTCCCTGGTTGCCCATCTCTAAACCCAGTAGAGAATCAGCTTCTCATGGGATGACGCAGACTATCCCCCATCCTGATGCCTGCTTCATGGGCAAGTTTTGGCTCAGTCTCCCCTGGCTTGGGCTGTGTTTGTGCACCCTCTCTCCAGGGCAGGAGTCTGCTCCTCACAGCTTCTCTTTTCCCCCCCACTTTTTTTCTCCCCCTTTTTCCTCCCTCAGCAGCAGATAATCAGCCCCCAGTTTGCAATGTGGGCTCTGGTCACAATTTAAATGCTCTAATAAGAAGCCACTACATACCCTCCTGTCTGGTAAAGCTTACGCATCCTCTGCAAATTTTTGACACCTTTTCTTGCAGGGTTCTTAAGTGCAGCCAGGTGAGCTTTGCAGCTGTCACCAAAAAAGGGAAGAGGGGCAAAAAGGAGGACCTGGGGAATTATAGCCAGGCTAGCTTCCCCTTGATACCAGAGAATTTCATTTGCAAGTATCTGAAGGAGGAAAGACTCATCACAAGCAGCCAGTATGCATTTACCAAGAACAAACTGTGCCAGATTTCATAGTCTTCTTTGAAGTGGATGAAAGGAATGCTGCAGATATAGTGTATCTGAACTTCAGCAAGGTTTCAGACAAAATCCTACACAACATTTTCATTGAAAAATTGGACAAATATGGCCAGGACAAAACTACCATATGGTGGATAGACACCTGGCTCAACAGCCACAAGCAAATGGATCCATGTCAGAGTGGCAAAAGTCTTTGGGTAGAGTCCTACAGGGGTCTGTCCTGGGCCCAGGGTTGTTCAATGTGTGTATTAATGATTTGTAAAAAAGCAAATTTGAAGATGACATGAAACTGGCAAGGACTGTGAACACACTGGAGGATATGAGCACAATTTAGAAGGATCTGAACAGACTGGAAAGCTGGGCTGGAGGTAAAAGAATGAAATTTAATGCTGACAAATGCACTATGCTGCACCTTGGGAACAATAATAAAAAATATAAATATGAAATAGGTGACAACTGGCTAGATGACAGCATAATGGAGAAGGATCTAGGAGTCTTGGTAAGTTAGATTCCATGAACCTCCAATGTAATGTAGCTGCACAAAAGGCAAATATGGTTTTGGGTTGCATCATAAGTACTCATTCTAGGTGTACTGCATGAAGTTTGGAGCTCCACATTTGGAAAAAAGACATGGAGAAGTTAAGCAGGGTCCAGAGGCAGGCAACAACCCCCCCCCGAAAAAACGATAAATGGCTTGGAAGGCAAGTCATACAAGGAGAGGCTGAAAATGCTAGGTATGTTCAGCTTGAAGAAAAGGTGCTTAAGAGGGGACAAGATAACAACAGTCAAACATCTGAAGGGCTACCCTAACAAAACAAAAAAGGAGCGAGAGAAAATACCTTTTCTCTCTTGCTGACATGAGTTAAGACACCAAGCAATGCCTTGAAGTTGCAGCAAAGTAGACTTAGAGTGGATATCAGGAAAAGACTTCTTCACTGTTAGAACAGTGAGGCAGTGGGCTAGACTGCCTAGGGAAGGTGTGGACTTTACATCATTGGAGGGGTTCAAGAAGAGATGGGAAAAGTATTGTTTAGGAATGATCTAGAGGTAGCTATGTCTAATTGCTCTGAAAAGAGTAACTGTTGGGAACCTAAGAGCACCCCTTCCTTCTGACAGACTACTGGGAGATAGGAATGCGCCGATAAATATTTCTTGGCCGATACCGATACCCAATTATTAGCCATCTGTATTGGCCGATACTGATCCAATCCAATAGTCAATTTACAGAAATGCAACCCAGCAGCTTGGAGAGAAGCATCCTGATGGTAAGTTTGGTATGTGTGTGGAAGGGGGTAGGGAAACAGATCAAAACCCCCATGGTGAAGGTAGGAGTGGGGCAGAGGCAGGGACTCACCCCCAGATTTGTGCACATGGGGTGAGCTTGTGACCAGGGGCTACAATGCCAGCCTCTTCCCTGTGAAGGGACTGGGTCAGGGCTGAGCTTGGGGTAGGTGGCAGCAGTTGGAGGGGTGACTACAGGCAACTTTGGGGTGGCTATAGCCTCCCAAGTTCCTCCTAGTGCCACCCCTGCACAGGGCACTCTGCTTTCCGCTCTGCAGCCTTTCCCTCAGGAGCCCTGCACAGGGCCAGCACAGGACTCCCAAGGAACAGGCAGTAGAGCAGAGTGCCCTGAGCAAACATCTTAGTCTTTTCCTCCAATGTTCATATGTATAAAACAGGTAAACTGCATCTGAAGGCAGCTGATCATGAACTGCAGAGAGAATTAGGCTCTTCATACTTTTTAATCTCTTGGAAGCTCTATTTGTAACTATTTTATAAATTGTAGTCTATGCTAGAAAGTTTTTAACAAATTACTGGTAGAGTTTAACCAGCAAAACCTTTCAAGTGCCAAGGTGATTATATAGCACTGAAACTACAATGTGTAACAATATGGCTTATACCCATTGCCAAACCAGCACAAGCCATGCCAGCAAAATTCTAATATTATAAAAGTCTAAGTTTGTCTGTCTGTCTGTCCATAACACTTCACTTGCATGCCAATTGGCTGACAAACAGCCAATCAGATTGCTCCAAGCATGGGGGAGCACAGCCATGATTCTGAAACCACGCCAAGGACTGGACAGAGGGCAGGAGAGCTGCTACCTTTGGCTCCCCCACCCTTCTTCCTGCAAGCTGTGCCAAGGACCAGACGGGGTGGAGGAGCCCAGGCCAACGCTGGGCTTGGGACCTGCTCCCTGCAAGCCACACCAAGGATCAGACAGGAGGCGAAGGAGATCAGGCCAGCGCTGCTTGCCTCGGCTCCCCAACCCCACTCCCTGCTAGAGACAGAAAAACAGCAGCATGGGGTGTTAGGTGGTGACACTCCATACCAGCCCACTCCCATACTAGCCAATGGACAATTGGCTAGTAGTCCTAGATTAATATAGCAGAGACTGTACCTGGGTGAGTGTTCTTGGTTTTGTTTTTTAAAGTGGTTAGCTATGGTTGGCTAAACATTTAGCATTAACCTGCCCTTAGGTAATGACAGCGAAAATATTTGTAGATACATGAGCTTTACAGCCTGTTCCATATCAATTAGTGCCTCATTCCAGACAAACACCCTCAACCAAGAATATTCTAATTCTAGTTCCAACACACCACAATTTGACTCTCATAGCTATTCATCCTATCTGACAAACTGCAAAACTAAAACATGAACAAAGGTTTTAGAAACTGTTCTCATTTCTCTTCCATTTCCCTGAAGACAATGGCAACACTTTCTAAATTGAAATGTTTCCTTCATCTCATCCCATTTCATGAACTATCCATGGAATTTTCCAATTTGTAGTCGTTCCTTTTGGCAGTCATATTCTCCTCTGTTCTAATCAGATGTGAAGCGGCCTAAACTCTAATTCTCAAAAAGATGCATTTGCTTGATGCAGTTCATGTAAACAAACTGCAGTGTGTTGTGGGGGGAGGGAAATTAGAATATTCCAGATTTTCTCACTATTCTTGGTGCAGTTTTCAACTGGACAGTGATGGCTAATCTTGCAGTTTGTCTACTCACCAACTGCACTAGCCAAGTTAAAAACCAAAATGAACATATGCAAATAGTTAAACTAGATCTTTTTTTAAACAGATGTAGTTAAGCTCTACTCTACAGGTGGAAGGTGTGGCACTTAAAGAAAACAAATCAGGACAGATGCAACAGCGAATATCCAGTTTCTCCAATGACTAACCTTGAACAGCAGAGGACAGGAAACAGGGCACAAAAAAAAGGACAAATTATACATAATTGGCTCTGCTGCCCATACAACCCAGCAATACTCTGAAGTACTAGGCACTAGTCCTTGTAGTTGAGCTAGAAAGTAATAGTATTAATGTTAACACAGAATAAAACAGGCTCTTTTAGGAGGGACAAGATCAGAGGAGTGCAGAATGCACATCTGTTAAGTTTCAAAATACACAGGCTATGTCATTTCTACCCGAGTTATGAAGGAAGACCCTTACACTCCATGTCTTTGCTCCCATAGCTCTATTTGTAATCACTGCTTTGAGCTGAAAGAGCCCACCTCTGTTAACTTTCAAAGCATAGTGTAAAACTCCTCATCTTCCCCAATTTAGAGGGGATTGTTTAGAGATGAGGGGCAACTGAGTTTACCTATTTTTTAGTTTTGTAATGTGTTTTAGCATGAAGGTAAAGATAATCCAGGCTGGGTTTCTATCTAGGGACCTAACTCAATTAGTGATTTTGCAGAAATCGCAAGAATCAGGCATTGCCCATGAAATACACAAAAAAAATTACTAAAAATAAAATGCTGGCTCCCCAGTGGGAGCCAGCAGTCCCCACAGACAATGAGCTTAGTCACACAGCCTGCTGGAGAGGCGGGAGGGAGAGGACTGCCAGTGCAAGACGACAGCTGTAGGGGACAAGAAATGGGGCACTTTTGGCTTACAGGGGAGGGTGTCAGAAATGGCTCTGGCCCTCTCAGTGCTAGCCTGGTACTGCAGTACCTCCAGACCTGGTGCCAGTTCCCTGGAAAGAGAATGCCTGCCAGTTTTTTAAGAGTGATACACACAGGGTTCCTGCCAGCATTTTTGGCACTAGAGGACAGTGTTGGTGCTTGCTCTGACTTCTGAGTGCCAGCCTGGCATTACCGTACTTCCAAGCCCAGTGTTTGCTTGAGGAACAACAGCCCTTTTTTGTTTGTTTGTTTGTTTAAGGGACACACACACACACACTTTTCCCATCAGTGTTTGCCCAACACAGGCTATGTGTTTTAGGGTCAGGCTCAGCATTAGCTCCATTACTGAGAACATGCTCTTGGCAATAGTTTAAATAACCTCACCCCACCCCCCAAAAAATTTAGTGTATCTGAATAAATATGGTACTCTCTACTGGATGATCTTTGGTGGCTGCTACTTTTGCTCAATGCAAGCTGGCTCCCTTAAACTAGTGGCAAGGTACTATAGCAAGTGACTACCTTCAAGTTGTGTCAGGTTGGAAAAACCGATTATGTTGTGCCTGCTCCCTTCTACAAGGAAAATTCACTGAAGATTAAAATGTAAGATAAGCAACTCTGGAATAAGCATGTCTGCACCCTACATGCTCTCATTCTTCTGACAGGATAATTACACCGCTTCCTAAAATGACAAACAAAGCTAACAAAAGCACTCTTATTGGCATACCTGTATTCACACGTGGGGTTTTGCCGGAACAGCTATGTTAGGTAGGGGCATGATCTCTTGATATGCCTAGCCACACAGATAAACCAACAAAGCTTTGTAAGAGACTAAACCTAGCTTTCCAGAAACCGTTTAACTAAACCAAAAATCACTACTGTGCTTCTCTACCAGCCACTTCCTCAGCTGTGATCATGTTTACTCAGTGCACCAAAACTGGAGAGCAGAACCAAATTTTAAGGTGGCTTGGACCTGCAGGCCCCTCTGTCTCTACACACATGAAAACTGTACGCAGGAGGTTACAAGCAGAAGTGGAAAATACAGTGCAGTGGGAATGGAGATGGTAGCCCGGCAGCTAAAAACTTGCTTTCAATTCTGGTCTTCAAACACACTTCTGCTACCATTTCTTGTAACCAAGAAATATAATCACTGCACTCTTCACAGTTAAAAAAAAACAAAACAAACCAACGAAAAATCCATTTTATAAGACGCGTCCTATAGCAATTGCCGGTGGAAGATTTCTTTGGTGGCAAGAACTTATTTAGAAGAACTTATTTCTGTACATACCAAAGTGGCAGGTAATCCAGCTGCCATAATCCAAAACAGGTAACAGAAGGAAGTTAATAAAGTCTAGCTTCAGTGTTATAAAACACCCCATAAAGCCACAAGAATGACAAGTAAGAGAATGGATTACTAAGATATGTAGTCTGTGAACCCAGAGTTGTCGCCAACTTTTTCTTTGCATTTCATATGCAGAAAGTTACTAGAGAGCCCCAAAACCAAAAGTATTTGTAGCCTGCAATTAGTAGATATAAGTTGAAAAATATATACATGCTTGTCATTGATAAATACACCATTTCTTTACCCAAGAGCCAAACAAATTAAATCAACATCTGAATCAATAGTAAAAAGCTGTCCAGTCCCAGTCTGACTTCATTTTCCCACTAAAAAGAGTTAGATAGGCAAAGGAGTCCATATTTGACCCAAAAAACCGAAATAAACAAATATCCCCCCCAAATAAAAAGGTCAGAGTACAAAGAAATACAAGTCACCTCTAGTACCCCAAGTCTTTGAAATAGTCTTTTGTAAAAGAACGGTTAAAAGAGTTGTTGGATCAGAAGCTTTTCGGTAGGATTCTGGATAATTTTATTTTAAAACCTACAGCCTAAAAGGGGCAAACAAACTCCTTTCAAAGGTCAATGTGGGAAAATAGATTCTACTAGCAACAACTACAAATATCTGCCATGAGTTTTGGCAAATTCAGCAAATCCATCATGAATTTTAGCAATCTGTGTATCCCTAACCATTACTTACTAAAAAAAAGTCTCATATCTTCCATTTTTGTACTACTTTTTTCTTGTGTTTGTCCCTACCTAGATCAATTCCCTCCTTACAAAAAAGTAGAGTTAAGGTTCTAAACAACCTAAAAACAGTTTAAATGTTTCAGTTAAAATACCTGAAAGATAAGGATTTGCATTACACAATTCAGAAAACGTATGCAGGTGAAAAATTCTTCAAATGTATTATATTGCTACTACTAATCTTAACTTGATCCATTTTCCTTCCTTTACTTAAACTTTCTTTACTTCTGGGAGCATCTCATGAGTCCCAAATGACAAACATGTAAGTCTTCCATGCTGCATATGTTACACAAGCTAACTTCACATACATACTACGTATGAGACAAAGATTTCAAGTTCACATGGTACATGATAGTTTTCAGAGACTGACCGAAATCTTTGGTTATTCATTATTTGCATCACAGTAATAATCAAGGTTGTGATGGTGCATAAGAGACTAGCACTGTCCCGAGTGACCTGACGAGTTTAAAGTTTGGAAAAAATGTAAATCAAACCATCTAAAAAAAACTAACAACAACAAAAACCCCAATCATTACCAACATGCCAAACTTAATTACCCTGAACCAATTCATCTGAGGTATCCCACTTAAAAAAGAACTATAAAATATTTTCAAAACTATCAAAATACAGGTGTGCTAGATATGCTCCCCCACTCCTCCAAATTTGTCTCTGCCAAGACCTCTCACTCTAACAGAAGTCATGAGGCACCAGCAGTTGTGTTAGAACTTTTCCAAATGAGGCCAAGACAGACTCAACTGATTTGACAAGGATAAAGGGACACCATGCTAGGAACTGTGCTTAGAAAACACAAGCTTCTGGCACCTACCAACCCTGTCCCAAGTATGCAGAGCTCCCCAGAATTGCTAGTCTACTCATCACATGCTGTCTAAAGTAACTTAATTCTGGGAGCATCTACATGAGATGTTTACCATGCAGTAGACTAATTAGCTGCTCAGTAAACATCTTGGCGGCTACACATATACCACTATTTGCCCAGAGTAAACTAATTTACTCTGTAGCAGTGCCTGTGTAGACATTACTCTGGCAAGCTGAGGTACAAGGGTGCTTCAGTGTGGGTGCTGCCTGCCAGTTAGCCCTGCACTAAAGCACCCTCACGCCCCAGCCAGCCCCTCCACTGCACACTGAGATTGGGGAAGCAGCTCCAAGCTAGCAGGCTAATCCCCAGACTGCTTGCCAGCCAGGGCTGCTCCAACCCAATTCACTGTGCTCCTATCCCAAGTGCATGTGTAAATGGCAATGAACTCTGGAGTTCTTTGCTCCACAGTTTACTGCTCGTAGGTGTATGTTCAAATGGTGCACCCAGGAAAAATAAACTCTGGAGTTTACCGTTTTGCATTAATAGCAAGTATAGAGGCACCCTCTGACTTAAGGAGGAAAATGAGTGAAATGATCACTAGGGCTCAGATTGTTATAAGGATAACTAAAATTATCAGTAAACTCTATTGATTTCCTTAATATATTCAACGAGTGAAAATATTAAGTCACACACTTCAAGGCATGTACAAAATTCATTAAAGTAGAACCAAAATAAAATGCACCACGGTCTACTCAATAATTGAGACAACAAAACAAATTTTCAGACCAGGAAAAAAAAAGCTCCTTTAGGAATGTGGCAGTTGGGGGTGGGAATAGAGCAGTACTTGCAGTTGACCTGTTAGCACCACAGTGCTGTGTGCTGCAGCTCAAAAAAACCTATACAGCCTTTAAAAAAAAAAATCAAGTTCAAATACTTGTCTTCTATAGTTTCAACCTTCATAAAAATAGATTCATTAAAATGAAAATGATACTCCAAGTGATGCTAAAGATCAGCAGGTTAAGAAACAGACTTGTGACAAAAATACACTCTGCAAGGCATCTTTGCAATAGGATTTCTGGAAGAAGCTTAAGTCATTCAACAGACCATTAACTAATAATACAGAAATGACTAATTTATTAAATGGCTGAACCATTTCTATATTTATGTATTATATGATCTTCCTTTTGACTAGATCCAAGTAATATAAACCTGCTACTTCACACTAGTATGGTCAGGCACAAATTAGTAAGTCACATGGTACTTTCAAATAAAACTGAATCATCAGAGGAACAATGAGAACAAATGGTGAGGCAGTTTGCTGCAAAAGGGACAGTGCCTCTTAACAGCCTTTCAGTCCAAGAAAGACAAGCAAAATCAGGTTATGTCTCCAACCTCCATGCACAGGATTTCATACATTTTTTAAAACTCTAACATTACAGCGCTTGCCATTTTAATATCTTAGCTGTTCATACTCTTCTTTTCGAAAGCAAGAAACCAAAGCCTGTGCTGTAAATGAGCAATTACAAATATATATCTATATCTTCCAGTTACCTCAGGAACAGGATTACTAGGTAAATTCAGATCCTAGCCAAAACAAAAAATGCATGGGATGTATGAAAGCTTTAAGGGTAACGAATGATCTATACACCAAATTAACATGGACACTCCATGAAACAGGTCAAATTCAGCAAGCTAGTTCACAGCTCTGTTCATCATAACCATTAAAACAGCCCTCCTTGAAGGGATACTGCCAATTTGAAAGGAACAGCTACTTAGCTCCACCCGAATCTCCCTGCTCATCAATGCTCCCCCATACCTCCTTCCATTTTTTTTTTAATGTGGAAAATCTATACCAGTGAGTCTCAATCAGGATACCACAGCCCTTAGAGCTTTTGAAGGGTGTCTTGAGGTGTGAAATAAGGGAGGTGTGAGAAGATAAGCAGATAAAGCCAGGTTCAAGCTTGTCCCTGCCCGGCTAATCTGCCACCCCTGCTACCTGGCTCCTCTGCAAGGTGGTAAGCACTATAAAATTAGATTTTGAAAGTAGGTGCCACTCAATTCACCAGTTATGCAGGAATGCCTCAAGTCCAAAAAGGCTGAAAACCACTAATGTATGCCAAAAGGGAAGCCAGTTAAGGCTATCTAGATCAGGACTTCCTTCATAAAAATTCCTGCCCACGTTAAGATTGGTGCAGTTGTACCTATGGCAGCACTGGTATAAATACCATTTCAGAAAACACTGCATACATTCACTCTCTCTCTCCCTGTTTTGTTTGACACTGTACAAAACAGGTCTACAGCATACTGTAGTTAAAACATTATGATGATAGTAGCCGTCAGCCACAGTAGCCTCTCACTATTACTATCACTGGGGAAGGTGAACAGGTAGTGTTACTAGCAAGACATTTTTAGAAAAGTCTAGTGAAGGCATAGCTGTTTTAAAAGCTACAAACTATATTCAGGGGGGAAAAAAGTGAAACAGATTACATTGAAAATGTAGTCAGATGTACAACAAATGACTGAAGATATGCAAGATTCTTCTTACGCTCTTATTTGGTGACTTACGTTAAAAGGTCAAAAATACTATGTTTAAGCTGATAGTGTCCTTTCAGGCAGAAACTCTGCTACAAGGATCTAGTAATAAAACTTGGCATTTAACATAGTGTTGTAATCTTCAAAACACTGTACAAACATTAGCTAAATATCCCCCTCCTCCCCAAAACACCATTTTCAGGCTGATATTTATTATCCCCATTTCATAGATGTAGCTCAAGGTCACACAGAGCAAGCCAGTGACAGAGCCAGGACTAGACCTCAGGAATTGTTCCCTAGTTGCTTCTAGTTCATTAATATGAGCAGCCGTCAGAAATTTATTCACCTGTCTTTCCAAACAGAATATAAAAACCTTAGTTCTACATTTAAGAAATAAATTAACTGACAAATTTGGACACTGGCTGATTCCAATTGTGAAGTCAGGAGAATCGATAGAGAGGATGGGAATTAATATTTAGATTGTAAATATTTTTATCCCCAGATTACTATTACCACTATTATGAAGTGTAGATGACACCAAATCTGAGACTGCTTCAGCAATCAAAAAAAAACTTAACGAAGGCAACTGCAAAAGGCTAAAAAGTCAGATCTACAGGATCTCCTTCAATTAGCAGTTGTGAAATCTTGGTTTGTTTCACTTCACTTGCACATAAACTGAACACATAGTAAAATGTTACAGAAGCAAGGTTCTGCCTTCAATTTACAGCATTCCATCACTATAACCAGTGCTGTGCTGAACACAAGGAGAGCCTATGCTTCACCTGCCCAGAATTGCAATGCATCACAATAGAAAGAGAGGGAGAAAAATAGTCAATGCAGAAGACACTCTGCAGTTTTCAGTGACAGAGCCCCTCATTTACAAGTATATAAATTAAGCAGATCTATTCTGGATCAGTCAATTTATGCTTAATTTTGCTCAACCTTTCCCTCTATTAGGGCTCATTTCTATTATACTAATTAGAAATATGTATCTCATACAAGCCTATGTTATCTCCTAGGACTAAGAGTATGACTGCTTCTCTCAAGACACACTGTAAAGTTTATTTTTATGCAACTAAGCTTGCTTAGTAGCTGGCTGTCCAGGAAATATTTCAAAAAGTCCTGGTACAAGAATATCATTTTTGGAGAGCAGAACGCTACCCCAGAACATGATTTTTGTGTTGGTGTTAAATTCTGTAAATAAGTTCAGAAGAATAAGAACTTAGTGACAGTAAGTGAATATTACTGCTTCCCACAAATGACAACTCACACCACATATTCCACTGGGCATGCCAAATTTTGTTACAGCTACATCTGTTAGCCCTAAGAAGAGGGCAAATAACTACCACAAAATCCTCTTACAACAAGCAAGAGAAAAAAATCAAAAAGATGAGGACACTTTCATAGAGAATAAGAGTATTCCACATCTTTAACAGAAAAATGATACAAGGACAGAGCGCCAAAAGAAAAATTAAAATTCAGATACCCTATTCCAGGGAGCTGCTTTGCACATTTAAGTCTAGATAAAACCCTCCCTGAAAAAAAATCCCTGCAACCCTACATACTTTAAAAGCAACAGCAGCAATTTTGATGGACTATGGTGCTTTAATGCTTCAAAACCTCATTTTCTACACAAAATAAGTCAGAATCATTAAGACCTCCATTATACGCAGGAAGTACACAACTCTTTATGCAATATTCTTAGATTCCCACACAGCTAGCACAGAATATATGCATAATACCAGGCTTTTGACAGATATCAGATTTGAAAGTTGCATCAATTGTCCTGTATGGTCTCCCAAGTAAGGAGTACTAGACATCAACACCACTATTTAAAAAGGAAAGTGTCTAGTATTTAACCACACACATATAAAATGCCATACAATTTTAAGATCTGCTTCAATGACTACAAGCAGGGTTTAAGGACATCTTGGCACTTATGGCAAAGCCTTCTCTAGAAATGACAGTGGAGAGGCGGAGAGAGAGGGACTCAGATTTTCCTCCTTTTCATTTAAAAATTAAACAAGCTTTGAGCAGGCATTGTTGCAAAGGTAACCTTCCAAATATGAAGCAATATCATGTTATCTTCCTGAATCGCCACATAGCCGCAAGAGATACTACCACCCTTAAACAGCTTTTCCAATCACCAAAGTAAAATTAACAGTCTTTGATCATGCTTTATGAAATAATGAATGAAATGAATGACTTGCAGGGTGTCAGCAGCAGTAAAACTGAGCAGAAGCAGCATCAGGCAATAGAGTTATTTCATGGGAAGGATGACACCCCCACTTTCCACAACCCTTCCCAGAAAAAAAGGCCAGGAGCAGAATATTGTCTTTGAAATTGCAAGGAATCCTTGGAAAGAGGGACAGAACTGTAGAGACCTCTCTCATCTAGCAGCAACCAGAAAGCTATGGAAGAAGAGAAAAAAATCCTTTTCTCTTCCACCATTAGATGGAAAGACCAGCGCAGAGCTTCAAATGTATTATATATTTACTAGCCACAGACTGGTATGAAAAATGGAGTCTTACTAAGGATTCAGCAAAACTACCCTGGTAGAAATCCCAGCACCTTCCCAGATGATAAAGACAGAGGGAAAATGGACTCCTCACTCATGTGTTGCCCCCTAGGCTTCAATCTGTATCAAGTGGGATGGTTCCAGTCAAATGTTAACCCATGACGTAGGTATACAATACCTTAAATCGGTGGGATACAGTTTTGGTTTACCATGTAAATGTCAGCATGTGGGGTTCATAACCCCATTTCAGCCATTTGACAACACGAGACTGCAGTCCAGAAACGCATCCTTTAAAAAAATTACTAAACTGTCAGTTAGAATGAAATTTTGCCTGCAAGATGCGATGTACATTTTTATCATCCCAGATAAAATATCTATAGTCTCAGCAGTGGTTAAATTGCTGCTATAAAGGAAATTGTCCTCAGATAAATGGTTTCCCTATGAGAAGGTTTCACTGCTACACCTCACCCCAGGTCAATAAATCAAATTAATTGCACCTTGTCCTCTGGCCAATGACATCATCAGCTTGACCACATCTTGCGAAGCGGGTGCAAAAACATATGCTATTTAAGGCATGAAATCATATTACTGCTTTTTGTCCAGCCAACCTCATGCTGCTGGTCTGTGAAGCAGTCAGTCACCTGAACAGTCTCATTACAGCTTCTACCGATCTTTTCTTGCAGTATTCCAGGCCTGTTTTTACCAAGGATGATGAAAAAGGATAAAGAGTGAGACCAGTTATTTTAAAATTAAAAAGCTTTTCTTTAAGAGAAGTCTAGTATTTTGTGGCAAATTAAACTTAAAAGCCAACTCTACAAAATCTGGTGACTGCACTCATACATGAACTCTTCTCTTAGCCATGCTTCAAAGATGTTTACATGCTAATCTGACATGGCCACTGTAAGATATCCCGCTGTCAAGTCCTTTTTCTCCACAGGGTGAAAACAACGGTCACTAATGAGAAGCCACACGGTTTTACCACAATGCTACTCCTACATTAAAAAAAAAAAATGACCCCATTACCTCCTTTTAGAAAAACCAGTGCATTTGGCTTGTTGCTAAGTAGCCTGGTGCCTAGCTAAAACATAACTAGTCATGACAATTTAAGAGGAAAAATAAATTTTCAGTCAGCTCTGAAATGCACATGTACTGATCTCGTTTTAGCTTTCTACACCTTTTACTACACTGCCTTATAAGCAGCATCTGCAGCCTTGGAAGCCAAATTTTAATTAGAAATAGGGTTAGGACCGACCAATGACGCAAACAGCCGCAAAAGCCTCGCATACCCAGGGCTGCTATAGATCATCTACCTTTTAAACATTAAGCAAAGGGATTTATTTGGCTGGGCAAGATCAGCTTTGCTATAGGAAACAATCTGTATGTGGGGATGCAAAGGGAGACAGCTTAGATTTTTATGGTGTTGCGCAGTCCAGTGAAGTGACATTAGCAGCAGCTCTCCTTCACAAAAAAAAGAAAGAAAGAAAAAAAAAAGAGAAAAAAAGAAAAAAGGGGGGGGGGGAAGTGGGGTAGAGGAGGAGAAGAAGGAAAAAAAAGCCTAGCTTCAAGTCAGGGACAAAGGGACCAAAAAGGCCCAACATCTCTGAAAAAGCAGATATGAAAGGGGCAGCTTTACTGCCTCGTGTTGCTATAAATTAAAAATAAGCCCCTTATTTAAAAGACGTGAGCATGCTAGGAGCTGAGCGTGGCTCTGGGGCTGCTCAGGCCCCAAGAGAGTTTTGTTTTTTGCTGGCGGGGGTGGGGTGGGGATGGGGGTGGGGGGTCATTTTGATTATTAGTAAATAAATCAAGCGGCAGAGAGTGAGGCCTAGGCGCCTGCCAGAGCAGCCAAGGCCTAGCTCTCCCCCCCCTCCTCTTCTCTCCCCACCCAGCCTGGGCTGAAGAGCCCTGTGGGCTGCCAAGAAAAAAATGTTAAAAAAAGAAAAGGGAAAAAAACCTAGGGAAAAGAAAAGCCGGGGCAGCCAGAAAGAAGAATCATATTGAACCACAAAAGCACATGGGGCGAATGTAAAATATAAACACGGCGTTGGGCTCTGAGTGGCTGTTATTAAAGGTCTGAATTACTAAACATGAGAGGCGGGGAAAGCCGGGCGGCCATTTCAATAATATAAACCTCCCCGAATTAGACATTATTCAAATGAGACGGAGCGGGAGCGGGAGAAGCGGGGCCGGGCCCCCCGGGGGCACCTCACGACCCCCCCTGGGGCAGGGGCATCCCGGCCGTGTCCCCCAGCCCGCAGGGGCCACCCGCGCCGCCGCCCCCCCCGGGGCAGCCCCTCATGGGGATGTGGGGCCGGGGGGCGCGGCGGGGGCGCGGCGGGGCCCGAGCGGCGCCCCCCGATACCCCCCGAGCCGGCCGGGCGGGCGGGGTCCGGGCGCGGGCGAGTGGCGGGTAGGGAGCGGGCGGCGGCTCCCCCCGCCGCTCCCTCCTGTGCCGTTAATTATAATAATCCGGAGTACTAATAAATTATGCTAAGCGGGGCGGGCGGGCGGCGGGGGGGCCGCGCGCGCGAGTATGAATATGAATATGTAAAACGCCGTAATGATTACCTGCCGCTGCCGCCGCCGCCGCCGCCGA
The DNA here is from genome assembly GCA_030014935.1 of Caiman crocodilus. Taxonomy (NCBI): domain Eukaryota; kingdom Metazoa; phylum Chordata; order Crocodylia; family Alligatoridae; genus Caiman; species Caiman crocodilus. The sequence goes on from JAGPOW010003316.1 coordinate 12,769,105, forward strand.
ACTCTCATCTTGACTCGCTGCTCCTCCGTCCGCCATTTTGAATATTTTAACCAAAATCGGCCGCCCGATAAACCCCCCGGCCCCGCCCCCCCGCCTCCCCCGCCCCCGCGCGCTTTGCGCAGCCGCGCCTCGCCCCCTCCCCCGCCGCTTCTGCGCCTGCGCGCTCCTGCCGTTGCCTGCCCCCGCGCGCGCGCGCGCGCGTGACCGTCTCGCGGCCTTGCGACGCTCCGCGCATGCGCGCTTATTTTCATTGCTATATAACCGGCCTCTGCCTCCCTTGGCGCACATGCGTAGTGAGGGGGCGAGACTGCGGTGTGCTGCTTGTGTGTTTGTCAGTGTGGGCGGGGGAGCAGTCATGGCTGTTGGGATCGCTGCAGCCCTGGTGCTGATAGAGCCCGCCCTGCCCCCGTGGCCAGCGGGTTGGTGGCCGGGAGAGAGGCGCCGCCGTGAACAGGGGGCCTTGGAGAAGATCCTGGTACAGCGAGGGTGGGGGGAGCCGGCCGCGCCAGAGCCTCCGTGACACCCGAGGCACCGTGGCACGGGTGAGCTGGCAGGGGTGTCGGGCCAGCTGGTCCTAGTTCGTGCTCGGAGCCGGGCCAGCGCCAAAGATCTCATCCCAACCAGGTCTTAAAAGCCTCCAAGGAGGGGGCTTCCACAATCTCTCTGGGGCTGTTGATTTATGGACTAGAGGCAGACAAGGCTCTTTGGGTAGATGTGATGTCATTAAGTCAGTTACATTTCTTAGACCAACTAGCTGGTCTAATAAAAGATGCCACATCTACTCAAACAGCCTTTCCTGCCTACCTCCTCTCTGGGTAACCTGCTCCAGTGCTTCACTACCCTCTGTATGGGAGGTTTTCCTCATACAACCTAAATCTCCCTTGTTGCAACTTAAGACTATTGGTCCTTGTTCTGCCACCACTGACAACAGTGTAGCTCCTTCCTCTTTTTAACTGCCTGAAGGGGAACTGCAGACTGCTATTAAATCCCCTCTCAAGTCTTCATTTCTGCAGACTAAATAAACCCAGTTCCCTGGGCCTCTCCTTAGAAGTCATAAGTAATGCTACTCAAGATACCACTCCTCAAGCAGCCTCCATTCTGGATAGTGCCCAGTGCCAGAGATGGTGCGCTCAACTACTTCAGTCTCTCCCATGCTTCACATCAGCTTAGACCAAGATCCAACCCTTCCTGCTTTACTCCTCAAATAAGAGTAGAGGAAGTTAGCTGGGGTTTCCTACTAATATTCACTTTATATTAAAAATTTCCCTAGGCTTGCAAGGAGGGCCAAAAAACAAGCAGGTGATAAGACACTGAACTGATAAGACATACACCTTGGCCACATTTACACAAAATGCTAACTGCACAGTAGCTCATGACTACTGTGCAGTAGGGTTGCATGGCAGGAAGCATAACATGATGCTACTGTGTAGCAGTCACAAGCTACTGTACAGGCAGCATCACAAAAAAAAGCCATTCAGTGGCACTACTGCACAGTAACTCTGGGTATTACACAGTAACTTTGTACACACACTAAATGACTTTGCAGTCAGCATCTTGTGTAGACATGGCCCTTGTTTAGCAACTCAGCAGAGTTGAGTTAAAATGATTAATTGACCATATTATTTCTTACAACGCTTTCTAATAAAAATGTAATAACTTCATGGAAAAGAAAAAAAAATCAAAAATCCAAAGAATCCAATGCAATTTTGGAAGACCAGCAGGCACCTTCTTCAATGGACTTTGCATTGTACCCCCAAGGCGTGATGTAAAATGCTGCTCAGTTTTTCAGCCAATCTAGATGAACAGCGACACTGCTATGATCCTATCTTGCAATACTCTTGCATACTGCTGCTTAAGAAAATTAGAGTAGTTTGTCCCTGGATTTATTCCCTGGTAGGGAGGATCCAAAAGGGAAAGGCTGAGGGAAGAAGAGGACAAAAGTTCCTTCAGGCAGCAGAAAGATATTTTTTCACATAGCACTGTGGGGGGAAAATGTTTAGAAGTGGTCCTGGAATATTGAAAACTGTTTTCCAGACCTGTGAGAAACATCTCTTGTTCTCCCAGCTTATGCTCCAAATCAGTGGTTTTCAACTATGTCTAAGGAGTCCATGAAAGGGATGACTATAATCAATCGAAAGTATGTGAATACCCACACAATTCAAAGGGGTTCACACCTTCATTCAAATTTTCCAAAGGGATCTGCACCTCTGTTCAAAATTTTTTAGGAGCTGAAAAAGAGCTGAAAACTACTGCTGTAAACAAGCTGTATTACAGAAAGGTTGAGAACTGCCCCCTAAGTGAATTGGTTCCTGATCTGTACATGGTTGTAGTAATATTCTGCCATTCAGAAGACCAAGATTGGATGAGAGCGTAGAATGAAAATGCAAACAAGAGTTTACTACAATGCTACTCTGTAGTGATGCCTCTCTAAAAGGTCTTCTGTTGGCCCATTAACCCAGCATAATGGGACCTCACAAAGCAGCTACATGCATTGCACTAGAGATCCTGGCTTCCTCAGCACCTTTGGACCACTCCACTCTAATCTTGCCTGCCATTAATCTCATCTTTCTTCACTAAGAAAACCTACAGCTCTTATCACACTCAGTTTAATCATCATTCTTGCTCAGCATTTGCCTGATGCAAGTTACCAACCACATGTGTGATTCCAAGCTGCCACAGTACCTTCCACAACCCTAAAATACCACTATTTTTCCTGTTAAAGAATTATCACTCAAAATATATTTTCTGTTTGACTGGCTATACACAGAAAAAAGGATTGCACTCCATTTATACTCCATTATATCCAGCTACATAACCTCTGTGGCTCCCTCTCTGAAGACTTTCCTATGAATCAGGATCTACATTCTCCCCTCTAGTTTATTTTGAATACATTCTTTCTTGCTCTCTCTGTTAAGGTGTCATGCAAGTCCCTGAGGCTATATATCTGGCAAAGCTTGGCAAATCATTTGTCATGAATAATTTACTGGACAAATTTTACTTCTATTTCTGTTGTGAATTGTCTGCAAGCAGATCACGGATTTCTTGAGTTTAATTCTTATTTGAAATTGTTTGTCAGGTAATCCTTAATCTGTGCACTCTTGAAGCAAGGGTATACCTTGCAAGTGCATGAGTCCTCCCATTAAAATTGATGCATAATGTGCAAAAATGTACTTAATTTTCTGAATGCTGAGCATCTTTCAGCATGGAGAATCAAGGTTCCTGTTCCCATCTCGAAGTCTCAGCTCCTGCACGTGGCTCTTTCCCCATTCTCACATAACTCTTTGACTGGCCTCCGAATGCCCTACAATCACTTGTCCTGCTAATTGAGTCTACGATCCCAGATCCTCAGCACTAGTCATATGATACTGAGAACCCTTTACCTCTCATCTGATATAACTGATTATTAATGGGAAGCAAATAAAATACAGATCTCTGTAATGAGGTAAAAGGCTGATCAGGAAGGGGATTGGGCCCACCCTTCTAGTGCTGGGAGAAATTAAGAATATACTTATCTTTGTAGAAGATTTTCTTAGTCTACGTTAATGTCTCTGGCAGCTTCTATGCTCTGTGTTGGCCCTGCTTTATTTCCTTGCTGCTGCTTACGTTCACACCTCCGATGCTATTCTTTTCCCATACTTTCTTTCCTCCTTATTAACTTTTCTTCATGGCCCGTTTCTGTCCTCCTCAAGGAGGTCTAGCTCACGTCTTTGCTTTCCTCAGCCTTCTTCACTACCTGACTCAAACAGTTGCAGAATCTCACGTTCCAGCCTTCTGCCCTTTTCACTCTTCACGGGGCACCAGCACAGTGACAGAGAGGAAAGGAGTATGTGACTTCAAATACCTCTTTGCTCTGGACCATTCACTTTTTTAATTTCTCACCACTCAGGCTCAGTTTGAACATGTCTCTCTTTGGCTTCCAACCTCATACAGGATACGCTGTTGTCATAGAGATCCTAATGGAGAACTCAATGGCCCTGTTATGCTAGATTCTGTGGGTGTGTGTAGTGCCTGCTCCAAAAAACTTGCAATTAAAAAGGATGACAGGCTAAGAGAGGAAGTGAGAACAGAGGTGTAAAAATGTAATCCAAATTAAACCCACATGTCATTTGTCTATGGTCATTGACACCCCCTCTGCTGCTGGTCATCACTTGAAACATCTAGATCACTGTGTGCAGAGCAGTAGAAAGGAAAGCATATCCATTTCATATATACTCCATTATATTCCCCTTTACACCCCTCTGGCTTTCTCAAGATATGTTGTTTGGGCTTCTTGCAACTAGTTAGCTTTCTGGCCCTCTGCCTCCACCCCTGTCTTATTGTCTCTGTATTTGAGGAAGAAAAACTCAGAATCCTTTATTCTGATGGTTCCAAACTAATAAAAAAAGGGTAACCTAGTAGTATTTCCCTCAAACACGTTACCCCTCCCTGTTATAATGGAGATAAGAGATGGAACATGGAGTAAAAGAACCTGGGGTTTATTTTTATATTTAATAAAATTGGTAATCCTGGACCTTAACCCAGAGAAACAGTGGCCAGGAGCCCAGTGACCCTTTTCAAGTGGGCTTTACCATCTATTTTTCATCCTCTGTTGCTTTCTCCTCACTCACTTTGTCCTGATCTCTATTTCTTTTCAAGCACTGCACTGCTTATTACCAAGTAAGCCTTTTGAGCCACGCCCCTTCATAGGAAAGGAAAATATCTTCCTAGTTTTATAGCTGGGGAAACTGAGGCAAACAAAGATGAAATAATTTGTCCACGTTCACACTGTCGGCCTCTGGCACAGAGAGGACGGGAACGCCTGACTTCCCTCTTCTCTGCTTGAACCACAAGACCATTTTTCCTCCTATCGATTATTTCAGCTCATTACCAAAGTCCACACTCCCTGTTCAGCATTTCCTAGTCTCTCTGGTCAGGGGAGGGACCTGAAAGCTGTCACTACATTTTAGTCAGTTTTCTCTCCAGTTGCCTGATTCAAAATGCCACCCACAACTGTCATTTCCAACTGTCAGGGAGCCTTCTGCTTCCAGCTTTCTCCCCTCCTCCTGGCAAAGAGACCACTACCCAAAAGACTGCCAAGAGGGTGGACTCACTGCTTGTGAGCTGATCAGTGACACAGACAGATACATACCGCAGAAAGGGCCAAACTGTGTTTTACACCCATCACAAAAAGAGCACCGAATCCCCCATTCCAGAAGAGGTCCGGCATGTGTTTTGTCAAAAACCCTAGAAAGGCTTTTCTACCTTAGTAACTAAATTGTTTTTGACCTTAGTAAAGTGGTGGGGGGAGGCATATAAAAAAGACACATATTTGGCACCTTTTATCAACCACAAGTCATTTTCTTAGCACAGGCAGAGCCTATGAAACAAACACGCAGCTGGAGTTTGGGCGCTTTTGAAAACATTGTCTTTATTCTCTCCCTCTCCTTTATTCCAGGACAAGCTCTTTGCTTATTCCTTCTTCAGAAAGGGACTTTTCTGGCACACAGCCTAGCTTGGGTAGAGATTAGGGATTCTCTTTGCCCTTCATCCTTGAATATTTCCTTTTAATTTCACAGTTTAAATTCCAATTGGGTAATTACATTCTGCCTACCACAAATTCCTCTGTAATTTCAATTAGATATGGTATCCTTCACTCTCTGAACCCTTGCCGTGCTGTGCGCTGCTGTTCAAAGGCTGCCACGCTCTATTCCAGCCTCATTTTGTATCTCTGAGAATGGGCATACGGCTCCTTTAAACAAAAACTGCTGCTCCACATGTACTAGACAGAGGTAGCTGTAGAGTAACAAGGCCATCTTACCCCTCAGTCTCACAACAGACATTTTTACAATGCCCCAGCCTATACAGATTTTTGGAGTAAAAGCCCAAATCTGGTTCCAAGCCTTTTTACAACTCAGCACCACACACTTTTCTGTCTGACAAAGCGATGCAGGAAACCCCCAGCTACTGCTTTGCTGAATTTATGTTGCCTGAGTGTACCTGCTTATATCATTTTAAAGTGGCAGTAACGCTGCAATGATTTGATTTAGGTTGCAGAAGCTTGCAGCAACATGAGTCTGGCCAGCACAAGAAACCTGGTTTCAATAAAACTACTACCAAAAATAAGAAAACTCCCTGACTTTTATATCATCAGCAATATTTTTTTGCAAATTTTATATCCCTATGGCATTTCCCATCAGGACCTGCCCATTGCAAATCACATGGGTCCCAATTCTTTCGGGCAGTGATGATTTTTTAAAGAGCAAAAAGAAACGTTCGTGTTATTTGTTTTACATTCATACAAAAAAATATGCTGCCACTGAAACTAGCCAGTTCATCCTCCTTCTCCTATTCCTTCTTGTATGCTATTCACTTTCTTGTCAGCCACTTCCTCGGTAGGACATAGCTGCTTACTTCTTTTATACACGTGTATGCTGCCCTGCAGGTACTGGCAATGTTTTGCTTTCACATTTATGCTAGCTTTCCTGTGGACCCTGTAAGATGCTTAGCTTTAACCTGGTTTGATAGGAGGAGTATCTATGACTGCAGGGGAAGAGAGAGAATGCTCCCTCCTTCCATTTCCTTCTGTTAGACCAACCTTTCTTTCTCTGGCAAGCTCCACAGTAGGCTTCAAAGAGAGTTTGCTCACCTGGTTTAAAATTCTGTTTCAACATCGTTCCAGCCAAAATGATGGACCAAATTATGGATAAATTGTTTTGTATAGAGCCTTGTTTAAATTCAGTCTCAATTTGAGTCCAGTGTTGACCTTTACACATCCTTACCTCTCTCTCTGCAGGTTTGATTCTGTTCTCCTGTCCTGTCCTGCAGACTTCCTTGGGAGCAGAACTAGGGCCACTATCTGTCTGGCATGAAGCCCTGATTTTAGTTGAAATCAAACAGAATATAGCAGCTTCACCCCTCCCCTTGTCAGCTTATACTGTCTGAAATGTGGCATGTTCTTGAACAGGGCATGCGGTAAATAGTGGCAGGACTACTGTAGGGTTTGGCTTGTTTTTTAGTCATAAATCTTTAAGGGAAGGGAAAGGAAAGGAGCCATCATGTTCATCTTCAAGTTTGTCACACAATCAGCAAGGGGCGAGGCACTAGTATCGGCAGGAAAATGAAACGTGTGAAGGTACAAGCGCCAGCGGGGGGAAGTCACTGTTGCTTATTGTCAGTTTTGGTGTGACACAGAAAGTTCAGCTAATCCTCTTAGTTACAGAGACACACGGGTGGGGGGAGATTGTTATCTCAAGCAATTTGCTGGCTCTACTCCTTTTTTCCTTCGAGTTTCTTCTCGCCTAATTGAGCAGCAGTTCTTCCTGGGACTGGTTTGCAATAATCCTGGGGCCTCATCAGGGAAAACGTGCTGAAAAATATAGAAGGAAAAGCTGCCCAAGTGAATCAGCTTTTGCTATAAGACTCCCTCTTCAGACAGGCACTGGACATGGGTCCAAATTATGAGGATTTAGAAATGTATTTATTCAAGGTAATATAAAACATTCTGATCACAAACAATAAAGCACTTAGAAATGGGGGGTCCTAAACATGATTTTAAAAGAATACATAATTAGCAGTCAATCAAAAGACTGCCAGCTTGACAGTCTCATATTGCGGAGTATGAGTGAGTAGTGCAGATTCCACCAGAATCCATTAGGAATGTGTTGATCCCATTTTCATTGCTAACCTGATGTGTCTAAGATACAACAATTAGGAATCAAAAAGTGAATTAGAAGAACAACAGCTGATGGATTTTTGTTTGTGTTTTATTTAAGAGAGGAGGATTCAGCTACAAGCATGGAAGATAATCCTACTTCTTCCTGTACCTATAAAGATTTCACCCACACTATCGCTTTCCATCAGGGTATGCAGTTACAAACACTGCACCGTTAAGACAAGGTCTTTGTCTACACTCTTAAAAAATTCCTTCTGTGGCTATTGCTAGCTTAGCTCCAGAAGTGTTGGAGACCCTAGTATGGAAGCTTTGCCAGCTGTCACACGTGTTTTTACATTATATTAATTAGACCTTAAAGGTTGACAGTGTGGTCTTAAGAATGGCAGCAGCCAACGATCCATCTTTATCAAGGATCCCAACATTATTAGCATGGGTAGAGGAGGCTGGGAAAACTTTTCTAGAGTGCACAAAGCCTTGGGGCTTGTTTATACCACCTCCATGCTATGCCTGGGATTTCCACTAAGAAGGACACTCCATCCACTTGCTGCAGCCCAGCCAAATTCTACAAAAGTGGTATTGCTCACATCTTAGAGTAGCCCTGAGCAGTGAGCACATACCAAGAGGCATGCCTGAAACAGGGTCTGAGAGCAGGTCTCAACACATACACAAAGTTGTGGTAAGACAGCTAAGTCACCTTAGTTCTGGAATTTGAAACATTCTAGGCAGAAATGAGTGGGCATGGCACAGAGACAATGCAGACATACCCTCAATGACTGATCATACCCTAAAAGTATGATAGTTTCCAGGATCTTATTTTTTCCCTGCATATAAGATCGTGAGAGGAAGTGCAACAGGAAACAGGCACTCTTGATTCTAGTTCTGGCTCTGCTATCTGCTTGCTGTGCCATCTTAGCCATGTCTCTCCATCTTCCTATGCTTCAAATGTCTCACTTGTAAAATGTAGTAGTTAGTAAAATCTACCTCAAAAGACCAGTAGTTTAAACACAATGTAGAATTCACTTTACGGAATGGTATTGTTTTATTGTTCTTTAATGTGAACTAAATTGTGCTTAGCCCTTTAATGGGTGTGCAGTGGAACAGGAGGGAAAGGAATAAGGAGATTGTTCCTATACTCATGTGGCTAGTATAAGGGTCAGACAGAAATGCAGCCCCTGCATTAAGAGACACACACAGAATGCTCCCTAATGACCATACAGTACCTCAAACAGAGGCAGAACAGGGTTGAATTAGCCAGAATCATGGCTCTGTCTCTTTTCCATGCTGGCCAAGAGAACTAGCTGGCTGTATAGAGGAGAATGCCATGCTCCTTAACCCTTTCAGTAGTCATGTAAAGTACCTAAACAATAAAAAGACTTTGGAAGTCATCTGCTTTGCAAGCCACTTAGATCTTTCCCTGCCTGATTCTATGTAGCACAGAACTCTAACAGTAAGATACAGTTAGGCAATGACAGGAGCCTGGGGTTGGGGGGGGGAAAGAATTTTTAGAACAATAAATATCAATGCTTAAATAACTACCTATGGTATTTCAACAAATTATTTTAGATTCTTTTAAATCAGAAGATGCCAGGCTTAAATTAACAAAAGAAAGATATGGAATAGCAAGCTAAAATAATAAATGAAAACACAAATTCACATTTATGAGTAGGATCATCTTCCCTCATGTCAATTCCCTGTCTTCCCCTATTTCCCATCTCCCACTCCTCAATCACAGAGATATACACACACGCGCGCATGCGCATACACACTGTGGGACGAATGACAGCTGTTCTTCATGGAATGACAGCCCAGGGATATTGCATCCTTCCTAAAAAAAAATCACGTAAGGTACAGAATAAGGTCAGCGAAAGGAGACAAAAGGGTCTCCCAGAGATGGCAAAGGGTAATTTATTGACAGATGAGATAGACATTGCTACAGAAAAATATTAAACGGATCCCTTTCCTTGGTCTTTGGGAAAAAAAGGGCGTGAAGGGTGGTGGTGGTGGTGGGGGGAGGTTAGGAGGCACAAATGCCAGAAATGGAGACAAATTTCCCAGGAGAGGAAGAAGAAATCCTGAAGGAAATTAGGATCACAACAGAGCAAGCAATGAGACCATATGAAAAGCTAAGACATTCTATCCTAGAATTTTGTAAGGAAACAGCAAAAAGGGACAGTAAGGAAGAAACATCAGCATCAAGAGCCAAATCACTTCAAAGGGTTTCTGAGAACAGAAGGAGTGCCAGTAAAACAGGGGAAAAAGCTAATTAAAAGCCAGTATTTGTGCAGGGCTGCTGGGAAATTACAGAGCTGTGCACTTGACGTCAGCAGTGAGGAAGACTTTAGGACTGCTAATCAAGGACAGGCTAAGGAAACACATGGGGCAGGGAAGATTTTATTAAAGATAGTAGTCAGACTGGCTTCACATAATGGAGGCAGCCAAGCTCAACAAATGGAAGACAAGTTTTGAGGAAACAAAGGACTGGATCCCCAGCTGATATAAACTGGTATAGTGTTATCAGTTTCAGTGGTGCACTGGTTTACAGGAGGCAAGGGGAGGATCTGCCACAAAGTCTTTAATGAATGGGGAATCCAGGGTATAATTTCTGTGGCTCACATTTCAGCCAGCTTCTGCATGCTTATGCAAAGGAAAGCTGGGAGGATAATGAGCATTCCCCTCATTCATGGGCTCACAAAAGCATAATGTCTCTTACTACTTGTCCTTGTGGTACTGCAGTGCCACACTGCCAGCACCATGGGACAGTACCTGGAAGATACAATCAGATCTAGGACGGTTAGAAGGGTTTCCGATATACACACACATCAAGGTCAGATGAATGAATATCTGTCTGAGAGAAAGGTCACCAAAATCAGCTACCCGAAGGGTAAAAGTAACAGAAACCAAGACACACAATAAGGAAGAGATTTTATTTTTAATTTTCCCTCAAGTAAATTCACAAGCAAGGTTGCTTTTAAACTAAACAGGGCCTTATTCCACTTCTGCTTGCGAGAAGCATGGTTTCTTATAATGTGTAAATCAGCCAGTACAGTCTGTAGCTAGGGAGCTGTAAGGCTTTCCACAGTTTCATTTCACTATTTAATCATGATCCTGTGATTCTGGGCTGAATCAAACCTTATACAACCCTCATTTGGAGTGGATTCTCCTGGCACTTGGCTGACTTCACAGCAAATCGGCAGGGTAGATTTGAACCTTATAGACTAACTCAATCATAGATGTATTTCATGAGATTTTGTAAGGAGATGGCTTACTTCATCAGGGACTGTGAAGGGACAATTGCCAAGGAGCCTCCTATTCCAGCTAGCATTATGGAAATATCACACTGTGATCTTGAATCGTGAGGCAACACAATTAGTGGCAGGGCTTAATGTTACATAATGATAATGCCTTACACTGCTTGTGTTCAGTAAAACACTTCAGTTTCTCATTCTGCCTGCCCAGAACCTTTGCATGTACTAAAATCCACACAAAAATGCTCAGATATAAAGTGAAGTCATGGCTATATGTGAAAGAGACCTGGAAAATTAATCCGATGTCTGCAATGCCATGTTTACATCTGAGGGAAACGTAAAACATCTTCAAGCAAGATGGATGAGCTTGAGATTCAGAAGGGAATGAAGGATCCCTGGGTCTTGGAAGAACGAGAAAGAGGAGGGAAAATTTGGAGCTGAAGCCACGATGACATTGAGTGTTTAAATGTTAAGAAATGCCTTTGCTTTTGGAGAGCAAGTTAGTCCTGCTGTCAGCTAGAAGCTGCCACATGCTCCACTGCAGTCTGCCATGCAGGGCCAGAACCAATCTGATTGTTTATGAATCACTTCTCAAACAGAAAAACATACTTACAGCTGCCAGAATAGCTCAGAAAGTAGGCCCTCCCCATACAAAGCCTTGTAACTATGTTTGAAACCATTTCCCTGGACTATCAGAATTTGAACCCATAAAGCCCCAAAAGGATATAGGCACTACAACATTTGTTGTTTCAGCATACCATGTCTTAGGGACCTGACTGCCTTCATGAATCCACAGCCCTAAATTAGATACCAAAGGTCCCCAGCCAGTGTGTGGAGAACCTTTGGCACCTCAGACTCTCAAAATCTAGGATGCTGGGGGGTTGGGGAGATCCTTAACTAAATAGGACATGCGAAGGATAGAGGTATGCCTCAAGCCCCACTATTCTCTGCACCTTAGGAAGCTTGCTTTGGGCTTCAGGGAGGCATTTATCTCCAGCTGGAATTCCCAAGCCTGAGCTCTCTGCCAGAGGAAGACACTGTGTCAAGTCCATTTGCACAAAATATGGTGGTAGGGTTATGATTCCAATCCTATTTTTTATCCAATAACTTAGCATTTAGGACACTTGCCCAGGGTATAGAGACCTGGCTTTAATTTCTCCTCTGCTTAAGGGGATTTGAACCCATATCTTGCACCTCCAAGGTAAATGCTCTAATCAAGAAGTTAGAGCATATTCTGGGGGCAATGGCATGGTCTCAATTCCTCCTGCAGAATTTGTTCCATTTTGCACAGAACAATTCAGTATTTATAGGGCCAGAGACAGTGAGAATGACTACAGCTGAGTAGTCAAGGCATGGACTTGATGTGGGGGGAGAAACCTTGGGTTTCAGTCCCTGCTCTGAACGCTTAAGTATTTCATGAGCACGTCTACACATGTCGCTATGGCAATGTTGCACTATGTCATATGCACAGCACATGGCTGTTTTTAGCAACTATGTTGCTGTAGCAATGCGCTATATATGGGAAGTGTGTCACTCCAGTGATATAGCTGCCTGTCATGTGTAGATGCCTATGGCTGCTACGTCATGTGTAGCAATGTAGCATCATGTGTAGATGCACCCCATATGAAATATTCACTGGAGACCAACTAGAATTCAGGTTTCCCTCCTCCTAGGTGAACACCCTAACCACTAGTTTAGACAGAGGTAGTGTGCCATGTTAATCTGAAGCTAGGCAGAAGGCTGGGCAATGTGGCACCTTCTAGACTAACTTGTCCAGAGAAACATGAGCTTTTGCAAGCTACATCCTACTTTGTCAGATGCTATGAATGGGCTTGCAGGGAACAAGGGTATTAAACAGAAAGGAATAACAAAGGGCAGGGAAAAGAGGATGGAAGGAGGGGGCACTGCTGAGAGTGGCAAAGGTCAGTTGAAGAGATCAAAGAGAATAAACAAAGCAGTTAACTCATTAGGGACATGGGATTATAAACACTAGTCCAAATAATAGAATAAGAATCCAAGGTCTCTATTGAGGACCATACACGTTTAACGCAATCCATGAGCATCTGATGAAGTAAGCTGTAGCTATAAAAGCTCATGCTCTGAATGGGTTAGTCAATAACAGTGGTTCTCAACTTTTTTAGATTGGTCCATAACTTCTGTGAACTGAGCCACACCCCACTTTGAAACCAAATTAATTTACAATTGGGCTTACCTGCCTGAAGAGGGGCTGGGAAGGAAGAGGAGCAGCTGGCAGGGAAGAGCCTGTGGTTATCTCCTCACTGCCCTTACCTCCTCTCTCCTGGTCATGGGAGACTAGTGCTGCCTTAGTCAAGGGGGCACATGTCCTCTCAGAGACCGGGAGGAGGGTCCCTCCATAGCTGATCTTGCTGACAAGGGGGGCTGATCATGAGACAGCTGATCACTGCGGCTGCTTCCGGAAGTGACTGAGGCTGTGGTGCTCCACTCCCCGGCTGGCACTTGCAGGGGGGGCACCAGCGCTCCCACCTCCCCTGCCCATCGCTTAAGCAGTGAGCATGACTGGTCAGAGGGTGCACCGGCACTCTCAGGGGGTGCACATGCATCCCTGTCCACCCGCTATGCATCGCCACTGCTCCTGGTGGTACCTGTCAAAGGTTGAGCACGCCAAGGTGTCATAACACTCAGGTTGAGAACAACCATTACTTGAGAATCAGTGGGAGGATGGGTATAATACTGCCCTGCCTTCAGTTTGGATTAGACGGCCATGTTTATTTTTTCTTAGACCAAGTTACTATTTGGTTCTCCTGTGCAAAGTGGCCTGGGGATGGTTCCCTTGGTATTGGGCTGAGTTTGGCCCAGTATTCTAAAATTTCTTACCACCAACTTTGTCTGCTATAGACTTCCTGGATTACACTGGGCAAGTTTCACTGGGCCTCAATTCATTATCTGTAAAATGAGGTCAAAAGTAATTTCTTCCTCTACCTAGTAAATACTTATATTCAAGTAAATACAGTAGATACAACTAAAGACCCCAAAGCAAGGAGGGGGTGATTTTGGATTCTACACAGTATGTGGGCTGTGCTTGAGAGCAAGCTGAGACAGACTCCAGCTTACAGGTATAAATTACTGTATTTACTTGAATAGATGACCCCAATTATAAAACAATCCCCCAATAATTAGATTCTATATATGGAAAATTTTTTAAATTTGATATAACTTTTCAGGTATAGAATCTAATTATTGGAGGTTTGCTTTGAATCTGTCTCCCTCCTGTTGCTATAGTACAGAAAATAAATCAAGGGGGGGTTTCTTGTAGCCCCTTTACCTTCTGTCCTCCCCAAACTTTTTCTCCCTGCAGCTCCTTCCCACCGTCAGACCCTGCTCTCCCTCAGCATATGAAAGAACAAATTTGAAAAAAAATGACTGAAATAAACATATCTTTAGTAATCTTCTTATAGTATCCATACATTTATCTAATACAGAATTGATGCATTTTATCCGTTTGAAAAAGCTGTAAGCTTTAGCACAGGTACTCCATAAACATACTTTGAAGCGGCACTTTGACACATACTTACATATAGTAATTTTTTTTCAAAACTATGTTATTTCTCTCTCTCTCTCTTTCTCTATTTATTTATACATACCCACCTATGCCTTTACAGTTCTGTCTCGCAACCGATCTGGTTCACTTCAGAGTTCGTAACACATGTATACAGTTCATCACCATGATTACCATTATGCCTATACAGGTGTGCCCATCACCTTCTCCTTTGTTATCCCTGTCATCTTCTCCTGCCTTCCAGCGACACAATCCTTGACTGGGATGTTTGTGTGTCGGTATGTGGGCAAATTACTGGTCTTCCACAGGGCATTCCTGAAACAGGAGATGAACTGGCCAAAGCAGGCTGTTAGGGGGTCCTTTGCTGCTTGGTCAGGTGGCCAAACTGGTCTTGACCCCTGTCACCATCCTGAGTGGAGGATTACTCTCCTCCACACCTCCTTGTTGTGCAGGTGTTGCAGTGAATATAGTCTTTCTGGACTTCAGGAAGGCCTTTGACGTGGTCTCTCACCCCATTCTCATTAAGAAAGTAGGAGACAGTGGTGTTGATGCCTACATGGTCAGATGGGTCACTAACTGGCTGGTGGGCTGCACCCAGAGGGTGGTGGTGGATGGGTCTTATTCAACCTGGAGGGATGTGGGCAATGGGGTTCCCCAGGGCTCAGTCCTTGGGCCTGCACTGTTCAACATCTTCATCAGTGACTTCGGCAAGGGGGTAGGAAGCACCCTGTTCAAATTTGCAGATGACACTAAGATGTGGGGTGAAGTGGGTATGCTAGCAGGAAGGAACAGGCTGCAAGCAGATCTAGATAGGTTACAGGGGTGGGCCGATGAGAACAGGATGGGGTTCAGCACTGACAAGTGCAGGGTAATGCACCTGGGGAGGAAGAACCAGCAGCACACCTACAGG
>JAGPOW010003316.1:12784548-12872938 GCA_030014935.1 Caiman crocodilus
GATCAGGGGTCAGCAGGGCAGGCCCTACGAGGAGAGGCTGAGGGACCTGAACCTGTTCAGCCTCCAAAAGAGAAGGCTGAGAGGGGATCTAGTGGCAGTTTACAAACTAGTCAAGGGGAACCAGCAGGCATTGCGAGAGTCCCTGTTCCCCTGAGCACTCCTGGGAGTTACAAGAGACAACGGACGCAGGCTAGTGGAGGATAGTTTCAGGCTAGGCATTAGGAGGCGCTATTTCACTGTCAAGGTGGCTAGGACCCGGAACCAACTTCCAAAAGAAGTGGTGCTGGCTCCTATCCTGGCAGTCTTTAAAAAAAGGCTGGACGAACATCTGGCCGGGGCTGTTTGACCCCAGTACTCTTTCCTGCCGCGGCAGGGGGTTGGACTATATGATCTCCTCAGGTCCCTTCCAACCCCACCAACTATGAAACTATGGTTGATTTTTTTCTCCTTCCACCAGCAGGTTTTCCTGAGGCAGTTCAGTGGGACTCTTTACCCCTCTCTGAGTTTCAGCGCCTGTGCAGAGAGTGTCCAGTGGGCTACCTGCTAGTTCAAGTCCCCATGTTCCTTCTGCAAGTCCTTTTGGAAGATTTGCTCCCCAGGTGGCCCAGGATCTTCACTCCACATGACCTTCCTCATATCCCAACCACAAGATGCCTGCTGGTGCAGGCTCTGCAACTTGTGGTTTAGGTGTTTGTGGTGCCTCCTTTGGCTCTAGGTTGACTTCCTGCTAGCCTGTTGGAAGAAGGCTCTTGCTCGCTCTTTAATGCTGGCCCACTACTCCATGTAGTTCCAGTACCTGGCTCTGAGGCTCTTTCACCCTATATAGTGCTGTCTGAGCTGCTTCTGGGTCTTTCCATCATCTAAGAGACTCACACTCAGCTTCCACACCCCTCTGCCCCTCTCGGATTGCCCCACCATTTCTGCCTTAATTGTTGAGAGACAGTGGTCTGAGAAGCAGACTCTCATGGATTTGGCCTTCACTATTGCCCACCTCTTGGGGAGGATGATGAAGTCTATGCATGATTGTGTCTGCCCCACAGGGTTTCTATGGTGTCTATGCCCCACAAGTTTCCTCCAGGTTTGTGGGCTTCTTTGCCTGCACCCGCCAAGCTGTGGTCCCAGACAAATTGTTTCAGTAGCCTGGAAGATCTGTTCAGGCCCTCCTTTTGGTCTCCACTTATAATATCTCCCTCATCAATTATTCAGTTTAAATCTCCTTCCCTCCCTCCAATTCAAAGATGGCTTGTAGTAGTCTGCCTGCAATAATCTCTCTGTGCTGTTGAGGGTCTTACTTTGTCTCCCTTCAACAGGCCACCCTTGCTGACCTACTATCATTTGATTCTGACCAAATGGAATGGTCGTGTGTCCAGCGTTTTTCAAACAAAGCAATAGCTTTTGGTGCTGGACAAGCCACATCCCTGGAGGCAGATAAGAGCTGCTTGCAACTGGTTGAGGCATTGCAATATGGTATCCCATTTCTCTTTCTTTAGCAGGCTCCTCACATTTACTGAGGCTATTAGTATCCCCATGATAAAGGCAGTTGGCAGGGGGAGCAGCACAGATGCAGCCTTTACTTTTTCATTTCTTTGCCTTTTAGGGATTTTGCTCAGGTTTAGGATCAGATTTTTCCCTGGCCTGCCAGGTCTCCCTGGGATTTGGGTTCCTTTTTCTGGGGAGTGTGAGGTGATGCCAGGGTCTGCTTGAACACTGCCAGTACACAGTTGCCCTGGTCCGTTCCTTCAGTTTTCAGGGGTTGCTTCTTTTTTTTCTCTACCTCCATTTTTGATCTGTGGTTTGTCTAGAGCTACTTTCACTTTTCTTATTTTCCTGCAGTGTCTTTTCAATCAAAAACTCACATCCTCTTCTTTTATTTGACCAGTGTTTGGTGGGTTTTTTTATTGATGTATTTCATGTTCCAGGTCAAATAAAAAAAATCAGTTCCAAATCATATCAAATGAGTAGAGCTCAATTGTTCCAAAAATGATATCAATTGAACAGGCAAAACTCAATCACTATACATACCATGTATGGTGCTACAACTGCCGAGCGTCCTCCATTTCAGGTTCTCACCCTGAGACTTGATATACTCTACTCCCACATGTGAGACATTTCTTTAAAAAAGGGGAAATGCAAGCTCAGATTCACCCATTATTATCTTTGTTGAGAGTAGCCCCACATCTCAAACTATTTCTAGGTTATATCTGCAGCTGGTATAAATAGAGAGCTACACCTCTTTATTTTGGCCCAGAAAATCCCATGCCCTGAGAATTAGCCTGCAGGGTGCTCTCCCTTGGTTTTTTTGACTCATTGGCAGGTGTCCTACATGCAGATCTAAGCCCAGAGGTCTTGGGATTTGGATGCCCCAAGTTCATGCCCAATCTGAGCTAAAAAGCCAGAGTACATTTGGATTGTAGTCCAAACCAAAAGGCTCATGATTTACCATGTAGTTCATTGGACTGGGCCCCAGCAGAACCAAGAGCCAAGCCATGCACAGCTCAGCACTGTTCAGTATGTATGTGTACTCCAGATATCCCCACAAAGGATCCATGTGCTAATTAGCCCCCCCCCCCCACTCATGACTGAAACCAGATGTTCTTGTCATGAGTCCTAGGATCCAAAAATGTATATGCAGATGAGGCATAGGGCAACATGGTCCATCTGGCTTCACTTCACAGAGGGCTTCACTTACACACTAATTATAGTCAACAGGCTGAGAGAGGAGAGGACAGAAAGCTTTGGGTGAACTGTTTAGGGCCCCACTTTCAGTGATCTTTAAATCTGATGAAGAAATAGGAATTAATACAAATGGTAAAGAAAGGTGCAGCTCAACTGTGGGGATGAAGAGGAAGTCAAAATGTATTCAATTTAGTGGCTCACCATGATTTGAAAACAAGTCTATGCTGAGGGGGACTGCACACAATAAGCATTACAATGTATTTAATTTAGATACGTTAAACTAATTTACTTTTGTGGTATTTTGGCTATTTTGCAGGATATCTCCTGAGACCATGGGGGTTGATATTTACTAACCAACAGGAGACTGTAGATTACGGAGCACCTGTGATTCTAAAAGGTCTTGAATGAGTTTTGGAGTGAATATGGGCTGCAGAATGAAGGGCCAGTGACCATGTCTAACCACAGGAAGATACTGGAGGTGGTCAGAGCCAGAGACATCCTGTTGATTGTTGAGCTGCTCCCTGGTGATGGCTGCCTGGCCATGTGGGAGCAGATCTTCCATAGGGACCTGAAAAAGGAGCACAGAGACCTGAGCTGGCTAATAACTCACTGCACACTTCCAGTGAGGGGGCAGAGACACAGAGAAGGGCAGAAAGGTCAACCCAGCTGTCCCAGGAAAATCTGCCAAGGTGCAACAGAGACCATCGATCACCTCCTATGGCTCTGCCCATATGCCAGGGGTGCATAGAAACCGGTAAACCGTCTCCGCAAAGAGGTGACGGGGTCAGACTGATGATGAGAGAGGCAGCATTGTACGGGCACCTGACTAAACAACAGGGGATCCTGACAGCCTGCTTTGATGAGTTTGTGTCCTGCATCAGGAGCGCCCTGTGGAAGTCCAGGAACCTCCTGATATACAAGCACACGGAAATCAAGATAACAGACTGCATTAAATTGGTACTGAGTGAGCTCCAGTTCTACTACTGGAAAATGGTAGGAGAGGATAGAGAGGAGGTGGCCAACACCGCCTGATAGAGGGACAGTTGGCACAGGCTTCTCAAAGATCCCGCTCAAGGGAAAGTGGACAGTGACAGCAAAGGAGACAACGAGTCAACTGCATCAAGCAACAACGATGAGGATAGCAGTAGTAACAGCAGCAATGGAACCACTAGTGACAGCAACAGTGACAGTGATATGAACTAAGGGCTTAAAGCTCATAATCAGAGCTAGAACCCAAGGAATAATGTAAATGTAACAAGGAAATGAATGTGGGCGGGTATGCAGGTGCATAACGGCAATCACTGTAACGGGTATGTGGATGTGAGATTTTTGGTATGGGTGTGAGGCGAAGAAAATGGGTTAAGGTTTGGAAAGAACGGTATGCTAGATGGTGTAATATATATATAACTCTCAATTTTCAAATATATATATACTTCCAAAAAAAATGTGGCTAAAGTCAAGTGTGTAGTGGTGGTAGTTTCCCATCAGTATGTTTGCCCTATATTAACCATGTGTTTTATATTCATATTCAGTGATGGCCATTTAATCAAATTCATAGTTTGTTTCCATTTCTAAACACACTGCTTTTTGTAGCAGTTCAAAGGTAGATAATGTTTTTAATTGCTAAATACAAGGGTTTCCTTGTATGTAAATGTCAAATACACAAGTTCTTCAGGGTAATGGCTGTTTCTTGTTATACTTGTGGACAGTGTCCAGCACAATGAGGCTGTGGATTTTAGCTGGTCCTTTAAGTGCTAATATGATAAAAAAAAATCTTATTAAGTATCATTAATGTAATAAAATTGTGAGATTCTAAAGGGGTGTTGAGAGAAGAAAAGGAGTAATGAAAGGGAAATATTTAGGAGCCTGAAGCATGGATCTCAGGAAAAAAGCCCTCTCAACAAAGGAGAGAAAAACTGCAATATCTGTTTTAGCCACAACCGTGTTAGAGAGTGTTTGTCAGGCACAGTTTACATATAGCCAGGCTTAACAGCTGTCACTGCATATACCTGCAGCTAGCACAAACCCAGTTCTGTGAAGAATAGCATCCATGGTTTCAAAAGCGAAGAAATGAGTTCTCTGAGCAATATGAAATTTCTGTAGAAAGTGAGGAAATAGCATAAAAAGTCAAATTGAATGCTCTATAAACTAGGGATCGTACTGTCTTACTGGCTGTGAAACTTTAGCAATGAAGGTTGTAAAATATTTTTAGATCCTCTAATAGAAGTGCTATAGACATTAGTTATTCAATGGACACATCTACATGAGACACTAAATGTGTAGTAGATTAATTTTGCTGATAACAATGCACATCACAGCAAAAGCTATGCTTATACACCAATACGCAGTAATGTTAGTCTACTGCACATTAACACGACTAAAAAAGGTCATTACTAGTATTACTGTACAGTAGCACTGATTACTGTACACTGGTTTAATACCTGGTAATACAGGGTGCCTGTACATGCGTTCAGAGGCTGCTCCAATGCACTGTGATTACAGTATGTGATGGGGGGCAACTTTCAGAGATGGGTCTCATGCCAGCCCCCCACCTGTCTCTATGGGGCAGTCTGCCCAGTCTCTCCTGCCACAACTTTGCTGTTCCATAAACTGTTGGTATAATGCAGGAGACTGCCCATTATATGCTCCAATGCCAGGGGGTACTATCTGTCACTCTGACCTTCCCTACAGTGCAGCCCATGCCTCGCAGATGGCATCAACATGCTGTAATCATACCCTGCACCATGACTGGTCATAGAGACTTCCATTCCCTCCCGGGAGCAGCAGGTCATTGTGCTCAAACTACTGGTCTTATTTTCACCCCACACTTAGCCTCCTTACCATTGAAGACTTACCAGGGTCAGGACTCATCCCTAACTCTCTGTCTGATCCCCCTACTCGGCCTCTGGCCCAAACTACAGCCTCAAGGATCCACAACCGTGCCTTGGCCTCTTCCCCACACATGGAGTTC
Organism: Caiman crocodilus; assembly: GCA_030014935.1. Classification (NCBI taxonomy): domain Eukaryota; kingdom Metazoa; phylum Chordata; order Crocodylia; family Alligatoridae; genus Caiman; species Caiman crocodilus. Next base: position 12,790,196 of record JAGPOW010003316.1, read on the forward strand.
CTGCTATGCCCCGTCTAGGGTCTCTACACCATGCCCCACCCTGGGGTCTTCTCATCTTCATGATTGACTATTCACAGGGATGACCCTTGTACTCCCCTTCAGGCTTACTCCTGGTTTGGCCCTACTCAATGTGCCCTTGGGACTGCCCTTCAGACCTACTCCTTATTTAGCCCTACTCAGCGCCCCCTCATGCACCATCCTTCAGGCCTACTCCCATTCAGTCCTACTGTGTGCAGGGCCACACAACTACATTCCCCACCCTACCCGCTCTGGGGTCTCTGGGATGTCACATCCCTGCTGGGCTCAGGTGGTACTCTACTTGCAAAGCCTGGCCCCACTACTCCCACAGCCCATCTGAAGATCGGGGCTGGGGTTAAGGTGCCCCTCCTTGCTTTTCACTGGGAAGTAACTGGCCTGGCATTTCCTGGAGGCCACTAGGAGCCCCACCAGGCCACCCTTCCCAGTAGGGTGCAGTTTTAAGTCATGCCCAGGACCACGAGCTTCTTAGTCTTACCTTTCAGGTGTTCCTGATGCACTGGGCCAGCAGTTGCAAAATGCAGCCCTGAAATCCCATGCTCTCAAAATGGCTGCTGTTAACAGGCACCTGGTAGCTGCCTGACTCTGCCCTTAAAGTGGCAGGCACCCAGAGATGCCCTGCCACACAGTGTGTTGGAGCAGACTTGATGAATTGAGTCTGCTGGAGCATGGCAATTACTGTGCTCCAGCAGCTTCCTGCATCTCATGTTTCAGTGTCCTCACTCTTCAGAATGGTGGCAGGGGTGCCTGAACTAAAGCTTGTTCAATGAGCTTTTGTTCAAGTGCCCCTGCTGCCATTTTGCGGCGCAAGAACACTGAATCTCAAGATGCTGTGGTTCTTTAAGAGCCGTTCTAATTAAAAAGCTGCTCCCCCATGGCCCCGGAGCACATGTAAAAGTACCCACAGGTATTAAACTTAATGTGCAATAACTACAGCATACTAATGAATGTGTAGATGTGCCCAATGTGTTAAAATCCATGTTAGGGGTTTTTTTTCCCTCCCTTAATGGAACATTTTGGGTAACATCTCTTTGGTTTGTCTGAAATATTGTCTGAAATAGGAGGTGATGTCATGTTCTAACACTTTCAGTAAAATTTTACAAAATGGATGCTGCTGATTAACTATTTCTCTGCGGAAACGTTTGCTCTTAGTGACAACATTAAGGCCTTTGAGTTGGACCATGTTTTGCTGCCAGTACTGTTTCCTGAATATTTGTAAAATATTTCAAACAGCAGGAAAAAGAAGTGATTGTCAATGTGCTATCTTCAAAATGACGTGACTAGTAGGTTATTTTCTCTTTGACTATTTAGGGCGTATACACTATAATCACACCAAATCAGTTTACAATATAGCTCTGTTATGTAGTGCAAACAGAACCTAACATCATATATTATTTACAGTAGCACCCGGTATGCGCTAGGGGATTTCCAAACACACAAGAAAGATGGTCCCTTTTCCAAGGGAATCATAATACAAGGAGAGAGAAGGAGACATGATAATTACAGACCCAAGGAGAAAGGGGATTTGGAACAATAATAGGTAAATTCTATACAACTTCTGTACAAGTCAACCAGGTTTATTCTTGGCATCAAGAGAGAAGTGGGTTCTTAAGAAGGACTTAAATGTAGACAGGGTAGAGTCTTGTTATTGAACGATGCTAACATTGTGGACAGCCCCATGAAAGGAGTATTCTTTCAGCTCCATGAAAGAATACTCCTAAGGCTCTGTCTCCACAACAGAATGGCACTTTCTTGTGGACACAGGAATTATGTGTTTGTTTGGCTTTGCAGATGTCCATTAAAAATTGTAACTGCTCTGTCATGATACAGTTTGATCAGCAGACTGTTCAAGCAGAAACCCAAACAAGCATCCACTCACCACAGAGATTCTGGCTTAAGAGTTAGCAAGCACTCAAAACCTGCATTTTCAGCTCCCCCAGATGGAAGAAACCTGTTACTTAGCACTGTAGCAGCCCACAAGTCAATCATTTCTGAAGACAGTAAAGGAAAGGTAAAAAGTTCAACAGTCTGCTGCAAAAAGGGGAAGTCCCAGCTTCCTACCTGCTAGAGAACTTACAGAAAAAATAGCGCATCTACACGTTGACTTATTAGCTCTGCAATAAATGTCTCCGTGGCAACAGGTGCAGGACTTTTAGGCTAGTGTAAACTAATAAACTCAACAGCAGAGTAGGATTTGTAAATACAAGTTTTTTACTTTGCAGCAGTACATGTGTAGACACTCATGTAGCTGGCTGGGGCACAAGGGTGCTTCAGTGCTGAGGCTGTCTGCTGGCTAGCTGCACACTGGAGACCCTAGTGACCCAGCCTGCCCCTGGGCAGTACGTTGATCTGGGCTGGAGCAGCCTTGGGCTGGCAGCCTGACCCCCGGGACTCCAATAACCAGGGCTGCTCTGACTTGGCTTAACATGCTGTGGTCCCAAGTGCATGTCCAAATGGTGCGTCCAGGAGCAATAAAGTCCAGCATGATGTGCACCAGAGTTTATTGCTGCATGCTAATAGCACTTGTAGACTCACTCAAGTTCTCTAGTCTTAAGGAGGCTTGGTCAATGGAAGCTAGAAAAGGCATGGGTTAGAACTATCTTTCTAATTAATGAAAACAGTCTAAGAACAAATTAAATATCATCATTGGTGATATAGCTGTGGCATCTGTTTACAGTATTGTCTGACAGTACCTTGGAGTCAGGCTTCCTTTTTCTTGCTGAAACAGAAATTAGTTTGAGCCAAAGATAAAAAAATAATTTGTTTCTTTGATTTTTACTACTATTACTAAATTTTGTTTTGTGTATTTATTTTAACATTTTGGTGAACTAGGCATGATTCAGATTTAAGCTGTCATCACATGGAGATGGAAGCCCAGATCTTTACAACCAGGTGTCTAAAACTCAGTCCCTATATAATTTTCAAATAAATGAACAGCTTTGTTTTTCATCAGTAGAGCTTAACATCCTGCAGCTCCACTACCATTTCAGAAAGTGGGACTGAATCTTATCAGAAAAAAATCTCAGAAACTCCTGCTCAAAATGAACTGAAAATAGTTTTGTTATGGCTAGCTCTTATCGTTTCTCATTGTTAGCTCTTGTATCATTGCCAATGATGTTCAGGAGAACACCAATTTCAACAAAGAGCTCTGTTTCCTGGTACATTCACAAATGAAACATCTTAAAAACAAAAGTGCTCTCCTGCAAACCATCTCTTCATCCAAGGTGAGCTGATACTTGCACACCAGACTGTGACATGTGATTCACCAACTTATTGCTCTTTTAGTTCCTCCTAGCATAAATTTTACTATGTTTAACTTAACCCTGGTTTTCTACTTCCTGGTGTCACCTGGTCAGATTGGTATGGGTGATGGGAGGTTTTACCTTCCTCTTTAGCAGGGGACCTCTTGAATATATATTGACAACATTTTATAGAAGCAGGACATTGGCTGCCGTGGTTCCCCTGTTTTACATGTGGCAGGTTAGGGTGTTAGGTCTATGTTGTGTCAAGGTTTAGGGTAGTCTTATGCAGACTTTAGATTATGGTTGTATGGTATGATTTGGATAGAGATGATCCTGCCTCAGGTAGGGGTTTGGAGTAGATCACCTCTGGAGGTCCCTTTTAGCCTTACTTCTCTATGACCTCCTTGTCACTCTTTCCTGTGAGGACTAAGATCTGTCACAGATTATTTGTAGGCAAGAGCTATGCATCCCATCATACTGCAGAACTGGACATTTATACAGTTAATGCTAGGAATATTGTTAGTTATTTTATACAAGGCAGCATAGAAGAAAGTTTGGAAGAGACTTGAAACCTCGTGTGTCAGGGCATAAATCAAACTTGTGACAATGAGACAACGAAAATTGCTTGTGGGGTGGATTATTCCATAACTGACCACTTACTAGTTTCTTGCACCTTCCTCTAAAGCCTCTGGTTCTGACCACTGTCAGGAAACTGAACTAAATGGACCTTGGGCACGACCAGTACTCATCCGGTGTGGCAGTTCCATTGTCCCTATTTTCACAGATGGGCTAGAAGAAGGATAAACCGAAGTACAACCATCTTTTGATTTGACCTCCTGCCCTCGTAGTGATAGCCAAAATCCTTATCCTAGCCACCCCCAACGCTTATCCTTCATACTTCCTCAAGCAAGATAGCGAGAAGCCAGTACAAAGGCAGGTCAAGATGATGACAAGAACAAAGCCTAGAAGACTCTTCTTAGAGAGCAGCTTTACTTCAACAGAGGAGGAAATCTTCAAAGAAGTGAACTCTTTCTGTCTTTTTCTGGCAGGAGTCTCATGGGAGGAGAAGAAAACAGCTTTCATTTTAGCGAGTCATGATATTTATGGTCCTTTTATGAATTTTGTTTGAAAATATAAAAGTAGATGGACTCAAATCTGTTTCAAAAGAGAGAAGAAGAGGGAGAGGGAGGGAGAAAGAGTGAGCATGTGAAGGGCAGATGGATCTGACTCATCTTTGTCCACGTTAAAAAAAATCAAAATCTTTCTCTGTCTAAGCATATATCCCTTCTGCCAGTCATGAGGATAATAGTTGACCTTTATTACCCAGCCCCTTTCATCCCAAAGTGACATACATACTATAAATACAACTATCACCAAGTACAGCCACCTCGTGATACAACATGACAGCTGTTTAATAGTGCAATGCAGCACCGTGCAACAGTTCAAGAACCAGACTTTCAGATCACGTCTCTGGTGAAAGTGAAGTCTTTCCACTGAAATCCTGAGAGGCAATTGTCAGCTAGCACTTGCTCACATACCAAAGTCTCAGGTGGGCTTTTATCCATCATGTCTGTAGTGTCTGTTCAGCAATTGAAGTTGCATCCTCTAGAGGGCCTCCTACTTCTCATATGTGGAATCTCCTCTGACCCTTTGCCTCTAGGCAATACTTTTGATCCATTTCAGAGAGTAAGGTGCACATAATTTGTGCAATCATCATCATTTCAAATCTATCTATCTATCTATCTATCTATCTATCTATCTATCTATCTATCTATCCCAAGACATCCTATTCTATTTGAGCTAAAATTAGCTTATATACTTCACAGGATCTGGATACATGGAAGAGTATAATGCGTGAAAAAATTATTGGGGAAAATATAAATCAAAGAACTGCTTTTTGACTTTAGTCCTGATTGTGCTGCGGCCTCTAGTCATTTTTATTGCCTCTGCACATGAACACCACAGACTACGACAGCTTCTGTGAAATTTCTGTCACCCAAACTCACAAGCCCCTCTCAGTACTTGGCAGTTTTGTAGCATCTGTTCTGAGAGTTTGTGGTCAAGAAGGGAGAGAGATCTATGGCCTTGCATATCAGGACAGAGTCTTTGAACTAGACTCTAGATAATGGAGTGGGTTAATGCAGGGATCAGAATGCTAGAGAAATGCAAACACAAGTGATTGGTGATGCTATGAAGATGGACTTTATTTTATATCAGGGCATGTAGCTTCAATCTTTGATTTAACATAGAATCCTAACTAAGCCTAGAGGTCATGTATGTGTTGATTATTATGATCAGGTGAAATCTGGACATTATGAAATGCAGTCTTTTGCCTAGTCATAGGCAGAGGTGGGTATTTTTTGATTTGGGCATTTTATAGTACAGAGGAGTCACAAAGGATCCCTAGGCTATGACCAAAGGCTGGCTGATGTAGCTAGTTAGGCAATATGGGATGGTCACATTTTTTAAATGTTTCACTCTCTTACTACCCTAACTAGCCTTGCTTTGGTTCAGTTTTACCCTTTTGAATAGAAGAATTTACTCTCTCCTGGTTACTCAGTTCAGCATAGGACAAAGTCTTAATCAGGTTTTAAGATTTATTAATCTAGCCTTATTTTGTTTTATTTAATTTAATGGCTGTAAAGCACTTAGACAGATTAACTGAATATGTAGAGACATTGCTCTCTATATAATTAACAATGATATTAGTTTTACATTATAAATAAACCTATTTATGTCTCATGTACTTCCTTCTCAAACACTTTGTTGGGACATACCCTTCTGCTTTTATGCCTTCTAAAGTACATGAGAAACATACAGGATTGCTATGATTCTCTCCAAAGCTAGTGTTTCTTAAATGGAAAAAATTGCTGAATATGGCTGTAAAAATGTGACACTGATCACTCAAGGTGTGGGTGACAACATTTTGAAGCACTGAACAAGGTGCGCTATTCTGTGTGACTCAGGCCTCCTACCCAGGATGCAGCAGTGGTAATAGAAAATGGCTTAGCTCTGTGATTTTGAGGTCCTTTAGACTTGAGCAGATTTGGGCCCTGCCTCAGTTCTGGAGTTCCTTTTTAAGATAATTTGGCCTCCACAATTCAGTGACAGAACCTCTTCCCCACCCCAAGCCCCTCAAACCCTCTTGCAAAACAGTAGGCAAATGCCATTGGGCAAGTGTCAGGCCCAATACCCGCTGCTGCCTTTTGACTTTCACCAAAGGATTGCGGGGAGGAGGAAGCTGAAGAGTCACAGAAAGAAATCGTCTCTGAATACATTTGGATACCTTGCTATTCTTTTTATCTAGTATAGGACCACTGAGATGGGTGTAGGAGCCATTCCCCCTGCAGCTCTGGTTGTCTGAAACAGTCTTTGTGAATCTCTCCTCTTCAATGAGTCTCCATCTCCTTTTAAATTCTCATCTTAAAAGCTGACTTTTCTACCCTGCCTCTAGACCTCTTCATTTCTATCCCTCCTGGTTATTGGCCTTATGACTGAATGCTTTAATATTTTCACCATACAAGGTCTTTATGTTACTGTTTCATGTAATTTATACCTGTGAGCTGGAGCCTTTCTCAGCCTGCTCTCAAGCACAGCCCACACACTGTGTAGAGTCCAACATCACCCCCTCCTTGCTTTGGGGTCTTTGCTTTTATTAACAAAGATATCAACAATAAGAAAACAACATTCAGCTGTTTCTAAGGGTTCTCTCCCTCGACTACTCAACCCACATCCTAGACTGTCTCTCCCCAGTGAGCCATTCTCATTTCCTTTTTATACAAGTGCACTAATAAGCCACCTTCCTCAGTGAGTCAGCAGAACCCACTTAACCCTTTCCTAGAAGGGTCACAACTTGCTAGCAGGGTTGCGTGTTTCAGTCCTGAAGACAAAGAACGGAGGGTCTTCAATAATTTAGTTCTGTAACAGCCTTGGGATTCAGTTTAAATGAAACATGCTACAGCCTGTGTTGTATTATGTGAACTGAAACCAACCTCTAAACCACATGATGTTCACCTGTCTCAACATAAAATGCTGCCTATTATTTCTAGGGAAATGCTTTGTTGAGGAGGGCAGCCAATCACAGGGAGAAAAAGACAGTTTCAACAGAATACAGTCTATGTTACTAACAGCGAACTCGGTCTTGGAAGGTGCTGAGCGTATGACCCTGTTCCAGCAAAATTCTTAAGCAATGGTTTCTTTTGGCCACTCATAGTCCTGTTGGAGTCCTTGGGACTGCTCAAATGCTTTCACTTGCAAGCTTTTCTAGATTGGATTCAGCATCCTGCAGATGCAAGCTTGGATTAAGCTGTAAATGCAGAATACTGTAATGTATTGAGCAACTCCACCAGGGGAAATGGGAAAAGACAATAAACAAAGGACAGCACTATGCAGGCTAATTCTCAGGGCAAGAGATTTTCTGGGCCAGATCCTCAACTGGTGTAAAGAGGTACTGCTCTTCATTTACACCAGCTGTGGATCTAACCTAGAAACAGTTTGGGATGTGGGGCTCCTCCCAACAAAAATAATGAGAGATGAATCTGAGCTTGCATTTCCACTGCTTTAAAGGAATGTCTCACATGTGGTAATAAGCAGTCTGATTTATTAGAATGGAAGTGCACTGTAAGCCTTGCAGCTCCACTGCAGAAGGCAAACTGAACACCTGAAGTATTTGCAAAGCCATGTTCCTTATTTTTTTGAAAAATGTAGTCCAAGTTTCCTGTGAAGAAAACAAAACAAAACAAGAAATAAAATCTGTTCCTTCCTTTGTGGCCCTACGTATGTCAGTGTTCAGTCACTTGATTCTGAAACTCCCTCTTTCAATCAGGAAGCATTGAGCATCTCTCAGTTGCCCTGGCCCTGGTCGTCAGAAAGAAAAACATTTGTATTCGAAAGATGGAATTATGCTCACTCTGCAAGGGACAGATGAGTGAAATGATTCAAAAGGTTCTCCTGGGTTTTAAATAAGACAGACACAAAGGTTAGCATTACCTGTTCTTTAGATAGTTCTGCTGATGTGCATAGTACCATACAGTCATGTTGGAAGACAAGGTTCCTGCCCTGTGGAGCTTACAAACTATAAGCGATAATTAACATATTGAGAAGTAACAAATGCATACCAATAGCAGTCTCTAAATATCATATAGAGATGGGGAAGAGAAAATAAGAATACGGAAAGAGAACAATATTTATGGGAGAGGAATATTGCCATGATGATTCAGCTCTCCACTTGTTTCTGCCTTGTATTTATTTTTGTGAAGGTTATGATGGAGTTCTCTGGTGTTTAAAAACATAATTCACATGACAGAAGGAAGAGAGATTTCCAGAATAGTAACAGAAAGTTAGCTGAGGATGCTCTAAGATGAGATTTGAAGGAGTTATGGGAGGTTGACTGGTGACATGCTGTTTGACCATAGAGTAGTTCCCTGATGTATCAGAGACATACAGGGTTCATCTACATGAGACATTTTACTGCGCATTAGACTTATCTAATGTGCAGTAAAGCATCACTGTCTACATTTGCACAACACTTACTGTGCACTAGATTAGTTTAATGCACTGTTTTCTAGTACCTACAGATGTCTCAGTACCTCCATCTTTTCGCTGCCAGGAAAAAGGGTAAGACAGAATATAACTACACACATTGTGGACAGCCTCTGAAATGCACATGCGCAATATCAAATTGAATTTAGGACCTTTTGCTCCAAAACAGATCTCTGTCTCTCTAACTGGATCAGACTATCAACTAAAAGGCCGTCAGCAGTATTAAGGCATGTTTTCTCTTGGAGACTTCTAGCCACTAGCAGGAGAGACACTATTCATATGACAGTAGAGCCAGATCCATCTAGTGGAGGGCAGTGGTACTACATAAGTAAATCATATAAAACGCAGAGAGAAGTGACAATTTTTGCTCGATCAAGCCCCTGAAAGTGCTGTACAGCCATGACCAAACACAAGTGCATAGATGCAGAATGCTTGCAAAGGGCCCGATTTTGTGACAATCTGAACCCTCATTGCATGAAGGTTCAGTTGAAAATGCTCCAAAATGGAATGCCCTCAGTGACTTCTGTCCGTGCACACTGGGAGCAGGGCTGAGCTGTGTCACCTGCTCCTGGCACTGTCTTCAGATTGGGAGGGGGAAAAGGGAATGGAAGGAGTTCAGTTTGGAGGGTTTTTTAGCTGTCATTGGAGAGAAGGGTGGGGTGGGTGGATTGGAGTCCCCTCCACCTTGGGGAGGATGACTCCAATCCACCTGCCCCACCCTTCAGCACTGGTTGGGAAACCCTTAGAACAAGCTCCCTCTGCTCCCTTTCCTTTCTCCCATTCTGAAAATAGTGCTGAGGCTGGGAGAAGGGGAGGGACATTGCTAAGGGAGTGTGGCTGCAGGCTTGTAGCAGCTGTAAACATCAGTTCAATCTCCCTGCCCCTGGGACCCAATGACTAACATCTGTTGGGTCTGGGGGATCATTGTAACTCATGGCGCTTCCTGCAAAGCACTATGAGTTACAACAGGGTGCTGCTCTTCTGTCTGCACCTTTACACCAGGGGTGACAAACCCACGAGCTGGGGATCAGACCTGCAGACTGGCCCTACATGTTGGAGCCAGCATGTAGGGCAGTCTGACATTGGTAGCTTATATAGCTCATGCCCTGGACCAACTCTGCAAGTTGTATGTAATACATGCTGGCTCCAGTCCAGAGCTCATGTGCAGAACCAGCATGGGGTGTGTGCTGTGAGGTGACCATGCTGGACCAGTCTTGTGTGCTGGCTCTGGTGCATGGGGCCTGTAAGAGGGAGCCAGAGTTTCCTCTTACTTTAAGACATACTGCAATAGGCTAAGCTGGGTGTGTGGGGGCCAGCAGCTCGGAAACAGACTAGCTACTAGAGAGCTAGTTGTCAGAAAGCAGGAAGGCCCCCACAACAGGATGTGAGCTACCCCTTGGGAGTGACTGGCTCAGGAGCTAGCTGCAAAGAAGCAAGGTGTGCAGGGGGCAGACATCTAGGCAGCCCAGAAATAAAGAGATAAAAGCAGCCTATAGCCATGCACAGCTAAGCCGCAGCAGAGAAGGTTAGGTTCATCATCAGGTCAAAATGGAAACCCCTGTAGGTGACTGGAAGGTCATCTGACATGAAGGGATGGGGTGATGGAGGTACATAAGGCCAGGCAGGAAGGCAGTTTGGCCCTGCAGGCATCAGGGAGAGGGGTCCCTGAGCAGGATGGCTGCAGAGAGGGACTGGCCAGCACCCAGGCTGTCCCCAAGAGATGCAAATAGAGAGTTAAAGGGGACTTATAGTCTGCAGGGAAGTTACTGACCCACCCTGGGGAGAGTTTTTTTGTTATACAGCCAGTGGGCTTGCATTTATGTTCTGATTAAGAACTGGAGGGCCAGGTTGTGGCTATAGGGGTGATCTGGCTGGGCACTTGGTAGTAGGCAGCCTAGTTGGATGTCAGGGACCTAGAAGGCAGAAAGCTGTGCAAGAGCCACAGTTGGTATGAGGGGTCCAGAGAGTGGGAGGCTGGTGCCAGACCAGTCCTAGGCCAGGACAGCCAAAGCCTGGTGTATAGGGCCAGGGTCCCAGACACCTCAGCGACGCTTGGCAGGGCCAGCGGTTTGGCAGGCTAATAGGAGAGTAACAGGTGGGTCAAGAGCCCAGTGGATAATTTAAGCTACCACCTGTGACGCATGGGCATGGCTGTAGGGGCAGCAGGAGACCACAAATAGCTCTTAAGCTAACTGGTGCCCTGAGGCACTGGTGGGGCTGAGGGGGGGCTCCGCTTAGGGCTTGAAAGGCAAGACTGGAATTCAGTCAGGTACGGGAGGGATCAGCTGGTCAAAGTAGGCTTGGGGTCTCTGTGATTCTAGGGCAGTCTCTCTTTTACAATAAATTAATTCCATCAAGGCATGACAGATGAAAGGAAAAGAGAGGGTACCCTGAGGATACAGAGTGGGGCACAAGCTGCTTAGCCACCAGGCGGCGTCATAGCCACCCTGGGGCCCGGTCCAGGTAAGTGGGCCAGCCTAGTATATGGGCCTGATCTGGACTGGCCTCAGAGCCAGTGCATAGGACAAGGCTGGTGGGGTTCTGTATACAGGCTGCATCCTGAATTGGCAACATGCACTGGCTCCATCTCTGCACCCCACCGTGTGCCAGCATTGGTTTAAGATTTGCATTGCATGCACAGCTGGCATGGGCTGCTTGCTGCATGCAGCGATCATGCTAGACTGACCCTGTATTCTGGCTCTGGTGAGCAGGGATGGTCTGGGGACCGAGCTGATCCTGGAACCAGCAAGCAGTGTGGGCACTGTATGTAGTATGTGTCAGACTAGCCCTACACACTGTAAGTGGCACACAGGACCAGAGCCAGTGCAATACCATATGTAGCACACAAGGTCAGTCTGAGACCCACAGGACAGATCCTCAGTCCCCATGGCCCCCCCCAGGCTGTATCTTTGATACTCTTGATTTAGAACATTAAAGTCAAGAGGAAGAAAACTTTCTTGTCACTGTATTGGTTATATCAGTTCTCCCGCATAGGCATTGAGATCCACCTTGGATGTGTTCATTTTAAAAAGGGACAGACTATCAAGCACTGCATTCAGAATGTTTCTGTATGCTCCCTTCAGTAACATACCTCAGTAACATTTGGTACAGTCTTCTTTTGCTTTCACAATCATTTCCCTCTCCTATTAAGTGACCAACCAGTATTGCCTACTTTGCCATTTTTGCTGACATTCATGACATTGGTAGGGGTAAAAAAAGGTGGGCTTCTGCTAAATAAGAAAAGGGGTATTAATAAGAAATTATCAGTAACAGCAACGCTATTAAGAGAAGAACCTACATTTTCAAACAAAGGTTATACATTATCTCTCCTACTTCCAATTTAAATGAAAGTAGAAAAAAATGCTGGAGCAGCTCTTTAGTTAATCTAGAAACTTGATATAATCAAAATGGCTTTGGACCAAAGTCTTGATTTGTGGGCACTATCCTACAGGGAATAATGGCATTACCTGCATTTGCTAATAAAATATTCTTCAGATGCAAGTAGCTTCTTATGCTTTTTATACCTATACTGATCACTGAGCACAAGCTGCTTCTTTTCAGCAAGCCACAAATACTTCCAGTGCTTGACCTCCTCCTACCAAGGCTGTTGGTTAAAGAGAAATAAATGCTCGCAGGACATTAGCAATGTTCTGCCAGCCATGTAGTATGATCCACAAATGTAATGGTGAATGATTCAGGTGATAGCTGGGTCTGGGACTCCTGAATAGAAAGCTCTCCCTCTTTCCCCAGAGTTGGGATTCGATTACAGTCCACCTAGAATCTTCAAAATCTTATCCTTGATCATTCTTCTCTCCTTCGCCGGAGCTTTGCCTGAGTTTCTTCCAGCCGGTTTCTCCAGGCAGCAATAATGGCATCATCATCCATTTCCTCTTCCTCTTCCTTGCGAGCGCTGCGCCGGTACTGTGAGGATCTCCTTGATGCAAACCTCTCCTCAGTTTTTTCCACTTTTTCTTCATTCTCTCCATCCTCCTCAGACTTTGAAAAACTTTGGGTGAACTTTCTCTTTGCTCCAAATTCAGACATATCTGTCCTGGACTCTTCTTCAGATTCTTCAACATGTCGGGATCTGAATCGACTGTGTGTTGATGCTTCAGGAGATTCAGAGTCAGAGGATGGTTCAGGTGTTTTTCTGAAAAAATATGGCTCTGGGCTTTCTTCCCTGGAACTTGTCTCACTAACCTTTGATCGGGTGAACTTGTACATTTCCTTATCCTTTTCTGCAGAGACAGAGGAAAATCTTGATGTGGTTCTCAGTGAATCACCATTAGACTCAGAGGAAGAAAAACTGTCCAGTTTCGCTCTTTGGGATCTGGAGAATCTGTAGCTGGATGATTCTGATTCAGAGTTTACCTGTCTAACAGTGGAGGATCTGTTGTATTTCTCACCAGCCTTCTCACTCTGGGCGCGATGTGATGGCCTTTCTTCTTCTTTCAGGTCATTGAGCCACTTGCTAACATTCATCTCTGTCTCTGAATTTATGGCACCAGTATTCGCATATTGACCAGAGAAAGCAGAAGTGGTATGATTTCCATCAATATCTGTTTGCAAGGGGTATCTAACATTGCCTTGTGTGCTTTCTGTGTCATCTTCTACTTTCTCTTCTTCATCTTCTCCCTTGTCCTTTTTCTTTTTAAATAAAGTGCTGCGTTTGTTGTCTCTGACAAGCTTTTCAATTTGATAATCTGACATTTTCTCCCTCATCTCCATTTGCATTTCCTTCTCCTTCTGGCTGAGTTTCTTCAGGTCAACATCATCTGCGAAAAGACTGAACAATGGCTTGCTTGTCTGTGTCACTCGCGAGCTGGACCCTTCTGTCCTTGCGCTCATTGAAGTGTTGCAAGACAGGACAGACTGGGTATCAGCACAGCGCATGTCCCGCTGGCGGAGTAGTGAACCAGCTAGAGATGAGCCACTCTGTGCACTGAGGAGGGAGATCTTGTCATCATCTAGGTGCCTGCCAAGATCACCTGACTTCATGCTGAAAGCCATTTCAGAGGGTGGGCGGGACAGCATCAGTATCTCACTTTGTTTCTGAGCGATGGTTTCACTAACCACATTGGCAATCCAGTTCTGAATACTTGCCATGGATATTGTATCACTTGGGCCAGCTTGGAGGTTAGGTAAAGGTATAATTGGCATTTGGGGCTGCATGGCCCCAGTGCTGCTTCTGGTCTGAGATAAAGGTGGGAGGTTACTCTGCACACTTAGTGCAGAAGCTGAATCATCAGCACCACTTATGGAAGGTGTTGAAGGCCAAAAAGCTGACAGTGGGATACTACCACTCATTGCGCTCTCTGCTTCCCAGCTGCACAGGGACTGGCTTTCTTCCAGGACCTTCTTTGAATGTTCAAGCAGCTCCGCTCGCCTCTGCTTCTTTTTAGCTGAGGCAGAATCTTCACCCTTGGCAAGCTCCACAATCTCATTCTTGTTTTCACTGCCAACCTTTTTCTGGTGTTTCATTTTCCAGGCCTGGTAAGCAGTCAGGTTAACATCTGACAGACTCTTCTCTTCTGTGGCCTTCTCACCTGGCTGGCTGCCCTCTTCCACTTTGGGGGGTTCGGATGATTCAAGGTCCTTCTTGTGAAAGCCAAACTGGATCCTCTTGATCTTCCATCTTTCAAGAGGAGTCAGCTTGTCTTTGTTCTTTTGGCAGAAGTTATAGAAGGAGCTGGTGTCTGAGAACACACTTTCCGCATCCACGTCCCTGACCTTTCCTCCTGGCCCTTGTTCTGGACTGTCCTCCCAACCTTTATTCCTAGAGCAATATCTCTGAGCTGCTTCTTTCTCAATCTCTAGTAGCCTTTGGTTCCACATGTCCCAGGTGCTCTCTGTAGACATAGAGTCTGTGCGGCCCCTTGTCATCCTTTTGATGCCACTGGCTTCCAGTTGTTGCTTCAAGATTTGGATGTCGAGGCTGCTTACGCTCTCAGTGTCGCTGAATTCACTTGAATGATAGGGTCTTCCTCCCATGCTACAGTCTTCATCCTCCCTCTTGGGTGGACAATTACCTTCCACTTGGTATTTCTCATTTCTGCACTGCCACTCTTGGATCATTCTCTCCACATCCTCCTCAGATTCATCCCCAGCCTGGTCTGGAAGCCTCAGAGGTTTTCTTTCTTCCTCCTTGTTTGGTAGCTCCCTTGCAGGCAAGCCTTGATTTTTTCTCCACTCCTCATACAGCTGTTCCTCCTCTTCCTCACTGATGAGAGTAGGCTGCTTGGAAGCCAAACTTGATTTTCCCAAGGATGAGGAGCTCTGAACACTTCCGAGGATGCTGGTGGTATCTTCTTCCTCCACTGTGATGGAGTGCACTTTGGCTCCCATGACACTTGCAGAGTCTTCTGCCCCAGACGGCAGGGAACAAGCCCCTGCCCGGATGACTGAACTTTGGCTAGCGGTGTCATCCTCACCAGCATCCTCCTCCTCCTCTCGCTCCTCCAACAGCTGCTCATTGAGGTCCCTAAGCTGTTTCAAAAAGCCATCATTGGGGTAAATAGCACGTTTTTTCCTCAGGGTCATCAAGGCCTCCAATATGGTCATGTGGTGATAGATCATCAGGTAAGCAGCCACCAGCACAGCTGAGCGACTGATTCCCATTTCACTGCTCACCAAGATTTTACCTATGGGTTTCAAACATAATGATAGTCAATGGCTTTCAGTGGCATAGCAAAGTTATTCTGAAATGCAAACACAAATATAATCTGTAGCACATTGAAGTCCATGGGATTTTGATGTCAGTGGATTTTGAATTAGACTAAACCTATGTATTTGGCTGCCTATTTTCTTGGTTTCTTCTTTTTTTTTAAATTGCCATAATTAAAGTGTAGACAACTAAGATGCCAAAAGTTATCAGGTTGATATACGCCAAGAGGAGTGGTTGTCACATGTCAGAATAAGATACATTTATTTTCTGTGCTGTAGCAGTTGGAAGGGGACAAACCCTCAATAATTAGATTCTATATATGGAAAATTTATGAATTTGTTATAATTTTCTGAGTATTGCATCTACTTATTTGGGAGTCATTTTATAATTAAGATTATCTTCTATTCAAGTGAATACAGTAATACATTTCCTCAGAGAGTCTCAAAGTACTTTACAAACATTGGTGAGTTGAGCCTTACAACCCAGCTGACTGTTGTATGACCTTGGATCAGTCACAGAATCATGGAAAAGCAGAGCTGGAAGGTCATCTAGTTCAATCCCCTGCTTGAAAGTTACTTAACTGACCTGTATCTCAGTTTTCCTATATGTGCAATGGGGATATTAATACCAGTCTCAATGTTAATGATGATGGATCTTAATACCAGTGGGCAAACATATTCATTACTTAATTTTTATAAATTGCTTTGAGAGACTTAGATGAAATGCTAAGTTATCTTATATATTTTCCAGGAGACAGCTCTGGTATGTTAGATCTACTGCAGGTCAAACTAATGAGCTATCAGGGTTATATTGGTTCTCAGGAATGGAATAGTCAGGTCACTAGCTGGTATAGCTGAGGTTTCCATAGTAAAATCTAGTTTAACTTCTTCAAAAGATTGGGCACGCATAGACTTGTAACACTACATAACATGCCCTATACTCAGTCTTCTTGTATGTGACTTGTTACATGGTATTTGCCACAGAATGCACCTGTTACTGCAGAACTGTGCTTCAGAGCTATTATTATTAATAGCCTGTTCTTTCTTTCCATTATCACATTTTCTCACATAGAATGCACCCTGGAATATAATACACACCTTGTTTTTGAAAGGCTAAATTGTGTATTTCTAGAGTTTTCTAGATTTTTCTAGAGTTATGGCTGCATAGAGCAGGAACAGAGCCTAAGTTTCAGCTCACTCATCCTCCTTTTCCTGTTAACTAAAGCTGGCTGCAGCTGCAGACTGGTCCCCATGGGTGGATCTATGATTCTGGAAAGAACTAAAGAATCTTCAAGACTGTGAAATAAGAGAAGAAAGACCAGGAGTAGCTAGCAGACAACAACATTAGTTCAATTAATGGAAAACCAAAACTTTAAAAAGAAGAGCTGAACAATACACTTGTGGAGTGAAGAACATTGAACCAGTAAGTCATCTGACTCCCTTAGCTGCCTAAATAGTAATGCAACAGCTGTTGCATCACGGAGCAAGAATCAAAACAAGGTGTTTCTATCCTGGGCAGAAAATCAGCTTGACCACTTAGTATATGCACCCCAATTTTGGGGGTTGATTTGAGGAGAAAAAGGTACATGTTTTATGTGAGAATATATGATATTTTCATACCTTTTTATACTTAAAATTAAATTGTCCAAGCATAGCATGAGCATCAAGAAAGCACAGCTTTCTATCTGACAACCTGAAACTGTAATTCTTAAATGTTTATATATCTGAGTGTCAACATGCTGTTTATGTGAATGTGCTGATCACACTGAAACCTAAGGAGGCCACCAATTTAAATGTCAGTGCCTCACTGCTGATATTTACCAGAAACATTCAATTAATATGCCTAGTTCTGCAATCCCTGTCTCATACACTTAACTGAGTCCCCAAGTAACTTCTTACCTCAGCTGCCAAAACTTCCACCTTCCCCTACTGAATCAACATAATAATAAATTATCTACGCAAAAATCAGCAGCACGTTCAAAATGAAAGTGCAGAATAAAATTAAGTGAATCAAATGGGAAAATAAATAATACAAGGGATACCATCTAACTGATTGTATTATTCCTTTTCATGTTTAATTCTATAATGATCTCTTTTTTCATTTTAGCCAGAGCTTCTACAGAATTTCCAATTTGCTACACTGGAGTTCCAAACGAACAATGGCGGGGACTGCTATAGAATTTCAGTCTAAAAGACTATGCAGGGGCCTTGACTATAATCACCCAGAAATGTGTCTTCTCTTATGTCTAATTGCTTTGCTCATCCTAATAATACACTGGTCCCTACAGTGATCTTTGGTAGATAACTTTGCAAAGATGAGTATCTCAGGATGCATAGACTTAGATAGCCTGGACCAGGGTTTGTATTGTTGCTTGGAATAGGCTTAAGAGGCAAACTCATCACAAGGGTTGGGTGAAAATATCTTGTAGCAGACTCAGTTCCAGGGTGGTGGGCTCTCACTATTGGCCAGCTCTATACCAGTTCTTTCTGCCCTCATTTGCCCTCCCTCTTCTGATCCATTTTTGACCTGTCTCACTTTGGAATGCCCATCATCCATGAGCCTGTGGAATTAACAAGGATCCCTTATGTTTGCATCTGCACTGGAGCCACTTGGTAACTATAGATTTTCTCTGAATGTTCCCTGTGATGCCAGCCCCATCTATGGATTTTGAAGTGTTCATGAACTAATTTGCTCTTTTATTCCTACCTCTGTAAGTCAGCAATGCTTCATCGAGGAATTCAGCAGCCTGGTGGAAGTGTTTGGAGATGTCCATATCTGGGAAATCATCCACCTCAATGCCCAGGTACTGGATATTCAAGCCATTGTAGAACTCTGACCCTGTGTACACACCAGTACCATGAGCTGCATTTAGGATGTGGGTGATACCAAGTCTCTTCAGACGGCTTTTGTTCACTGCGACACTCCTTCAGAAGAGAAATAGGGACTTTTGACTTTGGCTCCTCTTTGAGGAACAGGGGAGAGTCAGTCCACTAGCAGCTATCAGAAAATTTCCAGCCTGTTACCCTAGTGTATACACACCCTTACCCAAACACCTGCTCCTTTTCTGGTTGCCCAAGACTTCTTCAGATTTTTCTTTGCAATGTTCACTGGGCTGCTGGACTGTTAAACCTGTCCTCTCTGCATCTTAACAGGTCCGCCTTCCCTTCCAGCTTGGTTGCCACTCTCTCTGCCCTCTTGGGCTCATGCAGTCCTGTTATTTCTTTGTTTTAATCACCTTGTGATTGCCCTAATACCACCCTCTCCCCTTTTAGCATCTTTTCTGCACAGGTCCTGTGGACAGCAGAGCCATAAAACAGAAGCTGTTGCTGCTTGTACTCCATAAATTGCATGTTTCTTTCCTCTTTTAAAAAACAGAGGAGCTAGTTCTCATGTCTGGGCCAAATTCCAACTAGATAATTTAATTTTTCCCATCTTTTCTCTGGGGGTTTAATCAGATATAGTATTGTTCTCCACACTCTTTCCTACGTTGTTGTGAAATGTTGCTATGCAGTATGGAAAAGCTGCTGGGCTCCACCCCAAAGTGTTTGCTTTTCAGTGTACAGTGATTGCTGTAAACATGGTCTGTAAAATGTCTTTGAATCTCAAGGGATGAAAGGCATTACATACATGTAATATATATTATGCCTTCAGTGACATGCTCTAACCCTTTGCTAAGAATTTTGCACAGCTTCAGTGGCAAAAGCTCATACTCACTTCTCTGCTATGAAGACATTGGGCCAGACTTCGTCCACAGGATCCTTGGGGGCTTCTAGCCTGTCTTTCACCAGTGCCCTCTGCAAGTCCATCACACACGGTGTGTTGAACAGGCTGGTATCATCAATCTTTTCCTTAACTCGGTTATACAGGTCCTCTACCAGCAGCTGCTTTGCAGATTCCAGCATCCCCAGACAAACTGTATCTTCTTTGACCTCTTTTGTCTTCAGCTCTGGAATAAACTGACACCATCACTAAAAGTTTGTGCAAGACTTCCTGGCATTTTTATCTTTGGAGCAACCTATGAAGGCATATGTTCAACAGTGTTTCCATACACTCCCACATGTGGGCACATATGTACTCAGGTAGTAGCCTCAAGGCAATTAGTAACAGGTTGAGTGTGGTACACTTCCCTTTCTAGTCACACTAGCTATAGGCTCATTTTAATTCCACGTAGAAAGCAAATTATCTAGTAGTTAAATCAAGCAACAGGCTACTAGGACTTCTGCATCACAGTCCATGACTCTGCCATACCTTGTGTGACTTTAGGACAAGTCATCAAACTTTTCTTTTTAGTGGATGTACAACAGAAAGAGTAACCTGCCTATCCTGTGGGCATTACAAGGCTTCAAGAAGGTTGGTCTGGCAGATTGAGATCCCTGGATGAAAGGTGCAAAACACATGCAACCAAAAGGTGTGTTCCTTACCCCACCTTCTTTACCCCCTTACCTTCATTGATTATCTGTTTGGCAGCCACAGCAGAAGACAGGTGGATTGGCTCCATGAAAATACTCTCTGTGTCTGTGTCTGACATTATTGAGCACCTGCCAATCAAGGAAACATTTAAGCAAACACCTCCTCTCAACCACAGCTCTGATACTGCAGCTCTCCTCAACCACTTCAGCATGTAACAGCAGGGAAACCAGAGAACAGGTCTTATAGGGAGGTGAGGGAACCCCATCCCCAGGATGCAACAAACTCCATGCATCTCCTTTGCTTTTGAAGGAGACCCTTAGTCTCCGAAACAGGTATGCAAGAGGTAGAGGCTGGGGGGTTCTTGTGGGAGAAGTTCTAAAGACAGTAGTGAAAGTTTTAGTGACAACAGTAGGTTGACACCTGTAGATAGTAGAGAGAGAGCATGAGAACAGTTGAGGGAGGGAGATCCAGTGTAGGGGAACTGCAGGGATGAGTGTGCGTGTTGGAACTGTAAAAAAGGTGCTTCCTTGGAACGAATTATCATAGGTTTTAGACACTTGCTGAGGTAGACTAAGGTATCTGAAGCACTTAGAAATAGACATCCTTTTCTACTCTATATTGATTCTTGAGCCCCTATCACCAGCATAGTATCTGCACATTATTCTGTTGCAGTCCAGATGTAACTGTCTCGATCTACTTCCTTTGCTATGATACCCTGAGTAGAAATCAGGACTACAGTATGCCATGAAAGTATACAAATCATGTCCTACCTGAAGATTGCTTGACAACAAATAACGCTACAAATTTGGCTCTTTTCAGTTAACAAATTGCCCAAAAGCACAGCTGGATTTATTTGCCAGATTGTTTAAATCGAATCAAATGGTGTCGAACTCATCCAGTTGATGGGCTGGATGACAGGCCTGGGGCAAGTCTGTGAGTTGGATCAGGCCCATAAATTGGCTCCGTATGCCAGTTTCAGCCTGCATAACTGGTCCAGTGTGGGTGCTGCATGCCCTGGACAAGCTGCATGTGCTGTTTGTAGTCTGTGCGCTGGCCTTGGCCCTGCATGGAGTACATGGCGCATACGGTTGGTTTGGGTCATGAGGTACATTCAGCATGTGGGGTTGGTTTTGGGCATATGCGTACGTGTTGTCTGTTCTGGCCTGGCTCTGCAGGCTGGGTCTAGCACACAGGTTAGTCTATAGGCCTGGTCCAGACTGGCCTTGGTTCCAGTCCAGTGCAGCTGCCACAAACAGCATGTGCCCTAGAACAGACCCCCATACCAGCTCCAGCCCTGCAGGATACATTATGCTTGGGGCCTGGATGTAGCATGGGCAGCTTCTTTATGGCTCTGATCTGGACCTGCTCTGGATACTGTGTGCAGTGCTTGAGGCCAGGGTCAGCATGTGCTGCATTCAGAGCAGGGCTGGTCAGAGATCCTCAGGAAGCACTGTAAGTCAATTGATAGGGCTCCATGGGCTGAATTCAGGCCATGGACCCTATCTTTGACACTCTTGATTTAAATGAAAGAAGGGCAGTCTATGAATCTCCTATGAATTATCATACTCTCCACATTGATTGCTTCATATTTTGAGTGTCATCTGATGCACATGGTATTGTTGCTGGTCTCTGACTGGACAGCTGTGCATCCTGGCTGCTAGTACATGGCTGCTGGTACACTCTGTGTGAATGCATATTTACATGACCCTTTTTATTCTGCACACATTCCTGCATACAAAATTTGCTTATCTGGGTATTAGTGAGAAGTGAAATGAAGAGGCTACAGTGCAATCAAAGTGAGATCACAGCTGCTATTTGAACATCTCTTGCCCAATATTTTTTCTAGACTAGTTACTCATCCCTAACACTGACTGCTGACCTTTTATAGTCCCTCCCCCTTTGAGTTACTAATGTACAAGTAAGCGCTAAAGATCACCAGTACCAATTTGTTTCCATGACTGAAGGAGACAGGAAATGCAAGCCTTCTATGCGAACAAAAACACTGTGTTTTATTGTTAATTAAAGCAGAAGGAGGCTTTGATTTATTTACACAGAATGCAGGGAAACATTTATTTTATGCTACATCATCAGCATGATTCCTAAACTTTTTGAATGGCTGAATCTGAATGGCTTTGACTCTCCATAAATGGAGGACACAACCAGCTCTTGTCAGTTAGATACCAGCTTGATTCCACCTCTCATCAGCAGGGGAGATACCATATTGTTTTAGCCCAGGTGGTTTTACTTACTTGGCAGGAAAGATTCCCTTCTTTTCAGCTTGAATGACTCAGTGTAGTTCAAGGGTGAAGGCCTGTTCCTTGCACTGCAAGCAGGATGTCCCCTGCAAGACTCCAGTGCCTCCAGTGTGAGGATCTTGGCTACACCTGGTGATGGGGGATTGATCTTAGGCTTTTACCCTAGCTTGCTCCTTCAGCCTTTTGACTAGGGTCAAGTGAGACTAGGGGTCATCTGAATGCCAAGGCCTCTGGACTTGGGGTTGCACAGAGGATGTTTGCCGTGGATTTGGGAGTATATGAAGCCACAAACTGATGATGAGTCTTGGAGGTAGTATACTTGCTGGTGGTAGTGCCACACAGACTTGAACAATTGAGCTCTGCTCAGCTGATAGAATTTGGAACCAATCTGGCTGATTTGGCCCAAAACATGATATTAAAAAAACCCTGTTCAGTGGACTATGTGAAATGAGTTGAGGCTGGGGGGTCTCAGTTCCATTCATGGGACAGGTAGCCACATGATAAAAGCGTCCAGAGAAATGAGTGCTAACTGGGCTCCTAGTTGTCAGTCTCAACAGGTGGATCAAGGGGTGGTCAAGCTATGCAGACTGAACTCTCTGTCAGCCTTGAAGGAGTCTCTCTGGGTTTTGGGTGAGAAGCATTAGCAGGGGCTATACAGAAGATACTCACCCTTGCTGCTGCCAGTACTAAACTTAATGGATAAACAGAACACATCAATCTATGAGGCTATCAGTACACCTAGAATACATCTGTGCTCAAATATAATATTAAAGAAAGGGATTTGGTAGCCATGTTAATCTGAGACAAAAAGGAATGCAAAACTCTAGAACACTTGGTTCAAAGATGATACCTTTTATTAGACCAATTAAGAAATCGCAAAAAAAATTAAAAGATAATTTTTTTGCTATTTCTTAGTTGGTCTAATAACAGGTATTATCTCTGAACCAAGTGTTCTAGAGTTTGCATTAATAAAAGGTTCCCACCATGAAGGATAACATTTCTGGAAAGCCTGTTCTGCCCTACCCGACACTAGCCCCAGGGCACAGCGTTGCACTGGGTTTAAATAGCTCACTCTGCGGGTTCGCTCTGCTCTGCCTGGAATTGGTGAATATTTCAGTTTCACCCGCTAGAGGGCTCAGATGTCTCAGGATTCTGCACACACCACTCTGGCGGCTAGCTGCATTAATTAAATTGGTTCCCATAGTAACTGGGCAATGGAGGTTAGCTGGGCAGCAGCTTCCAAACCCAGGAACAGCTGGGGAAGCTGGAGTAGAAGGGAAGGACTGTGCAGTATGATGGGCAGGTGCAGGCAGCACTACAGAGCTCACAGTTCAGCTGAGACAGAGTTAGAGGAATGAGGAAAGAGGTGGAGGTGGCAATTTTGCCCTATTATTGTAAAGGAATAAACTCATTCCCTTCCCTCTCCCCTCAGTTCAAGACTGCCTGAGTAGATTTTCCACACACCCTCTCCCTAAAGCCCTCTCCACCCTGACATCAGTATGTGATATTCTGGTCTAAACTGACATTAGTGGAGAGTCATGGTGAGCAACTCAAACTGGGGAACTGAGGGACCTCTTGTCCTGATACCTACACTCTGTAGGGGAGGACATGAAACAGGGCAGAGAACCCCATAAGGCCGACAAAAGTGAGGTCTGTAGGGAGCACCTAAAATCTAAGTGTCATTCTTTGGGCTGGGACGACACCGGATAGATGGTAGGTCAGCAGTTCCTGAGCTGTGGGTCATGACCCCAAATAGGGTTGCAACATGGATTTGCAGTGCGATGCTCTCTCCTGCACCAGGTCCTGCCCACTGGGCTGCTGAGACCCAGGGGAAGGGAGGCAGGGCTGGGAGCCCCAAGCCCATAGTAGGCAGCCCGAATCCCTCCCTTTACCTGCCATGGGCTATGCTTTGGCCATGCTGCCCGGGGAGAGGACAGGGGCAGGGATCCAGGCTTTGTGCTCTGGCCTCATCAGCTGCTGCTTCCTGCAGGCGGCAGCCAGGATTCAGGTGCTGCTGGGGTCGGGCAACAGGGGGCTGCGGGCCCTGGGGCACCTGAGGAGAGTGGGGAGCTGTGGATTGGGAGTGAGGGGCACCGGCAGGGCCAGGGGATGTGGGTCAGGAGTGAGGGGCAGCGGGTGGGGGCTGCGAGCTGGGAGTGAAGGGCCATGCTGAGGAAATGGGATCATAAATGAGGTCATGCTGAGGACAAGTTTGGGAAGTGCAGATGCTCGCAGATACTGGATGATGCCTCTGTGCAATTGGGCTTTCCTGAGGAAATCTACATGCTTAGCAACATACCCAGGCTTATAGATTTTGTCAAAGAAGAGCTGGGACCATTGTTGGAACTGCAGCCCCTGGCAGCATCTCTAAAGTGAGGTGTGCTGCTAGGGAGGGGGAAGGAGGCACTCACAGTCCAGTCTCAAGGGCTGCCTCTCTAGGATTATAGGCTTGGCTCTGGACAGACTTCTCAGTGTATAATGGGCCATGAAGATTAAATCCCTCTCACCCTCTGGAACAACTTCTTAAGGACAGGACTGAGGCACACTAGCAGGGGATGCTATGCAGGGAGTTTTTTGGTGGGCAGGATTCTCTGGTCTGATCACTAAGCTCATCCTTCCTTGTGTGCTAGGCTCCACTCCTCCTGCTAGTGGAAAAGATGTGCTTTGAACTCTGCAAGTTACTGCTAATACTGTTCGGGGCCTATGGTGAGTATGGTTTTGCCCTCCCTGTGGCATGCACTCAGGCAGGCTGCAACAAATGCTGATTTGGGGGGACACTGATGCTCCTGAGCTGTTGCAGGTGGCCCTCAGGCATTTCTGTGTGGGGCTTCTAGAATAGCTACAATGTCCATACCAGTTCTTCCTATAGCTGCTGCCCCTTCCATGATTGCCTGCTGGTGATGAAAGGAGCAGGAGTGGTGTAGGGAAAGATGCTAGTAAGGCACATGGGTGCAGAACACCCATTTATGGGCCCTGATCCTGGAAGGACAATGTGTGAGCTCCTCCCTAGATCCCCTGTGAATGGAAGTGACCCAAATGTTAATTATATTTGGCTTTGGCAGCAGAACAGGTGAGGGAGGCTGTTCTATTCATGCTGAATGGCTGAGGAGGAGGTTAGGAGGAGGAGAACAAGGAGGAGGAAGAGGCTGCAGTTAACTGAGATTAGGACATGATCATATTGAACACAAACCCAGAGAATTGTATGGGTAAATTTTAATGAACACAGTAAAACAGAGCAAACAGGCCAGCTGCAGCTGCTAGCAAAGCCCCAGAGTTGAGGCTGCCAGTGGAAACCATTTACTATGTCCCCATTTGCATGTGGCCTCATTTCCCAAAATATCTCTTTCTGAGAAGAATCCTTCCAGACTGGATCCCCATTTCCTGCCTGACCCAAATAAAGCATTTAACACCATATGGGGAGTCCAGTCAGGCATGCTGGATTAGAAAAGCAGCACGAAAGAACACATTTTTGCCATTGTAAGAAAAAGAATCTAATCGTGCTAGTTTTGATTGAGGTAACTCAAACATGGCAAAAGCTCATCTGCCAGCTTAGGGGCACCCTTCTGCCTCACACTCAGCCCTCTGGTGAGAGGTCAGCCTGAGCCAGAACCCAAATCCAAAGAGTGTTGCTGCCTGGGGACAAGGGGGTTGTTAATCTGCGCCTGGGTTTCGCAGGTCCGTATAATAGGCTGAATCAAAACAGTCGACTGGAATAGATCTGGACTCAGGGGAGATGTGAAGTACTCATCTGATTTCTGCATCTTAGCTGACAGAGGGATCGCATAGGGAGTGGACAACGAGTAATCCTTTCCCCTGGCCCCCCAGAGTGCTTTCTGGAATGTGTACGTAGGTGGGGTGTGTGAGAGAAATCTCAGCTGAATGAATGGGATAAATAACGTACAAGCTCCGTCCCCACAGGCTCTCCCCTCACTCACATGTGGGCTATGTTGCCATTTCAGGCAACTGTTTCACAGAGCAGAGGGAAGCCCTAAGCCATATTCAGGATCTGAGTGGATGCACATGCATGGCGTGGTGTTGGGAGAGGAGGAAAAGGAAGCAATTCATTATGTGCAGTCAGGAGGCCACAGCGGTCCCCTGTGTAAGTGAGCTTACCGACTCGGGGAGGGGCTGCGGAGATAGCGGGCCTGTACTGCCTTCACATCTGGTCCATCCTCTTCGTCTGGTACCACTTGCTCACTGTCTGGGTCCCTGCTGCTTGCCATAGAAGCTGTTGGGGTCTGCTGGAGCTGGGGAAAGGGAAGGGACGAGGAGTAAGACTATACTGCCGACAGCACAGCACTTAGGGAAACCCTTTCAGGCTGGGTAGGCAGGGCACACGTCATTCCTGATACCAAGCTGTGACATGGCGGTGACACAGCACCTATGCGCTTGAGGCCAGGGTTATAGAAGAAACAATGACCCCTTCCTGGCAGGGTGGGGGAACGTGAACTCTCCAAAAAGTGCTTTTTCATGAGCCCACAACACATGCTGATGCCTGGTAACAGTGGGTGCAAAGCTGCTAGTATTTGGCTAGGAACCTGGAGAGGCTGCCACCAGTTCCTCCAGCATCCAGCATAGGGTGTGGCTCAGGGAGAGCCTGTCTCTTCCAGTCCATGAGTAACCAGGCACAGAGACTATCTAGATCGAGGAACGAGGATGGGGGTGGCTATGCAGAAATCCTATCTCCACCTGGCCAGCTCAATTCTGTTAATAGGCTCCAGAGGGAACCACATCCAGCCAAAAAGGGAACTTTGAGGTCAATGGAGTAGAGAATAAGAGACCTCTCTTCCCCAAATTGACACGATTTAAAAGGATCAAGCTGAAACCCTTGATTCCAGCCACCCTTAAACCCCACAAGCACAAGACGTCTTTGTTGGGAGACCAGAGTACCAGGGGATGGCGAGTGGGTGAAGGGGGCAGTATTATTAGTTGTGTTAAGAACCTGGAGAAGCAGCAGCCAGTTCCTCAGGCCTCACGCAGAGCAACTCTTGGCTCTTGCTCAGGGAACGTCTGTCCCATTCCAGCCCGTGAAGGCCCTGAAATCCCCCAGCAGCTGGTCTCAGGCATCAGAAAGACAGGCGTGTCCTGTAAACAGGGGGCTGAAGAGCTTTGACTGTTCATGGATCCAATGAGAGGGGAAGCAAACATGCAAGGAAAAGGCACTTACCATCAGCGCCCAGATCTGTCCTGTCTGAGGTACAGTGAGGAAGCCCAGTGAATGGGGCAGGAAACTTGGCCAGGCACTTGGCTAGAGCGAGAGATCAGCCACCTTCTTCTCTCTCTGTGGCTCCTTCTGGAAGGGGCAGGGCAACTGTCAGCACCAAATCTTTGTCAGCTTTCTAAATATAGTGCGTGTCCCACACTGGCTGCTGGGTAGCGTGGGGAAGGAATTCAGTGCTTCATAGGCAGCACATGGTCAAGCTGTTAACTCCTTCCCTACTGTGGGCTGGATCCCTGGGCATTTTTCTGCCGGGATGTTTCTGTTGCAGGAGGAGTTTGGAGAACTGTCCAGAGTACTTCTGAACTTCCACCTGCAGGGAGTTCCCCTGCTAACCGAGATTTGATCTAGACTCCTTGACATGCTGGTGTGACCTCCATACCCTTGCTGCAGGAGGGTCAATGATAAAGTGCTGCACATCAGCTAGAAGCTCTGTGATCTTGGGATGTCTCCCTCACTATTAGGTGCAATGCAGCATCCTGTTTCCTGCTTAACCAGAAGCCTCTGTCTCCAGTCTGCTGTCTTCCCTGGAAGCATACACACCAGTACTAGGCATATTGCCTAGTGTGCCCCTGAAACCTCTACATCCTCAGCTATCAGAGCAGAGCATCCCAAGGCAGAACAGCCCTATGGAGAAAAATTCTGAGCATAGTGGGCAGCATCAGATTTTGCTGAAAAAATATATTTATGGAAAGCAAAATTTTCTGTATCCGGAAACAATGCTGGAGGGTCATATGAGCAAGCCAGTGGTTGGGGACCATTGGCAATGGGCACTGTTGGCTTGTTCTTACAATTGCAGTTCCTGGAGTCATGTTAATATAGCACATGCAAGGATTTTATACATTAAAAAAAAGTTTTTCGTGTAGCCAGGAAAACCTTGAACTTGGAGCCAAAATGAAATTCCTGTAGCAATGTTGGCCTGAGTCTGCTGAGCATTTGAAACAATAGCTCAAGGAAAGGTAACTGTCCCATGAATCTTAACTTTAAACTATTTTTCCACAGAGACTCCGGCAGCATCCAATATCATCTGCTAAGGGACTGCATGCAGCAGGGAGAAAAGAGTGCAGAAGAAAAAACGCTGGCCCACACTTGAAAGCAGATATTTCCTGGAGCTGAGGTAAGTCCTAGGGGAACCCTGGTGCCATCTCTGCTTCTCTAGGGAGAGAGAGTTCTGCTGCTCCCAAGGGGAGAGGGGGCCCATTTGTCACTGCTGGAAGATGGTAAAGAAGGACTGCATGCTGTTTGCCCTCCTTCTCTGTGCACTGCAACTATACCCCTTACAGGCTTCACAAGCTGGAACTGTCATAGGAAGGGTCCTATGACTTGTTTAACATAGTGCTGACTCTGGCTGGGATTTTCAAGAGTGCCTAAATAACTGAGGGGCACAAGTTCTAATGAAAGGCCATAGTATTTGTGCTTCTGAGCACAGTACGGCTATCAGGTACAGTCAGTGCTAGCTGCTGCCTTATGATGGAAAAGGATTCAGAAGTAGCAGGTGTGAAAGGACTACTCCTAGTTGGTCACAGGGCTGCTTGTACATGCTATGGGGTTTACTTTGGTTTAATTCTCCCTAAATTGAAGTGCTGGGTTTTTAAAAACCCTGCTTCACTTTAACTTAAGTAAACTCCATGGTGTGTACACAAGGGTTGAGCTCGATCCTTACCTGCCTCTCCGGTTGAGGGGGGCAAGCTGCCAGTGGGCCAAGTGGTCCCTGAGCTAAAGGGTGGGGTGGAAACCAGTGCTTCCCTCTGTGGTGACTGTGGTAACCCCTAGGTGACACCTGCCCATAGGCACCTGGCCGAGGCAATTCTAGGGGGCACCATAGCTGCAGAGGGAAGCACTGGGCCCCCGTGCAGCTCAGGCAGGCAGGTTTTGGGGAGAAAAAAAAAGATCAAGTTCACTGCTCTTTTTTTTTCCAGTGGAGCCTGCCTGCACAGGCTGTTGCCGGGCTGTCTGTACAGCTCCTAAGTTGCATGAGGCCTGATGCTTCCCTCCATGCTGTAAGGTGGCTAATTAAAACACCTCAGACATTTAATGCACAATATGCTGCCAACAGTGTAAACAGCCTCACCATTAAAGTGCATTATGCTGCCGACAGCGTAAACAGCTACACCATTAAAGTGGTGCAAAAGGACATTTAAGTCGCTTTAAAGGCCAATTTTGTGGTGTGTACAAAAGCTCAGAGTTCCTTCTCGGGATTTCTGGGAGGCTAATGGGCAATAATGTGCAAACCACATGTTTCTCTTTTCTATATTCATTAACTAAATAAATAAGCAGAAACTTGAAATAGAGTACATTTAAATAAACAAGTACATGGCTTGCTGTCAAACTTCTCGTGATCAGGTTGATTAAACCCTTTCAAATAAATGGACAATGTCTCATAAGCTCTATCTAGTACTTTTGGAAAATGGTCTCATTAGCTATCAGCCCACAAAGTAACAGGTCATTGTCAGTCTCGGTGCCAAACGATGTATTTAGAATCCAGCTGAATGGCTGATACAGGAGGGTAAAATTACTCCCAGGTGGAAGCTAATGTTGCGACTGCAGCCAATTAAGGCAGCCTGCCCAGGTTCTGGATCACTAGGTAACAGCCAAGCTCTTTGCCCCTCCCCCAACTCAGAAAGGTTTCAGTCCATTTCAAAATGACACAGCTTGTTCCCTTTAGAATACAAACAACAAATGTAGCTGGAAAATAACATGATTTTTCAGGGTTAAACATATACCTCTTAACGCATGAAATACACACGTGTGATCTTGTAGACAGCAATGTTACTAAGCCCATAGATGTTTCAACTACTTGACAATCTATTCAAGGGGTGCTATTTGCACATCCATTCTCTGGAGATTGTGCCCACACTTATACTCACTCCCAGCCATTACTACAGTGAAAAAAACAAGCACACAATTCTAAAGATAGAAATGTTCCTCTCCTCGCAAAAATTGGACAAGAAAACCAAACCAAGAAGGTTGATGTTTGTGCAGGATGTTGGCCGATGCTCTTGTGGATTCATTTAGCTTCAGGAATTAATGCAGCCATTGCAAGAGCAAGCGGGGTTTTTAAGCCAGCAGCCAGAAGGCAGCGAGCAAGGAATGTTTCTGTCAGTTTTTGAAGATAATTGCCTGACTGATTTGTCCTCAATGAAACTTCTCATGAGTGTTCTGGCACATCAGAATGAGCATTTACCTTCAGAGGTCACTGGCATGATGCAAAGGGGTTGACTAGTTACTTTTATGAAAACAAAAAAAACCCTTACTATTCCAGTAAGTTCAGGTTTGGAAAATTTACTGATCTAAATGTGTACATCCTGTCAGTTGGAAAGTCTGTATTTGGAGATATTGGATGCTATGGATCAGTCTCAGACATCATCCCAATTATCCTTCAAGAGTCTTGACTCAAAATAATTACAAATTGCAGTGCAATTGAAATGATAGGAAAATAAGACTGCATAATCATGCAGCCATGTTCATATTATACAGATACATGTAGCTTTCTCTTCTGTCTCTCAGTACTCAGCAAGTCAGTTTTCAACAGCATTTTTGGTGCCCAAAATTTAGATAAAAGTTCAGGCTTTAGTTTCAGTCACAGGTTATTTATTAATGGTTATTGTTGAAGTGACTATGTAGCCTGAAAGGGGTTAGTTACTTCCCAGAATAGCAGCACTAAAGCTACAGTACTTTACTTTTGTGGGACTGGAGTGTCAGGGGTAAGTGTATTGACTCAGAAGGGGAAACAAGGATAACTGCAGGGGAAGAATTTAGATTAAAATACAGAGAGGATGGAGACTCCCCTGTCTTCCTAAAAAGACATTGTGTGGGGGCCTTCAAAGTACAGCAGTGGACCCCAAATTAAAGTAGCTGCAGCAGAGTTTAGGGAGAGTGGGGCATGGGTGAGCAGTATAAGCTGTGGTTTCTCCAGGAATCAGTTCACACAGTATAATGATCAAGAAATATTTTTTTTGCTATTACCACATCCTTTACCACACTTTTACAGACAGCCCATACCTTTTCTGTCCAGAACTGTTTATAGTCTAACTTTGACACTAGTCAAGGGTGCAGGGCAGAAAAATTGAGGATGGGCTTTTAGTGAGGAGGAGGTTGCAAAGGAGACCCCAGAAGAAGTAGGTTTGACAGGGGTACTTGAAGAAAATCAGTGCTTGGTTGCCTAGAAGAGAGAGAATTTTAGACACAAGGGGCAGCAAGATTTAAGATATAAATCTGAGTTGAAGAAAACTACCCTTCCTACTGTAGAAGAATTAGGTAGCAGAAAGAGAAGAGTTTGGGGCTGGAGAAAGAAATAGAGTTTCTTATTGGTATTGTCAATTTTAAAGGCACTCAGCAGTGTGGGAGCATGAAAAGAGTCTAGAAAATCTGGGAGAGCCAAGGAAAGGGCAGCACCATGTGAGAGAGTGGAAGTATCAAGAGTACAAGGACAACTTGCAAGTAGAAACCATGCTGTCAGCAGAAGTGAGCAACAGTAAAAGACAGGGCTAATGGCAGTAGAGAAACCAGATGGACTCATGGACTGACGGTCAAGAAAAGAGGATGGCAGGACCCAGGGATTAAACATAGCTAAAGAAGTAGAAGTAATGATCATTTCAGGGAGAGAGACTGGCAGGACAGTGGTGTCTAGTAAAAAACTGTTTAAGAGAGTGTTTAATCCATTCTGGATTGGAAAGCAGAAAGCATTCACCAAATCATAGCAATGCTTTAGGACAGGCAGACAAATTCCAGAACAAACAGGTGCCGGGGAAATTTAAGACAGCAGACTGTGGCTACCACAGCTGGAACAGCATAAGGATGCCTAGGTAACAGCTAATCTTGAGAAAAAATGTTTGGGGATCTTTAATGATCACAAGCAGTGAGGGTATCACTTTGGTCATCTTCCCTGAAGGTAAGCACCACCTCCTATTGCACAGAGCCCCCCTTATCCAGTGCTGGACATGAGAACCAAGCCCTAGTTGGAGGAGGCTGGGCAGACTTTTAGGCTTCTGGCTGGTATATACTTGAGTGCTTAAAGGTTTAGGACTCATGCTGCTTCCTGAAAAGAAAATGCGACTCAGTGGGAGTGTCTACATGTGCACTTTAATGTGCAGTAGATTATTCTACCATCATGTCAAGAACAGTGCTAATACACTAATGTGCAGTAGAAATAGGCTACTGTACATTAGTGTCATTAAAAAGGTGTGTGCCTTTGCTACTGTGCATTAAGAGGTACTAAATTTAATGCACATTAGCAAGCTCATTAATGCACATGTAGATGTGTCCGGTATCAGCTTTATTACAGCATGTAAACCAACAAAAATAAAATCCAGAAAACTGTTCACCAAGGCAAAGTGACTATTGATGATATTAAATTAGTATTACAACTACCACATCAAATAAAACAGAGAACAAACAACAAGTCAAAATAATATATCGGACTGAGGCTAAATCATGAAGTTAATTTAAAAACATTTGGTCTTTATAAATGAAAAGTAGTCTAAAAATATAGCTTCTTATTATAAACCCCAGCTGAGAAATTTTACTAAAGTCAGCCTATTACCGGTATTTGAAGCTGATTAAGTATTTTAATACTGAGAGCAAATTATGATCTAATGTCAGCCACACTATTAGAATATACACTTTTTTTTTAGAATTCAGTTTCTGTGTGGTAACTTATTTTTTCCTCTCTGCCTCAAGCAGAACAATTATAAAACAGATTTCAGCTGAAGGTGAAGTTGATATGCAGAAGTTTGACACTTCTCTTTTGCCAGAAAAAGCAGGTGACTATCTGAAGTCTCTCAGGACTTTCAAAGGCAGAGCACACTTTAATGAGTAATTTTATGAAACAATATTTAGGACAATTTCTTTGCCTTTCCCATGTGGTCTTTAGAGCGTGCTGACACAGCTGGGCTTCCACTTTCAAAGCCTAAAATTAAAGAATATAAAAAGGATCTTTCTCAGCTAGTCCAAACTAAATGAGTAAAAACAAGATACTTAAGACCATGTGGGAGTTATTGGCTTTTCAGCTCCTGAAGCCTTCTGAACCCTCAGAGAGAAGGAGATGGAGCTGCAGTCAAGATGCCAGGTGGAAATGCTCCACTGACCTAGTGCTTGTCACCAGTGAGTAGACTTTCCATGGGTATGAGGAGATGCAGCCTGTTTGATGTTGTTATAACTTGGTTTCTCAAAGATGACAAATTGTGGACATTTTGGTAGATTTATCTTGCTTCAGATGACTTGTTGACCTGAAATGTCTTAATGCTTGCAAGTGTGGCCTGGGTGTTGTGCCTCCTTCCAAAGCCTTTGAACTAACTAGCGGGAAGCCCATCTTGGAGTTGTGCAGTTTGTCCAGATGAGGTTTGTCTAGATGAATTAGGTCATCCTTAGCAAGCATCAGTTTGGAAAAGCCATGCTTAAACCAGCAGTTTAAAAAATATTCAGTGTTTTGCATATGGCAGAAATGGTAGGTTTGTGACCCTCCCCTCCATACCCACCCATATACAAAATCTGGCATTGTGAGCCCTTTCTTAAGGAAGGTGTTTAACTGGTGTAAAAAGTATTTAGATGCCTTTGTGCCATCAATTTATGGAATATTCAATATAAACCGTATAAAAATAGCTGATTAGAAAAAAGCATGAATAACTAAAACCATTCACTAAACTTCTATTCATCAGCAAAATTAAAAATAAGTTAGAAATGATGATCACTTTCATTATCTTATTTTTTTCTCTGTTAATATGAAATCAGACATACTGTTCTTTTTTCAGGCATTTACTGTGTGGCCTTTCTATTTGGGGAACTAGTTAGACAGCTGGAGTCTGCATCTTAACAGAGAAAAATTACTTTAAAGCCTATTAAGATTAAATCATTTGAAATGTGTAGGTTTACATTTTAGATGAAGTTTGTATTCTCACTTTGGGAATGGTCTCAGTGACGGCTCTGAGGAAAAATGCCATCTTGGTATCTCAGGCTCTACTTCCTGAGGAACGTACATAATCTTTGGAGGTTTGTCAGCGAGGCACTGGCAAAGAGCAGTTCTGACGAGAATTCTAGAGTGCATAAGGTCCCAGCACAGGTAGCATAGTGGCACACATCCTCTACCCAAAATTTCACACTTAGGGCTGACTTAGTTACAGTGGGCATGTCTACACAAGAAGCTTTACTTGAGATTAGAGCAAATCACAGCACAGTAAATGTCACTGTCTACTGTAAATATAAGTAGCAAATTTACTTGTGAGTAATTACTGTGCAGTACAGCATGTGTTGCCAGCTGACTGGGAGCAAATTTCCTCTCAATGATCTGGGCAGCAGGTGGCAGGTGATTACTTCCTACCCCCAGCAGCTGCCTGCTGCCAGGGCGGGCTCCACCACCAGAGCCCAGGTGGGGACAATGTCCTCCTGCCCTGGCAGCAAGAGCTTCCAGTCTGTGGTCCACAATCACAGAGTGGGGACTAGGAACAAGCTCCCAGCCCTGGCTCTGCAATCATGATCAGGGAGTTTTTCCCTGCATAGGGTGAGTTCCCCACCCACCCTGGAGCTGGTTGGGACATGCCCCTGACCAGGACGGATTCCATCCAGGCCTGAGCTATAGAGGGAGGTCTGCATATGCAACCTAGAGGTGGTTGGGGACTGTCCCATTTTGGGCAGTCCCCAGCCAGCTCTGGGTTGCACGTTCAGACTTCCCTGTGCAGCCCAGGCCTGGCCTGGAACTGTTCCGGTCAGGAGCAGGTCCTACTCCCATGCCCTGATCGGGTGATCGAAGTGAGAGCTTGGAAAGAGCTGCAGTGGAAGGGCAGGTCCCAGCCTCATGCTCTGATCCACCAGTGGAGCAGCTTCCAGTGAGCCTCTGGCTGGGTGGGGAAACTCTGCCAGCTGGGGGCTTGCTGCTAGTTGCACTACTAGCAGATCAGGGACAGGGCCCTAGGATCTGCCCCTCCCCTGCAGCTCTTTCTAAGCCCCCTGCCCCCAGCTGGGAATCTGGGGCTGAGTGCTCCACGCTGCTGGGGCAGGGGACATTGTCCCCATCCAGACTCTGGTGGTGGAGCCCAACTAGGCAGCAGGCAGCTCCTGGGGGCAGGGAGCAATGTCCCAGCCTCCACAATGAGACAACTGCCTCCTGGCTCTGTGCTCCTTGGCAGTCCCTGGACTAGCATGCAGGGAGAGCCTAGAGCCTCTCCTGTCTGCTGCAGGGCTGGAGGGGGCAGGATCAGACATGTTGATGCCTGCCTGGGGTGGGTTTACTCTAGAGTAATTTACTCTACAGCAAACCCAGCCTGAAGCATTTGCACATATATACATGCCCAGTGTTATTTCCAGAATTAATGTTACCCTCTGTTAGCATATGGCTCTGCAGGCTGGATGCACTCACAGGCTGGGACAGAAATTACACATAAACTGGTATAAGTGGTTGGAAATCGGTCCAAATCTGTAACACAATAGAAGTTTTGTGCACATAAACCAATTTTAAAATGGCCCAAACCAATATAAGATAAACCTGGATAGATGTAGTATCAGACTAAACTGATTTATGTTAAACCGGTTTATTGAACTTCTTTTCCAGATCCCCTCCGGATTCAAGTTAACCTACAATCCCCCAGCATCCCAGAATGCTTTGCACCTCCCCTGCAAGCCCCACTTCCAGATTGGGTGGGCTGGCCTTGGCCCAAGCTGTCTGCCCCAGTCAAGCAGGGGGAATGTGTACTCTAGCACCCCCTGGCTTCTTGCCTGGGCCACTGCAAGCATGCGGCTGCATTTCCAGAATCAAAAGTGAAGTTTTGTTCACTTGCTTATTGGTTTAATCTGCACAGTTTAGACTAACCTGTGAAGACTGAATCAATTCAGCCTTGGGCTTTTTGACTGTCTATACTTAGCCTCAAAGATGGGTCATCTGGCCGTCTATTTTCTCAAGGGCCTGATATGGAAGAGTAGGGCAGGAGTAGCCCACTTGTGGGGTTTGTGTCCCTTCATCTGTCCAGAATGATTTGGGGGCAGGGCACTGTCCCACTGCATCCACAGCTGAATTTACTATTCCTCATTACCAGTGGCCTTGGAATCAGCATCTCTTAGGGACAGGTGAGTGGAGCTGCAGCTGCAGTCAGGGCTGTACCAGTGCCTTTCCCCACAGAATGTGAGACTGACAAGGGGACGTGAATCCATGTTAACCCAGAGATGTAGTAAGTAGAGCTTGTGCCCTGGGCAAACCTTGCAGGAGAGCAGAGGCAGGAGAGGCCAAGAATGAGCACCAGAGGTATCAGGGTTCTAAGAGTGGTGGGGAGGCACTGGAGTTTTGCCTATTCCAGAGACTCAGAAACAGTTCCCAGCTTTTGCTACTGCTGCAGCAGCTGCTGCCATGTGGTTTTCCTGCCTTGGCTGTTCCTTTTACAACAGAAGTGCAATGTCTGTGCACCCAGCTGCTGCTGCTGCAGGGGCAATGATGTTGTGCTGCTCTTGCTGCCAGGTCATGGACTCCCCAGGGGTGGGGGTGATTCTAGTGGCTATCCTAAGTTGGTGCTTGGGGCTGATGCTCTGCTTACCCACCCCAAGTTATGCTACTGTATTAACTCCTTAGCTGTTGGCCATGCTGACACCTTCCTCCTGCAGCAGCATTTCTGGCCATGGTGGTGAGGTTTCTTGCTGCAGCTGAGAGAGTCCTGGCAAAAGCCAGACCTTTGGCAGCACTGTGTGCAGGGTCCACTGTGGTCACGGTAGGTGTTGTCTGAAGGCACTTGCAGACAAGCCCCTAGTGGAATTACAGAAATGTCTAAGCAGGAAAGGGGCTGTTGTTAATCCAGCTAAGAACTGATCCTTAAAGGTATCCAGGAGGCAGGCCCAAATCAATCCAAACTTGATGCCAAAGGTCTTACACACAGAGCGGAGGTAATCACATCACAGAAAGCAATTCAGGTTAGCCTTACTCTGGTGGCCACAAAATCATACAAGAAGAGTGCACACCAACTGCAGATGCTTCCTTAGCCTGACAAAGGGTTTTTAAACCCAAAAGCTTACTGAGAAAATGTTTTCCAACTATTTAGTTGGTCTAATAAAAGATATCAGATTTACCCAAAGAACCTTGCCTGCCTTGGGTTTCAAAATTGATTCATTGGTGACATTTTGTTCTGCAAAGATCACTAGGCACCTAAATTGAGGTTTCTGAGCATGTATGTCCTTTTGAACAGCGACATGCCTGACTCCCACTTCAATTCTGCTGTAATCCAGTATAGAACAAGTAAAACATTTACAAACAGCTACGCTCTGATACAGGCTGGATCCATGAGGCGTACTCAGGGCCTGCCTTACTCACACCAAGAGCACTGAGGTCAATATGGAACACAAAGCCTATACTCACTGTCACTTGAAAAAGAGAAGAGCAATACCCACATTTTATGTGGTTACAGCACTTGCTCAGGAAATGGGAGACCCAGGTTCTTAGGCCAGTGATTCTCAGTCAGGGTGCTTCAGTGTCCTGAAGTGCCATGAGATCCTTTTAAGGCTGCTGCAAGGTGCTATACAATATTAGCACTGTTAGGTATGCAAGCACCTCCACATGATTCCCAAGATAAATCCAGAGATCTCAAATAGGAATCTATTGTGTTGAAAATATTTTGGCCCATTGTGGTCTTTCTGAATTCTCTGCTATAGAGGAATTGCTGTAGTATTTTTCTGTACCCCAAAAAAGACACAAAACCTAAGACCTGCCATTTTCCAAGGAGTGCCTAGAGTTTAACAAGATTGGGACCGACTGCCCTTGGTCCTCCTCAGCTAAAGGGACTGAAATCTGTAACTCCCATGGGGAGATCCTAACAGCCAGGCGATAGATCATGTTGGGTAGACAAAGGGAATCACCTTCCCCATTTCTTGCTGATGGGGCTGGGCCAAAGGGCAGAATGGGATATGAGAGTCCTGGCACCAGAAGGAGCCGAACCCTGTAGCCTGGTGTGCACTCCCTAGAAGAGGGACTGGCTCTCAGGATTCCTTATGCATTTTCCATTGAAGAGTCATAGAATAAAACACATACATAGCATGGGAACAAGGAACCCAGGTCTTCCCTCTCTTAGGGAGGGCCCTCAATAGTAAGCTAAAGTCAGGCCTGCCCTTGTTGCTATCCTCCTGCCCCCATGACTCTTATGTTCTTGACTGTACAGCGGCCCAATGTCTTCAACAGGAGTGGAGGGTGATTCTGTCCAGTATATGGGGATTAGGGCAGTCTCCTGGGAAGTGGGAGTTTGA
This sequence comes from Caiman crocodilus, assembly GCA_030014935.1. Taxonomy (NCBI): domain Eukaryota; kingdom Metazoa; phylum Chordata; order Crocodylia; family Alligatoridae; genus Caiman; species Caiman crocodilus. Next base: position 12,828,770 of record JAGPOW010003316.1, read on the forward strand.
TTCCTCTCAGGATGAGGTTGGGTTAAAAAGCTGCACCTCTTATTTCTAAATGGTCTAGCCATCAGACTCTCCTGCCAAAGATGGGCACTGGAACCATTGCTGGTCAAAGGCATATACTCTTCTGTGTACTATGGATCTTGAATTGATGGGTACACCTAAGGTCTGAGCAGGAATGGGAATTTAGATACATCCATCTTCAGTATCTACAGTGGGTGAGCTCTAGGTGCCTCCCTGCTCAGCTTCTAAGCCCTCTGGATCTCCTTGTGGAGGTGTCTAACTTTTCCCATGGATTCTCCTCTTAGAGCAAGGCATCTATTCTTAGGCACAATTGAAGCCTGAATGGAGGCACCTACAAGGCTAATCTGGATTTGGCCCTCTGTGCTTAACTCCCACCCTAAATGGTTTTCTCAATCTGGACAATCTGTAATGTTAAGCAACTAAATGCCTTTGTAAATTCAGCCCTAGGCTCCCTAACTAGATTAATCATTTTAAATGAATGTGGTTTATATTTCCTTCAGTTATTTGTCACTATTCATACCATCTAACTGTTGCCTAGTGTTCACACATTCACTTGGCTCTCTGGATTAATTCATCATTTCGCTTTCTTTGTGTATCTGACAGTCAGAGTCGAGGTCAGTAGGGACCAGGAAAGGGTGTTTGTTTACCTGAGTGAGGAAAGGGTGTGTTCAGATGTAATGCAGAGACTGGCAGAAATTTCTAAGGGCAGTGGTGAGCCAGCTCCTCATTCTAGGTGGGGAGGATGGGCAGAGGTAGAAAGAGGAAATGAAAACAGGCAGGAAACAAAAGTTCAAGCTTGTTGCCTGACTTCACCCATTTGCTAGTCACTTCTCAGTACAGCTATTTAACAAGTATAGAAGAAGACATTTGGGGAAGGTAAAGAGAGTCCATAAGGCAAATGAAGCGACCTGAGCTGCTAATTTTCAGCCTAGGTGAGTACTGTTTGAGTTGCGTTGTTAGGGGATGGGAAGAGGGACAGGCATGTCAAAAAGTAAAATGCTCCAGGGATTTGTGTGTATGGTTGTTTCTCCCTCTTGTTAAGCACAGGCCCTTGTGTACTTATGGATGGCAGGTAGAGCGACTGCTACTCCATATTGCAATATCAAAACTTACATGCAATTCCATATGATTTCAGGGGCAGGAAGGGAATTAGATTTTAAAACCACTTTTATTTGGTATTTATTACTGTTTTAAGTCCTTTGTCCCTGCAAAAAAGTGGAATGGGAAAATCTATAAGTCTTATTGTATGTGTGTGTATAGATAGATATACATAGAAATATATAGAGAGAGTTATATAGACATAGATAGATAGATACGCATAATCTATCTATCTATATGGAGAGATTTTCTAACTCAAGATATAGATCTACCAACTTCTCTAAACTCCATAGCTTGATCTTTCCCTTTATCACAGCCCTTGTCATTGTTCTGTTATGGCTCCCTTCACGTTTCTCTGCATTCCTGGTTACATTGGCTTTGACTCGCCTAACACAAATGTCTTCATGCCTTCCTCAGGCCGTCTCCTCAGCCTCAAACCCTCTCCCAAACTTACTCCCTTAAGCACCACCTTTGCTTAATTCAAAATCCTCTGAAAACCCCTGTAAAGTAAAGGCTGGGGAAAGGGGATGGTCAGTACTTAGCTAAATTTCATTTAAAAAAATTCTATTCCCCAGAAGCAGATGCAAATTAAGTCACCGGGTCATCTTATTTATGCGACTTGTCTAACCCTATCTTAGTATATCAGTTCTTTTTTGTTTCTTCCTATATTCACTTCTTGGGTCTTATGTAAATTCTAATTGTGAGCAATAGCCCTTAAATTTTATTTTAATGGACCCCGAATTTTAACAGTATTATGAAAGCACTGGCCTTTGAGAGATGTTTAGAGCAGTGGTTCTCAACCTGTTTGTACCAAGGATCCTTTTGTAAACATCGGTGGCCAGTCTCAATCCAGTGCCCCTCACTCCTGACCCACTGCCCTCTGTCCCCAGGCCTGAGCCCCACAGTGTATGGGGCAGAGGGTGGTATGTGTGAGCTCTGGGGGGCCCCAAGCAGCTACTTAAAGGCACAGTTTTCCACATTTTTCTCCTTTAAAAGTGAATCCATTTAAAAAGTTTGTAGATCCATTTTTACAGTTCGTCCATGACCCTTTCATACATTCTTGTGACCCACTTTTAGGTCACAACCCACAAGTTGAGAAACGCTGGTTTAAAGAATGGTTTGAAGCTGCTAGACAAGTGCAGCATACCTGAGATGAGAATGACACTGGAGAATGCTAAGCAGCAGGGTGCATTAGCCCATATGGAGCTAAGAAGCAGGGGCTGAGTCTAAATGAGCTGGTCACTCTGCAGTCGTTACTACACAATCATTTAGTACTTGTATACACAAGTACTAAATGACTGCACAGTAATTGGAGTTACTGTGCAGTAGCATTGCCAAATGGCTTTTAGGTGATGCTGACTGCGCAGTAGCTCATTACTACTGCACAGTAGCATTGTATCATGCTTTGTGCCATGTGACGCTACTGCGCAGTAGTAACAAGCTACTGCGCAGTCAGCATCTCGTGTAGATGTGGCCAGGGTATGCTAGCCAGAGCAAAGCAGCACTCTGACACGGGGCTGGTCAGCAGTGTCGTCAGTAGTGGGTGACCAAGGCACCAGGACATCTTAGAGCGAGTGTAAGGATGGCAGCCAAGGGTCCAGCAATAACCTCAACCTTAGGTCTGGGGGTGTTCCCCTCGAGTCCGTCTTGAAACACGGTGGGGGTGTCCCAGTCCCTGCACAAGAAAATGGAGGTGAAGAATTTGTTAGAGGTCTGCCTTCTCCTCTGGCGCAACCACCAGATTGCCCAGTGCATCTTGCAGGGGCCCCATGTTTCCCAGTGCCTTCTTCATCCTCCTTATATATTTGAAAAAGGACTTTTTATTATCTTTGATCTTGGACACTAGTCCACCTTAGCTTTCCTAACAGCCCCCCTACAGGTTCGAGCAGTGGAGGTATACTCTTCTTTGGAAATAGCCCCCGCCTTCCACTGGGTGTACGCCACCTTTTTGGCTATTCTGAGGTCCTTGGGCCCACACAGTTTAATTTCTTTATTAGCGATTTGGATGACAGGGTGAAAGCAACCTGTTCAAATTTGATGATAATATCAAAATTTGGGGTGAGGTGGGCACGCTAGTAGGGAGGGAAATATTGCAGAAAGACCTGGATAGGTTGCAAGGGTGGACTAACAAAAACAGGATGTGTTTCAATACGGACAAGTGGAGGGTGCTGCACTTGGGCAGTAGTAACCAGCAGCACACTTATAAGATGGGAAACTCCCTTCTTGAGAGCACGGAGTCAGAAAGGGATTTTGAAGATATCATTGACTCCAAGATGAACATGGGCCGACAATGCGAGGTAACAGTCGGCAAGGCTAACCGGACCCTATCGTGCCTCCACGGGTGCATCTCAAGTAGGGCCAAGGAGGTGATCCTCCCCCTCTACATGACACTGATCAGGCTGCAGCTGGAGTATTGTGTCCAGTTCTGGGCGCCCCACTTCAGGAGGGATGTGGACAACATTGAGAGGGTCCAGAGGGCCACCCGCATGATCCGGGGGCAGCAGGGCAGACCCTACAGTGAGAGGCTACGGGACCTGAACCTGTTCAGCTTTCACAAGAGAAGGCTGAGGGGGGACCTTGTGACCATCTATAAACTCACTAGGGGGGGACCAGAAGGGTTTGGGGGAGGCCTTGTTTCCCCTAGTGCCCCCCGGGATAACAAGGAATAACAGCACAAATTGTTGGAGAGTAGGTTTTGACATCCATAGGAACTACCTCACAGTTAGGGCAGCTAGGATCTGGGACCAACTTCCAAGGGAAGTTATGCTGGCTTCTACCCTGGGGGTCTTTAAGCAGCTCAATGCCTACCTGGCTGGGGTCACTTGATCCCAGTTTCCCTCCTGCCCAGGCAGGGGGTCGGACTTGAGGATCTACAAGGTCCCTTCCGACCCTACTTCTATGATTCTATGACTATAATAACAAGAAAGATACAACAGATAGGCAGGGGGTTGCACAGGAAAATGTTCTCAGGCATGCAAATAGGTTATGAAGTCACGAGGTGCAGGAATCTTATTTCAAGGTGTCGTGGGCTGCACTTTCTTTGGAGTTGTGTATATACATTTTTCATTTCGGTAGAGTAGCTCCACATTGTTTGTCCTGTTTGTTAATTCCATTTGAGGAGCAGCATAAAGGGCATGGCAATGAGAATGAGGGTGGAATTGAATTTTCTCTGTTGGGCAAGGAGTTTCTCTTGAAGAGGTAGGTCAGGGAAGGGACTTCTTATAGCCAGGCCCCACTTGCTCAACAGTCTCATGAAAGGAGACTTTCACCCTGAGGCTCAGTTTCTCTTTCCAAAATGATCTTAGGTCAACACTTACAAAACTTCTACAATCTAACCGGCTTTTCACTAGAGCCATGTGAACAGTTGATTTCTTTTTTTGGTTTTCTTGCTGCAATCAGGACTATACAAAATGTAGGTTAGACTGAACATTTTTGTTCAACAGGAAAAGAAATCTCTCATTTGTTTCCAGGGAGTTTTACTTTGCATTCAACGTAGCTAGATTGTGAAATAAAGTGTTTTGAAATCTAAAATCAAAATATTCCATTTTGAAAACAACAAAACAATGCATGCCATCTTCTCTGAATGTTTTCTCAAGCTGAAATGATTGAACAATTTAATAACAGATCATCTTGTTCTATCGCAATCTGCACTTTTCAATTAAGAACATACTCAATGGAAAAAAATTCAACCTGCTGTACATTTTGCTGTTCGTTGTGTTCCTATTCTGTTTATTACCATTTGCTCAACATGGGCAATGAAAGTAAATGAGTCACTGTCTTTCCTGTTCTTCTGCACTAAAACCTGAAAGCAGGGCAGAGAAAGAAGCCTTTTAATTGATTCTGTTGCAAAAATTAGACAAATTCTAAACCAGGTTGACATTTTTCCTTTCACAACATACTAGGTCAGGGCTGTCCAACTTTTGAGCAACTGAGGGCCATACCCTATGTAGGCAACCTGGGCTCCCCCTGTCTCCCTATGTGGGCAGCATGGTTAGCATGGCCCCCACTTTGTGCAGTTCCCTGGACTTCCATGGGCCATCTGACCCTGGCCTACTCCCAGGGGCAGGAAGCAGAAGCTGGAGGAGGGAGGGAAAGCCTGGAGCAGTGGGAGGAGTGGCAGCTGGCTGTTAAACTAGGCAGTCTGCTGGCTGCCACTTGGACAGTCCTTGATTAAGCTATTTCTGCCTTGAATGGGATGGAATTTGAGGCTCTTTTTCCTTCAGTTGGGCTTGGAACAAGTTCTGTTTCTCTCCAACCCTACTCTCCTTGCAGAAAGCCTGATTTTGGATGTGCTGCTTATTCTATTTGGGGGCACAAAGCAACTGTGTGGTGCTAAAAACAGATACGCTGTAAAATCATCAATCACCATTCAGGTGATTTCCTAAAAAGCACAGATGTAGGAGGAAGGTAATAGGACAGGACAGGAAAGGTTAAGTAGGTGGCACCCCAGAACATAACAAAACAGGGTCCCTGAGACTTAGGAGGACATGCTGCAGAGGGGTGTAGTTGGATTTTGAGCCAGTCAAACAATCTAATTGGACCTAGGAAATAGGTGGGCTGCGAGCGGCTGCAGTGCAGGGTGCCAGCCATGAGGTGGGCAAAGGGCTGCTTTCCCCTTGCCTACGCTCAGCTTTTCCCCATGCCACTTTTCTCCAGGTCCTCCTCTGCCCCTCCCTACCTTTCCCCTTACCTGAGGTTCCGGTGCCACAGGGGCAGCCATGTGCTCCCAGGCCAGGAAGGGCAGGGCTACCCAGCCTGCCAAAACTGGTTAAGTGGCCCTCTGCCTGAAATAATTGCTCACGCAGGGTTAAAGTCTGGTCTCATTGTGATTCCACATTTATGGGATTTCTTTAGTAAAAAGGCTGGGGTGGGGGTGGGGTGGAGCCAGGTTGGTTGCCTGGCTGTAGGGCAAGTAATTACTGTGACTTGGAGCTGTTGGGGTTGGGTAGTCTTTTCTCTCTTCCTGAAAGGTGGGTGAAAAACCTGTTTCTGAACCCAAGATGGGTGGAACCAGATTAGAGTTATGACAGAGTAAGAATAACCTGTTTTAAGCCTCTGGGGCCCTACTATTGTTTCCTGGGAGGCAAGGAGGGCATGGGAGGGGGAAAGGAGGGACAGAGAGCGCTCTAAGGCCATGCAAACTGCAGCTGCACTGGGTGTCCCAGAGAAGCAAGAGCCCTGGGAGTGGCTGCAATAAAGTAATAATAAAAAGACATTGCCCTGCAGGGTAAGCTATTTTATGAGGCTCTAAAAGCACTTGAAAGTTGAAATGATTTAAATCCCTGTGAGGAAGTGAAGCACCAGCCCCATTCAGCAGATTGAGAAAGAGGCATAGGGCTGTACTAAGTTACCCAAGGTCACACAAATCAGTGGCAGAGCTTGGAACAGAGTACAAGCTGTGACCATTAGACCTCTGTTCTAGTCTAGTCACTCCTCACTATGTGTCCTACTTTGAAGCTGGAGATGAGGAAGGAGTAAGAATGGCAAAAACAGCAGTGAAGAGAGAGGAAAGGAAGGCAGTCCTTGCCTTAAAATGTCAGGATGGCTTCAAAGGTGGCCAGGTGTTTGTGGTGTCTGCCTGGCAATAGGCATAGTGCTTGCAAAACATCAGTGACTCAGCACCAAACTCTTCCAGGAAATGCCCCAAAGTGAGAAAAGACACTGGGTTTTTACTGCAGTTGTTGTCAAGTGTACTGGACAGAGAGGAGGCTATGAGATGGCCTACATATGCCAGTCCACCAAGCGCCCTGGTTACTGCTTCCTTCAAGCCTGAGAGTATTGCCAGCACCACCTGCCCCAGATTACCCCTTTCTTGAGTATCTTGGAGGGTAATTATCTAGGCTGCCACAAATGGGTCAAGCCTTACTTCCCTCCAAGATACATCCTGCCACTTGGGGCACAGAGCTGTGATTTCTCCTCATTTTAGGCAATGGATTTACCCACCAATTGTAAGCCCTTGGACAGAGTCTGTATAGTCATCTCAAGAAGACATCAGTGATTTTTTTTCCCCCTCTATATGTTACATTCACCTATAGGATTAATTTCAGTCTGGCATGAGCAACAGGACCCAGAGCTTGTGCTTTCCTGTGCTGCAGCTTACCCAGATTCTCTTTAGCAGCAGAGTAATTAGTGCTCCCCATAGCTGGTACTCCAGGGCAGCATGACCCTTGACTTTCCCCTCCTAGCCTTCTTTCTTTCTATTCTCTAGGACGCAGAGTCCTCTACTCACATTTACCTCCCTCCATTTCTCCCTCTTCCTGGAATGAGCTTGTGTAAATGCCTCTGGTTGAAATGATCAAAGTCTGGTTTTGGGCTCAGCCCTTCTTTATTGACTCAGTGGGCGTACCCACACATGCAGGCAGGCGTGCTTGCAGCAGCTCAAATAAGAGCAGCACAAATTTGTGCTGGGATTTTTGCTTCAGCACAGATGCCTGGACATGCACTTTGGTGTGAGGCAAATGGTGCCACTTGGGGCAAAATAACCCTGCCTAGCTCCTCCCAGATCTTCAGCCAGGGGGAGCTATAGGTCACAGGTGCTGGCCCCAGCAGTAGAAACACCTGCAATGATAAGTAGCTCAGAGCTACTTGGCCTCAGGAGCTTTAGAGGTCCCTCTCTGGCAAACTTATTTTCACATTTTGAACCTATAACCCCCACATCACTCCTACCCTTTTCTTCTTTAGTTGTCCCACAAAAAAAATAAAAAAAAAATACTTGTATCTTTCAAACTTTGGCCCCACACAGTAGTGGGGGCTGTTAGGTAACTAGGTGGGCCTTAAGGCCCATGATCTCTGGAAGATACAAATAAATAGGAGCTTCAGAGGCCCTGCCACTTGGTATCTGGCAACACTACCCATTGTACCAGCTGAACTGCTGAAGCAGCTCTAACCTGGAGTAGCCCCTGCACCATCTACCCACTGCAGCAGTTTGGCAGTGGGGGCTGCTGCTTGGCTGTAACTTGCTGTTACCTGTGACATCATCCCTACTCTTAGACCTGTGGCCCCATGGCTACATGCCTGCCAGACCTGGACGGGGACTACACAATTGCCTAGGCTGTGGCATGGGCACTACAGCAGAGCCTCCTGTAACGCTGGGCCAGCTGCTAGTGGACCATGGCTACACATCTGGTCATTGGGCAGCACTACTGTCACATCTCCTGGTGCCCCCACTGCCATTTGGGTAGCTATCACCCAGAACATGTGCTCCTTGCAGTGGCCCACTTTGAACTGACAAAGCATGAACTCTTGGCACCAAATGGCCAAGAGGTCAGTTACCTCATCTGCCCTCCAGCTGGCTTCCTAATGCTGGCTTTGGACAGGCTTCTTTGCCCAGGTCTTGTCACTTGTCTCATCAGAAGAGATCCTGGTGTTCCCTGTTTAAAAAAATTACAGATTCTCTGATAAGAAATCCAAATTCTGTCATTAAAATACCCAAAATCTGTGTTCATTTACTAGTAAAATGAAATGCCACTATAGAGAGATCCATTGGGCAATGTTTTATTGATATATTTACAAGTTTTAAGCGACTTGGAAGCCTACCAGTGTCTCTATCATCATAATAAAATAAATTCTAAATATCTATACACTTTGGCATTTACTTTTGGGTTTTTTGTCATAGAAAAATCAGAGCTGCCCCTTTGCTCACCAGGATGTGTGGCACTGAGCAGTATTGATACACCAGTGCCCTCCCCCTGCCAGTCCACCCACTCCTGACCCACAGCCCCTGCCTGCCCCCACTAGCTCCCTCCCAGCATCAGCTCTGTCCCAGCACCAGGATGAGTCCAGCTGCAGCTGTCCCTCCCACTGCTTTGTGGCTCTGAGCAGTGCCAGCCCTTGCTGTTCTGCTCCCTGTCCCTGGGAAGCCCTCAACTGGGGATCAGGGACTGAGCTGGCCCCTTTGGTCCCAGGACGGCCTTTCCCTGCATAGGCTGCTTTAGTGGGGCAGGAGGGGCTCTAAGCCTGGCTCTGGCAGCCTCTCCTACCCAGACCACTGCCCCCACCACCTCTGTCTCTCTCTCACACACCCCTGCTGCCACCTCCACCCCTCCCACCAGCACATCACTCCCACAAGTGATTCCTGGGGACCAGAACCCCCTCCCAGCTGGGGCCACATGTCTCAGCACTGGTGTGTAGCAGTTGCCCCTGCAGCAGCAGCTCCCATCAGCAGGTCCTGTCCCATCTCAAGTGACTGGTTGGGAATGCAGGGTGTGAGATTTGGTGGGGGGGATATGGGGTCTGGGCAGGCGGAAGGGATGTGCAGGGCCAAGTGTAGATGCACCCAGTGTCACTTGCTGGAGTCTAGCATTCCAGCCAAGTAGGGAGCAAAACATGCCCCCTTAACAATTCCCACACTGTGTTGCAGGGAGACACAGGCTGACCCTGAGCAGTCTGGGCTCTCTAATCAGGGATGTCCTGTGCATTGCTGCCATCTGTCTCTGGACAGACTGAGGGAGCCTACAGAGCTTGGTGAGATGTGTGCACAGAGCACCCCCGGCTGTGTAGCATCAGCACTGTAAGTTTTTTGCTCTTCAGGGGTGTCTCTTCAGGCATCTCTGGGCAAATTTTTCTACCAGGAGATGAATTCTCCCAGAATATTTGTATACAGCCTAAACCATTTAAGCTAAGTATCTGTCTAACTAGCTCTTGAAAATATCCTGAGTTCTTGGAACCAAGGGTTGCATTTTTCCTTGATCAGGCAAAATTGGCTGCACTGATTTGTTTCTTTCTTTTTGCAGCACTGGCAGCTGCTCGTGGTTCCACTGTAACTGCACCTGACAAGGAAGTACAGGTGGCACGAGGGCATAACGTCACTCTCAGATGTAATTTCCAGGCCACTGGTACTACTGCAAATGGAGACTTTGTTTACTGGGGGAAAGCCCAGCTAATGGTAAATTGCAACGTGTAAAACCAATCACTCAGTCCTCAGGGGAGTGGGAAGGGAGGTCTTAGTTCTAGGTCCAAGTCTGCACAGACTCACTGAGTGATCTCAGTCAGTGTCATTCTCTTTCCCTATATGTGTAAAGGGATACTATGTTACTGTAAGAATAAATACACTAACCATTGTGAGATGCTCAGATATTGCAGTGATGGGTTGTAACGGAGCATAAGTCGTGCTCTGTTACTCACAGGATGTGAGCAGACAGCAAAACAGTCTGCAGGTGGCTGCACTCCCAATCAGGTCCAGCTGTTCCCTATAAGAACAGGATTCTGAGCAGCAAGGCCAGCACTCTGCTACAAGCAGCCAGGAGAAGAATACCACCTGACTGGAGCTGTTGCTTATGCCATCTTGCAGGTACAGGGAAGAAGCTATGGGAAAAATAGAAGCTCCTGATCCTGGGGTATAGCCTAAAACTACACCCTGCTGGGGAGGACGCTGTGGTGGGACTGCCTGTGGCAGGGCAGTCCTCAGGAAATGCCATACCTGTACCTCCTTAGGGAATGGAGAATATAGGGTGCTGAGAAAAAGCCTCAGCCCCCACTGCTTTGTGGGTTACCTGTGGAGGGGAAAAGCTAGGGGAGCACACCCCGAAGTCATAGCAGAAGCCTAGGCTCACAGTGAGTCCTGAAGTAGGACCCAGGTCAGGAAGGGACCTGAGGCAGCTTCCAGGCTCACTGTGAGTCCTGAATTATATTAAGTGAGCTGGGTGTGAGGCTCCAGAGGGGTGGGGCCCTGCACCTATGGAGAGCTGGTTGTGAAGCCTATAGGCCAAGGGATAAGGGGGCAGTGAAACTCAGTGTTGGGCAGGGGATGAGGCCCCAGTGTAGGGTCCTGAGCCGGGCGATTCCTGAGGAACAGGGAGGGGCTAAATGCCACAATGGATTGAGTGGCCTGGTGTTAGGTTAAACAAGTTATAGGCCAGGTGTTAGGCTATGGATGCCATCTGCAAGGCATGGGACACAGTACAAGGAAGGATGGAGCCATGTATATAGGCTCTTGGCATCAGGGCAAGTATATTGATAGTCTCCTGTGTGAATATCATATTCCAATCAGTACCATCACAGTGTGGCAGGAGAGGTAGCTGGGTGATTAGCTGTATGACAAGTAGGCAGGCCAACAATTTGGCTGGCCCCCAGACAGTCACTTGTTTCATGGGTATAAAAACTTTACATTAGGGCTATCAAAAAATTTAAAAAAATTGATTACAATTAGTTGGGCAATAAAAAAAAATAGTTGAAACTAATTGCTATTTTAATTGCACAGCTAAAAATGCAAAATTATGAGCAGAAAAACTCAGAGTTATGCAAAATTATGAAGGCACTTTGTATGGTTGGAGTGTGGGTGTGGGTTGTGTGTGAGGGGGAATTTGTGAAGGTGTTGGGGCTTATGGGGGTGTGTGTGTGGGGGGGGGGGTTTGGAGCCCGGAGAGAGGGGTTCCTGCATACCCTGGCAGGATGTGGGGTACTGTGGGTCAGGGGGGAAGAGCAGCAGCAGAGCTAGAGGGGCTGTGACTTGGGAGTTTGGGGCAGAAAGACACACCCCCCCCCAGCAAGTAAGTATATGGGAGGGAAAGGGTTGGGGGGTAGATCAAGGCCCTCATGGTGTGGGAGGGAGTGGAGTAGGGCAAGGCAGAGGCATGGGCCCTGGAACCGCAGCAGATCGTAGGATGGAACTGCAGGTGGTTTGTTCAGGGGTGCAGGGAGGAGGTATTCCCACTACTGTGTCTACTCCCAGGGGAGGCATGGGGGACATGTCCTCCGGATTTGTGTGGGATGGAGGTGGGTTGCTGCTGTGCGCTGGGCTCTGCACCGCTCTGCCATTGCCCCAGGAGCTGCATAATTCCATGCTGTGCCTCCTGCTACCTGGTGGGGAAGGGATGTGGTGCAGCACCCTTTTGGCAAAGGCAGCAGGGTACCAAGTCCAAGTCTGCAGCAGCAGCCAACTTCACCTTGCACACAAATCCAGGAGGCATGTGCCCTCCATGCCTCCCTTAGGGTACACAGAGTGGGAGAGCAACCTGTGCCCCTGGATAAGCTTCCTGCAGCTCCATCCTAAAACCCTCTCTGGCCCCGGGGACCCATTTGCCCTAGTCCCTGCCCCTGCCCCTGCCCCAGCTCCACGCAGTTTGCTTTTCTCCATACTACATAATCCCAGTTCCCTTTGCCTCTCATAAATCCTGTTCCCCAGATTTGTAATCATTTTCATTGCCATCCGCTGATCTCTAATTTGTCTGCATTCTTTCTGTAGCAGGGGTCCCAAAACTGTACACAGTACTCCAGATGTTGCCTCACCAGTACAGTGTAGAGGGGAATAATCACTTCCCTCAATCTGCTGGCAATGCTTCTCCTAATGCAGCTCAGTATGCTGTTAGCCTTCTTCCTGAGGTCATACTATTCACTCATATTCAGCTTATTGTCCACTGTAACCCTCAAGTCCTTTTCTGCAAAGCTGCTGCTTAGCCAGTCAGTCCCCAGCCTGTACTGGTACATGGGATTGTTCAGTCCTAAATTCAGGACTTTGCACTTGTCCTTACTGAACTTTATGAGGTTCCTTTTGGTCTAATCCTCCAATTTCTCCTGAGTCTCTCTGAATCCTAGTCCCATCCTCCAGCATACCTACCACTCCACCTAGCTCCACTCTAGCCACAAACTTGCTGAGGGTGCACTCTGCCCCATCTTCCAGATAGTTGATGAAAATATTGAACAAAACTGACCCCAAGACCAACTCCTGGGCACTCCACTTGATACCAGCTGCCAACTAGATACTGAACCATTGATTACTATCCTCTGAGTCAGAAAACTGACTGGGTCATCAATCTGCCTTACAGTCTATTTATCTGACCCAGACTTCCTCAGCTTGCTCATGATAATGCTGTGGGAAACTATATCAAAAGCCTTGCTAAAAACAAGGTATATCATATCTGCTGCTTGCCCCTCATCCGCAAAAGCAGTCATCTCATCATAGAAGGCAATCGGTTTGGTCAGGCATGACTTGTCTTTGGTGAATCCTTGCTGACTGTTCCTGATCATCATCTTCCTCTCCAAGTGTTTAGAAATGAATTCCTTGAGGATCTACTCCATGATTTTTCCAGGGATTGAGATGAGGCTAACTGGTCTGTGGTTTGCTGGATCTTCCTCCTTCCCGTTCTTAAAGATGGACACTGTATTTGCCCTTTTTTTCAATGATCTGGGACCTCTCCTGTTTGCTACAAGTTTGCAAAGATAATGTTTGGTAGTTCTGCAATCACATCAGCCAACTTTTTCAGTGCCCTTGGGTGCATCACATCCTGCTTCTATTTCCTAGTCTTCCTGCACATCAGGATGGATTGTTCCTATGCCCTCAGTAAGGTTTCTTTAAAATACCACAAACTCTCCAGGACTCCTTTCCCTCTCAGACTGGCTTCCCTCTTCTTTTCCAGTGTCCTCTGTATGTACATAGCAAAAGGTAAGAATCATAGAAAGCTAGGGTTGGAAGGGACCTAAGGAGGTCATCGAGTCCAACCCCCTGCTCAAAGCAGGACCAATTGCCAATTAGATTATCCCAGCTGAAGTTATGTCTAGCCACGTTTTGAAAACTCCCAAAGTTGGAGCTCCCACCACTCTTCTGGGTAATCTGTTCCAGGGTTTTACTACCCTTCTAGTGATAATTCTTGCTAATATCTAACTTAAACTTCCCTTGCTGCAACTTGAGACCATTGCTCCTTGTTCTGTCATTACACCACCACTAAGAATAGCTTAGCTCCGCATTCTTTTTATAGTGTGGGGCCCAAAACTGAACCCAGTACTCCAGATGTGTTCTCACCAGTGTTGAATAGAGGGGAATAATCACTTCCCTGGACCTACTGGCATCACATCTACCAATACAGCCCAGTATGCCATTAGCCTTCCTTGCAACAAGGGCACACTGCTGGCTCATATCCAGCTTGTTGTCCACTGTGACCCCCAGGCCCTTTTCTGCAGAGCTGCTGCTCAGCCAGTCACCCCCCAGCCTGTACTGGTACATGGGACTGTTCCATCCTAAGTGCAGGACTTTGCACTTGTCTTTGTTGAACCTCATGAGATTTCTTTTGGCCCAATCTCCAATTTGTCTAGGTCATTGAATCCTAGCCCTACCCTCCAGTGTATCTACTTCTCCTCCTCACTTTGTATCATCTGCAAACTTGCTGAGGGTGCACTCTATGTCATCTTCCAGGTCACTGATGAAGACATTGAACAAAACTGGCCCCAAGACTGATCCCTGGGTGACTCCCCTTGATACTGCCTGCAAACTAGACATTGAGCCATTGATTACTACTTTCTCTCAATGCTCCAGCCAGTTTTTCTATCCACCTTACAGTCCATTCATCCAGCACATACTTCCTTAGCTGGCCTGCAAGAATGTTGTGGGAGACCGTATCAAAAGCCTTGCTAAAGTCAAGGTTCATCCACTGGTGTCTCCCTGCATCCACAGAACAAGTCACCTTGTCATAGAAGGCAATCAGGATGGTCAGGCATGATTTGCCCTTGGTGGATCCATGCTGACTGTTTCTAATCACCCTCTTCTCCTCCAAGTGCTGAAATGGATTCCTTGAGGATCTGCTCCAATATTTTTCTAGGGATTGAGGTGGGGTTTACTGGTCTATAGTTCCCTGGATCTTCCTTTTTCCCTTTCTTAAATACGGGCACTATATTTGCCCTTTTCCCATCATCTGGGACCTCTCCTGATTTGCCATGAGTTTTCAAAGATGATGGCCAATGGCTCTGCAATCATATAAGCCAACTTCCTCAGCACCCTTGGGTGCATCCCATCTGGCCCCATGGACCTGTACACATTCAGCTTTTCTAAGTCGTTCCTAGCCTATTCTTTCACCACTGAAGGTTGCTCATCTCCTCCCCAAACTGTGCTGTCTGGTGTGGTAGTTTGGGAGCTGACCTTGTCTGTGAGATGGAGGCAAAAAAGGCCGTAAGCCTTTCAGCCTTTTCTGCATCCTCTGTCACTAGGTTGTCTCTCCCATTCAGTAAGGGACTTTACACTTTCCCTGTTCTTCCTCTTGCTATCAACATATCTGTAGAAACCCTTCTCATTACCCTTTACATCCCTTGCTAGTTGCAACTCCAGTTGTGCTTTGGCCTTCCTGACTTCATCCTTGCATGCCCAAGCAATATTCTTATATTCTTCCCCAGTTATTTCTTCAAGTTTCCACTTCTTATAAGCTGCCTTTTTGTGAGTAAGTTTACTGAAGAGTTCCCTGCTAAGCCAATCTGTTTTTCTACCATACTTGGTAGCTTTCCTGGGCATTGGAATGGATTCTCCCTGCACTCTCAGTAAGGCTTCCTTAAAGTACAGCCAGCTCTCCTGGATTCCTCTTCCCCCTCAATTTGGCTTCCCAGGGGATCATGCTCATGAGTTCCCTGAATGAGCTGAAGTCTGCTTTTCTGAAGTCCAGGATCCTTACTCTGACACTTGATTTCTTCTTCTTTCTCTCTTACAGCATGAAGTTGTCACTAGGTATTTTGATGGCTATATACGATATGGCGCAAACTACAATGACCGTATTCATTTCTCTGGGAACCCAGACAAAGGTGACTTCAGCATCACCATCACAGAGGTGACTATGAAAGACAATGGAACTTACGTATGTGGTGTTCACCTGCGCATGGAGACCGTCGAACCTGCATATGTGGCTCTTCTTGTCCGTGGTAAGGTGTTGTACTTCCTGAACTAGCACTGACCCAGTGTAACAACTGATAGTACTAAGCTGCAAGTGAGACTTGGTGTTGGTGACTCAGTAGACCATCCTTTGAGCTGTTACTGATCCAATATCACAGGGTAAAAAGAACGAGAATTCCATGTACCTTTTTATTTGGAGAGGAACATAAGACATCCTCTTCACACATAGAATTAAGTAGCAGTGAACCAAGGAGAGAGTTAACATGTGTTGACTGGAAAGGGAGTGTATACCACCTCACATGTTAGAAATGCAAAACTCTAGAACTCTTGGTTCTGAGATGATACCTTTTTTAAGACCAACTAAGACATTGCAAAAAAATTATCTTAAAGAAATTGCAATGTCTTAGCTGGTCTAATAAAAGGTATCATCTCTGAACCAAGAGTTCTAGACTTCTACACTTATTTTTCTTGTCTCAGACCAATATGGCTACTAAATACATCCACCCTACATGAACATTCATTCCTGAAACGGGGAGCATGTTCTTGGAGGGAAAGGCAAATGGTAACAGAGCACAAAGAAGAAAGAAACAGAAGAGTTTGGTTTTTTTGTTTTTGTTTTTGTTTTGTTTTTTTAAAAGAAGCAATTCCAGCTTTAAGAGGATTGTATGACTAGGGCCAGCACTTGTTCAGGAAAAACCACGCCAGTGCAAGGGACAGGTCAGAAAGGAAAAAGGCTTAGCAGCTCACATGCATTAGTGTACAGCACTGCATTTGCTCAGGTCATTGTACCTTCTTTTTTTTTCTAGTGGCACCCTCCACACCAGACTGTGCGATCCAGGGGACACCACAGTATGGACACACAATCAACCTGACCTGCAACTCTCATGAAGGTTCTCCAAAACCTGTGTATACCTGGCAGAGTTTCAACGTGCAGAACCAGCCCCGGCCACTGCAGGCAACACAAGGTATAGGAGGCACAAAAAGCCTTTTCTTTCAGGCCATGACATGTTCCATGAACACGGGGATTTGAAACTCTTAGGATTGCTGGTTCACCTAGGGCTTTGTAGATGATCCTCTTAAAAATGAGGACTTTTAGAAGTTGCCTTCCTGTGGTGCACTGGCCAGCTACAGTAACAATGGCAGAATAAGCCTTTCCCATCTAGCAACAAATGGGTTTTGGTCACTTATTTTCTGTATCATAACCCAACACAACTGACTGTTTCTTTAATGAAACTACCATCTGTGAGGTCAAAGAACGAACTGGCCAGAAATTTACTACTTTTTCCTCTATAAGTAATACTCCATGTTCAGGCTGATGGAGGGTAGCATGAGGAAAATGGTGAATATTCAGAAGCCTTTTAAGTCTAGGGCCATTGCACCTAGCATTAAAATACAAATGATAAGTAAATATAGTAAGTACTGCCTGGGAAAGAAGAACTACTTTCCTAAGAATTGGAAGCAAGGACGATTTTCTCAAAAGGAAATGATAATGTAGCAGTCTCTGAAGTGCAAGCAATGAATAGTAGGTAGTGACATAAAAGAGGCCCTTTAGATTTATTACCAGATGCTCCCATTGGTTTCTTTTTTGTTCACCTCCAGAAATACTAAGCATGTGCATGTTCAGATCTATTTTTATGGCACTGGGTGTGCAGATGAGATAAATTTGATCCAGATTGGGCAGGGCATTAATCCTCGCTAAAAAACATTTGTTTAAATTGATGTCGAGGAGGAAATCCACATAGAACATATACATCCAGTTCACTTGACTAGTCACTAGGTGGTGTTGCTGCATCAAAAATCATGAACATGATTCATTTTCTAAAGAGAACAAACCACTCACGGCTTCTGCCTTTCACTCGTCCTCCCCAGGAGTAGGCATTTGATCCAGTCTACCTTTGCTTGATATAGATTTTTTTTTTTTCCAGGGCAGGGGAAGTGTTGTCTCTTAGAGGTGCAGAAGGGTGCCCTCTACTGGGTCTGGCAGCAAAAGGCACACAATATCACTGTGGTGTGCATTTGGACTTCCCTTGGGATCCATCCCACTGATTCTGGTGCTGGTGGGACACTTCCCATCTTTCTGGTCTGGTGTAGGTCTTTTCAGCTTGGCTCCTAGGCTAGCTACTCTGTTTTGAGAGTTGCAACCCACATTGTGACTTTCAAAGCTGGAAATATCATCCTGTCAAAGGAAGTGGCAGTCCAGGTGTGCTGAGAAAAGGGTTCAATGCATCAAAAATGTGAAGGTCTGACATTAATTTGGTCTTGCAGCCTTTTATGCCATCTGGCCACTAGCTGGCAGCAGAGATATGGGCAACAGTGGCCAACTAGCTGAAATCAGGGCAGAGGGCTAAAAATAAAGGTGGCAATATTTGTCAAATGCAGGGGTGACATCCCATTATGGAGACAGCACTCCAGGTGAGAGAGATGTGGAGGTGTCAGTTAAGACATTGGGACTCACCACAGCTCCTTTAAACAATGGGGAGATAAAAAAAAAAAAAATATCTATCTGTGAATCATTTCAAGGTGGCTACGCCATCTGGGGTGGAAACAGCTTGAGTAAAGGCAGAAGGTAGGGCAGATGGCACCTTAGAGGCTGGTTCAGAGAGGCATGAGCTTCTGTTGGTGCAGCCCACTTTGTCAGGTGCTAAACTAAATAAGCTGCAATTAGCACAGGGTGAAGTTCCATTACTAAAGGCACCTAAAACACAAGAGTCTGTATGTGAAAGCTTGTTAACTTGTGCTAAGCGCCCCCCTCCAAGTTGCACCACTTCAGAAGAGGGTTAACTCTGGCCTGTGCCACCTAGCTTATGTTAGGGTAACTTCCACCTGCTTCATGGAGATGAAACAAGAAATATGCAGTCCTCCAGCATCCCAGCATGCACCACTCTCTGTTCCTTCTCCTACCCAGAGCCTAGGTATCCTGACTTTTAGCTACACCCTTGCTCACCAGCCTTCTAGTAACAAGTCAGAACTATGCAATCAAGAAATGGGATTAACCTTAATGTGAGACTGCTCACAGTGAGTTCTAACTTTAATACCACTTAGACTATGCTAATCTGCAGCATGCTAAGTGTAACTTCACCCTTACAGATGTAAACAGAATTTGTGGGGGGGAGTGGGACTTAGCACATTTTATTTTGAATACTTCACAAGTACTTAAAGCAGGACAAGGAACCCATACCCACTGTCAGAAATGCTCCGTCTGTTTATACCTTAAGGCAGGGGTGGACAAAATATATGGCCTGTGGGCCAGATCCAGCCTGTTAGGCCATTTTTAGGGGCCCCGCAGGCCAGAGAGAATATTTATCTTCTCTTGGCTGCCTGTCAAAGATGACAAGAGCCAGGGGCAGTAGGAAACGGGGGGGGTGCTGTCAGCAGGATGCAGGCAACCCAGCCTCACCCCATTCCCAGCTATTTCCCTGCCTTCCTGCCCCCACACTGCTCTAGTACCACAATTCCCAGCTGCATCACTGGAGCATGGGGCCTACACCAGTATGGAGGGAAGAGGGGGGGTATAGGGAGGGACTGTGTGTGTGTGTGTGTGTGTGTGTGTGTGTGTGTGGTGAGTCCCACATGCACACCCCACTTATCCACATACAGTTTCCTCACCCTATGCCTATCCACCCCCTCCCCCACATGCCATATACCCACAGCTCCCCACAAACCTTTACCCATCCCCCATAATATACAAGAGTAAGACTTCATTTTAAGCTGTTAAATCACCTCTGTGCACTACACAAACAAAAATATTTCTTGAAATCAAATTAATGAATGTTTTAGATTTTGCTTTTTTGAAGATGATTTGGTATTTTTTCTGACTTGAAGATAGCAAAACCCCTTGCTGAAAGGAGTACATCTTGGGGCAAAAGGAGGGACTTCTTGTGGTCAAGGTCAGGGTTTAGGAGGTGGGACTTCCAGTCACAAGATGCTAACCAGGAGGCGGAGGCACCTGTCAAGGGGCAGGACTACCTACACAGCCCTCAGCAGCTTGCCAAAGCTCAGCAAGTGGCCCTCCACCTGAAATAATTGCCTGCCCATGCCCTAAGGTGCCACCCTGCCTTTCCTTCTGCCTGACTTCAAACTAACATGGCTAATCACCTCTCTAACTGGACTAAAGTGAAGTTTATATTGGTGTAAGTTAATACTTACTTTTGCAACTGAGCTCCACTACATTAGTGGAAGGGGGGAGGGGAATGTGTGGCTTTCTTGCACTCCCTGGTAAATAGGTTTCTCTCTTAGATTATTTACATAGCCAAAATGGCTTTTACCTGACCTACCTAGCCAGGAAAGTTCTCCCAGGATTCCCTTTGTAGTAGATAATTCCAGCATGAAATCCAAGGAGCTGCTGGATGAAGAAACCCCCATTATACTAAAAGCATGAATTTGCTTGATGGTTATTCTTCCTGATGGTGTCAGCTGCCAAAACTGTTGACAGTGCCATATTTTTGCCACAGCACACGAAGCAGAGAAAAGTAGAAAAGACCAACCTCTGCTAAGCATTCAGTCTTAGCCCTACCCACAATTTCATTGCTAAAAAGAAAAATCTGAATGCCACCTACTTCTGGTGACCAAGGGGCACATCTCTAATTATCCAGTTTCATTAGGAACTGTCTAGAAGCTGGCACACTAAACACCTGTGAGCCACAAAAACAAGTCATTACTTGTAACAGCTTTTCATTACTCCCACCTAAACTCGATTTGAACTTGCAGCTGAGAAAGGAAGGGTTTCTTCCTCCTGTTCCCTTCCATAATCTAATCCCCTCCACCTTTTTTTTTTTTTTCTGGGTTTGTGTTTTGCAACAGGACAGCTGATAACTTTAAAGAACGTCTCTGCAGAAACCTCTGGTTTTTACATCTGTACTTCCACAAACAGTGTTGGACACCAGTTCTGCAACATGACTGTCAGCATTATGCCACGTAAGAGTCCTGGCTACTGGTAACTTTTTGTGGTATTGGAAAGCCTGTTCAGGCTACAAGGCAAGCAGGGGACTAAAAAGGGACCACTAGAGGGACAAGTAAAAATGTAAAATCCACCCCCTCAAGGAACTCGGAGCTCCGCAGAAATTCCACTGCTTTAATTGAAGCCCTCGTGTTTAGCGCTGTCTATAATAATCGTCAAATCATAGAAAAGTAGGGCTACAAGGGAGATGATCTAGAGGAGTTCTACGTTTAATGTGAAATGGGCTGGATGTGTGGTTCAGGTCCCATCCATGGGCCAGATCAGACCCCATGCACCAGGGTTGGGGCCTGTGCTGCTGGATAAGGCCCTGCATTGCCTCCCTCATCCCCTTGTCACTGAATTGGGCACATCCTGTCTCCATAGAGCTCTGCACTGCCTCCCTCAGTTCTATGCCACCTCCCTTAGCTCTGTGCTGCCTCCCTGGGGATCTAAGTCTCATCCCTTGGCTCTATACCACCTTCACTGCCTCCCTGGAATCCTGCCTACCTAGGGGTTTGCCCCCCCCCCCCCAACTCATTGCCACCCACCCCACTTCCCTGGAGATTCATGCCACCTGCCTGGGGTCCTGCATTGCCTCTTCTTGGTTCTATGTTGCAGAATTGGGCCCTGCACTGCCTCTAGCTGGCTACTGGGCCATGCCCATGTGCTAATCCAGCATGCTATGTGGCCACAGAGCTCCCTGTGGGGCTGGAAATTTGGCAGCTAGGGGGTAACAATTGCTGCCATTGCTCCCCTGCAGCCCAATTTTTGGACCCTTGGGGACCCCTGTGGGAATGGCATGGCGCTGCAGGCTGGATTGCAACTGAAGGCTAGATCTCACTTGCAGACCAGAGGTTGAACACCTCTGATCTAGTCCAATCCCTTGTTCAAAGCCAGATCATCCCTATCAAATCCATCCTGCACAAGTGTTTGTCTGACTTTATTCTTAAAAACCTTGGGAGCTACCTAGTTTCATAGTTGGTAGAGTCAGAAGGGACCTAAGCAGATCATCAAGTCTGACCCACTGACATGGGAGGAAAGAGTACTGGGGTCAAACGACCCCAGCAAGGTGTTCATCCAGCCTCCTTTTAAAGACCTCTAGGGTAGGAGCCAGCACCACTTCTCTTGGAAGTTGGTTCCAGATCATAGCCGTCCTGACAGTGAAGTAGTGCCTCCTGATATCTAGCCTAAATCTAACTTCTGACAGCTTGTGATCGTTATTTCTAGTCACTTCTGGGAGTGCTCAGGGAAAGAAGGACTCTCCCAATGCCTGCTGGTCCCCTCTGACTAAATGGCCACTAGATCCCCTCTCAGCCTTCTCTTGTGGAGGCTGAACAGGTTCAGGTGCCATAGTCTCTCCTCATAGGGCCTGCCCTACTGACCCCTGAACATGTGGGTGGGCCCTCCTCTGGACCCTCTTCATGTTGTCCACATCCCTCCTGAAGAGCAGAACCCAGAAATGGATGCAGTACTCCAACTGCAGCCTGAGCTTTGTCGCATAGAGCAGGAGGATCACCTCCTTGGACCTGCTTGTGATGCATCTGTGGATGCATGACAAGGTTGGCCTTCCTGACTGCTTCCCTGCACTGTTGGCCCATGGACTCATTATTGATGCCAAAATGAACAAGATCTTTTTCTGCCTCTGCACTGACAAGAAGGGAGTTCCCCAACGTGTAGGTATGCTGCTGGTTCTTCCTCCACAGGTGCAGTACCTTGCACTTGTCAGTGTTGAAACCCATCCTGTTCTCATCCACCCATCCCTGTAACCTGTCTAGGTCTGATTGCAGCCTATTCCTTCAATCAGGTGTGCCCACTTCTCCCCACATCTTAGTGTCATGTATGAATTTGAACAGGGTACTTTTTACCCCCTTGTCCAAGCTGCTGATGAAGATGTTGAACATTGTGGGCCCAAGGACTGAGCCCTGTGGAACCCTACTGCCCACATCCCTCCTGGTCAAAAATGACCCGTCCACCACCACTGTCTGGGTGTGGCCCTCCAGCCAATTGTCAGGTGGGTTGCCTGCGTAGGTGTCAATGCCACAGTCCCCTAGTTTTTTAATGAGAATGGGGTGAGAGACAGTGTCGAAGGCCTTCCTGAAGTCCAGAAAGACTGCATCCACTGCTACACCTGCATCTAAGAATTTTGTGACCTGGTCATAGAAGGCCACCAGGTTGGTCTGACAGGACCTGCCTCTAATGAACCTGTGTTGGTTGCCCCTTAGCATAATCTCCCCAATGCCTCATGCACAACTAATAGTTATAATGTACCAAACATTCAAAACATCCTAACTGGTCAGAGAGAAAGCAGGGGGATGCGGGCATGCCAATATCCTTTCACTGCAAGAACAGGAAATGGTTTGTTAAAATACACTCCAGATCCAAAGAAGAGGACCTTACCCCTTTCTACAGGGGATTATAAAAGCCACAGGATCATAGGAAAGTAGGGCTGGAAGGGACAACTTAAAGTCATCCAATCCAGCCTGCTACGTAAGGCAGGATCATCCCAGACTAAGTCATCCCAGCCACATGTCTGTCTAACCTGTTCTTGAAAATTTCTAGGGATGGAGGTTCCACAACTTCTCTAGGTAGCCTGTTCCAATGCTTGACACCACGCTTATAATCAGGAAGTTCTTCTTAAGCTCCAATTTAATTTCCTCTGCTAGTTTGAAGCCATTGCTTCTAGTCCCGTCCCATACAGCCACAGAGAAAAAGCTATCTTCATTCTCTTTATAATTGTCTTTCAGGTATTTGAAGACTGCTATCAAACCACCCCTCAGTTTTTACCTTCTGTATACTGAAAAACTCTAGCTTTTTCAGCTCTTACTTATAAATCATGCTTCCCAGGTGCTAATAATTTTCATCGCTGTCTGTTGGACTGTCTCCAATCTGTCTTGACTTTCTTGCAGTGTGCGGCTCTGTGGCAGGGCCCAGGGGAAAGAGGGTTCCTCTGCCTATCTCAATCTGGCCTGCCACCCTGCTCACTCAGAATCCTCCCCATCCCACTTTCCTGCCATGCCTTTTTGAAAGAGTTAAGTTGGGAAGTGTCTTATCCCTGCTCAATGCAGGACAGGACTCTTAAGGTAGGATCTCACCACCTGGCAGGGCTCTGGTGTCAGATAGCGCCATGACTTTTGCATTCAGGCTACTTGCCTTGCCAGCTTACTCTCTTCTCCACCTCTGTTCAGTCTTTCAGTAGCCTTGGATTCCAGGATAGTTCTGAGCCCCCCTGCTTTCCTGGGCTAAAACCTGAGACATGGGGCTTTGCAGCCACTCTAAGTGATACCTTATATCACCATAGCAGCCCGTTGGGCTCTGGAGCTGGCAGCTCTGACCTACCTCAGGGAAGTGAATTAGGCAAGGTGCTGGAACAACCTGTTCTGTAGCCTTCCCCATCTTGCCTTACAGTTGCTCGGGGTTACGGACAATTCAATCATAGGGCTTGTCCCAAGGACCTATGATTTACCAGACCAGGAACAAAAGGGAACACTGCAACAAAACTTCCTTCCTTTTTGAGGATAGTTGTTATGAACATTGTCAGTTCCTCTTTCTCAGTCAAGGGCAAGCTGGCCTTTTTTTGTCCCAGCTATTTGTTTCATGTAGAGCCAAATCGAGTTGTAGTAAAGGTATTTCACTAAATGTTTTGTAGCTAGCAAATTTCAAACCCAATTTCAATTGTAACCCAATTTCAAACCATCCTCGATGCACATAGGATCATTTCAGCCACCTTTTGCAACTCTGCTTGTTTTTGTTTTTTTCTTTTAGCATCCATGAACTTTGCCCTTTATGCAGGAATCATTGGTGGTGTTGTTGCTGCAATCATTGTCATTGGCATTCTGGCCTACTGCTGTTGTTGCCGGAGCAAAGGGGTCAAGGACTATGAGATGACGTAAGTGCCTCTGACCAAAAGTGGGTAAGATACCCAAGGGCTTCCAAGCACAGTCATCTTTTCTCTCACCATTGACATACAGTATCTCAGGGAGAGGAAGGATATAAAAAATGAGAGAAGAGTACACAGGTTTTACTTGATTTGAGAGTAACACAAAAAATCTTAAAGCACTGTGCAGTTTTTGCCTCTATAGCTTGTTCTTTTCAGATCTCATTTGGGATATTCCCACTATTACCAACTCAGTTGTGCTCTCACTAGCTCCCTTTCCAGTTTTTGGTAGACAGTACAAAAAGCCAGTCAAGAAGGAAGCCCTATGAATTCCTGAAGTCAAGGTCACTAAATCTTTTTTCCCAGCCTTTACAGTTGCTCTGCTTGCTTGGCCTGTTTACCCGGGCAGGTAGGACATGACAGACTCACATATGAGCTCCCAATGGCTGCTGTCACTGTAGAGCAGGGATGGGCACAATACGTCCTGCCAGGCCATTCTATTTGGCCCACAGGGTGCCTCCAAAAGACAGTTATTACTGGCCTGATGCAGATTTATTACAGTCTAAGTGTGACTTGTAACTTCACTCTTACAGACATACACAGAATCAGGGGAAGTGGGACTTAGCACATTGTATTTTGAAAACTTCATAGGTACTTAAAGCAGGACAATGGACCCATACCCTCCATCAGAAATGCACACTTGTCAAGGGGCAAGGCTACCCTAGTGATCCTCAACAGCTCATCAAAAGTTGTTAAGAGGCACTCTGGCCAAAATAATTGTCCACCCCTGCTTAGAGAGTGGTGTGGACAGACTGCATGCAATCTGCAGCTCTTCAAGAAGGACTTGCAGGAAACGGAAGTAGAGTGCTTACAGCTACTCAAGCCCCAACAGGAGGTGCTATAGCCATGGTGAAGCCCTTGGGGCAAGGGTGAGCAAAATACGGCTTATGGGCCAGATTTGGCCCGCAAGGCCATTTTACCCAGCCTATGGGGCCCCTAAAAAATTGAGAAAAATAATATTTATCTGACCCTTGATTCCTGTTTAAAAAAAAAAAAAAGTACAGAAACCAGGGGAAGCCCCAGCAGGGGCTTCTAGCCTGGGACCACATACCTGCCCTGTGCTGGAACCTCAGGTAAGGGGTGGGGGTGCAGAGAAGGGCAGGGAAGGAGCCTGGGGAAAAGTGGGCTAGGGAAAAGCTGAGTGCAGGGAAAAGCGGCCCCTCACCTGCCCAGTGGCTGACACCCCACACTGCAGCCACTTGCAGCCTGAGTGGGGCTGCCTGTGTCTGCTCAGGACAGCCCTGTGCTGGCTATGAGCGCCTGCAACAGGGAGCACCAGCCACAGGGTGGGGAGGGGCCGTTATTCCCCACACACAGCTTTTGCTTTTACCTGGGTTCCTTCCGTGCATGGAGGAAAGTGACCCCTTCCCTGCCTCATGGCTGGTGCCCCACACTACAGCTGCTCACAGCCCCGTGGGGCTGTCCTGAGCAGGCACAGGCAGCCTCAGGCAGGCTGCAGTGCGGGGCATGGGGCAGGCAAGGGTCTGCTTTTCCCCCACTCCATGCTCAGCACCAGCTTGTAACCCACCCCCACTGCCAGCCTGGGCCCTGTGCTGGCTCTGTGCAAGGCAACAGCAGCTGTGGCCCCCACACTTGCCATGCCAGGCGGCGTTTGCCACTGCCACTCGTGGGCTACCCAGTGCACGAGCTCTGGGTGGCCAGCAGCAGCAAACACTGCCCAGGGTGACAAGCTAAGAGGCTGCAGCTGCTGCTGCTATGCACAGCCCTGACAGGCAAGCCCGGAGCCAGCGTGGGGCCCATGCTGACAGCGGGAGTGTCACAACCCAAATCGAGTGAGTGTCCCTGACACAACAGACCACCCCTCTAAATGATTGGCATTATTCTAAATTTAGTCACGTTCCGCCTCATTAAGTATTCCTACTTAGTAGTTTATAATTGGCTACTCTAAAAGTATAAAAGTCTGCGCAGCTTCCGCCCAAGTCGGAGCAGAGTGAACTCTGACCATGTTGCACAGAAGAGACCTCGGAGAGCTCTGAGCGTGCCGCGAAGAGCTCTGAGCATGTCAGGGTGAATTTCGTGGACTAATCACCCGCCAACGGCTCCCCGTCAGCGACCTCCCAGTGTACCCCTTCCCTGCGCGCTCATTTCGTCTGTGCACTCGTTGCATTGATCCGTTCTGTAACTACATAAGTGAGCATACAGCCTGTGTCGTGGCCACCAGTGGCATAAGTAAAAGCTATTTTATACCTAGTGCGCTGTCCCACCTCTCCATCCGCCAGCCCACCTGCTGTCTGCTTAATTAACCAGCGTTTCCCTTGGTCAGCTCTGCTCGGCCGAGACGGGGCAGGTTACAAGCTGGTGCTGAGCATGGGTTGAGGGGGAGCGTGGCCCCTCCCCACCCCGTGCCCAGTACCATGCTGTAGCTGTTTGCAGCCTGCATAGGGCTGCCTGTGCCTGCTCCAGACAGCCCCACGTGGGCTGCGAGTGGCTGCAGCAGGGAGCGCCAGCCATGGGGCGAGCGAGGGGCTGCTTTTCCCTGTGCTCAGCATCAGCTTCTTCTCTGCCAGCAAGCAGGGGACCAGAGCTGTGTGCTGCCCTCCCCCAATACCATGGGACTCAGGGGCATTGGGAGTGAGCAGGTGTGAGAACCAGCAGGAGCATGGGGCCTGCACTGGTGTCCCAGGGCCAGTGCTGGCGGGGCCCAGAGCAGGGCAGCAGGAGCGTGGAGTCCCAGCTGGCAGGGGCTCTGTGGAGCCGGGCCAGCACCCCCCTCTCCCTGCTGGTGCAACCCAGCCCAATTCCAGAGACCCCTGTCAGCTTGTGCCCTGCTTTGGGCCCCACTGGTGCTGGCCCTGGGACATTGGTCCCAAGATGGTGACCAGGGGAAGGGGCATCTATCAAGGAATGGGGCAGCTGTCAAGGAGCAGGACTACCCATGCGGCCCTTGACAGCCTGCCAAAACTGGGTAAGAAGCCCTCCACCCAAAATAATTGCCTGCTACTGCCTTAGGGCATTCCCAGATGGGTACTAAAACTGCCTGTCTTTGTGGCAAAATATCTTGAAATGTGAAGTTAATTAAGACCAACTAACATCTCTTCTCCTGAATGACTTTTTTAGTGAGAGAGAAGATCAAACAAAAGATGCAACCATGAATCAGATTGAAGGTGAGGCAAATGAAGGTGAGGAAGACAACAAGGGGAGAAAGGCGCCACAGATGACCACCCACCAGACCACGGATAGAGATTACACATGCTGATGAACAGAGATGACTGCAAATTAAACCGTGCATTTTTACCAGCCTGGTCTGGTGTGCGCTGTGACTTCTACAACTATCTGGGACAGAGGTCATCTCTTTTGATCTGTGAACAACAACAAAAGATGTGTGTGAAGTACTGGAGAATCCAGCTTCACTCCCCTACCTGTCATAATGTCCAGATTTCAAGATTGTGAATTATGAGTCTCTCGGAAAGGCCAGACTGGATTATTTGGGTAAAAAAAATATAGCCACGAATGTAATACTATATTAGCCAGCCAGATACGCATACAGTGGCATTATCTGATATTACAATGTTTGCATTGGGAGGGGGAGGGCGTTAGGAAGACCAGTTTACAAAAGAGATATTACTAAATGGAACCTTTGCATATAACAACAATTTATAATAAAAATATGTAGCTGACTGACCGTGGCCCCTGCACTGCTACCAATGAGACGGGTCAGTTCCTCTGTCTGAGCTTTTCACTTTCATTTTCCAGAATTTACGAAGCTTCTTTGTGCATCTCCCAGGTGCAATCCAGACCTTGCCCACAGAAGCTGGGCTCAGCCTGGCGTCAGAATAAGTCCTTTCCCACCCCACTGCTACTGCCTGCATCAGCAGATCTCAGAATTTTAAGTTATCCTTAATGTTTGTTTCCATGTCACATCCCAATTTACTTTATTCTTTCCCTCCCTCAGAAATAAAAGAGACAGCAAACCATATTCCCCGGCATGTACAGAAGTCAGGAGGAAGAGGGTGAAAAACATGGCAAATTAGAACTTTTTAGATGACAAGAGCATAAAAAACACACTTTTTTCTCTTAGCACTGCTTGAGACAAAGCACAGCACAGATCAACACTCTTAGCACAGAATACCATATTTCCACATTATATGTTCGGAACTGTCACACTTGATCTGCCTCATCAGAAGTGAATGGTTATGCTTACCTTGGGGCTTGCAACATGGACAACAGAAGAAAGCTCTCCATTTACCATTCTCTTCTCTCCTGTTTACAAGGTAAGGACCTGGAAGGGGAAATACCCTAACAAAAGTAATGCAATTAAAAATGGCACTGTGTAGTGGAGGGTTGCACTCCTTGTTTGCTTGTAGACGGGACTCCCTACAAGAGCATCACAGTTAGCTTCCCACTGGCCAGCTTTCCATGGGAGGATCTTGGCTACATGCTGACTGTATGGAAAGGAGAGACTCCTCCCTAGCTTGCTCCTGCAACCATATGGCCAAGGGCAAGTGAAACTCAGAGGCATTCAAACTCCAAGTCTCTAGGCTTGGGCCTGCACGTAGGATGCCTGCCAAAGGATTTGGAAGCATCTGAAGCCGCAGGCTGGGGTGGAGGATACTTGCCAGCAGCAGGGCCACATATGGTTCTTGAATGATTCAAGCTGATTTGGACCTGATCTGGGTAATTCAACCTGGGACAAGAAAACTTATTTATTTAAGGAAAAAGGACAGTCCTACATCTTCCAACAGGATTCTACAGTATTACATTTATGTAAATCTAGTTAAATTTCTCTCAAATTCTAACAGGTAGTTTCTATTGAAGCAACTATTCTTTTAAAGCACTCTATTGTTCTATCTTCTGATCCTCCCCTTCCCCAGTTGGAGGGGTGGGGAGGACTTTTTGGAGTTTCCAGTGGATCTGCTGCAGCTGTTTTGTACATCTACTGTATTCTGTGGTAAGTGGAAGCTAATCTGTGGTAATTCAGCAGCTGCTACCTTCTGCCTTAGTTTACCTTCACTTACTGTGGAATAGGGCAACTACAATGGATCAGCTGACTTAGGGAGTGGAAGCACAACTATTCGGACATTTTTGTGCATTCATGCCTTAGACACAAAGCTGAGAAGCACAAAAGATGATAAAGAATATTCGGGACACTTGAATGTACAGAAAGAAAAGAGGTTAAAGGAAGAAACAGAAGCATCATTGTGGGTGAGATGGAGATATAAAGAACTGAAGGCAAGGATAACATGCTTGAAAATCTGGGACAAAAAAATAGCAAAGAAATTAAAGGAGGAAAACTGCAGGATTTTGGGGAGGTGAGAGGTAGGGAGGCAGTTTTAGTAGTCAAGGGAACTAAAGCTTGGAGTTTTTGCAGTAGAAGGTCATGGTCTGACATTAGAAGTGTCAGATGGAAGAAATGAAATGATAAGTTTTTGGGAGAGGCTGGATGGAGAAATAAGCAAGTGTCTCGGAGGAAGCAGGGGACGAGAGTGAGGAAAAAGGCGTTGAGGAAAGCAGTACTGTGAAATGGAGGGATCAGTTACAGCAATGAGAGTTTTATTATTTTGCAATTTTACTTTAAGTGAATTTGCCAATCTAATGATCTATTTCTATTCATTGGCAATAACCTTTTGTAATAAGAAAGGATGGTTTAAGTTATATAACTTGTGTAATTTTGTGCTGTTAACTGTGGCGACAAAAGCTATTTACTTTATTGCCACTATAGGCATTAATCACTATTTCTTCCCTCAGACAGGTCAGTTTATCTCCTTAAACTGAAGGACACATTTTTGCCACAGGATGGCCAGTGTGAACTTACTCATTTGAATTCTTAACAAGAAATATGAGGAAAAAAAATGGCAAGACAACTGTCAGCTGTATATTTGCGGTTAATTGGATATATGAGCTAGTTCTGGCCTTTAAAACAGTTTAACCTCTGTATGATTCATCTCTCACGCTCTTGTCCCATTCTAAGAACAATTTGGCTGAAGCAAAAACTGGCCACAACAAAAATCAGAGTTATAGTTCTAGAAGTCAAAATCTCAGCTTGTTTTTGAGAGATTGAAATAGGAGCTTGTTCATGATACTAAAAATAACTTCTATATATATCGTTATTAGAGGTGAGGCAAAAATAAGTCAGGAACAACTATCAACATTATTAAACCCAGGGGGAAGCCTGTTTACATAAAATTTGTTTTTCCCCTTAATGTATAATTATGCAATAGCACATGGCAGGCTCAGATAAACCATGTTTATTGTTCCTCACAGGAAGCTTATTTATAGAACTAAGATTTTTGGAGGTTATGTACTTGTATCTTCAGAAGGATTCAGTCCAGATTTTCTCAATCAATTTATTAAACTAGGGGTGTCAAAGATGCAGCTCACAGACTGAATCCAGCCTGTGGAGCTCTAGGATCCGGCCTGTGGGTCTTAGAGCAACCCCAAGCATCCCATGAGGCACATAATGGCTCTGGTCCCACATGCTGAAGCAGAACCACATACAAGGCCAGTCCAGCATAAGCACTGCACGCAGAGCATACCCTGTGCCAGCCCTAGGGACTGTATGCACCCAGACAGGGGCTGGCATGTACTGCACACAGCATACTGGGCTGGACCTGGTGCATGTACTGCATGCAACACAGAGGGCTGGCATGGGGTGTTCACTGTATGTGGTTCCTCACTGGATTGACCCTGTGCATAGGCGACTGGTAAGGGGGAAGGGGAGGCACGTGTCCCCAGCAGGGCTGTCCCCACAGCTGATACCGCTTCTGCGGGTGCTTGCCAGCCCTGCCTCCACTGCCGGCTTCTGCAGGTACGCCCCCCAGACTCAGGAGGCACCAGTCCCCCATGGCCCTGTGTGTTGGCTCTGGGGCTGATCAGGATCAGGCCCACATACTGAAGTGGCACTACAGGCTTCTAGTATCTCTGGCACCACAGGCTGCACTGCACCACAGTGCCTTGCCAGAGGAGGAAAGGAGCCCCAAGCCCCTGGCTGCTACTATAGTTAGCAATAGGGTCAGCAGCAGCCAGGTGAGAGCCTGGGGACCACAGGCCACCCTAGACAGGGACAGCCCTGCTTTAGATAACTGTCACTTCCCTTGATGGGAGTCTCACTGAGGAGGCCAAAAACTGAAGAGGCGAGGCTAACCCACTCCTTGTACCCTTATGGAGCATCGTCATATTCAGGACCCTGACAGCTATGTTTAGCTTCTCCCACGTTTTTTTTTTTTTGCAAGGTACAGGAAGAGCCAGGATTATAAGTACTCAACCCCCGCCAACATGTTTCCCCATCTGCAGCATTGCTACGATCTGTTACCCAAGCGGGAACAACACAGCAAGAACTTGATGCTGCATTACTACATGGAAGTTCCTTTAGCACGCGTACTAACATGACGTTGAAGTTATTTTTAATGCCCTTCCCCTGACATTACCCCAGGCTCCTATAGCAAGGCTGTTTTTTTGTATTATATCTTGTTTAATATACCTTTGAGGTTAGAGGAGCTTGGACCTCCCCCACAACAGCTCACCTACTCTCTCACTTATTGGTAGAAGAGCAGGGGGCAGGTCAAGAACTTAAATGGTTTAAACTGCAGGCAGTGTTTAAACAAGGATTTCTACAAGAAAAAGATTGTACTGCATGTTTTGCTGCAACATTTCCAAACAAAAATTTCAAGAAAACAATTCCTTCCTATCTTACCCCTGCTCTCCTTCAAGCAACTATATGTTCCTAGGTGTTTACTGTACTGGGAAGGGGGCAAGGGGTGAATACCACATAGCTAATCACAAGATAATTTTACTGGTTTGCCAGTACTGATAGCAACCACAACTCCAAAGTTAATTTTGCCTCTAATATAAACATGCTTCATCCAAGGAAATTAAAATGCCTCACAACCAGTGAGCATGCTAACTATTTTATAAATGGCAAAGCTCAAGCCATGAATATTAAGAGTTTTGCTTAGAGTCACAGATCATAACATAGGCTGTATTTGTGATTCTAGGTAGGAGGCTGGATTCCCAAGCCCCTGCTGTACCCACTGGAAAACAACCATTTCCTACCATCTACCTGGGCTCCTAATTTCAATGTGCCTTGTATTCCTTTAGCCTATAACCCTTTTTCTCTTTTTCCAGTCCACCCTATTTGAGAATTTCCTAGTTAGCCCTATATTTCTCTCCAACACTTGGCAACCTGTTTGAAGCACCCCCATTCCCTTTTACTCACTACTGGGACCCAACAGTTGGACTACGGATAGTCAACAGGAAGTTGAGTCATAAAGGGAGTATGTACCAGGAATCCCGACTGGTTTTCTAGCAAGACCTTGTTTCCTGGCATGAGTCCTATTTCCCTGCTGGAGATCCTGATACTAAGCATAGCACCCTTATCCCAGTTACTAGAGATGCTGGTGATGTAGCCCGTATCACCTGACTCCAAAGTGATTTACCCTTCAGAACTGGCCAGCCACAGGAGGGGGAATGATTTATTTCACAAGGTTGGTTGCTATGGCAACAGAACTACTTTGCTATTTATTCACATCAATTTTTATCATCTGTTTTGGGAAAGACACTGACACACACTGCCAGTGGAGGAAATTCACAGTAGGATGAGCAAACTGTTAGGGTATATGGGGACTTAAGTGTACAGCTAGGTTCCAATATAAGATTTGAAAGTAGTTTCCCAGCCTGCTTTTCACCTGGGGGTGGGAAATTGTCTGAAAGTGGTAATTACAGCAGCTTGCCAGAGTTTCAAAGATAGAATCAAGAAGAAGTGAGGGAACAGCGATAATACAGGGTTAGACTAATAATAACATTCACTGCTTGCTTAGTTTTATTAAATCACTTTATTAAAAAATTAGTTGGCAACCTATTCTAGGACAGGTCCAAGCCTAGATGACAAACCACTTTTCTTTCACTCCCTTCCCCACTGCACCACACGCCCTGCTGCCATTCACGGGCCAGAAAACCTTTATTCAACTGACAAAACCATTTCTATGCCTGTCAGCTACGTACCTCATCCAGAAATAAAATGCTGTAGCTCAGTTTCATGCACATCCGTTTAAAAGCACTGTTTCCCTCTTACAACATGAAACTTTGGACAGGCAGCAGATTGACATGTTTGGCTCAATTCTAGAAGAGGGGTCACTAAACAGGCACACACATCTATCTCAATTATACTGCTTAAGCCCTGGTTGAGTGATGCTTTATGTTTAGTGGGAGGAATACACTTAATTGGCACAAAGTGAGACACAGTGTGCTAACACCTAGATACTCTCCATAGTAAAATGGCTTGGTCTTGGAATGGTCATCTATACCCAGAAATAGTGGGAAGACAGTCTAGATGGTTTGGTCTAGCTCTGGAAACAATCCAGTGTTTAACTTCTCTGCCAGCACAGAGAGAGGCTTCTGGATAAAAAGCAAATAGAGAAGGAAACTCCAAAACCACATTGGAAATGAATGTTAGGAGACATTTCAGCAACATTTTGTACCTATGAAGAGTGGATCACTAAAAAGGTCTTGGAGCTCACTCACCTAACCCTGTGTTACAGTAGCAAGAAAAACAGGCTTTCAGAATCAGACAGAGCAAGGGAGGCTTGACAGATGTGAGAGAGAGACCCCCGGAAAAGAATCATGTTAGAATTCCCAGTTGCAGGTTGTGACGGGACAAGCTTGGGGCCAAGTTTCAAGCTGCCCTGCCCACCTGTCTACATAGGGCAGCCCTTCCAATCTCGCCAGCCACAACTTTGCTATTGCAAATAAACTGCTGGTAAATGTGGGAGGATGCCCATTACATGCCCCGAGGCCATGAGGTGCAAGCCAAGCCTCTGTACCTCCCTATACTGTGGCCCGTGCCTTGCAGATGGCATCCAAGATGTTATCATACTCCTGGCCTTAAGCTGGACCCAAACCTAGTTCTCCACCAGGCTTCACACACGCACACTCACACCACACCCCCCTCTCACAGGGTCTCTTGCTCAACACACCATACTGTGCCTGCCCTACTCTCTCCTGGAGTGACCATTCTAGCCAACAGGCTTATCCGAATCACACCTTGGCTGGTGACATGCCATCTCTTGGGCCTCTCCCACGACTCTCGCCTGGGTAGTGCAAGCCAATTCACCACACGGCGGGCCAAATTTGCCCTAGCCCCTCACCAGGCTTCTTATAAACACCATGATCTTGTGGGGGTTGGCCTGTGTGCTGCTCTTCTGGCCGTCCTTCAGCCCTACTCAGCACTCCCCCTGGGGCTGCTCTTCATACCGTCTGTTAAGCCCTACTCAACCCCAAATTATAACCAGTCCCTCAAGCTGTGAAGATACACCCTACTCTAGGTGGCCCACAGACACCCCTGCTCTCTCAGGTCTCTCAATTGCCCCCTCTCTGGGGCCACACAACTATCCCCTCCCTGGGCCTTTGGGGTCTTGCACCCCTGCGGGCTCAGGTGGCCGCAGCTGTGCCTGGCCCCACTTCCTGCTTAGTAACCCACCCAAAAGTGGAGGCTGGGGTTTAGGCGCCCCAACCTGCCTTACACCAAGGAGGTTCATGGTCAACCAAGCCTCCATCCCGGCAGAGTAGTTTCAGGTCATGTCCAGTACCAATGACGCCTCCTCCATCCCCAGTCTCACCCTTACCTCCAAGGTGTTCCAGGAGCAGCTCAGTTTGATGCTGCCTCCTTGGTTGCTCAACACAGACTGTTGCCTCTCTGGCCTGTTCAAAAATGGCCATCCTCATCAGGCACCTGGCAGCTGCCTGCTTCTGCCTGTAAAGTGGCAGGCACCAAAGGTGCACTTCCACACAGGTAAATTCTTTTATTGGCAATTATGTAAAAATCCCCCAAACCTTGATAACCTCAGGTAGCAGAAGAGTAAGTACAACAGTACTAGTGAATGCCAAGATAAGATTACTTCAGGTACACCTTGACGAAGCCAGAGCAAAAGGCTAGAGGGTGGTAAATGCCATACTCTGGGATCTATGCTATCCTAGCCCCATGTAGGATCTAAGTTATATCAGGCTACCTGCAGTGAAAACTTCTCTCTGACAAACATACAAGTTGTCTAGCAATCACCTCTGTTCATAGTACTCAATTTGTGAATAGAAATCAGGTCTGGATGGAGAACTTGACTGTGGCAATGTGATAGCAGGTCAGTATTTTGTGTATCCCACTGCATGTTCAGCTCCCATATGTATCAGGTTTGGGAGACTACCTTAGACATTAACAACCTACAGGAATGACTACAGCTGTTTCATCTTCTAGAACCCCAAGTTAAGAAATTCCATGGGAAGTCACGCAGAAATCTTTGGGTGTGCTGCAGAAAGAATGTGTCTGGGAGTAAGCCCAGATTTACATCCCCTTTGGCATATAAAGTTGTGCCTTGGTGTTATCTGATAGCAAAGAGGAATTATTCAGCAATTAATCAGCTTTTTGATGGCTCTCTGCAGGGACCCGTTGTAATTGGTCATATATGCTGAAATCACCCAGATTGCTACTGATTGTTTTGAGGAAAAAATGCAAGAGGACTGGTAGTGCAATATCAAGAATCTGAGGGCTTCCAAGCAGAGGGATCTTGACTGCGTGCTTCTTTGCTTGTTCATATAAGCAAGCTATAGGTGCCTTGTTTGTCAGGGATTTGCAAAGTGGGAATTTCTGGTCAAGTCCTTTTTGTTCAGGGTTGTCCAACTGGTAGCTTGCAGGCCCCTGTAGCCATCTCTCCCACTGGTAGAGAAGGGCGGGGCGGGGCGGGGGGTGGTGTCCATACGCACTACCCACATGGACCACCTGTGCCATGCACCACCTGGGCAGCCCATGCAGCAGGGGAGGGATCCTAGTAGGCAGTACTTTGCTGATGCTGCCCCACAGTGGGGGTGGTGAGGGGAGTCAGAAAGGCCTGACCCTACAGCATATAGCTGGTGCATCATGAAGCCCAGGGTAAGTCAGATGCTCCTGCTCTAGTTTCTCACTAAAATTAACCAACTTGGACCAAACTAACAGGGGACCACAGGTGAAATCTATCAAATAGCAGCATGTCAAATACACAAACATAGCGTAATACCCTGTACTAACCTGCATGGCAACAGCAGAAGCCTCCTGGGGCATTCTCAGCGCTTGGAAGGCTGGCCCCTGCCATGGCTATGGAGCTCTACTAGTTCAAAGAGCTTGTGGGCACTTTCCTAGATCACTTTGGTTTTGGTATCTAGGGTGGGTCACAGGAAGCTATGGAAAGTCTAAGTCATTAACTGCTAGTGCTAGTGCCTCATTTAGAGACTATCAGACCATAGATGGAGACAGAGGTAGCTACTGTTCCTCCAGCAATGCTTGCTGCTGAAGGCTGTCTGGCTCTGTTGTGGGTTGCTTAGCTGACAATGTGTCAAGCTTCTTTGGCTTTCTTGACTTTTGGGAAGACCACCAATTTGGAACCAAGAGGACAGTTAGTTCCCTTTATGCCAATGCGGGGGGCAAACTTTTTGGCATGTGGGTGTGCCACAAATTAAACTCACACCTACTCTAAGTGCCACCTCTTTCCCAGTCTGCTGCTCAACTTTCTGCTCCCTACCCAAGATGCTACTCTGTTTTCTGGTTCCTGACCTGTACTCTTTCCCTGATCTGACAGTGTTCTGCCAGTCTCCTCCCAAATCTGTGCACCACAGAATCTGCCTATGCTACTTGTGGCACCCATGCTAGGAGTTGGTTCTCCCTGCTTTATGTCATACTATAAGGGTATTAGCTAGGTTGAAGTTGATCAAGCCACTACCTTTCATATCTCACTTGAAGTAGGACTCATCAAACTCCCTAGGGTCCCTTCTTCAGTGGCAGGGAAAATGGGCATCTACCCATTTCTTGTGTAAATGAGATCAGCAAGGAAGACAGACAATACTTTCTTAAAAATCACTCATGTGGAGCAATGTGGTCCTGTTAATAATGCTGGACATATCTTTGACATCTTTAATGCTGGGCAAAATGTCTGCTTCTACTATTCACTTGTAATTCAGACCTTTGATAGAGCTCTGCCACCGTTGCCAGGGAATTGAGCTAAAACACCAGGTCTTCCTTTCTATGGTGGCTGCCTGGCTAACATTTTCCAACTTGGAAGCAACAGCAAATTCTGAAATAGCTTCTTTGGGGGGCTAGGGACAGACATTACACATAAACCAGTTAAAGTGCTCAGAAACTAATTTAAACCTGTAACAGAAGTTCAGTGCACATAAACCAGTTTGAAAATGGCTGAAACTGGTTTGAGATAAACCTGGTTGAATGTAGTAATCAGATTGAACTGATTTGAGTCAAACGAGCATATGCAGTGTGTGCCCCTGGGCCCCTCCCTGGTTTAAGTTAAACCAGAGTCTCCCAGCATGCTCTCTGGGCTGGGTGGGGCTCTCTGCTCCAGAGAGCTGAGCTGGCCCCTCCCCTCTGGCTCCTGGCTGCAGCTCTGGCAGAGGCTACACATACAGTGGGGTCTGCCTAGCTTCCTGATGTTCCCCCGCCTCCCCACTCCTTGCTAAGCAGGGATCCCCCCTCACCTCTGCTTTACAGACATTTGCTAGCATACCACATGGTGGCTACCATCTGTGCTACTGGAAACAGGACAAAGGCAGAAAAAGAGTGTCAGCTTAGGGCTTATTGGAGCTAATCAACTGGTAGCTGGTAACGTCCCTCCGTTCCTTCTTTGAAAAAGCTGTTTAAGAGCTTGAACTAATGGAGGTAGGCTGTTTTCTTAATGGGCTGATAAACACTGAGTATGGGGTGATAAAACACTGTGTTATCAACTCCCTGCTGGGCTGGGGGGCGGTGGGGAGGAAGAAAACTCCTCCCTAAACAGAGGATCCTGCTGGGACCTGGCCACAACCTCTCTTCCTCAGCTCAGCACTGTGGAATGGAAGGGAGGGAAGGGGAGGGCTGCTCTAGCACCTCCTGGCTTCTAGTCTGAGCTGCTGCAGTCATGTGCCAGCATTTCTTCAGTCCAGAGAGCAAGTCTGTATGATTGCAAACTGGTTCAGCCTAGTACCATTAGACTAACCTACAAAGATTGAATCAGTTCAGGCTCAGTCTTTTTCAATGTTTGTCCCTAGCCTTGGAGTCTGTCTTGTTTGAACTGTTAGCGTTATCCCTGGCTTTGAAGTGATCCCACAGATCATTCAGGTGGCTGTAGCAAGATCAGATCTCCTGAACTTGTGAATGTCTGAAAAGAAAGACTGGAGCTAAGACCCTCCTGAGATGTACCTCTTTTCCCAAGGAGACTAGGCATTATACCCTAACACCTATCTTCCAAAAAAAGGGGCTCCAGAGGCAAATCCTGGGAGCTACAGACTAGCTTTCTTCCATTCCTGGCAAGTCTGTAGAAACAATAAAAATCAGTCATACAAAAAATTATGATGATATAGTGAAGAAGTCAGCCTAGTGCTCTAAAGGAAAAATCTTACTTCACCCATCTAATAAAGTTTATAGAAATCAGAAGCAGGACTGGAAGGGACCTCAATAAGACATTTAATCCAACCACTTGCCTGAGGCAGGATCATTCTTATCTAAACCATCCCATACAATCCATAAATTTAAACCAGGGCTGGGAAAAACCAGCCTGCCAACTGATTGTATCCAGCCCGTGGGTCAGTGGCCACAAAGTCATGGGATCTGGCTTGTTGGAAGCTGGTGGTTCTGGCTGCTGCATCATATTGGGCAGGCAGGGACATCCAGGCCCCATCCACAGCTTACCAAGCTCCTGCTCTACGTGTGGCACACCACATACACACACTGTTATCATCTGTGGATGCTGCCTGCAGGTTCCCACTGGGGATCAGGGTGACTGTCTGGGACTGCAGCTGATGTGCTGATGCAACAGTATCACCTGCGTACCTGAGAGAACACCCTGGTCTCTAGGGGAAGCTGCCACCTGCATTTGCAGCTGATGCTAACACTGCTTCCAGTGCATGCCCCAGGAGCTGGTGTAAGCTGTGAGGCTGTACTGGAGGCATGGGATGGTTGAGGGAGTGGAAAGCGGAGACTGAGGCAGCTCTACCCATAATGAGCGGCAGCAGCCAGTGCTGGCAAAAGCAGGACCTGGCAGCAGGCACGCTTGCCACTTCTAGGGCCTTTCTAGCTGTGGTTGTCCAGAGTCCATATTGGGGCTGCCCTGTGGCTTCTCCCTGC
The DNA here is from genome assembly GCA_030014935.1 of Caiman crocodilus. Taxonomy (NCBI): domain Eukaryota; kingdom Metazoa; phylum Chordata; order Crocodylia; family Alligatoridae; genus Caiman; species Caiman crocodilus. The sequence continues at coordinate 12,868,425 of JAGPOW010003316.1, forward strand.
TGCCACCACCACCATCCCACAGGCTCAGGGCAACAGCAGTGGGGAGAAGCTGCTGGCTGCCATGGCATGGGCTCCAGGCAGCTACAGCTGGAAGGGCCCCAGAAGCAGCACATGCAACTGCTGCTGGTTCCTGCTTTTGCCTGGTGCCCACCACTGGCTGCTGCTACTCATCATAGGCCACCTCTGTCAGCAAAATTTTGGGCATCATTAAGAATAGCACTGAAGAGAGAAAACAACATACCACTGTACGAATACATGGTGCATGCACATCTTGAATACTGTGTGCTATTCTGGACTCCATATCTTAAAGATGCAGAAAAATTAGAAAACTACAGACAATGGCAGCCAAGATTATCACGAGTAAGGGAGCAGCAGCCATACTGGAAGGGTTCTAGGCTTTTTAGTCTCTTCAATTTGGAAAGAAGGCTGAGGGAAGAAATAATAGAGATCTTTAACTAAAGTCAGCAACCTTTAAAGACTGTGATCTGGAATGATCCAGTTAGGACCAAGCCGCTGCTGCCATCACAGCCCCACTTCTCCCTCATGGCAACATAGGAAGAGCTCCTGCAGCTGCTACCAACAAAGCTCCACATCTGAAAGCTATAGGTTGTGGACCCCTGATCTATAAAACCATGAAGGGGGTAGACAAGTTGAATAGGAAACAGTTATTTACAAGTCCTGGAATAGTAGAACTAAGGGGCACTCAATGAAATATGCAGGAGACAGTTTTAAAATTGAAGGGGTTTTTTTGTTTCTTTATGAAGCATAGTTTGTATGCAACTCATTGCCACAGGAGGTAGTAAAGTCGGCTAGGTTCAAAAAAGGACTAGACAAATTAATGGATCTATCATCCATAAATAGCTATTAAACAGAAGAGTTAGGGATGTAACCTCTGAACTCCCTAAAGCAATGGCAGTAGATACCAGGGAGGGTATGATGACAGATAGCCCATTCTTTGTTCATATGCTTTCTCTAAACCAGCTACTACTGTCACCGTTAGAGATAAGAAAATTCTGGGTCAGATCACTGAGCTGTAGAGCCAAGTGTCCTGAGATCTTCCAATGAACATGTCAAACTATACACTGGCTAGATTCCACCCAATTGCTTTCTGAAGTTACAGGGGACTGAAATATGGTTGTGGCCCTTTATACCTTTTACACAGAAACCTGGAAGGAGCACCCAGTGCAAGTACCTATTTTGGAAGTTGCACCACACACTTGTGCACAACAGCTCTAGTAGTAATATAGTAACAAAACGTCTTGCGTAAGTAATATCTAATTACTTGTAGATATGTGGACATAGGCTAGGACCACCAGCTTTACATGCACATTTTTAAACCAGCTGTCCTGGAAAAGATTTGTTGGTAGTTTCAATGTTCCTCATTAATATTTGCTAAAGTGTTACTAAGTAACTCATTTCAAATATAGCTCAGTACTTATAAACCAAGAACATATATCACTATATAATTATAATTAATATGGAAGGCAGACAACACAAGAAACCTCCCAGATGGATTTGAGACAAAGAAGAAAATGGTCAACAGCAATTTATGCTTCCGTCTTCTTTCAGAATATATTAGAAAGAATGGATGACCAAGTATTAGGAAGTGTTTTGGATTTTTTCAGATGCAAGGATAATTTCTCCCATTTACCATAAAAGAATATGCTTTATGTCAAATAGCAGACATTTATTTCTCCTCTCACGTTTTGCTTAACAATGACATGTATGATCATGAATCAAATTGCCCCAATAGCAGCACATGCCTGAAAAGTGCTGTACTGACTTACACTCATGACTTTCAGAATGAGAACAGTTTTTCTAGGCCAACACCTTTCTGATACAAAGGGAAAGGTAGTGGTGTGTGATTAAGCAATTTATTCTATTCAGTTAAAAATCAAAGAAAGTGGTGTTAGCTTTAAGCCCTTTGCTGTTCACTAATGTGGAAAGTACAATATTTGACTATTGTCTGCTTATGTAGAGGTTGCACATCTACATAAGTCATACCATCTGACACATCTCCCCTCCAAAAGCCAGCTTTAATTAAACTACGTTAGTCAGGTCTGAGTCACTGCCCTGCTGCTATGGTGGATTGTCACCTGGCTCAGCCCAGTGACACTAGTATATAAAAAAAGTTCAGTTTGTTGCATACATGCAAATATTATAAAGGTATCAGGAAGAGAGGGGGGTTCAATATACTCCAAGTACCATGCTGGCTTCTACTCTGTTCTTTATTTCCCCAGACTTGTATGACAGGGTTACTGAAAGTTCCTATAGGTCACCTAATTTTAACTGTGCCTGAGCAATATTAGCACATAGCAAAGGTGCTGATGGCCCCCATTATGTATGTTCCCTGGTCTTCCACTCTGCATTAGTGACGAGAAATATTATCTCTTAAACTGAATCAAACAGATTTTTTTTAATACAGTAATGAGATGTCAAGTCATATGCAAGCCAGACAGCTCCAGCAACAGAAGACTTAACTGTGTTTTCTTACACCTATTACCAGAGCATCTCCATTACAGTATAGAGTAGCAATAAGAAAGGACACTATATTCAGTACAAGCAAGACATTATTTACATGCATTTTGACATACGTTACATTACTTGGTTTTGCTGGACACTATAATAAGAAACCTACTGCTCTAGGGAGTTTAGAGTCCCCTCACTACACATAGTATGGAACTGTGTAAGGTATAGCTTTCATGCAACTATAAAGCATAGTTACAAAGAGCAGACTTGTGGGAACCTTAGCTCTGGATTTCTCGCAGCTGAAATCTCAGCCTGTGAGACAGAGAAGTCAGACCAATAAGAATGGTTATTCTAGATATTTAATTAGGGTACCTGATTGAGACTGCAAACCACTTTAAACAAATGCATTGGCTTCCACAAACAATATAATCAAAATCAAAACAGTTCTCAAAAAAAGGGCCCAAACACCAATGTTTTGGAACATATACGCCTTAAGAAAATATGAACGAACACCAAACTGTCCAACTTCTAAGTGGCTGGGGGCTGAGACTCATATAGACCATGGATCCTCCCTACCTCCCTTGCCCCATGTAGCACAGGCAGGAATCAAAAGCTGGAAGAGGAAGGTTTGCTCAGAGACCTCAGTAGCAACAGCTGGAGTGGTGAGTGCAGCAGACAGGCTGATAACCCCTTGTGAGCTACAGGCTGCTAGTTGAACAGCCCTGGACTAATTTAAGAATGATGCAATCTCCTGTTGAAGCTTGAATGGAGACAAGCTCTCAGGTGTCACTCAAAAAATAAGTGATCAGTCATATCAAGTATGTCCAAGTGTTTCATTCTCAGAGTTTGATTTTCAGAACTTTATAGTCTCCTTAGTCTCCTACCTGGTGAAGGTTCATCAGGTAGAATGACATCCTCTGTAGAAAAGGTCATAGAAATTTTGAATCATACAAAGACAATTCACAGGAATATAAATTGGTCTGTCAGGCAGAAGATAAAGACAGTTCAGTGGTCCTGTAACACTGGAAGAATGACCTCTGTGCAAATGAAGCTAGTTTCGAGTAACTAAACACTCGCACCACACACATCATGGTATCCAAGCTCCTTAAAAGTAAGGTTAAACATTAAAGGCTTAACTGCTTGATGAAATGAGATCTGTGTTTTTGCTACCTAACAGGGATACAAATCCATTTTGTAATATGACAATTAGTTGCTATGGAAACATCACACAACAGCCGCTTTAGTTGGAGGAAGGTGTAAAAGCATCCTAGATAAACAAGACAGGATTGTTGTGGACAATACTTTTATTAGACTAACTGGATGGTTGGGAGAGATTTGGACAAGTTTTTGGGTACAAGGCATGCCTCTAGGTTTCCAAAGAAACTTGCCTAGTACCCAACAACTTATATATTTATTTCTCTACTATGATCCACTAAAAGATACCACCCATTTAGAAAAAAACAAACAAACCCCAAATTCTTACCTCATGCACATTTCCTGGACTATTACAGCTACAATATCACTTCAACACTTAAACTCTTTTTTCCCTTAAAAATTAATGAAAATAGGCAACCGACTAAAAAAATTAAACAGCATTCAGAACAAAACAACTTCCCAGTAAACTGATCAAATATCCATTTGTTCCTTAAGGTACAGAATCCAGTTCCTTAATACATGCAATCATTTTTCTCAGTTTTGTCTTTCACTGTCACTGGTACTCAAATACTTTTGACCAGCATTATCCCAAACCTGCTAACTTTGAAATTGTACCTATATTCATGTAAAGAACACTACTAGGTTCAGAATTTTTAAAGAAAAGATGTTATAATCTATTGTCAGGAAACTTATGGTTTTAAGAAACAGATGACAGCAGATCGTTATGTCAGCATTTGCCAGCAAAGGTACACAGAGCAAAAAAAAATACAAATTAAAAAAAATAAAGCACAACACGAAAGACAAGCTGTTATTTTCAGCATCTAAATGAAAAAAACAGCTGGCAAGACTTTTCCCAGTAAAATTTATGGGGGGGGGGGGGGGAATACAGA
>JAGPOW010003316.1:12873038-12923650 GCA_030014935.1 Caiman crocodilus
CTTAACTACACAAATAAAAAAAAAATATAAAAAAACAAAAAAAACAAACAACACCGTCACCTGTGTTTTTTTATTTGAAAAATAATATTAAACAAAGAGGTTGCTCATATTGTACATATTTTTTTTTGGGGGGGGGGGGCGTTTAATACAGATTTTTCAAGAAAACATTAAAAAAAATTAAAACAAACCAACAACAAAAAACCTCCACAAATTTGTGGGCAAGGGACAGCTTGAATTTATAGCAGCATTCCCTCAGGAATACTTCCTACATTGCCCCTTTACCCATCCATTGGGAATTATTTTCACTTTATGGAGATAGGATTGTCTTTCAGTCAGCAGTTGCTGATTGATGTTCTAACTTTAACGTCCAAGAACAGAGGGAGCATCTGTAGAAGAAAATGGATGGACGGACAGGACAGGACAGGACACAATAACGATATGAAGAACAGAGGTAAATGTATAAATAAAAGCTATTCAACCAACTTGTTTGCTACTATATTAAACCATCAGAAAAATCTAACACACATAGCCACTGACTATTATTAACACCACCACTTTCTGCATCTGTGTTTCTATTGGCAATGAGACTAAAGCTGAAGTGATGCCTTTAGTCAAGAAAAGAAGAGGTTGAGATGTTAGGATTTCACATCAGAATTAACAAAGTAACTTCTCTCAAGCACTACCCCACACTACTATTCTAGCTACAAGACAATAGAACATGCAGCTATCCTGAATAAGGTAGGAAGTAGGGTGGGCTTTCAGCTGCTGGAAGACTTGGGTACATTGGATAAGTTTTCCAGAAAGCGAACAACTCCTCTTCCTTTCACAGTGCTTTTTCCACATGGCATCTTCACTCCAGAGGGAGAGTCACCTATGAAATGAAACCATACATTGTACAAGTCAAGTTGGCATTTAAAGAACATAAGTGGAGGAACCTTCTCTACTTCTTACTGCTGCAGCTGAAATTAGTGGAGAAGAACTTGTTAATTATCCTTATGTACTTCCAAGGAAGAGAATTCAGTGATTGTTTATGGCCTTAATATACACCAAGGCCACCTTTAAGGGACATCCTTTTTTCTGGAAAGGCCTGACTTTGCTTGTTGGGTCAGTGCAGTGTTGGGTGGGTCATGCTAGTTTACAGATCTGGTATTTTTGCCCACTGTCTCCCATCTTGTACTTCAGAAGCTGGACTTTCCTTTAGGAGATGAGAGCCACACACAAAATAGATTATTTTCTACATTAATAACTAAACCAGTCATGGACACTGATTTAACTGTACTAATTCCAACCCCTGCTGCATTCAGCCTATTTTCAAGGGGGAATGAACTGCACCAGTGCAAGGTGTGGTTTATCCCATCAATAAAAGGAGTTTGTATCAGTTCAGCGGCATTCTATCTAGTATATCAGCACCTGAAGACAGGGCAAATCTCAGATTGGACATAGTCATTCCCTACAGATGCACAGGAAGCCATCTTCTGATGCATGAACAGTGTGTTAAAGTGATTTCTGCTTGCATCTACAAATAGCTTAAAGAAACACCTCATAAAAGAATGAGCTGTCAATTCACTGCAGAACTGAACCAAGATGAAAACCATGACATTAACTATTCTGGAGTCTTTACCCTGCCGTTGATACTTAAGCATAATGTCTGCCATGGGCCATAGCTGAGAATAAGCACTTAATTGTGTGACAAAGTGTAACCTGGCCACATGTACATGCAATTAATGGTGCAACAAAAAGCAAGATGAGCCAAAAAATTATTACACACAAAAAGAATGTAATAATTTTATGGCTGGTTTCCGTTACAACTTAAAATGAATGTATAGCCTGGTAGACCGTACCAGGATTCAATGACATCTGATCACTGGGTCTTAAATTGCCCTTGTAGGTCCCAAGAATCAGCTGATTGTCAGGTACCTTTGCTGGTGCAGAGGAAGCCTATCATGATCTTGGGCTCCCTCTGCACTGGCAAGTAATTGGGGCCTGATCTCCAACTTCAAAATCATATCTGGCATGGTAGGAGGTGCGACTAGTGGGACTGTGGATCAGATACCATCATGATTTTAACTGAATGCGTCTTAGGTGAGGCCTTTTGCAATTTAACCTTTCTATTGGTTGTTAAAAAGCCTGCATAAAGGCATCCACAGCTTACATCAGGAGTTAAAAAGCAACTCTTGATCAAACTAGTGTTAAAGTCAACTTTAAAACACCGGTGTTTAGATTTTTCCTAAGAATGTCAATCCACCTGCACTGAACACAACTAATGAACTTCAAATAGAAGTCCCATCGTCTCTTCCCCCAAACTCAACTCTATTGAAGGTAGCAAGAGTTTAAGCAGAAATAGGAGCAGAAATTGGCACGATATACTGGCACCTACGCCCAGGTAACGTATCTGCCCACCTCACAGTTATTTAAAAAAATGTTAAAGAACACTCTTCTTATGGCATGTCTTAAGCAAATGCCATGCATTACATTTTATATTGCAAGCAACTATGCAAGTCAAAACTTAATAAAATGGGTACTTTATGATGCAAAACCATTTAAACTGTTTAAAAGCTCTTGCAAACCAACTACCCATGATCTGTCTGTTCAGTTCCCCTTAGGCAACATTGTGCTTTGGGATTTAGAGAAAAAAAAGCTGATTTGCCTGCTCACAAACTCAATTTTAGCTTATGCACTTTCCGTATGATAAAGTATTTTTATCACATGGAAAAGGTTACACAAAAGGAAGATTTTTCAACAACTTTAGTGTTTACAGACAGTTATGTCAGAATCTCCAATCAAGTGGTTATTCACTGAGTTCTCCTGTCCAATGCGTTTCATACCGGATGAAGTGTTTTGAAGGTAGGTACTTGAAGCAAGGTTACCATGGAGAGTTCTTTCATTCCTGGAGTATACTGGCAGGAGGAGGGCGGCAGAAGGCTGCCTAATAGAGTGCTGAACAGACTGAACCCGAGGAGAATTTCTTTGCTGTAGAAATTCTGTCCAGTAAAACTGACTGACCCGCCCCCGCCCCCCTTATGCATACACATGGGTTCATTAAAAGTTTAGTATCACCCATCTCAGGAGTTAAAAAAAAAATAAAGTTTACAGCAGTACACAGGAAAGATATGAAGCTGTACTATCCACACAAGATAATGGGATAATCATAAAACCCACCTACTTTGCCCAGAAATTTGAGTGGGCTAAAAACAGAACAAGGACTGTGGTGCAGCTTTCTGCTAGTCTTAATACTCATTCTTTCCTCTTCCAAACACAAAAGCCTCAGACTCACCAGAAAAGAAAGATCCTTGATCTTGAACTGGAGAAGTGAAATATCTGGTAGACCACGGATCTTGAGGCCTCAGTTTCTGTAGGAGGAACAAATATAAAAATACCCTCAAAATTATTAAATGCCTTCATATAATGTCAACTCATGCCACTCAGCAGGACAGGCAAAGATGCAGGCAATACTGCACTACTGAATATCTGGCTGTCTGTATTTGCATAGGGCTTAAGTAGTTTAAGCAGCAAAGACAATCTAGAAGCAGCACGGGTGGGGGAGGGATGGATATTGAAAATGACCCACAGTCAGATCACAGCCAGATGCATAACATAACAGCGTATGGCCAGAAAACTGCATTCAACATACCAGGGCAAATCTCAGTGCCTGGACAAATAAGAAGGATTTCAAAGAGACAGCAAGAAGTCTAGTGTCCTTATAAAACAGAACCATAGGGCAAGAAGGGACCTCAAGGTCAGCTGGCCCAACTCCTTGCATAAACTCCCTGGAGTCTTCACTGTCTGATGGTTCATTAGTGTGTGCCTTATGCCTACACATGCAGTCCAGCTTCCCATTTGCAAGTGTACTGAGAGTTCACATCTGATCAGAAAAGATGTCACTACTGGTGACCTCCACTGAGAAGTGCACTTTGCAGATGGCCTGCAGTAAGCTTTAGAAACCTGACCAGCCAGCTAGTGGAGCATGCTCTTGATAGGGCAGCATTAGCCAGGGCATTTACCCATCTTCATATTACAGTCTGATATTGGGAGGTTAGACACCCAAGACAGTTATTTACATTAGTCCAAATTACATTTACCATCAATAGATAAACAAAGCTAACCTGGAACCGTCCAGCATCCAGTATTGCCACCTTTGGACTTGGGTTATTGCTAGATATACAGTCTTGCAGAGGTAGGTGAGCTTCTGTCAGTGAGATTCCATACACATTGGCCAGAGAACTACTAATACAATAGCTATGTAGACCAGAGAGATAGGAAAAAAAGAGAAGAGTTTTACTGGAATGATGTGCGTTTCACACCCCCTATCTGGATTTTTCAGGCAAGGGTGAGAGAGAAAGGATCAATGAAGAAGAGGATGCTGTTTCAACCAATATATGGATGCTGAGCCTCTATATGAGAACAATTCATTCTACTAGGGAATGTGTTTTATTTAACAAGATGACAACACTTTAGTCTAGTCACAGGGTCACCAGGCTACACTTCTACGTGTGTCACTGTTACCACAGTTACAGTGCAATGTCATCATACAGTTAACATTCAAATGACAGGAAGTTAAAAAAAAAAAGCCACCACATCACTGAAGAGTTATCACTAGGAAAAATGCTAAGACTTTGGAACCTTATTAAGAGTCTGAGAAGTCAAAGGCATAAAACTACAGAGGACGAATCAGTCAAAAATGAAGTTTCCAACATATTGGAAACAACTCTTTTCAGTACTCACGTAATTTTCTTGCAGGATGCTAAAGCACAGATTAGGATATCATTTTCCTCATGCCACTTGCACCTAAATGCAATAAAATTCTGGGTTCAGTACAGAGCAATTGCACCTTGATTAAGATGCATGCAGTCTGATGGGATTAAAAGCTTGTTGACTGTTTCTATCCCTTTCCTCCTAGTTTGCCAATTTTCATTGTCTTCGTCTCGGTGTGCAAGTAGACAGGATAAATTTTACAAAGGTTTCATGTTATCTAGCTGTAGCACTAAATTTGCCCTCTGTTTTTCCCCGTTGAAGATACACTGTTTACTGCTGCTGTTTGGGAAAGAGCTGTACAATATAAGGGAAACTGCCCCAAACTTCTAAAGGCAGTAACACTCACTAGAAAGTATTTTCAAATGCTCAATAACAATACATTTTTATCCTATACTCTTTCAGTTAAATTATGTGGTCTTAGTTACTTCCAGCATTCTCTCCACTATTGTGTTATTTTTAAGTTGACAGTGTCTCTTTAAGCATCATTCTTTAGGGAACAGGGAACATAAAGATGAAGAGTAAATTTGATTAGGATTCAGTTTTAACATATGGCATTCCAATTATAGTAAGGGAACATTCATTTAGAAAAACAAAATCTAATTTTACTTTTTGGTAAAACTCTGTGAACTCAGTTAAATCTACAGGTGTTCATGGATGAAGAACAGTAGAAGTTGATTCAACAGAAACATACTGTCCAATAACACATTTCCTTCACTCTTATTCAAGCTATGATCCAAGGGCAGCCATTCTTTTTGACGACTGTCTCAGGGCACTTAGGTGCCAGTGCCTGCTCCTAGAAGAGCAGAAACCGCCTGGGGAGAGCCCGAAGAGTCAGACAAGAGTCCAGATGCAGGTTGCTATGGTAGCTAGCTGAAAAAATTATCCTGCACCTAATCAGCTGGCCAGAAGGGACAGGGCCCTGGGCCCATATAAACCTCAGGATGGGGACTAGGGAATTCAGTTCTCTCCTGGCGGCCAGGCGAGAAGGAGCCCTCCTAGAGCAAGTGAAGAGAAGAGGCCTAAGTTCTGCTCCAGGTAATGTAAAGGGGCCGAGCACACCTTATGTGGCTTGTGTTATGTTATAGCCCAGTGGCTTATGTTTAGTTGTTGCTTTATAAGACCAGTGGTTTGGGTGAGGCTATTTAGGGAGGGAGGAAGCCTCATTGGGGGCCCACTTCAGAGTGGGGACCCTGGTCCAGCGAGGGTGCAGAGAGAGGGCTGCGGAGAGCCAGAGAGAAGACATGGGGGCCAATTCACAGCAAGAACCAGACCGGACAACGTCAATGCCATTTGGGAGGCTTGGGGTGTGGTAAAGGGGCAGTTGGAGCCACGCATATAACCTATAAGGCTAGGATGTCCCTGGGACATCTAGTTTGAAACAGGACCCACAAAGGGTACCAAAACCATGGGGTTCAAGGAAATCCATCAGGACCGTGACCAACAGAACCTGAAGGCAGCTTCCCTATATTACAAAATACATCAAGATGTGGCAGACGAGAATAGAGGGTGCTCATCAGGCCAAGTCAGCATGGCTGAGAGGCCTTAGGAGATCATGACCATCCTTAGGGACCCCATCCTGTGACAGACAAGAGGATTCTTACCTAGTTTATAGTAATGGAATGTGCAAGGTTTATGTATGCAGGGTACTTAGGGTTGGGGAGAATGGGAGGGCACAAAATTTACAGCACAGTGAAAAATGCATGCATTGGTCCTAACTAGGAACAATCAGTGCTGGTGTACCTGGTGTTACTGGAGTAATCCCAAATGGAGACATCCAGTTGGCTGCGAACCCAGGTCTTCGAGGGCTCCTTTTGAAGTTTCTGCTGGTACAATTCCACTACCAGATCTTCTACATTCCGGAGCTCAAACTTGTTCTCAATGCCTATCATTCAGTGAATGTAGTCAAGAGGTGTATCAGTAGGTTGTACAATAACGGTAGAATAAAACAGACATTACCAAGAGACCAAGAATCCTTGAAATAGTGTTAATGCCTTACCTATTTTCTTAGCCATATGCTTCAGACACCAGTTAACTCTGTGCCAGTCATTAGACTAGAAGGAAAGGAAGTATTAGTAATATATACAGAATACAGCCACAAAAATAAAGTACAGTATACTAAGGCCTCCCCATCCTATTCCCATCCCTAAAACACCCTTTGCCACTAACTTAATTCTTGCATAATAGACAGTTTTACAATTGTGGTAGTTGAGCCAGAAAGACAACCCCAGTTTAATGCCAGCCTTTCATTTATCCTGGAGAGATCTTGGTCTCTAGGCTTATTTTAGAAGTTGAGCTGGTAATACAGATAATATTCAATAGCACTCTGCCAGTTTAACTTGCATGGTTTTCCCCATAACTTGGTATCAAATTTTTTATCATCTACAGTTTTTCCTACTGGCATGAATGGATCCATACACAGTAATATTTAAACCATTTGACCCAGTTAGCAAAGATACTGACAGCCAACATTAGCAGTCATTAAATAAAAATATGTTACCCACCACAGTTAAAAGGCCTGTACAAAATGAAGACTTCACTATCATTTTGAAGCTTCTCAGAAACCCACCACTGCCTTTGCTTTGTTAGCAACTCACCAAAATAGTGAGCAGAAGAAAGCAAAAAATACTAACTCAGGAACAGAATTATCCTGAAAAGTTATTTTCCTCTAAGAGATGCAAGTACAAGAAACAGTTACTCTGTACTGGAACTAGGAAAGTGAAATCCTGAAAAAAGGTAATGGAGCAAAGAATAGATGCTCCCATTCTCTGTTACTCATTAGATTTTTACTAGGAAACACACCTCTTAGTCATCAAAAAAAAAAAAGTCTGATTAAGAATCTTGCTTTGAACTAACACTACAGGACTTCTAGAAAAATGCTCCAACTCTGAAGACACTAGATCATACCTTGCAAAATACTAGTGGCCAGCTACCCTGGTTTGGCTGGACAAATTTGTAAAGTTCATGCAATACAAGAGGATAAGCAGCATTTGAGAGTTCAAAGCCAGAAACAGGAATTTTATGAGTGGCATCACCTAATGGAGGTAAAGAGGAAACAAGTGAAAAAGAATGCAAAACCCAGGCTTATTATTATTTTTTTAAACAACTCCCTACCTTAAGTCCCACCTAGTATCCAAAGGTAAAACGAATCAGTTTCAGATACTCATTAGAATCTGACCTTCAACAAGAATCCTCTTATTTTCCCAAAATAGAATGATGCTTTGGGACTGTGAGCTTATTCTGCCTTTAAAGATTAGTTATATAAATATTTGAAGAAGGAAGAAACAATTAAGTTAAATTCTAATTGTTAAACTTCCTGCTCTTCAACACAACAGGAAAGAACTATGAACGTGCACACTAGTCAAAGGGAGGAGGGGAGATAAAAAAAAGAAGTGAAACAGACCATGTATAAACAGTAGGGCTTACTGACAGTAGTAACATTTAGCAATACTGCTAAAACTACTGATTCATTTATTATTTGTGTTTATAGAACAAAAAAGATACAAAACTCAAAGTCTGAGGGCTCTCAATCTGACTTGATACACTTTTTGATGGAGAGCCACCACTAGTAGGATTACCTAACTGGATACAAGCCCTCAGGACATTTGCAAACACAATTTCCTTTTTAAATCCTTTTTTTGCTTAGCAAATGCTTTAGGATCGAAGGTGGTCACTGGGGCTGCTGCAGTGGCCCACAAGTTGCAAACCGATTTGGGAGTTCCTTTTTCTTAAGATTTTTACTCATTTTAGCACCACCTTCCAGCCTAGAGATTTTCACTGCATTATTTTTATTACCAATTATATCACTATAAGGACACACTTCAACTGTCACTGAAAGTCTGTAACCTCCAAGATGGACCTTAACAGCTGTGTAACACTGTACAAAAATAAGCCAGTTTATGACAAAGATCAAGCTAAATGGCATTTCAGGTAGAAGGGCAGCATATAAGCAGGTATCCATGATTAACAGGAATGCAAGTTTGAACAAAACATACTATCATTTGTGAAGAATTTAAGCATTCTTTAAAGGCCAGTTTTAGTTTTGTTTTTTTAAAGGAAATAAACAGATTCTGGTATGTAAGAAGCTATGTGAAATCATGCAACTTTTCCTCTGTTGCTCCACTCATTCTTTTTAAATTTAAACGTAGAGTTCCCAGGGCAAACATCATAGTAAGACAATTAGTTAAGACCGGTTTAGGCACAGCAGTGAGACATCAGATTTTGTCCATCCTTACATCCCATTAATTTCCTACTGTAATACTCACTTGCAGCCTGGCAGTGATACCGAAAGCCACATGGTACCTCTTCTGCAAAAAAGCAGAAAGAGAAATATTCATTATCAAGCAAGCAGCAGATACAAGAACTGTAAGCTATGAACTATAGCTATGAAGTTTAGTATAGTGTAGTTAGCCATCTTTTTTGTCCTTGTATAAAGAAACATGAATATCAATTATCTATGCACATTTGGATAAACTCTGACTGCCACATTTTACAGGCTGTTGCATAACAGTACATGGGTCCCTATCAACTGCACTGTACCAATAATCCCAATGCACAAGATTGTGCAAAATCCTAGCTACACAACAATAACTTCTTCTAAACTACTTTGCCTGCCAGGTTTTATTTTACTCTTCAAATCTTCAGTCAGTTCTGATGACAAGGGTCATTTTCTGCACATACAAACAGAGGACAGCACTTGTTCAGGCAGAATACCTAACCTGGAAATAAGAAATTGCCTTTATTCTGGAAAGCTGAATGGGGCTTATGAAAATTGGATTTAGCAAGTCTCCTTCCTGCTCCCAAATAACATGACAAGTTTCCTCCCACCTGCTCCTTATTACTCACCAGACGCTATGAAGAAATGGAAGTCAGCAATTATACCATCCTGCAGTGAGTATTTGACGCAACCAATCTCACAAGGGAGGAAGCGCTGCTCACAGTGAGAGGGCAGTTCTCCATGGCTGAGAATGTTCAGGAAATAAAAACTGTTCCCAAGCACAGCTGAAAGAAGAAGTTACTTTCAGAGTTGCTAAAGGGGAGAGCCAGCTTTCCTCTACTCAGTTGGTCCCAGTCAAGAACCAATTTCCCATTTTGCTGAGACAAAAGCTACTAAAACAGACAGAACAACAGTTGATGAAAGATATACATAGGTAGAAAGATACATGACAAGACATATCTTTTTCAGAAGTACTGTAAGTCACAGGAAGCCCAATTCATCTCCTACTTAATTAATTCCAGATACTGCTCTTTTGTACATATCAAGGAATATTTATGAAAAACCAGCAGTGGCCTAAAACCCGTCAACCACCACTGTCCTCCAAGATGACCCTTACTTCCCCCATCATTAGTTTTTATTTATTTATGTTTGTAATGGAGGGACAAGAAACATAGATGCTAAAATACTACCAAGTAATAGGTTCCAAGAATACTAGATAACTGGCTCCTTAAACAAGTCCAGCTTCTGCAGTCCAACACCAAAAAGCAAAAAAAAAGAGGCTGACCAGAGCCATTCTTCCAGTATGGAAAGGATGGATTATATTTTCACTTCCCTCACCATCTCTCCCCTTTCTGTTTCCTCTTAAAAAAAAAAAAAGAAAACAAAAAAAAGGTTTGCTTGGTGGTTGCACAAGTTATACACATTGATTTGTTGGTTGACTGTTTCGAATAGGGGAAACCTCATCAACCTCCCCTTGGCCAGATGCAGACCCACCTTTGGCAGGGAAGCAAGCGGTGTCTGTGAGTCACGGAGGTAACTCACCCACCACCACAGAAACAGCGCCAGTGTGGCTCCACACACCAGTATTTGATGGTAGCCTCACCCCTACTTGCCCTGCCCTTGAATTCCTGGCCCCTCCAGGAGCTCAATGGGCTGGATAAAATGGCTCCTTGACCCAAATCTGGAAAGCGATTGACATCCCTTGTTTAAAAACATCTTTCAAGTATTATTATGTATTAATATTTTTCACAGGCAAGCTCAAACTACAGAGGTAGTGCTCTGAAACTCACCTCTGAGTAAAAGCATGTTGTAAGGGCTAACAAACAATCTTCAGAAACCAACCTTTTTGTACCTAATGAGATGCTGGCCAACTAAAAGTGGCATTGATTCTCGTTACTTAGTAGTTTCATAGTTTTGGCTTACAGGTTTACCACCCAACAACCCTGTCCTCACCTCTTACACCTAATACAAAGCATACACACTGTAAGTGGGCCAGCTCACCAATCCCTGTGCTGTGATCTGCCCAGGCACCCACACTGATCTAGAAATCCACATAGCTTACTCCTTAGAGGACTTCTGAGCAGGAGCCAGGCTTAGTCCACCCCACTCTGAACCAGACTTTTATATCACTCCTGCAGTGCTGTCATTGGCTGCAAGCATATCAGCCCAGCTCAGCAAGTCTAACTCTTTCCTCATTAGAGGCTTGCCAATCCATGCCACCACACATGCTCCTGCTTGAGACCATTTTCAGGGTACTTCTCTCTTTGCATACATCCTCCCCTTCACCCCACAAGAAAAGGTCTGCACAGAAATGGACCTTTTTAACCCTACAACAGATTCAGAAGAAAGGATGCAGGAGCAGGGACCGCTATATGATGTGGGGTTTCATCTCCTTCATGATGTGTAACCAGCAGAGATGCTTGGTTACAAACTGGGGTACCTTGGCTAGGAGCTCAGACTCTTGTACTAGAGGGATCCCCACCTCCACCTCTGGTTGCACCTCCTCCAAGGGCTCCCCAAACCCAGAGGGCCCTTCTTCAGGATAGTCCTGTGCTAGGCGGGTCCCACTCCCTTCCTTGGGCTGCATCTTCTCAGTGGACTCCTGGGGTTGTCCCCCCTGAACTCGTGGACTCTTGTATCCCCATGAAGGCTGCCTGCTGCTGGACTAGGTGTTGGGGCCTGAACTATGGCTTGCCCAGATTGTTCAAGGGAAGATATGGCCCCTTTATGAGTTCCTCAAAGCCTTCCCAATCTTGGCTGCCAAGCCAAGATAGGTTAAGGAGTCTGCCAGGCCTGCCATGCTCATCTTTGTGAGCCTTTTCATTGACAACAGCACCCAGGCCCAGGATAGGGTTTTACATCCTCATGAATGACTTTGGGGTCCAGAAGTAGGGATTTTCTAATAATTGCTTAGGCACATCCCAAATTCACCAAAACTATTAACTTAGTGCCCTTTACCATGACTGGAACCATCAGTTTTGCAGACTAGAAGGCCTGAGCCCATGTTTCTGCCATCCATATTTGAGATCCAGATGTAGTTGCACAGGTGAAACCAGCTTCATACACCTTATGGCTAGAGGGGGTGTTTCCCTGGTTGTGAGGTCCCCTGCTTCCTGTCCCTTTTGGTGCTGGCTGGAGTCAAATTTTCTAATTCAGAGAAATGGGCTCAGGGGTCCCCATCTTAGGCCAGCGGAGGCCCCAGTCTCCAGGGTTGAGGGTTCCTTGCTCTGGCTGGAAATGAGGTTCCACTTGGCACTCCAAGTACCCTGCTTTATCTGGCTGCCTGCCCTTGGGGCTAGTCTTGGGCCTCAATATTTCCAGGTCTTCTTGGAAGTAGGCCCTCCAGAGGGTTCCACTGCCAGGTATTACTCCATCAAGCCTTTGTCACCACCTTGGGCTGATGCTACAATACCCAGCTTCTATCCCCAGGGGCAGTATTCAGATGAACCGTTCAGGAATTACCTCCTCCACCTGCTTCCCCATCCCATCATCCTGTTTGGATCAGCACCAGCTCCAGTTCCTCAGCTGCTGGACAAGAAGGCAGGGTCAGCCTCAAGGTAGGTAACACTCTGTGAAAGCACACTCTGAAAGTCTCCTCTGAAATGTTAAGGATGTCCGGAACGATTGCTTTCACTTCCTAGTAATTCACAAACCATTTCAGCAACAAGAACCCAGTAGGTCAGGAGGGTATCTCTGATAGGTACAGAGACAAGATCACTGTCCATTGAGCCGCTTCTGCTGGCTGGTGGCAACCTGGCCGGCCTCCTCCCGTCCCCAGCAGCACATGGGGAGCCGGCTTCAGCTGCATGTTGCTTTTCCTGGCCGGTGCCAACTCAGCTGGGCAGGGCAGCACGTGGCTGAAACTAGCTTCCCACTTGCTGCTGGGAATGCCCGGCTGGGTTGGCACTGGCCAGCAGAAGCAGTGGTGAAGCCTCCTGCCTTTTGGGACCAGCTGGCACAGGTAAGGGGAAAAGTGCAGCAGCACATGGGGAAGCCACCACTTGATAGGGAACGGGATGGGCTGTCTGGGCTGCACCAGAGAGACAAAGCCCACCACAGCTGTGCTGTATGATCCTTTAAGACTGAACAATATGCTCAAGAATAGAGCATGAATGATCTGGGGTCCAACGTAAATTTGGAGCAGGTAAAAATCTTTGTAAAAATACTGTCCAGTGTTTGGATTGTGTTTGCTTCTGTTTCTCTTTGTGCAGGATTGGGGGTTCAACTTGTCACTACTTGTTAAAGTTGTGTTACTAACAAGTTATTAATTCAATAAGAGTAAATCTTCTTGAAGATTATTCTTAAAAATGCCCATGTTTTGTTCCTTTGATTAGTTTCCACTTTGGCTGATATCTTTTCCACATCTGATCTGTCAACTTGCACTATGCTTCTTTCATTCATTGAGAAGTGAGTAGAAACAAAAGTGTTTATTTTAGTCAAGTGTTTCATATTATTTCATTCTTACTTTTATATTGTTTTTATTTTGGATTTTAAACCACATTTCCAGACCCATTTCATTGACAATTCCTGCAACTTCATTGGTGTCAAAGGCCACGTGACATCACTTCCTGATGTGATACCACTTTCTGTGAAGTCTTTGAATATGGCTCACCAGCCACACTTCTTGGGTGGTTTTTATCACTCGGTGATAAAAAATTCATGATCCAGCCCCACATTCAAAACGGTTGGACACCCCTGCACTATGTCCTTAATTACCTTCTGCTGCTGGACAGTCATCTATTCCAGGAGCATTTCCATCTTTTCATATCCATGGTTTGAGGGTTGGGAAGGGCATAATGGGACACATTGTCTGTGATCTGTAGCAGGGGTTAGACTCACTAGATTGCCCACATTCTCCAACAACAACAACAACAACAAGGTAATGAGCTGCCTGGTACCTGTGCTATAGGCTACCTGCATTGACAGGTGATGTGTAAAGAGTACATATAGGTGTACATGCACCCTGAGCATAGCAGTGCACACTGTGCAAAAAGGTGCTGCTGACATTGTCAGCAGCACCTGCAGGTGGTTGCTGCTTACCACCCCACCAGCAGTGACTGTGGGTGGGTCCATGGTTCCCTGCCCACCACTGCTACGCTCCTGCTACCGTGCCCCCACAGCTGCTGGGGGCAAGCGCTGTTCATGTGCGCTGACCTGAGAATCCAAATGGGTTACTCCTCAGGGAATGTTTGACCAGGAGCCAGGCTCAGGCTCAGTGCTGACCAACTCCCATCTTTTATACCACTCCTGCAGGCCTGGCATTGGCTGCAAGCATACCAGGGCAGGGATAAACCAGCCCAGTAACTTTTTAACCACTTCCTCACCAGGGGCTAACCACTCCAAGCCACCAGATATAAACTTAATTCAGGCCCTGTATGTCCCCAGTGAAACAGCATTTCTATATCATTTCTACTAACATGAAATATTTTCTAATCCTTTCAAACCTTAAAGGCCATATTCCATCCTCAATACATGCATGTGGATTGTATCATGTTTAGTGGGAGTTATGGCAAAGAACAGAATTTGACCTGAAGCATTGTGAATTACTTTTATATCACAAAGGACATTTATTATGACAGAACAATGACGATCCTAATTTTTACCAGGTCTGGATTTTGCCAGCATATGTCTAATAGATTTGAATATTTGTTTTTTCCCCATTTTCTCCAGCTAAACCTGAAAAGCAGCTTGTAAATTATTTGTACAATGAACAAGATTATGACAAGAATCAAATTGCTCTAGGGTTACTCTACCTTGATCACTCCTCCCTGGAAGATTAGTGGCATTTGGAAGAGTTGGGCTTTTCTGTATTTGGATGGGCAGGTGTGCAGGAATCGGAGAAGTCTGACTAGACAGCTGGAGACAAGAAAGGTAGTTGAATATACAACCAATTCTGCTCCTACCAAACCAGGAAAGTACTATCACATAGCCCAGGGCTGTCCAAATGGCAGCCCGTGGGGGTTAATGTGGGGCTTCTGGGCTCTTATTCAAGTGCCACCCCTGATTGCTCTAGCTGCTGCTTCTGCAGCCAGGGTCTCTACACACCCCCTTCCACCCTAAGCTTTTGCTTCCAGCTCTGGCCCTGGGAGGCACGGTTGCACAGCTCACACTACCAGGAGACCCTGGTGAAGTGCAGTGATTGAACTGAGGTAGAGGTCTGCCATGCACCCACACTACAACTATGCGAATCTGGAAGGGGTCACACCTCCTCTAGCCACAAGTGCTATGTGTATGTGTGAAGGAGGGAAGGGGCAGAGCTGTGCACATGTTGCAGGGGGGAGGTAGTATAGTTCAGGGGCCCATGGCTCACCCATAGCTGCTTAGAATTTGGACAGCCCTGATACAGGCCTTTATTCACCCTCTATAAAAAGCATGAAACGTTTCCTTGTAGCCCCTCTCAACCTTATTGTGTTATGTAGTCTCAGTATGAACCTGTACACAGAACAAATATGTTTTCTCTTCTTACACAAAGGAATTCACCTTAAAAATAATGAGTAAGTCTTGGAAGTTTGTCTATAGATCTCTAAAGTAGTGAAAAGGAGGAAAGACTGTATCTTTCATAAACTGTGCCTTTTCTGCTATGATCAGTGGCAAACTAGAAAGCTGTAGTTTGAAGAGTGCATTCGACCAACGGAGAGAAACTAGAGAAATTATGTTTGCCCATTCCTTGATGAGACACCAAAAAGCAATTAATTATATCATAAACTCGTGTAGTATTTCTACAAATCACATTCCCCTTTTCTGCCAGGTGAGAGACAGCTAGGAATTTTCACAGAATTAAGTCTGCTCTCACATTTGCAGTCTGCCCCAGTCAAGGAAGCATGACCTAGGATCTCCAGTGCACTGATCTACTAATTTCTTCAAACCAGGACCATCCAGGACAGACACTTGGCAGCACTTAACAACTGTAGAATCACTAAAACATATTGGTATTAGAAACAACAGCTATTACCAAGGAAAGACAGGCTTATGTGCAAGATTTTAAGGGCATATTCACCTCATTGCAGACACACAATCTGCATGATACACTAGTAAATGCAACACTACCAGTGAGCAAACCGCATAGAAGAAAGCAAGTTCTGCCCGAGCATTTAATTGCTTTCGTACAGAGAAATCTGCAATGCCATTTTAGAGTACAAAAGTTATAAGGCTTGGGAGCTTGGACCCAGTGGGCATGTAAGACAACAGAAAACCACAATAAAAATATGCTACTTGACAATGCCAAGGGGAAAACAAACTATTTTTTCTGAAAAGGTAGTCACAAACTGTTAATCATAATAACCTCAGTTCACTGGAAAATCGTATCCATTTGCCAAAGTATCAACTTAACACTTACTCAAAAAGCAAAGCTTATCTTAAAAATCAAATGAAGCTTCTATTAATACAAGTATTGATTTCTGTTTATTACTGCATATATAAATAGCATAAACTGATGAAAGCCAAATTTGCCTCCACTAATCTGGTATAAAAAAGCTGAATTTTAGTTAAAATGGTGCAACTGTTTTACAACCACAGAGCCCCTACAGCTCACAGTCCAACTGCTTGTGACCTTCAGCTTCAACTACTTTCACAGCAACTCTCTTAACACTTCTTGTCACCATCATGGAGTGTAGTTTAGTTCCAAAGCCCTAGTAAAGTACACTGCTGTAAAAGCCTGGAACAATAAAGTTCAGGCTCTCTTCCACTTTAGAACAAATGCATGGTGAAAGTAACTAGATAAAATAGTTTTGCAGATGATTAGTTACAAACATTTCTGGGCTGTGGAAAAAAAGGAGGAGCACAGACTAATTGTGGCAGTAGCTTTTGCCTACTTATTGTAAAAGATGCTAACAGACACCATTTAGGCTATTACAAGTTTACAGTGTAGTCCTCTACCACAAATGTGGACAGACCCCAGCTCCTGCTCTGCTCCCCGCCCCCTCAGAACAGAAGCATGGAATCTGGTTGGACCAAAACTCTCACCATTTACCTGTTTTACTGATGCATTGGTGGATTTTGCCGATTTCCACTGACGAGCCATTTCTGCATATTTCTCCTTTTCATCCTCAGTCAGCAACTTTGAGTAAAAATAATGGTTACATGAGTTAGTTCCTGCTAACAGGGGTAACTGTTTCACAAAGCAAAAAGATCTTTGAACAGCAGCTCTCCACTCAGAGGGGACAATACAGCATTGCTAATCAGAGGCTAGAGTGGGGTGTTACATCAAGCAAAAGACACTTTTCTAATAGTACCAAAACTTTTATTCTTTGGCTTTGATGGGAGAGAGACGGATAGGACTGTCAGTCTAAGGAGAAAAAACCTCTAGAAATGTAACTCAGTGAGGGCATCTATTTCGTTTATTTTTCTCTTTCATTTCGAACAGATTTGCGTTCCCGGGCCGGCTGGGGAGGTGGGCTGTGAGGTCGTTACAGGCCCAAGGGCCAGTGCCCGTCTGGGGGCCACACCTGCCCGGGCGCTTCGACTGGAAGAGCCCCTCCTTCCCAGGGGCTGTCCGCGCTCACCGCCCAGTCCTGGGAGCAATAGGGAATGGCGTCAACCACGCGCGCAACAGGCAGGCCTAGCCGCCGTAGCTCAGGCAGGCGGTGCAGCGCAAAGTAGTAGTAGGCGTTACGGGCGCCCTTGCGGTTCGGCATGGTCAAGCTCCAAACAGCGAAAACGAGGCACGCGAAACCTTTCACTGGCTCCGCTTTAATCGCCGCCGCCGCCGCCCAGCCTCGCCCCCTCGTGCCTCAAAGAGCCAATCGGCTGGCTTCCAGACCAGAGCTGGCACCGCCTTCCCTCTTATTGGGATGCGGTCCAAGAGGGGACATCCAATAGGAAGGGGGGGGGCTACCGTGAGGAAACGCCTTATCGCCCCAGGGCATGCCGGGACTTGTATTATTTCCGTCCTTCCCCCCAGTGCCCCTCTGAGTCGAGATCAGGCGCCGCGTGCCGGGCGTAGCTACGGAAGCCGGGCTGCCAGCGGACGCTTAACCCTTTAAACGCCATTGTCAGCGCGATGCCCTCCTCTGCATTATGCATGGGAGCTGAATGAGCTGTGCTTGTTCAGCCTGGAGAAGGAAGACTGATGGAGGGTCAGGCTGCCTGGAGGTGCTGTGAAAGCCAGCACCCATCCTTGGATTGCTTTAAGAGCAGGGAGGTCAGAGACAACATGAGTGTCACAAGTGGCATGAGCAGTTGCTGTGTGTTGCACATGGCAGATGCGGGGGGAAATAGGTCAGGAGATCAGATGATGGGCACAGGGAAGGGAGCAGGAAGAAGAGAGGCAGAGAAGGCAGGGAGCACAGGGAGAGTAGCAGATCAGGGAGCAGAAAGCAGAGTGGAAACTTGGCCAGGAGCACAGGGAGGAGGCAGAAAGAAGAGCAGCAGATTGGGTGGGAAGCAGCCAGCAGAGCAGGCAGGGGAAGGGGATCAGCGTGGCATCTGGGGAGGGTGCTGGGCTAATTTGTGGCCCACTTGCCAGAAGGCTTTGCCCCCACTGAGTTAGGCAGAGTGGCAGACCTGTGGATGGGATGGTTCAGTCTCCTTGAGTGGTGGAAGGGTTGGACTAGACCTGCTGAGGCCCTTTCCCACCTTACTAGTCTATGATTCTATGATTTGGAAATAGCATATTTCCGCTCTACACCCATAACATAGAATTGGGTTTTAACCCGACTAGACTATCCACTTACCATTCACTGGCTTAAGCCTGGCCTGCGTAGTATGACTTTGGTGGCAATTAATGCTAACCGCTGTCCTTCCCAACTGTACAAGTCAGTCTGCTAGTGGTGCATGTGTGCTTCAATCATGCCCAGTATGACTCATTTCAGTACTGTGCTGTGTAGATTCTGCCAGCATGGGACACAGGACTTCCTTGCATTGGGGATTGTCCACAGGCAGGTGGGATACAAATATGATCCATGGGTTAAACCAAGGTTGTTCAACTTCTAAGTGGTTGGGGGCTGCATGCCCTGTGGGCGACACCAGCAGGGGCCTCACATTGTGTGGGCTGCATCAGAGCGAGCCCTTGGCCCCCAAGCTGCATGCCACATAGATGTGCCTTACCCACTGTGGCATGTTCCCATGCAGGTACCCTCCTACCACTGTGTTACCCCTCCTTGCTGCACCACATGCTCACTCATGCACTCAGCAAACATTACCCCCCAACGTACCTTCTGTTGCCCATACCATGCACTGTGCTTCCTTGCTCCCTAGGATGGATAGGAAGTAGCAGCTGGAGGAGGGAGTGGGAATCCAGAGCTCCAACTGTTGTTGCATCTGGGAAAATGGGACTGCAATATGGGGGCTGCAACATGTAGCCTGCCTGCTAGTTGAACAATAGGTGTAGTGGTAACAGCCAAAGTGTGTGTAAGGGCAAAAGGGTTGTAAAATATAGTACAAGGGGTCATCCTTTGGGGTGAGCTAGGTGTTTGACTGTAGGGCCTGTGGCAGTTAGAAAAGGAGTCCAGGACAACTGGCTGTTTTTTAAGGATGCCTGTCTAAGGGTGCAGGAACAAGTTATCCCAGTGTGACAGAAGAATGAGAAGTTCAATAGAAGATCAGTCTGGCTAGACAGCAATCTCTTCAGGGAGGTGAAACTCTAAAAGAAACCTATAAAAAGTGGAAACTCGATTATAGTACTAAGGAAGAATATAACAGCATTACATGGGCATGCAGGGAGAAAATTAGGAAGGATGAGGCACAATTTGAGATGCAGCTGGCAAGGGACATAAAAGGCAATAAAAAGGGATTGTACCAGTATGTCAGAAGTAAGAGAAAGACCAGAGAAACCATAGGTCCCTTATAGAACGTAGAAGGCAATTTAGTTATGGATAATGCAGAGAAGGCTAAAGTATTTAATGCCTTTTTTACTTCAGCCTACACACATAGGGGTGGCTACCAGATTACAAGTGCAGCTGGCAGCAAAGATAGGGAAGGAGACAGGCAGCCTAGGGTAGTAAAACCATTTAGGGAATATTTGGAGAAGCTAGATATTTTCAAGTCAGTAGGCCCAGATGCGATGCACTGTAGGATACTGAAGGAAGAAGAGAGGTAATTTCAGAGCCATTAGCTAACCTCTTTGAGAACTCATGGAGTTTGGGTGAAGTCCCAAATGATTGAAAAGGGGAAAATATAGTGCCCATCTTTAAAAAAAGGAAGAAAGAAGATATGGAGAATTACAGACCCTTTTCTCCTAGAGTAACATTGTCTCCTGGCTCCTGTTACAGGGGTGACTTGATAGCAGTCTTCAAATACCTGAAGGACAATTACAGATAGAATGGAGATGGGCTTTGGAAGAGTCACTCATTAAACAAAAAGGGGTTCTCAGCCATAATTCTGTTCGGAGCAGGTGCTCCACTAGAATGGTACAGGGATGAAAAGCTTATGTGTTAGCATCTGTGTGCCTTTTTTCTTGCTGCTTCAGGGAATCTCATCTGCTTGGCTTCTCTACCTTGAAATACCATCAACAGACCTTACTCTTATGCCCTGCCAGGAGTCTGGCTATCTGTTACTGGCTCCCGGGAGGCTCCCTCCTTCCCTATTGTTAAATTCTTGCATATTTATCCAACCTTCCTTTCCCTGCCTGGTAGTGGATTTTGTCCTTCTTGTTAGCATCTTCCTGTATTGCACCTTTGATCTCAAGCAGTAGGAAAAGGTCCAGAACAGCTACATGGGGCTCACTGTCAGCCTATCAGGAGATGCCCAAGGCTTTGTCTTTGTGCTATAACTTTTAGTGGCAATAGGAGCCTTAAACAAGATGCTTCCTTTATGAAGTGTCACATTGGTTTAAGTGCTTGCACGATACAACAGAAGGGAAAACCAATAGGCAGGACGTACTTAGGTTCATTTTCTCTCTAGAAGCTGAAAGTAGGGAAAGAGGGAAGGGACCATTTAAAGAGTCCAAGAAAGTGCAGAAGGCTTGTTGGTCCAGTGGTCTCTAGGTTTCAGGAGATTTTAATTTTATTCTTTTATTATTTCTTTCACTACAAATGTCCAATGTGACCTTGTATGGGTCACTGAAGGCTTCTTGGGCCTTGGTTGCCCAAACAATGGGAACAATAGCAGTTCTCTACCACACAGGAATCTTGTGAGGCTACATTAAAAATTTTGACGTTCTCAGATGCTACAGTAGTGGGTATAAGCCACCCAGGTACATGAGCTAGCTATCTAAGACACAGTGGGTACTGTGTCCTGGTGAGTTATCTGCAGCTGATACTAATGGATGCACATTTGAAGAATCTCATTAAGAGATATGGAATTCCTGGATGTCTCTAATCCTTTTTTTCCCTCCCTTTGGTCTCTCTATCACAAATGTGGGCTCATGTCTGTGCATATATATAAGCACATTGCTCTCTGCAATGATTTGCTTGCTTCTACCATAGCAGTCACCAAGGGAAGAAAGTGCTTGCCCCTACAGAAACCACTCTGTGTGGAATTCTGCTGACTCCTTGCAATGGATAGATGATCCAGCTCTGGCTCCCTCCCAAAGGGTGACAGCTGTCTTGGATCTGTGTCCTATCCCACCCCCTCAACACAACAAATACGTTTCTCCATGAAAGCCTCCGCATCCTCATTCACACTTCAGCCCAGATTAAGTTCCAGAAATAAACAACTTGTTTTGTTCATGTTCTGCTTCTTTTTGGAGAGTGGTGTCATCTGCTACCAAGAGTGCCACTCACTTCTTCCTCCAGCAAAAGTTCATGCTGTCCAAAGAAAATTGAATTCTCAGAAGTTGGTGGGGAATGAAAAACTTGGTTGGGTTTAAGTTTAGGATCACTTTATGAATAGGTTCATGTGACCTAGGAGTTCCCTTCCATCCTATGTTCCTACATTCTCTTAGACTCCTGGCTTATCCTAGACATGCATGCACCAGCAACAATATTATCCTCTCTTCTGCTGCCGGATCACGAGGAAGTACTGCTTTTTCCTTCTAATGGAGGTCACAATCATAGTGGCCCATATATTTCTCTTTTTCAGATTGGATTATTGTAAGTAATTATATCTGGGGCTGAAGAGAGAAGCTACAAGCAGGACCGTATGACTGGCCCTGTTAAGTATGAATTTTATTAATGGAACTGCTACTGTACAGGGTGTGCTTGCACAAAGTGGTAGGTGGCTGATTCCATTGGCAGGGTTTTAGAGCTACCTGGATACAGCTCTGGCTTATTCCTGGAGGCCTTGAACTTCCCATGGCATCTCTAGGATGGGTCTATATGTTGGCTGCTGTGGGCCACATCATGTATTTCTTGTTTTTAATGTGTGTCAGGAATGAGCCCCATTGTCATAAGTGCCACCAATACATTAAGGAAATGAATTAAATGGGTTTAATTTTTTGCACTTCTTTCTAACCACTTTCACAGTTTTGGAAAACTAGCTAGGTTCAGAAGTATTTCCTCCTACTTCAACATCAAATAACTGAAAAAGGAACTAAGGCACAGACATGTGTGCCTAAATAAAGAGACCTGGGCATGGAGTGTGTGTTCTCATCCACCAGAGTTAGGTGTATTATAAGACTCCACTGTCTTGTAAAGTATTGTTCCTAGCAGTGCATCTCTGCATGTTCATTTCCATTTTTCTTTGTGTATGTTCTGTTCTCTCATGCACAATTTTGACTTGACAGCTTTGACAGCCTTGCATCTTCTGTCAAGAATCCCACAGCTACCCAGCCCTTAACCACTTTTTCTTCAAGGGGTAAATTAAGGATAACAAGGTTTGGTTAATTTAGTAAAAAACAGTCAGGGGTCCAGTTATGGCTCTCATAAAGCTTAAAGTGTGGCTCGAAAGTAAAATTTATAAGCGGATCAAGGAAAAGGTATTCTTGGGAAAAAAAGCCCAGGACACAGTGGATCATCTTCAGTGTGAGAGTACCATAGCTCAGTGGGCTGGCATTCTTCCCTAGCACCCTAGCACCCAACTGTTTTTTCCCCCAGAGTCCACACAGCTTAACTATTTATGTGTTTTCCCTTTAACTTAGCTGGCAAAGTTTTCTGGCCTGTTCAGGTTGATGTCCAATAATTCTTGAAACATAGGGCAAGATCCAGAAGACTGGAAGAAAGTAATACTGTGCTTTAAAAATTTTTAAATTTTAAAATTTAAAAAGGTTAAGCTTCAATACAAGAATGGACTTGGGCCCCTATAAGTTAGGTATCATCCTGCTGAGTATGTAGATGGTTGTTCCAAGAGTAGAATCCCAGAGAGAGATGCAAAGACTCCCAAAGACTCCCAATGTAGTCTCAGGGGGGAGTTAGGAATGGAGCCCTAATGGAGTCCAGAAAATCTGTGCTTCACATAGGAAACCACTTAGAACTAGTCAGTATGACATGTGCTAAGCATTAGGGTATGTCTGAGATTCTGCCTATCTTGGAGCCTCTCTTGGAGCTTAGATGCCTAAGTCAGGACCAGTCCAACTGTTAGGCAAACTAGACAGTTGCCTAGGGCACCAAAATTTGTGGGGTGCCAAAATTATATGCAGAACAAAATAACAGGAGCATCATTCTAAATAACAGCCCTGGCTGGCTACGGCTCCACTTTGGTCTAAGACCTTTGGTTTGGTAAGGGGAGAAAGACCTCTGAAAAGAGCTCAGAGGAAATATCACTAGAATTGTGACTCCTACCTTTTGGATGATAAGGTACACAGTGGTGGGGGCACCGAGGTACACAGTTCAGCTAGGGTGCTAATTACACTTTGACTGGCCCTGGTCTGCATCAAAACATAGCCAGAGCTTAAAATTGTCCCTTGAGGGTCAGTGCCTCCAAACATTTTTTCAGAGAAATAAACTAAACTAAGAGGGCTCACTCTTTGGGCATTGTGGTGGATGTGCTGTGCACTTTTTCTCTAAGTGTACAGTTATTAGAGCACTGGCCCGGGAGGTGAGAGATCTGAGTTCTTGGCACTCTTTAGTCTGAGGGGGTTCAAAACCACTTTTTCCATCTCCTTGCAGACAGACCTACCCACCAGGCAGTTGGCTAGGATGGGATGAGGGCATTCTTCATCCCTCCTATTGAAGTTGTATTACTGTACATATAAGAAAATGTGGGAATGTGAGATTCAGAGGATGGACTCCAACACTGTAGCCTAGTGGTTAAGGCACTTGCATGATGGGGCTGTGTTCTGGTTCCCATTTCCAAGTATTTCTGGGCTTTCTATTCAATAATTGTTTCATATACAATGCATCAAGTCCTGGAACCAGAGACTAGATCAGGGTAGGATTTTTTCTACCTAGGAGAGTGTCCTGGCCATTGGGCTACAAAGTCATGCCTTCCTGCACACTTGAAGAGGAGCGATGTAGAGTTCCCTCATCCACCCTAGTTTATAGCTGTTGGTTAAAACACTCTCCCAGGAGCTGAGAGATGCAAGTTTGACCCCCTCAGGCTGAAGAGGACATGGAACTTGGGTTGTCCATTTGCTGGGCAACTACTCTAGCCAGTAGGCTATTCTATAAAAGATGGGCACCATCTGTTCTTCTTAGAGAGGGGCCCTGTCCAGTCACTTGGCTCACAGGTGCTCCAAGCATGCCTACTAGATCAGGTTGCCCAGAGGATTTAGGCACTGCCTAATTTCTGGATCCTATTAGAGTTCTTGGCACTGAACTCCCCAGTCTAGTGTATACATGGGTAAGTGCAGAAACAGAATGCAGGCATGTAGGGAAAGTTCAGGTCAGGGAGGGAGGTTGCACCAGGTGTGAATGGTTTCAGAGTTGTGATATTTTGTTTCACAGTTTTGAACTATGACAACTAAAGCTTGCTTTAAGTTCTTCTATGAATCCAGTCCTAAATAAGATAAACAAGGTAATTACAGCCCTGTCAGCCTGACACGGATAAGAGGTAAAATAATGGAATGGCTGATACAGGACTTGCTGTAATAAGGAATGAAAGGAAGATATTATAATTAATGCCAATCAACCTGGGTTTATGGAAAATAGATTCTATCAAATTGATTTGTAATTTCATAAAAAACAATATTAAGTTTGGCTGATAAAGGTAGCAGCATTGATGTGAGCTATACCAACACTCTTGAGAGGCATGTGACTTGGTAGCCCATGGTATTTTGATTAAGAAACTAGAAGATGCAAAATAAACATGGTACACTTTAAAAGATTTAAACCTAGCTCATGATGTTTCAGGATGTAATTGTGAATAGAATTGCTGATTTTGAGTGTTTCTAAATGAGGCCTGGCTGGATTGGTTCTTGACCCCACACCATTTGATATTTTTATTGCTGTCCTGGAAGAAAATGTGAAAACATTATCTATGAGATTTGCTGATGACACAAAGGCTGAAGGGAGTGATAAATAACAAGGGAGGACAGGTCACTTAGCACCTTCTGGATCACTTGTTAAACTGGGCATAAGCAAACAATATGTTATTTAATGTATCCTAATGCAATAAATCTAGAATAAAGAAATAGAGGCCATGTTTACTGGATGAGGAGCTCTATTGAAAGGAGTGACTTTGAAAAGGACTTGTGAGTCATGGCTAATAATATAAGTTCCCAATGAGATGCCAGGATGTATAAATAGAGAAATATCAAATAGGAGTAGGGAGGTAACATTACTTCTGTAGCAGTCATGTCAGTGCCAAATACTGGAGTACTGTGTCCAGTTCAGCTCAAGAAGGATGTTGCAGAATTGGAGAAGGTTTAAAGAAAAAAAAGATAAAGGGACAGGAAACAAGTGTTAAACTCAAAGGAAGATGCAAGAAACTTCGTCTGTTTATCAAAGAGAAGATCACAGACTGACTTGATTGCAGTCTTTAAATATCTGCCATGAAAAAATTTAACAAGAGGTCTCCTAGGCATAGCCAACAAAAACATAACAAAATCCAATGGCTGGAGGTTGAAACTAGACATAACTCAGCTAGATTTGAAATGAAATGCTTTAACCATTGAAAGTAATTGGCCATTGGAACATTTTACATTAGGTGGTGGATTTGCCATCTCTGGACATTTCTAAACCAAGATTGGATGCTCTGTTTCAAAAAGGAATTAATTTAGTGAAGTCCTGAAATCTGCGTTATTGAGAAGGTTAACCTAGCTGATCACAATGGTTCTTTCAGGATTTATAACCTAGGAATTCCAACTATATATAAATATGAACCTACGCTTCCTGCAGTTCTTACTATACACACCCACACATAAAAAAATACTCTCTGCTTCTCTGTTGCAATTACACACACAGCAGTGTTTTTTTGACTTGTATTTATATACTGCGTGGCTTTGAATACAATAGGGAAAAATTAAAATATTGGTCTGGAAGCAGCCATTTTATGTCTGTATGGCTGCAGAGTAAAACAACAAGTTTTATTCCTGTTATGAAACTAGCGTGTTATTTTATGTGAGAATCTCAAGTTTCCTACTGAAAAGCTGCAAAGAATCACTGTGACCTTGGCACCTGCAAAAGAATCCTATGTAGGGTGTGTTGTTTATGCAGAAGAATAACCATGTGCTTTTGAAGCACCACCAAAAATACTTTAGGTTGTTCAAAATTTATCATCAAAGCAGAACTTAGAGGACCCATGCCTCATTGTGTTACAAATTGAGAATGCATCTAATTAATATTTTGATACTGTAAATCACCTACTAAGAAACAGACTCATTGCATCCACTGTATTCAAGGCTCTTAAGTTTGGTGGAGAGTGAAAGCTTCACACTGTTATGCTGTCAACTGCAGGCAGACAGCCCAGGAACAACAATATTTACAGAGACATACACTTCAGCAATCTTTTGCTGTGATGCCTCCAGCAATGAAAGCGAGATTCCAATTTAATAAAACAAATGAATAAAAGGAGGGAGATTTCAATTGTGCCTGTCCTGAAGAGGGTCAATGAACACTCTGAATCTAATGGTTTATTATATTACACCTTTTGTGACATGCTGCTCTCTATGTACTAAAGCAATACAGCAGCATCTATTGGCTGACTCTAGCCTCACATCCCAGAAGGCTGTTGAAAACAGTTTCTATGGAAATTGCTGCAAGGAAAATTCAGAGGACTGAATGAATGTGCAAAAGTGTGCAGGAAAGCAACAGAATTTTCAGGAAAAATGGCAGGTTTTCAGGAATGTTATTAACGTGGGTCATTCAGAAGTGAGGTGCTGGTTAAAGATGTCAGGGTGTTAAGAAAGGATGTGCCATATATATCTGTAACAAAAATAAATGTTTGCTAGAGAGTGTGGAAGATGGGGAGGGGAGAAATAGCCACCAGAGCAAGAGAAAAAGTCAGTATTTCTTGGAGAATGACTTAGAAAATAAATAAGTCGCATATTGTCACTATTGTTCACATGACTGTGTGACTCTGTTTCTGAAAAGATAACTGCTTCCAGATGGGTTTTGGAATCATTTGTAGCAATGGATTATAATGTGGTATTTTTCCATCCCTGTTGTGCTGTGGTGGGAATAGGCATGGATGATCTAAGTATGCCCATGGGGAACTAAAGGCACAGATTTTTAGTGATATGCTCTACTGGACCAACTGGATAGTAGGGTGAGCTGTTGGACATGTCTATGGGCATTAAGCACCCTTTCTCAAGTAAGTCTAAGTCTTTCTTAGCAGGAGTGAGGGTCAGGCACAGGCATGGAGGGGCAGACGGCAGGGGACGGACACGTGGCAGAGGGGCAGGCACAGGCAGGCCCGGGGTGGGGGGAAGATGAATTTAAGATGACCTTTCCCTAATTAGATTCTATATGTAGAAAAGTATAACAAATCTAATGGTGGGGGAGTCATTTTAAGTTAGAAGTTGTCTTGGATTCGAATAAATATGGTAGTTGCTTTCACAAGTAGGACATCTCGATGCCATTTTCACCCCACAGCAGTCTGGGCTTGGCAGAGACGGCTCCCTCATTGATTTCCTATGACACTATGTTTAATTTGATCGGGTGATCATTGTCCCCGAGTCAGTACTACAGTTTTGTAACAGTTTTGTTGTGCCTGTAGCCGTCCTTGCCGGAGAAGGAGTGAGGCTCTGTAAGAGTTGTGGGAAGGTAAAAGGGTAGTCCCAGGGAGAGCAGAGAGCTGGAGAGAAGAGGAATCCCAGGTAGGACACAGTGGAGTCTGAGGAAGGACAAAGAGAACTGCAGTAACACAGTAAATGCTATTTGAAGCTTAGCAATCCAATGTGCTGTTTGAGATGTTAGCACCCTGTCTCCCCTCTCACCTACTTTTTGAGGAAAACACCCCCCCCTTACCAGAAGCTGAGCAAAGAAGGAGCTCTCTGAGGTGGGGATGCTGTGGATTGCTGGGGAAACCAGGGACCAAGAGGAGCCATGGTCTCAAAGCCAGAGGTTTGCCCCTCAAGAAGCCATGCCAGGGTTGCCTTCAGGGGTTTTTCAGGGGCGGGAGACTGACCAAAGCTTTGTTTTGTGGACTCCTGAGACAGAGCCTTCCTTTGAAATGGTGTGGTTTGTGACATTGCAGGGGCAGGATTGTTGCATAGGCCATCAGACAAAAGGTCTAAGTCAGTCTGGAACATGTAGGGAAGGCAGGATTCCTGTCATCTGTCATATACAGATTGGCAACTCCCATCTAGTGAAAAAGAGGCAGCCTCAGACTATATGGACATTTCAAAGTAACCATAAATCCAGTGTTGCATGCATAACAATACCACTTCCTTGTACTGAAAAGCTTTCCTTCCTTAGCCGAGTCAAAAGTTTAGCAAAACTGACATGAGCCAAAATTACTTGTGTATGCTGGTGGAGGAAAAATATCTAGGAGTGGTGAACAGTAGTGACGCATAAGGAGTTTTACCAATCTAGTGTCTATCATCTAGGACAACATCAACAGCAGCCTTGTTCCAGGAAGTTATGGACGAGGGAGGGGAACTTAAGCCCCTCAAGTTAATGAGGGCTTTGGCCTTGAGTCCAAAAGCACCACGATCTCTCCTGCCAGATTTTGACTGGGATTGTCAGGAGAGCACTGTATGGACAGTGAACTCTGTTCTTGTTCATTTTCCTGGAGCTCTAACCCACTCTGCACAGAACCTCAGAGATCATATTCCATCTGCTGAGGTAAATCATCATAGCTTCCTTGACTTTGCTGGAACTACCCCAATTTCAGCAGCTGGGGACGTGGCCCTAAACGATAGATTCTGTTTCAACCTTCCTTCCTTATGTGTCACAGAGACAATGGAAAGACTGAACAGTGAATAAGACATTCTCTACAACCCTTCATGGAAGTGTATAGTCTATGGGACAGGGACTGTTTTGTTACAGTGCTACAGAGCCTTGCACAATGGGGCTGCAGTCTTTAAAGGGGATTCTAGACAGCAACTCAACCCTTAATAAAAATCTGTGTCATGTCAAGGGAACATTGTGAGGGTGATGGCATAAACAATCAATTGTATAACAAAAATAAGCTTTTTAAACTTTTATAATTTGAACACCTAAATGGACTGGAAAAAGGTACTCTTGCCACCAAGGGTTTGTCTTTCAATCTAATTTTACCTTAAATAAGGGACTGATTTTTTTCTAAAGACGTTACAACAGCTTTCATCATGGCAGAAATGTTCTGTTTTTCTTACTCAGGCTGATTAAATTGTTTTTGGTCACACTTTAAAAAAATGTTTTC
Organism: Caiman crocodilus; assembly: GCA_030014935.1. Classification (NCBI taxonomy): domain Eukaryota; kingdom Metazoa; phylum Chordata; order Crocodylia; family Alligatoridae; genus Caiman; species Caiman crocodilus. The sequence continues at coordinate 12,902,542 of JAGPOW010003316.1, forward strand.
TTGCTGGGACCCAGCACAGAACATTTCAGTGGCAAAAACAAAGGTACCAGGACATTTTAAGTAATTGGGAAGTTAGAGTGGAAATTCTTTTAACTGTCTTAAGGATAGGAATTTCTTTGCCTTCTGTCTACAACACACCCTAGGGCTGCTCCAAATTTAGACCTGATGTTGCATAAGGAAATTGGAGAAATGTATTTTCTTTGGCTAATGTAAGATGGGACAACACTGCAAGCTACTCCCTCCCCCAGGAGATTTATCAGCAACTATAGAATTAAAAAAAATCTAGGCTTCGTGGTTATGGAGGAAAACTTACAAATTGGAACATTGTTAAGGGAAACTCTGCTCACCTTGCTGGAACAGTAGGCTGCATCCTGGAAGGTTGAATGTTCTGGCCCTGTTCCAGCAAAACATTTAACCATGTGCTTAATATGAAGCATGTGCATAGTCCCGCTCAGATCTAGTGTCTTGACCTCTTGGGAACTAGTGGGGGCATCCAAATCCTAAAACGTCTGGGCTTGGGCCTGCATGTAGGATGTCTGCCAATGGATCTGGGAGTATCTGAAGTCTTGGGGATGGAGGATGCTCGCTGGTTGTAGTGCTATACATAGTGTTTAGAACAATTGAGTTCTGTCTTCTCAATTGATATGGTTTTTGAAACGACTGAGTTCTGCTCAACCGATACAATTTGAACCTGATTTAACCTGGAGTATGAAATATAGTCATAAAAAAATGTGCATAGCCACAGTCTCACAGAATATTCCATGTTCTTAGGTGCTGTGTGAGTGAATGGGAGACCATTTTTTCCTCCAGAACTGATTTCAGAGCCCTCTTTCACATTAGTGTCAGTAGCCCATTGGGTAACTTTTGCTTGCACACCAGTTCATTATTCCTCTCAGAAGCCTTCTTCCTACCACCCTTCCTACAACATGCTGCCATGCAAATCCTGCATCCCACTGCTCAGATGCCATCCAGTGACAGCCAGAAGCCCTCTGAGCCATGTACAATTATAGCAATCCACTGCCACAGCCTAGGGTGGCAAATTCAGAATTCCAGGATAAAAATCCAATCCACACTGGCCTTTGAGTGCATCCTGAGAGAAACACATCTGGCGTGGGCAGCCTCTGGGGGCTTGTGACAGAACAGGCTGTCTGCTTTCCCCTGCCAGAGTTCTCAAGGCTGTACGCCTAGCAAATGGGTGCACTGCATCCCCTCCTGCCCAGTCACCATAGCTGGGAGAGCTGTTGGACATGCTGGGTAGGCACTTGTTTTAAGTTGCTGGATGCGTGCACAGCCTGCTTGCTCACGTGTGGGCAAATTCCCGGGTATATGTTGTAGCTGTGCTGGTCTAAGGACAATAGGCAGACAAGGTTCTTTGGGTAAATCTTTTATTAGACCAACAGATTGTAGATATTTAGTCCTTTGGGAACGAAGTTGTGTTTTTTGCATAGGCGTCGGAAATACATGTCTCTGTTGGGTTTGGCTTCTTTCTTTTTCATGTTGCGTAGGTTCCATCTCAAACAGCAACATTGGCTATCTTCCATGTTTCAGGGGTATGGGTTGTAGCCGTGCTGGGCTAAGGCAAAGTCCTTGCGCTCCATTCTTGCAATCACAGACCATGAGGACCTCAGGAGGTCACCTAGTCACCCCCTGCTCAAAGCAGGACCAGCCTCAACGAGCATCCCAACCACGCAACCCTCCGAGTGAGAGTCTTCCCTCACATCCAACCTCAACTTCCCTTGCTGCACCCTGAGCCCATTGCTCTTTGCAGTGGAGAAGAGGGGTGCCCTGCAACACCCCCAAAGGAGCGCAGCGTCCCCCCCACAGTGGGAGACTCCCCCGCCGCAGGGGCGCAGGGGCGAGGGCCCAGCCCCCCCCCGGGGGCAGCCACGTGACGCGCCGGCCGGGGGCGGGGCCGTGGCGCCCCGCCCCTCCCCCGGGAGCGCCCATTGAGAAGTCTGCGGTGCTGGCGGCTGCCGGGTGCGGGTTGTGTGTTGCGTGCTGCATGGAAAGCGCAGGAAGATGGATGGGTCCCTGCTAGCCTGGCTGCTTCTCTTGGGGCTCGCAGGTAAGAGGGCTGTGCCCGCCTCTGCTGCAGCAGTGTCCCCAGGGGCTGGCTCCTGGGCACCCTGGCCTGGAGGGAGGAGGCATCTTGCTGCTAGGGGGCATCCGTGCCACCCTTTTACCCCCTGGAAGGCATTTGCCTGCAGCACCTCTCCGGTCACAGGGCTGTGTGGGGAAGATGGTCCAAAGTGAAGGGGGCTCCTGTGATCACCTCCCTTCTATAGAGAGGGCAGCTTGGGAGGAGAGCTCCCTCCCACCCCCATGATCCTGTAGGGTTGGCTCAGGTTTTTGGCAGAAAAGCCAGGGATGAGGGAAGGCCGGGAGGGACTGGGGTGGAGAGCTAAAGAGGTGAAGCGATCCAGCGGAAGCTGGGAGGTGATGGCTCCCACGCGTAGGTCTGTTTGCAGCTTTTGCCCCAGAAGAGTTTGCAGAGACTTTGCGTGTAAGCGTTGAGCTGCAGTCCGCATGTGGCAATGGTGTGTGCCCTATGGGGCTAGGAGACTAGCTTTGTGCCTACGTGCGTGCTGCCTGGGGATCCATCCCTGCTGACCAGGGTGGGGGTGGTATAGGCTGCTTCCCTCTTACTCCCCCTGTGAGGACCCATCACTCTTTGCTTCCCTTGGGACAGAATGGCATAACTTTCCTCCAAGGTCAGGGTGGCATTGCTCTTTGCCTGCTCCTGCATGGCACTGTTCCCACCTCACTTTGCTCTGAGAGGATTTTTCAGTGGGGAGGCTGCTCTCTGCCAGGAAGCATCCAATTGATATATTCCTCTTTATATGGATATGTAACTCTGGATCCAACATCTGTGTGGGACCTGTGATACTCGGGCATCTTTGTCCTGAAGGGCTGAGGCAGGTGCCACTCAGGAGGACACTGATGTTTACTGGATCAGGGCAGGAAAAGGTGGTGTTGCCAGGGGACAGGAAGGAAGAACTAAGGGGTGGGGGAGAATGTGAACCCCGAGGGCCAGATTGTCCTTGGCTGCTGTGCCGGAGTGAGATTGCAAGGAGCCTTGGCTCTCCATCTCATGCTGCCCTGCCAAGGCCAGGAACAATTGAAGGAACTCTCCCTTCCTGCTCTCCTGGGAGTTTACTAGTCCACACACAAGGTGTGAAGGAAATCGGACCACACCTGGCCTCTGCCTTGACTTGCAGAGAGGGCTGCCCTATACCTTTTATATAGATGGTGTAGCCTGGCTGGTCCTGCTGAGCCTTGGGGAGGGACTGTCCTTACACAATCTCTTCCAACCTCACTTGGGGTAATGTGACCTTCCACTGTTCCTCCTTGCACCTGAATGGCACAGTCACCATGGAAAGCCAGTGAGAAACAGAACCCTAGAGGAATGCAATGAGAGAATGGAGAAGAGGGAGGTCAAAGGGGAAAAGGTCCCTAGGTAGACAGTGGTCCGAAAATGGGGTTAGGGACAGAGGTAAATTAGGGAAGGAAGAGGAAGCATCCCACTCAGAGCCCTGGAGTGGTCCCACAACCAGAAACGGTGGAATAGCAGCCCCTTAGCGTGGCAGCTGGGAGACACTGCCTCCCTGGGAGCCAGTGCAATAGTGTCAGGAAAGGCTGCAGGCATCAGGGAGTCTAACAGCAGTGAAAGAAAAGCAGTGGGGGAAGAGGGAGAGGTGTCACATTTTGGACATTTAAAATGTTTCTAAGTGGGATATAGGTGGATTTCCCTCTTAAAAAAAAAAGCCCTCAGACTTCCTAAGCCCCCCTTTCCTTGCCCCCCACCCTCTTCCCCAGATTCAGGATTCAGAACAAGAAATTCAGTTTCTACTTATAGCACCTGTCTCCCACCCACCCCGTCCTTGTTTTTTCATTCTGAGTCATCTTCAGTGCCGGTGCCTGCCTACAGCTCCCTGCCAGGGCTTCACTGCCACATTTGGGGTTTAAGCAACTTCCGAGCCATCCTCCTTCCTCTTGCTGCTTGCATAATTATACTATTTCAGTAAGTGCGGACAGAACTACAGCACACACAGAACTACCACTATGTTAGTCAGTTCACGAGGCTACTGCAAACTTTCCTCCTTACTTCCTCTTTCTAACTTGGTCCCAGCCTGCTACTTAACAGCAGGACAGTGTCTTTCCCCACTCTTCAAAGGGCACCCCACCCGCATCTTTTACTGGCCAGCTCCAAGGAGCTTCTAAGTTTTCCCCTTTCCAAAGGACTCCCAGGTCAGGGAATCTCATGTACTACTGTAAGGTTCACCCATATAATTTCCTTCTTACAGAGCCAGAGATCAGAACATTTCCAAATGAGCTAAAAGACTGGATTATTGACAAAGTTCCCCTTGTTAAAGTAGCCCATAATTAAGGGGGCTGGCTGCATTTTGAGCTTGTGCCAAGTGTGTGGAACAAAAGGTCCTACTGCAATAAGAGGGTCTGTCCAGCTCACCTAGTATTTGATTTTATTTTTCAGGATGTGACTGTGTCAGAGTGGTGCTGACTGCCAACAGGCAAAGATCTTAAAGCAGGCAACAGGTTAGCAGCTGCCGAGTGTACTGAAGGAGTCAAGGCATCCTTTGTTGGTGCACTGGACTCTGCAGAGTTTGTCTTTAGCTTTCTTCCCTCCATCTGCTGTTCTCCCAGTGCTGTCTTCACAGCCAAGAGAAAGCAAAGGTGTAGATGTGTAAGAGAGAAGCACACACCGACTAACAAAACATAGGCTTGGGCTTTCATTCTCCTCAGTGGTCAAAGGGATGAAAGGTCTGTATCAAGGTAAGGAATTCCAAGCCAGCCAGATCAGCACATTCCTTCCTCTAGAAAAGAGGGCTGGGGGTTGGGAGATGGAGAGAGAAGGGCAAAAAGAAAGAATGAGATGCAGGGAAAGCAGAGACAAAAGAGAGCAAAGGAGAGAAAGAGATTCTCGCCCCCTTCTCTCCCCGCCTTCCTTGTTTAGGTGGGTTGAGAAATTTCAGCTCAGCACTCACAGCTCTCTTCCTTCCAGCAGCTAATTCCTCTCTGTCCTTTGTTTGTCTTTAATTTTTGGCTCCTGCATTTATCTTTTGTTTGGTTTTGTGCATTGTGACTTCTTACTTCAATTTCAAAAAATCCTGTATCAGTTCCAGTGGGCTTGGTTGTTTCTCTTTTTTCCTCTCAGATGCCTGATGGCTGCCGTTTTATTAGCAGCACAGAAAGGATAAAGGACAGTATGTCCTTCCGTTTTTTTCCTGAAGGGAGTGGTGTTGCATGGGAGGGCATTCAGCCCACATTTTGGGAAGAGAGGGTATATAATTTGTTGAACCTCTCTGAGTCCACTAACAAACTGTATAAACGTTCTGGGTGTTGGTGGGTTAGGGAAGGTGAGTCTTTCATTCATGTGTGCTCCTTTTTTTTTCCTTCCTAATTATTATACCAAGTGGATTTCGTGCTCATAAAAGGTACAGCTTTGGAGACTGAAATCCTTAGTTTATCTCTAGAATGTGCAGAACTGTGGCGGCGGCAGCAGCAGGAACGACATTCCCTTACCCTGACCCAGCCCAGTCTTGGTGGGGCCAGCACTTAAGCATGAGGCCATCCTTGTAAAGTGTAAAGACTTGGTCTTCAACCTCTTCTAAAGTCACTTTGCACTGCCAGAGTGCCACAAACTGTGACTGCAGTGCTGAAGGGGAGCAGAGGAGTCCTCCAATGGGGAGGCATCAGTGGATGGTATAAAGCAGGGGTGGACAACCTGCAGCATGTATGCTACTAGTGGCACATGGCAGACTGGGGAGGGGACAGGCAGCGCAGGGTGTAAAAAGCAGAGTATCAGGTCGGGTAGGGATCATGGGGCAGAAAGTGCAGGGGCTTGATCAGGGAGCACAGGGCAGGGAATGGACAGCTGAGCAGCAGATTGGATGATGGAAAGGGATGGGGTTGGTACTCAATGAAGGTGTGGGGCTAATTTTTGGCATGCCTGGCAAAAAAGTTGGTCCCTATTGGTATAAAGCTAGCAGTGTGCTCTCCCCTACCTGCATTCCCAGCTCCCACTTTGCAAGCTGTTTGAGGGCAAACAGAGCCAGCAAGGCAGAACTGGAGTGCAGTGTGCACTGTTGGTCCATGGCCAGTGGAATGGTCTCTGGAGAGACCGTCCAAACTGCCTTCAGTTAAAGCAGCCCCGCTGCCAACTTCACCTTCTCCCACTTCAGCTGGATGTAGCTGTGCATGTCATTCCCAGCCCTTGAGTGGTGCTAGCCCTGGGGGCAGGACTAATGCCTTCAAGAGCTCAGGTACAATATCCTTTGTAGATAAGGATAGAGAAGTTTAGTCTTCTGGTCCATTTCAGCCTGCACTTGTGGTGGGGCTACCATAGGGTAGCTGGTCTGAAAGTGGTTTCTGGAATGGTGGAGACTATTACAGAAGCTGCCAGACAACAAACTAGCAGCTGGGAAAGACTTTCATTTAGATGGGGAGGGCAGTGAATTTGATCTAGTAACCAGAGCTCTATTAATAATTTCACCTGAAAATACAGGAAGGCGTTTGGGGGATGTAATAGAGGAACAACAACATGAACGTGGCAGGAGGGAATGTCACATGAGCTGAGAATAAGGTGGGAGAAGCTACAGATAAGAGGCTAACGTCTAGGGGAATGGAGGATATTCCTGACTCTGGGGGGCTTGTGGCTGTGGAGTTCACCTTTCCAGTGAACTTGGGAGTATGGAGTCTCTGGAACCCTGTCAAGGTGAATGGTGCAGATCAGGAGAAAGGTCAGTGCCTAACGTCATCAGTTAGGCTGAAGAATCCAGATTAAACTCTATGCAGGCTGTTTTCTTACTGGGGTTCTCCTGTCCTTTTGAAGGCATAGGGAGAAACATGCGTCTTCTCCCTATGCCTGAATAAGTGTGCTTGTGCCTGAAAGCTTGTAAAGAACAATTTTTCCAACTAGTCAGTTGGTGTACTAAAAGATATCACACTTAACCAAATAAACTGGTCTGACTCCTTCTCTGCACCTCGCTTCGTCTCCTCTGGAGTTTGGTGGTTTGGCTGCGGTTCTTTGTTTTACCCGAGAACCGGGACAACAGTAGTTCGCTGGGGCAGCGTGGGGCAACACGATGTGCCTCAAACCTGGCTTGGAGGGTTAGCACCAAGGTTGAAAGCATTGCTTGGTCTGTCTGCTCTATTCAGATTGTAGTCTCTGGCTAGCTGACAAGGTTGACAACTACTGCCCAAGCAAATAAGAATACTAATCTATTGAAAACTAGGCTGAGACTCCAATTCACTTGACGTGGGCCACTGCTGTAATGTATTGAGTGAATCAGTGGTGACTTTGACTAGTGACATAGCTGGACTAGATTTCTCTTTTCAACCAAAAGATGAACTGCGTTCAAACTTTCAACCAAAAGATGAAAGCCTCTTTAATGCTTTCCCCCCAAAAAATCCTTATGTCTGAGCATACCTGCTTACCTCACTATTTGTCTTTGCCATTTCCCCTACCTTTCAAACATCAGCTGCCAGTTTCCTGATTTAGGCTTGATCTATGTTTAAGTGTTTTCTTGGCAAAGAATATGTTTCTTTTAAATTGCACCCCTAAGTGTCCTAGATATACTAGCAAAAATTTCAAGGTAGGCAACACCCTGATGATAGTACCCCTTTGTCAGTATGACTTATTCTGCTTTGGGGAGCCAATTGAAGCTGTCAGTGCAAGTATCCTCTTGCCAGTATAAGCTATGAGTCCCTTACTGGGGTTTTCCAGTAGATATTTCTACTGGCACAACCTTTTAGTGGCTTAAAATATAATATGAGAGAGAGTTGTTTTTTTTAGGGTGATCTCGTTTGTTGACCCAACTATGTAGTTGGAATAGAAATCTTTGCCTTTTGCATAACTTCTGGACCATCATGGTTACAACATCACTCTTGCAGTTAAATTAAAGCAAAACTTAAAAAAATAATGTATATTGATTCTTCATGTGTGTCTGTGCCTGAACCTTTAGCACAGTGATTCTCAACCTTTTTTTAGACTTGAGGCAGCCCTGGATAGACTCAAGGCACGCCTCAAAAAATGAGTACAGCTTATGATTTGAAATCTTGGGGTTTATCATGTGTATATATGCTTTGCACACCTAACATTGTGTGGCAGTCCTGAAAGCATCTTGAAGCACCCCGATGTGCTGTGCCATTTTGGCTGAGTATCACCGTTTAATTTGTGTTTTCAAGCTTTTATTTCAGTACTATAAAGGTAGAAACTCTTTTTTTAATAATGAAAGCTGAGATTGTCAAATAATCACTCTTGGACAGGAGTGGGAAATTATTTGGGCGGAAGGGCCACGTAAGGAGTTTTGGTAAGTTGTTGCAGGCTGGAGGTGGGGGGTGGGGTGCTGAAATAACCTGGCGCAAAGGGGCGTGGGGCAATTGATCCTATCCAGCCCTGGGCCCGTCTGCCTTGCACCCTTTGCCAGTGACACCAGGTGGAGAGGGCAGGTGCGGTCTCCATAGAGACTGGCCCATGACCCCCGTGGGCAGGGTGTGTTCAGCTGGGTGGATGAGATGGGGCTGTGGCAGATGGGGGGACATCTGGGAGTGAGATGGGCAGGCAGGGTAGAGGCTGTGGGTTGCAGGGCAGTGACAGCGTGGGGCCAGGGCCCAGGCCCAGGGCAGAACTGTGATCTGCTCCATGCTTGTTCCCTTAACAGGTGCTGGTTCTGTGGGCAGGGACATATGGAGAGCAGATCACAGTCTGTCTTAGGTCCTGGCGCCGTGCTGTCACTGTCCCAGCCTGCCCACCCTACTGCCAGAAGCCGCTTCCAGTTTCCCCCCATGGCCTCATCTCATCCATCCAGTTGAGCACAGCCTGCCTGTGGGAGTCCCAGGCTAGTCTCCATGAAGACCCCAGTCACCTGCCCACTCAGCAGTGGATGAACAGGAGGTGGGCCAGGCTACCTAGGCAGCAGGGCCAGGACTGGTGGCAGCCAGAAGGAGCCCATGCTGCAGGGGCTACCGGGAAATTGGGTTCGGCTGCTGCACTGGTCCCACCCTGCTGCGTGCCTGGGAGTAGTGGGACCAGCTGCATGCAACATGACCCAGGCTGCCCCCTGTGCCTGGGCTGGGCAGAGATGAGGGACCTGCCACGGGCCAAATGGAATCCCTAGGCCAGCTGGACCCCCATGGGCAGTATTCTCCCCACCCCTGGGTAGGAGTTGGACCTTTTACTAAAAGTTCATGACTGTGAGACTCAGTAAAATCACAAGAATTGGCTGCAGTAGAAAAATAAGAAAAGAATGGGACATTTATATTTTTGAGAATTTGTCTGGGTGAAGAATCAAGTTTACTCTTTCTGTTTATTTGCTGTAGTCAACTGTTAGTACTAGTTGTACTAAGTTAGATGGGAGCTCAACAGGTTCGTCATGACTAAGCTTTAGTCACTTTTAATATCTCTTTCACATACTGCTTTTTACTCCAAACAGCCTAGGTTTCTGAACTCTATCTTATTAGTCACATGAGGGTGTTTTGCCCAGCTATTGCTTTATGAATCATTCCAAGTTCAGCAGTGTGCTTTTGGAGTTAAGGAAAGCTACATGGGCAGTAGTAATTTAAATGCAGCTACACTGATCCGTACACCATTTGGACCAGCTTGTTTTAATCTCTAGCATCTTGTTGGGCTTTCTGATGGATACTGCTGTAATGTATTGAGTGAGAGTCTAATTTTTTGGCAGAAGCAATAACAGGCGTTTAATTAATTTCTCAGTTTAGCAGTGTGTATGTGTATGTAAAGATATTTAGGCTTCAGTAGACCTTTCCAATGCAGAGACTACACTGTGCTTTCTGTGTGTAGTCTTTAGATACTGAGTGTAAAGGCGTATGTCAGAAAAGCAATTGCATGTTGTGTGGAAGATGCCAGATTGCTTACCATACGCCTCCCATACACTTTCCGGTGGAAACAGAACTCCCCTATTTTCTCACAAGCCTCTCACAAATTTGCTTTTTCTGAGTGGGCACTGAGATGGGAGGGTGAGTGGTTAGTCAGATAAAAATTTGCTGAAGCTTTGCTAATCATTTATTAAAGCAGTCTCTGGCCTGTCCAACTCATTAATCTTGTTTAACAGGAGATGGGGCTGTGCAGGGAAAAGAAGTTAGCTGAAAGCAACTTTGTTTACTAAGCATGGTACTCGAATTCATCATAAGGGAAAGATTTTATTGTTTGCCATGTCTGCAGCGTCATTGTTTTATGTGTTTTGGTAAAGCAACATTAAGTCGCAAGATCGACTAATTTCACGCTCTGGTATTGGGTGCAGTTCCTTTACAGAGCGGCAAGGTGGTGCCAGGCATTGCCAATGGGCTGTGGAAGTCCTTGATCATGGGTTTTGGGTTCTTCCCCTATTCAGAAATGAGGTAATGTATAAAGGCATCATCTTCAGCCTCAGCTGCTCAGTATTTGCTACCACCACCATACAACTGTTCAGCATATCTTATATGTGGTGGTGGGACTTCTGAAAGGCATCTGTTTCTGTGCAATGTGAAATAGGATTGAACAGCCTACCCTACTGTGCCTATATTTCTCCAAAGTGACATTAATTGGCTTCATTGGTGTCAGTCTGCAGAAATCAATAAACTAAATACATTCTGCATGCTGGATCTTGATAGCATCTTAAGAACAAATGCTTGAAACTTAAAAAAATTATATATATTGGTGGTTCTCATGTCTGTACCTGAACTTGTAGGGGGTGCTTAATTTTGTGTTCTCAATTTTTTTTCCTGTACCCTGAGAATAGAAATGACTCTGGGTCGCCACACTGCTCTACTGCTGCTCCTGATGTTGAGATTTCTGATGTTTTCTTCTAAACCTATCCCAGTCTTATTCCTGGCTGTCTCTTCTGCTTTGTTGCCCTCTCACATCAAATACCAGCTTGCTTTACCTAACTTAAGGACATGGAAATGAAAGAAGGTTTCTTCCTTTATTTACTGCTGTAGCCTTTTATTGTCCAGGTCTCGGTGTGTGTGGTTTACTTTTGATGATTTCATTTCACAGCACCGGTTTTCAACCTTTTTTCATTTGAGGTCTCCCTAATAAATTTCTAACGGAGGTATGGACCCCCTTTGCAATTTCAAATGGAGGTGCAGACCCATTTGAATTGTAAGTGTGGGTATTCAGATGCATTTGATTGATTATAGTAATCTTTTGTGGACCCCTTAGACATAGTCTGTGGACCTTCAGGGGTCCATGGACCACAGGATTAAAACCACTGTTCTGAAGTATCTATACAGCACAGGCTAACACTGAATACTCTATCCCAGGTACTGGAAGCAATATAGGTGTATTAAGTGCAGTGCTTGGCCCAGGCTAATTAGTCCTGGTGGGACTAACCAGCGGCATAGCAAGTCAGCCAGATGCCCAGGCAGGTGTGATGAACTGAGGTGGTGGTGGTGACTGGTTGCTGCCAGTGTGATTGTATGGCTGTGGCACTAGCTGCTGCCCCTAGTTGCCTCACCCTAGTTATGCTGCTGCAGCTAACTGTTTCTGATGCCCAAGCTAACTTTCAGTGAGCTAGCTTGGGTGTCTCTGTGGTGCTGCTTTGTGTTATATAGAGATACCCTTCCTCTCTTCCACATCTCCTTGATCCCCCAGGAGGTAACTCCCAACCTTCTCCAGTCTCTGAAATTACTTTAACTGAGGTTGATAAAGATCTCCTTTTTCCTGCATTCTTAGCCTCACTTCTTTCTGCTCAACCTTCTGTTCCCTGTGCTTCTCTTCATTGTTTTTCTTCCCTGTACCTACACTTACTCTCTCTTGGCCTTTATCTATTTCCCGATCCAAGCACTGTGACTCAAATACTCCTCATACCTTCTAAGCTGTCTTTTATGATCTTTCTCTACAACCCGTCTCTTCAAGCAATCCCTGCTTATTCTCCCTCATCACTATCAATCCCCTTGGCACTTCTCCTGAAATGGTTTTCTGGGTGTGTTCTCCTTTACTGTGTAAGCCATCCAAGAGCAGGGGATTTACCTTACCTGTCCTTGTAAAGAACTGCATTTATTAATGGCACTGTGCAAATGCCTTTTGAAACAAGGTAACTCCTAGAGGTGGTCCCTGCATTGTACAAATGAGGCCTGTGTGAGAAGTTTGGACTGCCTCTGCTGCTCCCCATGCTGTAGATAAATAGAGCAGCTCCCTCATTCCCTGTCGGTTGGCACCTTTAATCAGATTCACCTTAACTTACAGAATCAGAAAGTGTCAGCAGCAGTCCCACGTACAATTCACTCCCATGTATCTGGCCCTGATGTCTGAGGCCAAGAGAGGACACAACTCTTCTGTCAGCTGGCAGGTAAAGGACACAGAAACTTCTGAAAGACATTGGTTTCTGTGGAATGCAGAAGTCTGAGGGTTTTGGCCATGTTTCTCTGCCCTTCCCACACCAAGAGATTTTACTTGGGCCACAGACTACTTTCCAGTTGAGGCAGGAGTGATGTGACTTGGATCTGCCTGTATTAAGGCTTAGCTCAAAGCAGCTAAAAACAGTTGCATGTGTGAAAGCCTGATTCTGCAATGAGTTATGCTACTGTTTAAGTGGAGTAACTCCATTGAAGCCAGTGGCTCTGTACTGGTGTGAGACCAGGATCTGGCTCACAGTGGAAGCTGTCCTGTCCACAAAGTGCTCCTTTCTTGCAAGTGTCACTTTCCCTTATCCACCTTTTTGTTTTCCTTTTTTAGTGTCCTTACCACAACCATAATATTCACTTGCACTTGACTGTTCCTCTATTCATGTGTAGAAATAGCTTGTGAATTCCTCTGTGAATAAGCATTGTAGTTGATCAAGCTCTTTCCTTATTATTGATTATTTGTATTAGTGTATTGCCTGGAAACCCTAATTATGTACTGGGACCTTGTTGTGCTAGGTTCTGTACAAACATGAATATAAAAATGTCACATTTGACCCTTGAGGCTCACTGAGTGACCTGCTTCCATAGAATGATCAATCTCTCTCTCCCTTCTCCCAACCCCATGCTGACATTTCTTTGGGGATAGCATGAGCATGTGAAATCTGGTGATCACTTTAAATCTATGTGACTGTGAGAGAATGACACCACCCTAAAACATCTGTGTTAGAACATGCTGTCTGTGCTGTGCAGAGGAGTGACTCTTGTGTTTCTGTTTTGTAGCTTCAACTGAGGGATTGCTAGTCAGGGTGCCTGAGAAGAAGAAGGTAGCCATGCTGTTTCAGCCTGCCCTGCTTCGCTGCGACTTCTCTACATCCTCCAGCCAGCCAGCTGTGATTCAATGGAGGTTTAAATCCTACTGCCAGGATCGCATGGGGGAAGCCCTCGGTATGGTCACCTCAGGTTTACAGGCTGTAAGCAAGAGGAACCTGGAGTGGGATCCCTACCTGGACTGTGTGGACAGCAGGAGGACGGTCCGTGTTGTGGCCTCCAAGCAAGGGTCTGCAGTCACCATAGGGGACTTCTATAAAGGAAGAGATGTCACCATAGTCCACGGTAACTCTGCTCCTCTAGCAGTTTTGGTATTGTTTGGAATCGTTCCTTGGCAATTATGAATGCTGGAAGCTGACGAGAATTGTTTAGTTAATGGTTTCTCCTGGGACCGGGTGCTAAACATCAGTTCCTGTATCAGATACCTCCAGACTCAAACAGCTGACTCTGCTGGAGGGAGGAGTTAAGTCTTTCTCCCTTTTTCCCTGAAGTTTCCTCAGAGATGGGCCCAAACCCTGACCTGTAAGGGCCACTCATTCCTAGGTGAAGAGGAGTGTTCAGCTTCTCTGCTTGTTTGCTCCTGGGCTGCTCTATGCCGCTGCCATCAGTGGGCCCAAACGCTGGTATGGAAGTATCAAACTTTCCTGTGAGGGTTGAGAATTTAACTTCCACAGCTTGGGCCATTCCCCATCATGAACTTCCCAAGCAGTCTCCTTTCCTGTCCTTCAAAAATGCTGGAGTATAGTAATAGAGTGTTTCAAGCTCATTCAGTTCTGGGCTTTACTAGCCAAGTCCAATATGCACCCAAAGCCACTCCTGCTTCTGCAGGGAAGAAAGGAAGAGATTTCACTTTGGTGGAATCTGCTTGGGGAGAATGGAGCCTCAGCCTTTTGTTAGATAAAGTCTTATGAGACCAGAAATCCTAAATATGTGTCAGCCCTCATGACATAACAGGTCATCTAGCCAGTAGGGGAAGCCAGGTCGTTGACCTTCAGTCTGCACAAGACACTGACTGTGCAGTAGCCAAATAATACTGCGCAGTAGTGCATCACAGCACTAACGGTGCTAATATACCACCGTGCAGTATTATTAGGCTACTGTGTGGTAGCATCTCTTAAAAGACGTTTGCCAGCTCTATTGTGCAGTAACTCCAGTTACTGCACTTTTATTTAGTACTTGTGTATGATCAAGTACTAAATAAATGTGCAGTAACCACATTGCAGTAGTGCCTTGTGTGTACGTGCCCAGTGTGGAGGTAGCATACTCAATCTTTGGAGGGAATGGGTACTTTTACCTGACATAGTCTTTGATGTGTAAGGTTGATGTGCTCCAGAGAAAGTTGTGGCAAAGCTCTACTTGGCTGGTGTGAATGCTATCTGGAAACAGGGCCCTTGACTCTTTGGGAAGCAAAGGGAGTGGAAATAGAAGGTTTGCCCTAGTGCTTGCTGTGTGGGCCCTTACTCTCTAGTTCTCCATTTGGCTCCACAGATTACTGAGATCAGTTTTAAGAGTGGTGAATTGGTGATTTTTTTTTTTCTAGCTTCAATCCACCTGACAGAGTTAGTAGAGACAAGGATTGGTCCCTTAATCCACAGGAGACCTATCCTTTCAACATAGCACTAACTGATGATTTAATAAACAAAGTACACAGGGAACAAAACTTTTTTCCCACTGGTAACAGCTGGCTGGGAGTAGAGGTCAGGATTTGCAGCTGGAGCTGAGGCTGGATCCAGCGCTTTCAACCCTTTGCTTCTTAGAGTGGAATTGTGTGGTGGCCCTGTCTTCCACGTTTTTTGTCTTTCAGATGCAGATTTGCAGATTGGGAAGCTGATGTGGGGAGACAGTGGACTCTATTATTGCCTCATAATCACCCCAGATGATGTGGAAGGCGATAATGAGGGGTCGATGGAGTTGCTAGTACTGGGTAAGCTGTTTTATCAATTTGCCCCTTCTCCAGTGGATGGCTCTTCCTTCGCTCTGCCTCTGTGGATGTGATGTGATGTGTTGTGGTGTGATAGCCATGTCATTCAGTTCTTGGGCTTGAATTCACAATACCTTAGACCTTGTGCAGTTATTTGCCCCTACGCAAACTCTCCCAAACTGAGATAGCCATGTTCATGTTTTGGGACCCTGCCTTTCAGACTTTGCATGATTCTGTATATTTTGACAGAAGGTGCAGGGTGGCAGAGAATCAAGACCCCTGATTTGTTAAGGCCTAAATGGGTAAAATACCAGCAGAAGCACCCCCCTTCCCCCTCTAGAAGTGGTCTTTTAAAAATATGTAATAACAGGGTCCAAACATATGGTTCTTGCAGTCCAGGACTGCACCACATGCAAAGCCCACTCCATACTGGCTGCAGCAGGCGCTGCATATGGCTCATGTTCCCGACTAAACAGAATGGGTGCCATGGGCTGGATCTGATATGAGGGTGTGGGGTGATGTCCCAGACTGACACTGCACAGGGATAGGATCTGGGGCCAGATTGTGGCTCCACAGGCTGTATCTTTGATCATTTCTGTCACAATGGATTTAGACAGGATCAGACTTTGCTATAAGAGCTTGCCCATGGGAGTATGCTCCTGTGGGTATTGCAGGGCAGTTATACTGACATCATTCTTAGGGGAACTCTTTTATTCTAGAATCGGAGAAACATTTTTTTCTCCTAACTTATCTTAAGCCCCTTCCAAAGCAGCATAAATTCATTTAGAAAAGGCGCTAGAATAAGAGTGCCCACATGGGGAGTTATACGGGAATAGCTATAGCACCTTAGATTCACAGCTGACTTTCTCCTGCTATACTTTCTTGTGCGACGAAAACATATTTAAGGAAGATGTCATTTAAACATCAGCTAAAACCATCTTTTTCCTCTGAAAATGTGAGCCATCATTTGCCCTAATCCACCTAGCCCTCCCCTCAAAATTGGAAGTAAAAACCTAAAATCAGAGTGGTGGTAGTTACAGAGGGTGGTGTTCCTTTTTTTAATTTCTTTTTAACATACATTATACTTGGATACACTGTTACTATGGTGAAGGACATATTAAAATGCATGGAGAGAGAACCTGTATAAATGCAGTACTCACTAGGATATGCATTTTGTGTGTCCTTGGTTTCTTGGATCAGACAATCATTTAGATAACATCTAAAATACAGGGGGACAGTGCAGCAGACTTTAGTGCTGGTGGCCAAATAAACAGCCAAGTTGAAAGGTGCTGTATTTTCATACAGTGCCAAAAAGTCATAAACATGATGTGGGCCATTGGGGAACGGATTTCACCTCTAACCAATGTCATATCCATATTTAGTTCCACAGTATTATCTTGTACCATGTAGTATGAATAGGCCTGGGCCCCAGATCTATTCACCATGGAACTTATATTCCAAATCTCAGTTCTAAAGCCCTTTTTGAAGTACTCCCCTCTTTTTCCATTTAATCTGTTTCTGTTGGATACCAGCAAGATTATGGCACTACAACTACTACTATGTGGTGATAAGCTACTTGGTTCTGCGTCATCTCCAAGTGCCCCTGGCACTTAAGTGCACAGGCCTAGATCTCTTTGACCATACCATAATATGGTGCGTACTATAGCCATGTTCGGATAGAAATGGCAGTGAAATATTGTGGTGACTGGAGGAGCAAAGGTAAATGGATGTTGGTTTCCACCCTTGGAACCAGTGTGTAGGAGCCTATAAGAAGAAAAGTATCTTGGCTTACTTTAGGATGTTACCCACCTAGTTCTCTGTGCTGTAGTGGGAAGGAACTTCTAATGTTGGGCTACTGTACCTTAACTGCATTGATATTTCTATACATTGCAGCCTACATGCAGCACTTGCACCTCAGGGGAAAGCACTTTGTTTGGTTCCTCAGTAGCATGAAAGTCCACTCAACCTGAGTGTACTTTTGTTCTGCCTCACCACTTGCTCACTTCTCCTGTGTGTTGCTCTTGATCATCCTCCTTTGATGAGCTTTATATACCCATATCAGTGACATGCCAGTTGCCTTTGCTTTTTTTATCCCTTGTCCTTCCAGTTCTTCCTGAGTTTCTTTTTCTCCTTCTCTTTCTTGCTGTTTCAACACGGTGATGCCTGAAAGGATGATAGAGGCAGCCACTGATAAAGAAATATCATTTCTCAATATTATGGAACCTCCTGGGACACTTTGATTTCACCCCATTGCTCTGGCTTTTATTAGTGAATTGAAAGGAGACACTGAACATAAATGCAGATCTGAGAGTTTCTACAATCCTAGGGGATGCACTATAAGAGGTTTTTGGGTTGTGTTTGGTGTTCTTTAGGGACAGTAGTGATTTCCTATTAGGAGCAGCTGGAACACTAAATGGACGATGTCTGAGAGAGTTTGAATTTGCCAGCATGCTTTGCATCCTCTTCCTACTGACATCTCTTAAAAATGCATTTAAGGTTGCTAATATTTGGGGTCACTGCATCACATACACATGGATTGAGTTTTGAGTGGAGGAAGAGTATGGCCCTTTATCATATGAATGGAGGAAATGGGCAAGGCAGAATAATGGAGAAAACTAATAAGTGTTTGACAGGAAGGAAGAGAAAATCCCCTTGGCAGCTGAAAATGCCTGAAGCAAGGAAGTATGAAGCTAAGGGTGCTGCTAGCCAAAATAGCTTGACATTATATTAACAGCTTGTGGAAGATTGGAGTCACAAAAATAGTGGTAAATATATATTGGTGCTGGAAAACTATTTATAGCTATTTACCTAGCTGAGGGCAGGGGTTCCTCAATTTTGCCCCAGCCCAAGGCTTCATTTAACAAATTATCAGGAGCTCAATAGTTGCTTACACTTTAATTTAAAAAAGTTGAGTGGCTTATGTGCTTTTGTCTTTTCCTTGAATAAAGCCTGTAGAAGTTACAGCTGCAGTCTTCCAACTTGAAGCACTGAGGCTGTTTAGGGTAGGTGGCTTGTTGGGATTCATCACACTCCAAGATAAAGGTGTTTCTGGTCACTTTTAAATGCCACGGACTGTTTCCTCACTTTGACCCCAATTCTGTAAGCATGCGCTTAGGTTGAGGCATGTTCAGCAAAACCAGTGGGATTCTGTCATAAGCCTAAAAGTAAAGCATGTACTTTAAACATTTTGCTGAATAGGAGTGAACAGCTTAATTGGCAACTTTGTCTACCCCTGTCTAGGGAGATCAAGGGAGTGTGGGAGAAAAAAAGATTTTTGGCTGAGAAACAGGAAAGAGATTGAGAGCAGCAAGGAAAGGATGCTATTTAAAAGTAATGACAGCAATAATTATCAAATGTTTGTACTAAGGGGGCACTTAGACTTAATGGGGCTCAAGCTCCGTTGTGTTGTCTTTGTAGTGTCAGGGTTAGTATAGTGCATGGCTGTGGCACCACTGGGTTCATGCTAGCTCAATTCTTGTGTCTTACTTGGGTGCCAGACCCCTTTGCTGTTTGTTATCTTTGAATTCTCCTTTTGCACAGTCCTTTCAGATTCACCGGGAGGGGGGAAAATAAGGTACGACTAAACTAAAATCTGGGCTCTGTACTCCCCCAAATTTAGAGCAGTTCAGATTCTCATCCATTAGTGACTCATGTAATTTAGGTTTATGTCGAACACACAGATTGTGTGATACTTGTAATACGCTTGTTATTCATAGCACCCGTGCAATAGTACTTTCCATCTCTGGATAGCCAAGCTCCTCACCAGGGTCATGAACTATGATACTCATTTTATAGATGGAGAAACTGAGTCACAGGTAAGAGAAGTAGACTAGCTCTCAGACAACTCAGTGAGTTGCTAGAAGGGCCAGGAATGAAGTCCATAAATCCTGATTGTGTCTGGTACTCCAGCTAATAGAACATCTTGCTTTGCTTTGCTAGACAACTGCTGTCTTCTCTTACTCTTCATTGTACTTGGCACTCAAATAATACAACATGAGTGATACATTTATAAAATATTGTTTTATTAATGAATCTCTTAGGAGTCTCAGCTTCTAGAGTCACTGCATTTTAAGTAAACAACAATTAGCATCTGATGTTTTCTTGATTTCTTGTTAGCGAACATTTAAATCAATAAACTAAAAAAAATGGCCATGTATGTTACCTGCCAAAATTACTGAAGTACAACTATTACAGTAATCTAAGCCTAATACACACAGATAGGCAAAGGCAGAGGTGTAAACATATCCTTTTACTCCATGTGCATATGGTGTACATGGTATAACATGGGCAACCCTGGCATGGGTGCCAGAGCATGGCACACGCAGCCATTTTGCTTGGCATACATGCTTCAGGGCAGATGGTGGGGAAGGGGCAAGGGCTGTGCTGCCACAACAAGGATCTTGGCTTTCCTGCTGTCTGCCCCTGTCTCACCAACATCTTAGAAATTGAGGTTGGGGGTGTCTTTGGCATTCTGCCCAAAAACATTGCTGACCCCTGGTATAACAGTTAACGTATTAGCTTTGTAAAGTCAGTTTGTGCCTATGTGTATATGGGGACCTCTGTGCTAATAGGGCAGTTCTTAATCATCAAAGTGACTTAATACCAGATATAAACAGTGCCACATTTGGGAAACACTTTTATGCCAAGAGAGATGGGATTAGAAAACCTGATGGACTCAGTGATGGGAGAGCTCTTGGCAGGAAAAATCCTTCATTGGGACGACAGCTTTAAGATTTCATTTCATTGAGAAGCTGCCAACAACATCTCAGCTGCTGCTAGTCGCAATGGTTGGCAGAGGTGTTTGTTGTTGGCAAGCAGAGGGGTCTAAAACTCAGCCCAGGAAGACCCCGAGGGAACTCTCATAACTATGTCTTTCTTTTTGACCCTGAACCCTCCCTTTGTGAGCAGGGATGTAGGCCTATGGGTAGTGCCAGAGGGCAGGAGCAAGACAAGATTTCTTTCCATTGGCATCTGTGTAGGCCAGTTGGAGGCACTGGGCTGCGCTCCTCAGCTGAACTCCTATCTGATGTAGTTTTTGCACAGTTCCCTTTGCCATGCACCCATCTGGCACTGCTGTCTCATTTTTTTTGAATCTCTGTCCAACACCTCTCGCAGTTACTTTATTTCTAGCCATTTAGAAATGCTACTTGTTGCCAAGGTTTTCTTTTTTTTTCCCTTTTCCTTCTTATTTGCCAGCCCCAGCCACACGCTGCAAACAAAGGAGATTGGCATCATTAGAAGGCCTCAGTTACTAAGGTATCCATGACAACAGCCTCCTTGGAGGTCTTTGTTGCTTGCTAAAACTTTGATCTTGAGGAACGGCTGGCGCTGTTTCTCCCTTCAACTGACAAACAGAGAGGAAAAAGGGATAGGAAGAAAAGAAAAGTTTACTGCTAGCAAGAGGGAGCAAGGAGGAATTCATTATAGTCGCACACTCCTAATAAATCTGCCAAGTAGCTTCCTTGATTTAGCCTCTGATTTACGAGAGCCACGCTTTCTCTGCTCTGCTTTCTGATACTCCTGCTGGGTCAGGGTCCAAGTGCCAGGGCACTGTGGCTAAGACACTGTTGGCATATTCTGGCATAACTGGGAAGGAAACAGTTCCCTGTGTCCCAGTGTCCATGTCTCCAAACCCCTGTAAGGGCACATATTGCCATTTGCTTTTACCTGCTTACCTGTTTTTTGTCTGCTTTTTTTCTCCAGCCCTAATTATTTTTATCCTTTCCTTCCTGTTCAGCCTAAAAAAGAGAAGACTTTGGGGGGATTTGGTGGCAGCTTACAAATATATCGGGGGAAAGCATCAGGGGCTGGGTGAATTCACGAAAGTGTCCCAGGGGAAAACAAGGGTGTTGAGGGAGCTGGCGGGGGTGATCGCTGAGCCCTTGGCTCGATTATACGAGCACTTTTGGAGCTCTGGACAAGTGCCGGAGGACTGGAAGGTGGCCAGTGTGGTTCCCATCTTTAAGAAGGGGAGGAAGGAGGACCCGGAGAACTACA
>JAGPOW010003316.1:12923750-12947220 GCA_030014935.1 Caiman crocodilus
AGTTACTGGAGAGCAGGTTTAGGTTGGACATTAGGAAACACTACTTCACAGTTAGGGTGGCTAGGAGGTGGAACCAGCTTCCTAGGGAAGTTGTTCTTGTTCCTACCTTGGGCACCTTCAAGAATAGATTAGATGGGTACTTGGCTGGGGTCCTGTGACCCTAGCACTCGATCCTGCCACTGGTCGGGGGTTAGACTAGATGGCCTGCTCTAGGCCCCTTCTGACCCTAGATACTATGAAACTATAAGGAACAACAGTCATAAACTTCTAGAAGAAGGTTTCAGATTGGATATAAGGAAAAACTTAATGGTTTGTGGGACCAGACTCTGGAATAGACTCCCAGCGGGGGTGCTGTGGGCACCTACCTGTTTGAAGATCTCCGGGAGACTGGAGGCACACCTTGTTGGGGTTCTTTGACCCCAGCAGTCTTTCCTGCCCTGAGCAGGGAGGGGCTGGGCCTAATGATCTCACAAGGTCTTTTCCAGCCCTAAACTTCTCTGAAATAAACCCCACTACGTTCAGTTACTTCTATCCTAATTCCTGCTGTCTTTCCCGCCCTACTGCTTTATATATAAAAAAATTCTTATGTTATCTTCCCCCGCCCCCCAGCTCTAAGACTCCTTTACCCTTCCTTTTTACTTTCTTGCCTTCCAGATCTGTTACTTTCCCTGGACTTATCTCTGCTCATGGATTCCTTCCATCTTCTTTCCCAGCCTCATTGCTGCCTCCTCCTCTGTTACGGTCTGTAAAATCACTCTGAAGACTTTGCACCTCTCAGCCGCAGTTGAGTGGCCATGGCTTCCGCTTGCAAGTGAGAGGCAGCAGGTGCACGTTGGGTAGAATAACTGCAAGGCAGCTGGGGGAAGTACTTGTATGGAAAGCATAATCAGCGGTGCAGTGGGAATAGAGACAGTGCCAACATGTCCCAGATTTTTATTGAAACAAGGACAAACTCCAAGTTTTTGAATAAAGCCACCCAGGACAATTTTGGTAAATTGGGCCATCTATTCTCTGTCGCGTAGGGGTATATGCTGTGATTCAGTGACGAGCGTGAACATAAGGAGTTATAGCCTTTGTGAATATAGAGGAGACATTGAAACTAGACAGCCGTTTCAGTCCATTTATCAAAATGCCTGCAGTCCAATTTTTGAGATGGGCAGAGCAATAATAAGTAGGCAGCAAAGACGGATGATCTCTTATCAGCATATTTTTGTTTTTCTCCTAAATGGTTCCTTTCTAGCCCGTGCTATCTCCCTTTCAGGTTTACTTTTAAAGGGGGGGAAAAAAAAGAGTTTGGTATTCATGAGAGGAACCAGATTGTTTTGCTGACCTGCACTGTGCTCGCAGGACAGGCTCTGTGCGCTTTCTCTATGCTGACCTTGGCGAAGGTGAATTCAAATGACTGTCTCCTAGGGGAGTCCAAGGTTGGTGACCCATACGGTCCATGCCTTCTTTTTGTCCAAATGTTGGGATGCAGGGAGCAGTGAGTCCCAGTGATGGTGACTGGCTCAGACACCTGTTTGTTAGATGCTGGGCTGAGCCACAAATTTCCCAACCCGTGGTCGCAACCCAAAAGTGGGTTGCAAGAGTAGCTTTTTTTGTCACAAATCTTCCGGGTCTGAACTGTGCCACGCCAAGAGAAGGAAAAATGTTCTTCCTCGTTCTCGGCCCCCTGCATCCAGCCAGTGCCTCGGGCCTTGCAACGTGCTGTTCTTTCACCCTCTCACTATATATTTTTGCTTCACTTGTTGCTCATCATTGTGGGAGGAAAGTCGGCCTTCAATTAGCGAGCATTCATGACAAGTCTGTATGCTACCTCCCCCTGCCGTTGCTGTGGCAACTGCTGGTATGAACGAGAGTGGCTGGGTCAGCTGTAGTGTTTCTCTGAAGCCTACTTAACAGCCGTTATTAAAAAAAAAAAAAGAGAGAAGGGGGGGAGAATTGCTTGGCAGTGGTGGGAGGGCTACCGGTGAATTAACTCAGCTTGGGGAAAGAATCAAAGTGCTGAAAGCTGCCTGGAGCCTAGTCATTCACTAGGGCTTTTATTTTTTAGTTGGTTTTGTTTCCTGGAAGCCAGCTGGGCTATTCAAAGTCAACAGATTTTGGTTCAGACGTGGCCTCTGCCCTGGGTTTCACTGAATTGGCCTCTCCTGCGAGGGCTTTGTGAATTCCTGCACAGCCCCAATCTCTCATGCTGAGGGATCATAGAGAGAAACCCCTACGGGTGCAGAGACAATGTAAAACCTGTTGACAGGGGTGGGTGGGAGTTCTGTTGCTTTCTCTATAAAGTGTTCCTGGCCCATCTGGCATGGCAAAGAGATCCACTTTGCCCTCCTAAATCTAGATGAATCAAGATATGCTTAATGAGGCAGGGGTCTAAGTGAAGGACGTGGTAGAACAGCATGGCTTCCTGCCTTGTCCTTACGGTATTTTAGGATGTTCTTATAGCAGCATTGTTTCTGCCGGGTGCATCGCTGCATGCCATGCCTTACACCTGGGGTTGTACCAGTGCATTCTGCAAACCACGAAGGACGTTGCATAAAACCCAACAGAAAATTTGAGGGGCTTGAGGGGTGGGTTTCAAACAAGAGGCGCTACATTGCGAGATGGGAGTCCTGCCAACTAGGTCCTGCTCCCAGTTCACCCCCGACTTATCCATGATATCACAATCCCTGTACTAGACCTAGCTATTTTGTCATTTACTTCCTTGTGATGTCATGGCCAGGCATGCACTTTGCGTGTATGTAGAGTAAATATACAGAAGCCTTGCTTTATAACAGCGTTTCTTAACTCATGGGTTATTACCCAAAAGTGGGCTGCAAGAATCTTTGAAAGGGTCGCGAACAAACTTTCAAAAGTGGATCAACAAACTTGAAAAATTAATTCTTCTTTAAAGGAGAAAGACGTGGGAAACTGTGGCTTTTGCAAGCAGAGCTCCAGCCTGCAAGGGGCTTCTTGGGGCCACCCATGTCCCACACCCTACTTCCTCCCTCCCCACCCAATACGGTGAGGAGGCTGGGGGCAGGTAGCAGTGGGTCAGGAGGAGAGGCACTGGGTCAAGACTGGCCATTGATGTTTACAAATGGGTCCTGGTACAAAATAAAGGTTGAGAACCACTGCTTCATAAAGCCATGCCATATAAATGTGTGTGTCCACAAGTATATCTTGCATGTGAATATTTCATGTATGAACAGTATGCAGTATATAAAAAAATAAAATGTAGGAGTTATGCCTTCATGCATGTCGTGTAAAGGCATATCTTTTACATGCATGTGGAACTTGTGTGATGTAATATACTTGTGATGCAAGGCCTACGTCTATTGTGCATGTCTAGAGTGTGCCTGTGATGTACAAGATTTAACTGTAGGCATGTAGTATATATGATATGTGGCCGTGAATAGTTTTGTCCTTCTAGGAAATACGCAACAGAAAATTCCACGAAACTCTTTGGACATCTAGATGTTTATGTTGCCATAGATTGATGGGGAGAGCCCTATTTTAAAGTAATAAACAAAAAGCAATTTATCTGCAGGATCAGCTTTTCATCTTCTGCTAAGGCTGAGAGAGCTCCTCATGACTGATGGTGTTACAGCAAGTACCAGAGCGGCTTTATGTTGCAACTGGTCGCAAAGCACTGCCTGAATTTTGAGTGAGTTAAGAATGTCTGCTGGAGTCATAATAAAGAATTTTCAGTCTCTACAGAAGCTCTATAAAAGCAATGAGACTGAGTGGGAATCTGTTTTATTATGCTTGCAGGAGATGCTAGAAGGTGAGGAACTTTGGTTTCAGTTCACCACCATGTCTGAGCTCTGCTTTGTGCAGGACCTGAGGAGCGTGTATGGAAGCAGGGAGTGCAGGGATTAGAAGAGGCTTTACACCTTTGCTCTGATTTACACTTGGCTGCCTTCATTATGTCTCACCCCACTTTTTGTGTCATTTAGATGTCAAGGTCTCCTCCTTTTGGCATGCCTGTAAATAACCTAGCACAGTGTGGGTGCTATATAAAAACACACCACTTAAATGGATGCAGGGGCACTGTGACTATACACAGGATATGGATACATACAGTGTACCTTAATGACATGTAAGGCTTATATTGGGTATTAGGAACGTGTCCTGAATTAAGTTCCAAAACAAATGGGCATCAGGCTGGCTGTGGGCTTGGGCTTGGGTCACCTTAACTCTAAACTGAAAATCTATACTTGAAATTAAAAAAATCAAAAAAGCAAGCTCTTTTAAAGCCTGTACTGGACTCTTCTTTTTCTTTGCTTGTGCATCAGCTTTGTAACATATGGCACTTCCAGATTTCTCAAGGTGTCCTCCTGTAAACTACACCCTCTCATAGTCATGCTTGTGGGCTTCTCTTGTGGATCTGGCTGTAAAGCTGCAGTGTCCCATACAGAAAAACATCATGTGCACATATAGGGAATGGATGTGGATGACTTGCCAGGGCTACTGGGTTTCAGTTTTTTCCTAATCCATCCAACTGTGGGCTCATGCTCTTTCTTATACTGCTGATGAATTGTTTTGAGCAAATGTAAACATTATGCTTGAGCATGATTTCTGTGTGAATTCTGCACATAAGTAACACAGGACCAGGAAAACCTCACCTAGTAACCACACTGAGGGGGTCTCTCCTCTTTTTCAGTCGAGGCATAGAGTTCCTGATCGTCTCCAGTACCACTATGCAAAGACTGGCAGACGGCTGGAGGCAGCTATCCGGTGTCAAGCGAAGCTACTTACCATAGAGAGTAAATGGAACTTGTGAATGGCAGAGATCACTTTGCTGAATGCATGTGGACCAAAAACTAAGGCAGGGGCTGGGAAGTGTTTTTCCTTGTAGTAACCTCTTCTCTTCTCCTCCCTCTGTCTTTTCTAGGCAGGACAGGGCTGCTTGCTGATCTCTTGCCCAGTTTTGCTGCGGAGATTATGCCAGGTATTCAGTCATTCCACCCTTCCTTTACCCTTCCCCCTCTTGCCTCATCTGTCTGTCCAGGTGCATGTGCATTACGTCTTATCTATAAGTATCTCCTGTATTCTGGAAAACAAATAAACCCAGTCATTTATTGGAAGTGCATGTTGCACTGAGACCTGTTAGACCTTGCTTGGGGCCTGGGGAGGAGCATATTCTGCTGAGCAGCAGAAGACGGAAGTAACTGAGATAGAATCAGGTCCAGTGTTGGACTGGATATTCAACTATACACCCATGTACAGCGTACTTCGTACTTAGTGCTGTGACTGGATCAAAGGTCCTTCCAAGCCAAGAAGCCCAGAGAACTAGCAGGGCCAATTTCCATAGCCAGCAGCACAGAAGGGACTGATGTGGCTAGCATCACCTTGGACCCCTCAGGTACCTGTTTACAGGTGGGTTAGCAGAAGTCTAAAGTGGAGCTTTAGAGGGACATTGGAGAGGCACCTCTGGAGCTGTAGAGAAAAATTCTGACTATGGCGCAGTATTCCTGCCATGACTGGGGGTGCCCATTTTATCCATGTAAAGTGTCCCTGTGTGCCTATATGAGCCTGGCTGTACACTGCCGTATACCCCAATGCAGAAAAAAGCTTGGATGTGGATTAGTATTACAGCCACCAACCACAGCGAGAGCAGTTCAGGAGGTGCACCCCTCCTAGAGGAGGGGCAGGAGGTAGACACCAGGTCAAAAGGGCACTGTTCATCTGTGCTACAGAACTAACTTACCTTTGGGGATTTAGCTAGAGCCAGATTGCTGGGCTGGACCATGAAGGCTTCCTGGACTGCACAAGTCTGAGTAGAGTAAGAACTTCAGCCTAACAGGATCCTAATTTTAGCTTCTTTCCCACCCCCAAATTGGAGCTAGTCTGAGACCGTCTACCAGAAGAAAGAAATGAGAAGACATATAGCCCTAGGCTCATCTGAGATGACCATAGTCTGATCTCCACTACAGATTCTCCTATGAAAGAACATGACTAATTATATACATGAAAGGAAGGATAATCTGTCTTTGAGACCCAAATGGAAAGGATGGCAAAGACCCTCATTTTAGCAATTACACTGGAGCCATCCAAAGGGTTGACTTGATAGGAGACTGAGAAATAACCATAGGGCTTGATATATCACTGTTTTCCATCTTCTGTCACCACTTACACCAGCAGTTCTCAACTTTTTATAGACTCAAGATGTCCTTGTTAAACTTGAGGCAGCCTATGGAAAATGCTAGCTCTTAGTTTTCAGTCTTTTTGACTACAGAAAAAGAACAGAGCAATTCTCCTGCTGCAGAGAACTCAGACCACAATCTCTGATTTACACGTTTGCAAAGTCAGTGGTAAAGATGACCATATTAACCAGGTAAAGGGTGCAGAGAAGAGATGCAGATTTCAGCCTTGTATATCATTAGCATATTACTACTGTTATCTAAATAAACAGTGCAAGACAGGGTCAGAGACCTGCACATACAAAATGTGTATCAGTAGGTTTCTTGATAATGAGGACATTTAGATCTGGTAATCATTGGAACTTCAGTGTCACATGAATTTAGTCCAGGGGAGGGCAGTTATTTCAGGTGAAGGGCCACTTACCCAATTTTGGCAAGCTGTTGAGGGCCACATGGGTAGTTCTGTCCCTTGACAGGTGCCCTGCCCCTTGGTGACCATCTTGGGACCCATGTCTTAGGGCCAGCACTGGTGAGGCCCAGAGCAGGGCACAGGCTGGCAGGGGTCTGTGGAGCCGGGCTGGGTTGCACCAGCTGGGAGGGTGGGGAGCTGGCCCAGCTCCATAGAGCCCAGCCAGCTGGGACCCCATGCTCCTGCTTACTCCCAGTGCCCTCCAGCCCCGTGGTACAGGTAGGGGATAGTGCACAACCCTGACCCTGCATTCCCTGGCAGGGGACGAGCTGGTGCTAAGCTCAGGGGGAAAAGTGGCCCCTCCCATCCCATGGCCTGTCCTCCCTGCCACAGCTGCTCACAGCCTGTGTGGGGCTGTCCTGAGCAGGAACAGGCAGTGCCATGTGGGCTGCGAGCAGCTGCAGCGTGGGGCACTGGGTACACTGTGGAGGAGGGACTAATTTTCCTGTGCTCAGCACCAGCTTGTAACCTGCCCCTGCTGCCAGCCTGGGCCCCATGCTGGCTCTGGGGCTGTGCCATGGTGGCAGCAGCTGCAGCTCCCCTGCTTGCCACACTGGGCAGTGTTCGCCACCGCTGCCTCTGGGCTGCTCAACGTACGAGCTCTCTGGCTGTGCAGCAAGTGGGGGGGGGCATAGCTGCTGTTGTGGGAGCCTGCTAGACTTCCCCTGGGTCCTGTTATTTTTGACAGGAACCAAGAACAGATCAATTTTAACTTTCTAAAATTTTTAGGGGCTTCACGAGCCAGATAGAATAGCCTTGCGGGCCTCATCCAGCCTGTGGGTTGTATTTTGCCCACCCCTGATTTAGTCACATACAGAATTACTGTGCGGAGAGATAACAATGGCTTTCCCAGGAGAAGGATAAGGGAATGGTGTTACAGAGTACCTCCAAAATTTTTTGTGATGCCCTGCTCTATGGGCAGTTGCCCAGCTCTTGCCTATCGCACCTTGATGTTAGTGGTTATAAAGAGTGCGAGAAGCTGCAGTGGTCTTATTGTAATGACCATCTTATCCGTGGTCAAGGCCTTATGGGCCGGTTGTATGGCTGTGTACCTCCCCTACACCATGCTTCACAAATGGTATCCTTACAGATGTTCCATCAATTGCATATACCCTTTCTGGGCCTTCTCACCCTTTGGCCTTTCTTAGCCCCACTCTGGGCCCTCAAACCCTGCCAGAGCTGGGACCCAGGTGAGCCCTCAGTGGAGGGCTCTCAAGGCTCTATATCCCATTCTGGGTCCCCATGAACCTCCTCCATCCCCTTAGTTCCTACCCAAACCTCCAGACTGCTCTAGATGTTATTCTTCTTGCTGGCATTCAGGAGCTGCAGCCTTCCTGCTGGGTGATGTTCCTTTACCAGCTCCAAAGATATTACTACAGGCCATGGTCTCAGGGTCTGGGCTTATACCCTGTCTAAGCCCAGCCCTCCTTCTATCAGATGACTCCTTTCCTTAGGCCTAGCCTCACCTGCCAACTCCCTGGGTCAGCTGACTCTGCAATTAGCTCTGAACCCCACCTGCCCATGGCTCTACAGGCTGACAGACCTCTTAAAGTGGCAGGCACCCCAAGTGCCCTGCCATAAATGGCAGATTTAATTCACTAAACTCCCAGATTTGTGTCTGATAATGGATCTAGTAGGGTCCTTTGCTATTTTTATATCCTCACCACAAAAATGAGACCCCGACTTTGTGTGCAGTAAAGTCCTTCTGAATCCCAAGACCTACGTATATAAGACGCTGTTCTCGTTAGCTAGGCTAGAATTGATCTATTGCAACATATAATGTGTGTCATGAATCTGATTTCTTTCTCTGTTCCTGAAATGTCTGAAGGCATATCCCATCCTTATCTGGGCTTGGGGAATTATTTTTCCATGGGCTTTTTTTCCTTCATGGCTTGACTGTGAACAGACACCAATAGCATTTGTTACTAGAGATCTGAAATTGACCTGTGTCATGTAACTGTGACTGATTGTTTGTGTCATGTGATATTGTTTCTTTCCTTGGTTAGATGAATGTAAGTCCCATAAAAAAGAAGACAGGGAAAATAGCTACAGGACCTTAAAGCAGTGGTTCTCAGCCCTTTTTGTACCAGGGCCCATTTGTAAACATTGATGGTCAGTCCAAACCCAGTGCCCCTCACTCCTGACCTGCTGCCCCCTACCCTTAGGCCCCAGCCCCACAGTGTGTGGGGTAGGGGGTGGGTGTATGGAGCAGGAGGAGCCCCAAGCAACCTGGCAGGATGGAGCTCTGCCAGTCTGCAAGGCAAAACCAGAGTTTCCCATGTTTTTCTTCTTTAAAGGAGAGCCCATTTTTAAAGTTTGATCCATTTCTAAAGTTTGTTGGTGATTCTTTCATTTATTCTTGCGACCCACTTTTGGGTTATGACTCACAAGTTGAGAAATGCTGCCTTACTCACTTCCCTCTGGGAAACACTGAGTAGAGCATAGAGTATGTTCCTGAGTCTTTGAGTCCAATCCACTGCCATTCAGGTAGCCACATTTTATAATCCCTTTCATAAAACTATCATACTGCATCTTAAAAGAAGCTAGGTTTTTTGCCCCCACTAGTACCTTTGGAAGTCTATTCCAGAACTTTTCTTCTCCAATAATTAGGTACCTTCTGGTTTGCACGCTATATTTATTTGTGGCTAGTTTATATCTACCTTTTCTTGTGCTAATGCTTCCCGTTAGCTTAAACAATTCTTTCCCTTTCATTGTGTTGACCTCACTAATGAATTTTGGCAGGGTTAATGAATTATAGTCCGTACCTCATATCTCCTCAGCCTTCATTTTGCTAGCGTAAAGAAGCCAAGCGCTTTTAGCCTCCTCTCCTAAATTGGCTCTTCATTCCTCTGATAATCCTACCAGTCCTTTTCTGCATTTGTCTGAGTTTCGAATCTTTCTTGATCATGGCTAAAAAGAACTTTATGCAGCATTCCAGATGGGGATTCAAAAGGGCCTTGTATAATGGCATTAATATTTCCTTATCTCTGCCAGAAATACTTTTCCTGATGCATCCTGGGATTGCATTAGCTTTTTACCTGGCCATACCACATTTGCAATGCATAGTTAATGCTGTGATCAACTAGTAAGCCTAGGACCTTCTCCTCATAAGTAATTTCCAACTGATCAGCTTCCAGTCTTTAGCAGAAATTCTTGGTAGTCCTCATGTGCATCGCCTTACATGTTGTACTGTTTAATTTAATTCCATTTATATTAGGCTAGCCCTAGGGTCATCTACTTCTTTCTGTATTATACCCAGATCCTCCTCTTTGTTGGAAGTGCCTTCCAACCTTGTCTTATCAGCAATTTTCATAAACTCATTACAGTCTTTTTTTTATTGCCAACATCGTTAATGAATATATTAAATAAGATTTCCAAGATCAATCCTTGATGAACTCTAGTGACCTTGGAGTTACCTCCTCCTAGCCTGCTACTTCTGCTTTTAATGCTACCTATAGCAAGAGAGAGCTGGAATTTTCTTTTTATAGTAATTTTTAAAAAAGAAATGACATTTTATAGAACCAAAACTATTTGTAAATTCAGGTCTAATCAAATAAACCGTTCTTGTTGCAAATAATGGCAGAGTGTATTTAAAAAATGTCAGAACACTTCACTTGGTCATTGTTAAATGATGGGCTTTGTTTTGGAAATGCTGAAACATTTTAATGTTTTTAAAAGAAACCTCACTTCCAAATGACATTTTTAATTAAAAATTGACCTACATTTAAAAAGTTTAAAAATTATTGAACAACCCAAAAATAAAATAAACTGTTTTGTGTTGAGTTGAACAAAATATCTTGATTGTCCAAAATTACTTTTTTTAGTAATTTTGGACAATCAGTTTTTGCCAAAAGGATCCTCAACATTTCTTTTTGGTTTGACCTGACCAATTAATTTTTTAAATTTTTTGACTCAGTGGCCAGAATGAAAAATCATGACATGCTTTACCCTGTCCCTTTCCCACCTTTCGATTTTGTACTGAGCTTGCCCAGCTTGATTAATGCTTACCCATGCAGCATTATACCAAATAGTTTGCTGAATTGGATAGATTAGATTTACAACCCTTGCTTTGTCTCCCTATCCTCACTGCACAGCAACTCCACATGTTCTGTCCTGGCTGTCTTTTGAGTTATCTAGCTATTTGTTTTAATTTCCTGTGCAAGGTCTAATGTGGCTTGCCTTTACTTCCTGACCTCTATGGCATGGCTGACCTTACTGAATAGGTTTTGCCCTCCGCACCCATTTCTTGTTTGTTGTCATGGTGTGTGGTAGCATAGTAATTAAGGTGTTTTACTAGAGCTCTGAAAGAATAAGTTCAAGCCTTGCTCTGGACTTATGCCAAAGGCTTCCTCCCAGTTGTAAATGGGTACCTGGTCATGTGGACTGAGATGTCAAAGGTGGCCATGTCATTGCCTTTTTTGATGGACATGATCTTCAAAGCACAAAAGAAATCCATTCCCATGTGGAGAAAAGGTAGCAGAAGGGCTGGTAAGCTCTCTTGGCTTAGTAGGGATATCATGGTCCTTTTGAAAAAGAAGAAAGAGGCATACAAACAATGGAAGCTTGAGACAGTCCCCAAGGAGGACTATACAACAGTGACCCACACTTGTAGGGAGCAGATTAGAAAGGCTAAAGTGGTGATGGAATTTAAACTAGCAACAGAAATCAAGGACAATAAGAAGTCTTTCTTTAGGTAAGTAGAGAACAGAAGGAAAACAAATGGAAGCATGGGACCATTGATTAACAACTCAGGGCACGTGGTTACCAACACTAAGGAGAAAACTGAACTCCTGAATGACTGCTTTACTTCAGTATTTTACCAAACTAAGGGGAAAATCAGACTAGGTAAGGTTTAGAATGGGCATGGAGGGAATGACTGCCTTCCTACTGTTGGAGTTGAGCTGGTGCATGATCAGTTACAAAAGTTAGATATTTATAATTCAGCCCTGCTGAATTAACTTCATCTGAAAGTGCTGAAGAAGCTGGCCAGTCGTAGCAGGACCTCTGGCGAAACTTTTCCAAAACTTGTGGTGCTCAGGGGAAGTCCCTGAAGACTGGAAGAGGGCCAATATTGTGCCCATCTTCAAGAAGGGGAGGAGAGAGGACCCAGGCAACCCAGTTGGCCTAACTTCTATCCCAGGGAAAATCCTGGAAAAATCGATTAAGGAGTCTGTGTGCAATATGCTTGCAGAAGGTAGGATTCTGAACAACAGCCAGCATGGCTTTGTTGCCGGCAAGTCTTGTCTTACCAATCTCATCGCCTTCTATGACCAGGTAATTCGCCACCTGCATAAGAGAGAGGAGGTTGACATTGTATATCTAGACTTCCAAAAGGCCTTTGATCTGGTATCCCATGGTGTTCTTATGGGAAAATTGGAGAATTGTGGGCTTAACTGTGTGACAGTTAGGTGGGTAGGAAGCTGGCTGTGGGGTAGGACCCAGAGAGGTCTGATGAACAGCTCCATGTCATCCTGGTGAGAAGTGGCCAGTGGTGTTCCTCAGGGGTCTATGCTTGCTCTTGTGCTTTTCCACATCTTTATCAATGATTTGGATGTAGGGATGAAGAGATCACTGGCCAAGTTCGGAGATGACACCAGGTTATGGGGGAGCACAGTTATGCTTGAAAATAGGCAGATACAGGCAATCTAGACAGGCTAGCAAGTTGGGCAGATCAAAACCAGATGAAGTTCAACACTGAAAAGTGTTAAGTGCTCCATTTGGGGATGAACAATCCCCAACGTACTTACAGGCTCAGTGGCACCCTACTGACTAGCACCATGACTGAAAGGGAGCTAGGGATAATAATAGACCACAGGATGAACATGAGCCGTCAGTGCGATGCTGTAGCTAGCAAGGCAAACAATACTCTGTCATGCATCAACCGATGCATCTCAAGCAAAACCAGGGAAGTGATTCTTCCGCTTTACTCAGCATTGGTGAGATTGCAGCTGGAGTACTGCGTCCAGTTCTGGGTGCCGCACTTCAAAAAGGACATGGGAAAGCTTGAAAGAGTCCAGAAAAGAGCCACCTATATGACCAGACTTGCAAGGCAAGCCATACGAGGAAAGGCTGAGGGACTTGGGCCTCTTCAGCCTAAAAAGGAGAAGGCTGAGAGCGGACTTGGTAGCAGTTTACCACTACATCAGGGGAATACATCAAGGGCTCAGTGAACATCTGTTCACCAGGGGACCCTTGGGGAAAACCAGGAGTAATGGCCACAAACTCCTGGAAGGCCGTTTCAGGTTTAACACTAGGAAAAACTTTACAGTCCAGGTGTCCAGACCGTGGAATAAACTCCCTCCAGAGGTGGTGCAATCGCTTGCCCTGGAAATCTTCAAGAGGAGACTGGACGGTCACCTTGCTGGCATCACCTGACCCCAGTTGTCTTTTCTGACGGGGAACAGGGGATGGGGACTGGAGGTCCCTTTTCAGCCCCTTATAAAACTATGAATCTATGCTGGATTCAGAAACTGGTGTGCCTTAACTATGTTAGCCCAGTGGTTTCAGTAGACCTTGACCTTGTCTGCTCTCTTCTTATTCCTAATGACCTTCCTGAGGTGATCATTCATCCAGTTGGGGTCAGGAGCTCTTCCCTACAAGGATTCCCTGTGCTCAAGATACAAATTCTAGATCATTTTTACATATCCAGCTCAAAGAAATTCTAGGCTTCTTCTGCATTCATGCCTCCAGGACCTCACTCTAGTTGACTTCACTTAGCTTATTCAAGTTTGTTTAACAAAATCCTTGGTTAAAGACCTCTCCTTCCAGTACTGTAACTAAAGCAGGGTTTCTGGGGTAGCAGCCCCAGATGATGACATGGGAGGGTGAGGGGCAGGAAATAGCAGCTGCTGTCTGGCCACACAACTGTGTCAGCCATTGCATGCATTGCAGCTACCCTGGGAGCCTATCTGATTTGTCAGGCCTCTCTCTCCTTCAGGTTAGTTTAAACTGAGTAAACCTGTGGCCAGTTAGTTCAAGGTTTGTTTCCCATGGCTACCTGTTCTCTACTGGCCTCATGCTACCAGGTTCCTGGCTGGGTACAGAGCCTGAATATGTAGTGTTTTCTCAGCACATTCACAAGAGTAATTGTGTGCTTAGGACGACTTGCAAAGGGGCAAGCAGAGCCTTGTCTGTCTAATTTACCAGCCTATTTATAGTGTGTTTTACACTATCATTAAGACTAGAATGTTGTTGGAGACCAAACACAAACAGGGTACAAACATGGCTGGAGGAAATGAATCTTTAATTGCTGGCAATATTCATGGTACATGCTTTGCAGCTTGTACATGTCTGCCTACTGTGTCCAGAGACAGTGAGAACAAGTCTTGTCACTCCATTTTGGTCACCCACCAGCATTCCCTGTGTTCATCATGGGCAGGAGTCTGTTTCCATATTTCTTCCTCTGACTTTTTCCCCCTTTCATCTCGCATGTGGAGAGGGCCCTGCCTCCTTAACTCTCACCAGGAAAGAATACTTTTATTATCCTGCCTGATGTTCTCTCCTAATGCATCCTATTAGAAAAGTGCAGTCCCCATTGCCTTTGAAACATGTTGTGGCCTTTTTAGCATCTGTTCTTTCTTTTTTTGTTTCCAGAGTGGGTGTTTGTGGGCCTGATAATCATGGGGGCTTTCCTGTTCTTCCTCCTGATTGGGATCTGCTGGTGCCAGTGCTGTCCCCATAGCTGTTGCTGCTATGTTCGTTGCCCCTGCTGTCCGGATTCCTGCTGCTGTCCACGGGCATGTGAGTGACCAGATCCAGCACTGACCAAATGAAGAAACCTCCCCCCATATCACTTCTACTCTGTAGAAGAACAGGAGGAAAAACTGTTAACATTCCCCACACACTGTCCTGCTTGACAGAAAAGCCAGTTATTAAGAGTGAAGCACCTGACTACTTAAATGGTTGAGTGCTCTGAATTAATTAAGAATGTAATTTCCAGAGCCCTCCTATCAGTGAGGTGCTGGCAACCGTGTCTGTTCCTCTTAAGTGTGAAATCCCACCTCCCAAGGTCCCAGTCCTGTCCGTTTGATAGAAAGCGTTGGGACTACAAGCAGAGTACACTAGGGGAGGCCACGTCCCTGCAGTGCAAAGTAGGTACACACTAGAGTTTTGCAAAACACCTGCAACAAAGCCAGGTTCCATTCTAAAGTCATGCTGAGATCCCACAAGCCTTTTGAGTAAGCTTGCTACTTGAAATACTTAGTCTGGTCTTCAAAGTGAACTGATACAAAGCCAAGTCAGAAATCCAGTGCATCCCTTCTTTATAAGCTGAATGCCCTCCATTATGCAGATTGATGGGAGTGTTCAGCTGAGAAATAACTTTCTAGATACTCCATTTAGGAAGGAACCTACTGGCTCTTGTGGATTCATTCATGATGCCACAGATTGCTGCTAGGGAGGCAGTCACTGTTATCAGAGCAGCAGCAGGGGTACTGTTGGAGAGTCTACTGGCAGGGCATGGCAGGTGATTCATTGCTAATTCTTGCTCTCTTTTCAGTGTATGAAGCAGGCAAGGCTGCCAAGGCTGGATACCCATCTGCTGTCACTTCCATCCCAGGTCCTTACTACATCCCCACTGTGCCAGTAGCTGGTATCCCATCCCCTGCTGTGCTGATGGAGAAGTCGCATCCCCCTCCCCTAGCCCCAAATGACTCCAGTGGAGGAAGCCAAAATGGTAATTTACAACTTGTCTTTCCTGGGACCTAATCAGAACAGAGTCCTTGGTGGGAGCCCAACTGGAGGGGGAGGGTTAGTTTATTTAGAGAACAATGCTATCTGAACTTAGATCTAAGAAACTAACTTTTTATCCTGGTTCTGACACAGTCATGCTTTAGGGTAGGGATTAGATCTGGCCCTCAGGGCTTCTTAAAGGCCAGGTGACTCACTGCTGGTAGCAGGACAGCAGCTGCTGTTGGCATGGCTCTGGAACTCAGGGTGTGAATGCTGTCTCCACTTTTCCTCATTTTTCTCCTACTATTAATTTGAGTTGTCCCCATATTTGTTGGTGGGCAAGGGCAAAGGGGTGAGTGGCAGCAGCATCCTCCCCTGGCTTCTGGAGTTGCGCCAGTGCAGCAGTTCCAGCAATTGCTCTGACAAAGCTTGCAGGTCACAGTTTAAAAGGCCACGAGCTGAACAGCCCTGCTGTAGGGCAAGTCTTTCAGTGTCTATGTCTGTGCCCTATTAATGCTAGATAGTGGAGAATGAGATGCTCCATGCTGGCTCCAAGCATGCTACCTTCAGAGCCAAAAGCAATAAGCTACTTCAGGGTGGTGCTGCACATGGGCCAAGAAGCTCTTTTTGGCACATGTTCACTGGCTACACTACATCCCGTTTGGGAGGGAGGATGTGTGGAGGGCATGCCTTGGTAAGCAGCTTCCTGTCTTGTCACTGAGCAGTATGCAGGCACCCTAGCCACTTTGTAGCTCAGCACCTACATCTGTAAAATGGGAATCACCACGGTCTCCAAAGGTAAACGGTTGTATGGCTCAGACTACTCCTTTCCCTTAACCATGTATTCAGACATACATGCGCAGACCCAGTCTCTTGCCTCCACACCCAAAAGTCTAGCATTTATCAGCTCCCATCTCCCAGAATGTAGTTTACAGGATGGAGAGCACAGCAACAGAAATTCTGATATAGTCAGTTCTCAGGTCATGCAGGACTTTAAAGATGAGGATCATGAGCTTGAATTTAGATATGGGACTGGATCAGCAGCAAGTTTATAGCATCTCTTTATTCTGTCTATTCTACCAAGCTTAGAGTTGCTACACCCACTATTGAAAGTCACTTCTGGAGAACAGCACAGCAGCTGCTTCTCAGCACACTGCAACACTACATGACAATTTAGGATGACACATGGAAAAGAGGCCTGTTGTCATTTAAAACTGCAGGATGCATTTGAGGAGGAGGATTGTAAGCAGCAGTTCTCAAATGCTAAATGTTATCATGATGTCATATTACAATGATGCCACTGAAAAGGCAATTAACCAGTTCACACAGGGATAGAGATTTCTTAATAGACCTCTACTGCTTTTTCCCCTTATCAGTGTACATACCTTTTTGGAACCATCAGAAACGTCACCTTCAATAACCTGTACATTTCTCTGCCCAAATCAAAACATAAAATGAGCTGATGAAGCATAGTTTCATCACTGACAAAAACAGCTAGAGCACAGTGCTTAGAATTAGAAATAAATCAGGCACCAACCCAAAGCAGAAGCATTCCCATTAAAAAATCATTGTCAGAACACATTGGGCACCAGCTCAGTACCTAATTTTTCCTGTAAAATGTTACTGAATGTAGAATGCTGCACTGGTCAGGGGCAGTGGCCCTGGGAGCACCGGGGGTTGCTTAAGAATCAGGGAGCAGAGCCTTCATCCAAAAAAGTCAATGCATGCTTTCAAAAGTTTCACTGCACACTCTTGTGATAGAACAACTGGTTTTCAGCCCTCTCCCAGCCTCTTCAAAAGAAATTAGAGCTTTATGAGACTCCAGCTTTTTGACATGGTAGAAGTGCCTGCTTAAAAATTGCCAGCTGGAAACATTTTAAAGGTGAACAAAAAGGCTCTTTACTTTTAAGCCCCTGCTTGATTTCAAAGATTTTGCTCATATATGATGAAGGACAGTAGAAGGTCTATTATTATTACAATTAATTATTGATATTGTAACTTGTCTTGCAACAGTGCCTAGTCATTGGTCAGGACCTGCTTATGCTAGGGACTGTGCAAACACAGGGGCAAAAGATGGCATCTTCCCCAAAGAGCTTGCAGGTTTAGAAGAGGTTAAAAAGAAGAGACCTACAGGGTAGAATGATACCGTATCCCATTTTGTAGACAAACAGACTGAGGCATGGAAAAGTTAAACTGGTTGTCCCAGGTGACGCAGTGAGCCAGCAATTGAATAAGGAATGGGATCGAAGAAAGATACCTTATCTTATGCTGTAACCAATAGCCCATACTGTATCACTCTGAACAGAGCAAGACTGAATTCTTCATACTGCCCCAAGTGGGCAGGGAAAGGGTATATTCCTGTTGATTTGGTGTGTGATCTTAGGTAAGCTTCTTAACTTGAACTTCCTTGTGCCTTAGTTTCCCTATCTTTAAAGTTGGTACAGAAATAGACTTTACAAAAAAGGATTTATATGAGGCTTTAGTACTTTAGGACTGTGCAAAAACCCCAATAAAAGAGTCGGTAAGCGGAGGACTTGACATGTTTGAAGTACAATTTGCTGAGTCAGCCTCATAGAAACTATCTGGAATGAAAAATATTTTCTGTGTTTCTCCTGAACATCTTAACAAACATAATTCCAGTATTGATTTATGGATGTTTACAGAGTTAGCCAGAAAATTAATTTCCCTTTTAAAGTGCTGTAGTAAGTCAAGCAAGAAGTTTATTAAGGCTGGCTAATTTCTTATCAATTTGAGGAGCTATAGATATTACCCAAATTGATATTTGGCACAACTACAGAATGAGTCATGGCTCTGGGAAGTGCAACGTAAGATGAAGCCTGGAAACCCCCAGTTTGAATTTTACAAAGGTCGTCAAAGACTTGGTGTCATTCCGAAATGAGGGCCATAAGGTGGTGGATTTCACCCACTTCATAAAATCCTAGAGTAGTAGGGCTGGAAGGGACCTTCAGAGGTCTTCTAGTCCAACCCCCTATCTGAGGCAGGATCATCCCTATCCAAACCATCCCATACAGATCCATTGTCTAATCTCTTAGCACAACTACATAGCCAACCCTGTCACAACACAAAAAAGGTAAAGCTGGGGTTCATAGACATGTCAGAAAAAGCATCAATAATTGGCTCCTTCGCTGACACTTCACTCCAGAATTCAGGCCCAGTGGTAGGGCAGAGTTGGAAAACTTGCTTCGGTTGTACCTGTTATGTCAGTTCAACAGAAGGCTTCAGTTTCTAGAGCTGTCAATCTAACCCCTTTTCCCGGAACTAAATCCACTTAGAAAGATGTAACAAAAAAGCCCTGGAACGCAGGGGGAGCATCTCTTGTGAATTGTGTAAATTACAGTATTCATTTAGAGTCATTAAATGCACACTTTATTGTGATAATAGAGCACAATAAAGCAACAGAATTCTAATCTTCCATTGGCTGAGTGTTTTAGTGGCAAACTGAAAATGGTATTTTAAAGAGCTCTGTTACCTCTTAAGCATCTAATTACCTGTACTATGTACACATGCACAAGAGCATAATTTAATATTTAGTTATTTACTTTACAAAAGATCATAATTTAATATTTAGAATTCTGTACTTTACAAATGGACAGTAACATACTCATATCCCAAAGCACTTCACAGAGTAATTATGAGAATCAATCCACCTGCTGCCACTGTAACTATTTCTAAAATGGGATTTGCCTACTATTTACCAATACACAGTGACACTGGACTTCAGTTTAAGATAGAAAGTG
This sequence comes from Caiman crocodilus, assembly GCA_030014935.1. NCBI lineage: Eukaryota > Metazoa > Chordata > Crocodylia > Alligatoridae > Caiman > Caiman crocodilus. Next base: position 12,942,776 of record JAGPOW010003316.1, read on the forward strand.
ACTTGGAATCTCTTTGCCAAATAAAGCTAAATCCAGCTTGTGCATGTTGAGCAATACGCTTTAGAATAAAAATCACCACATCAGGTAATACAGTAAAGCTTTTAAACCAGTGCTGTTTAAAATCATAATATAGATGGATGTGTCTGTTGGGTGCACAACCAATGAGAGAGTATGGTAAATCCAAACCAAATGCCCTGCTCAGTTCTAGTGCTAGATTACCAAACTTTTCAGACTGGTCAAACCTCTTCTTATTTCCTTGAGCATTTCCCTTGCCAGGATGGGTGTTGGATTTGTATTCTTCAAACTCTTTGAAGACCTGGGTATTGTAATTGTTCAGATGCTGAGTTCATAAGGAGGAGAGGAAGTGCACAAAAATCCCTCCTTACAATGTGTTCTGTACAAATGCCTCTCAGTTATGGTCTCCATGCTCATTTCTGCAAGAGTGTGGGGATTTGTTGCAGAGAAGGGACAGAGCCAAGGAGTTGTTCAGATGGAAAAGGAGGCTGTATGCCCCCAAAAGCAAAGTGATAACACTCCCCCTGTTTGTGAAGTAACTGGGAGCCAGCTGCTTACTATATATAGCTCAGCACTGTATTTTGTACAAGATACAGTAAGTACAGAATGCAGCAACAAGCAGTTTTAGAGGAACTCAGTTGCAAAGATCAGCCCAGTTATAAGGTCCTCCTATTAACTCATCATTGAATTCTATATGCAGTCATTTTTTCTCAAACTTCTGACACATTGGGACATATTTTCCAGTCTATATGTGTAGAACTTGCAAGGAACAGTGGGAGAAAGCTTTTGAGAGCCACTGGCAGCTCCCTGACCTCTCCATCTGGCTCCAGGCCAGGTCAGAGCTGCTTAGAAGCTAATCCCACTGGCCTTTCTGTGAGTGGAGTATTGGATATGGCAGAAGTGCATTCTGCCATGATCAGTCCCATACAAGAGGTCCTTTCCTGAGGGCTTGCAACTATTAGGAGGCCTCTGGATCTATGGGAAGTCTGTTCCTTTTTTTCTTGTGAGAGCCTGGATGGTTAGATTAACCTTGTCTCAGTGATATTTTGTTGTTGTACTTTCTCGTCTCTTCTAAACACATTTTGGTTCTGCTTCAGACTTTATAAGCAGCAAACCGCTCAGCCTCATATGAAGATGCTTTTAATTTCTGAGGCAAAGACAGTGTTACTGACTTCTGTGCTTTCAAAGAGCTTGTGTACAGCTACAGAAATTGGGTTGTCTAAGTTAAAAGTCTCTTTGTCGCTCACAAGGTCTGTCTTCTGAGTGCTTTCTTCTTCTCCCCACAGTCCGCAAGGGGTACAGGATCCAGGCCGACAAGGAGAGGGACTCCATGAAGGTGCTGTACTACGTTGAGAAAGAACTGGCTCAGTTTGACCCAGCTAGGAGGATGCGAGAGCGATGTGAGAAATAGGCATTGTTTGACTCTTCTCAGAGATGAAATTACATTAATAGACACTAGAAATTCATGATTTAAGTTCTACAAACAACTTGATCTCAGAGCTGCTGACTCTACTTTTCTCAAATGTAGGATTCCTAGATTTAAGCTAAGCCCATTTTAGCCACTAAAAGTGAGGCCTGATTTTCAGAACTGCTGCTAGTGCTTACCTACCAGTGCTCACTGAAGTCAGTGGAAGCTTCTGGATATTCAAAGCATTTGAAAAATTAGCCTTTTATTCAAGTGTCTAGATAAGACACTTTTTCCACCTTTTTTCTTTTTCTTTTCTTTTTTTTTAAAATCTGGGCCCATTCTCATGTTTAGGATACAACTGGAGATCCAGGCCCGTTCTCATAGATAGGATGCAACTGGAGGTGTGAGTCTGAGACCATGTCTCACTATAAGAGATTTGTTACAGACCTATATTATTTCCTGAAGGCACAGAGCCACCATGCTGTAAAACAATTATATATTGTTGTGGGCTACAGCCATGGGAAATGTCATTTGGACTGAGTACTGCTTTGCTAATAGAATGGACATGAGATGGTAAGTTTGCTTTCTGAATCTGTCAGGAGTCATTGATTCTTGCTGTCTCTCTGGAGACAGCTGGGGACGCTGGGCCATCTGGGACAGGTCAGAAGCAGCTTGTGTATTAGCATTTACTGTCTGACAGGTGAGAGGTTGCATTCATATTGCTAGCATCATGCCATGGCAGTGGAACTATCACAGGTGAAGGGGTTGGTTGTGAAGAGGCTGAGGATGGAAAGGATGCAGGTTCAGAACTAAGATTATTTGTGGAACTTTAATTCTTTATTTGCCAACCTACAAACTTCCTTTTTGTAAACATTACCCTTAACCTATGAATATGAGTGACAGCAGCAAGCCCTCAGAAATGATCTTTCCAGGTTGGGACTGTGGTATATTGGTAGGGCAATGGATGTGGGGTATGGGTGAAGCTTGCAACTCATTTCCCTATACCAAACCTCTTCTATGTCCAGAAGACTTCAGTTGGTGGGTATGACAGGCATCTAGCCTGGGTTCCACTGGTGGCATCCATCATTTCCTAGATTCCTAGTGAGCTGCGCTTATGCCTCTCTTTGTTCATTATTTGTCCTCTGCAATGTGCTGCGCGCTGGGTTTTATGGGCCTGCTTCATTAAGAGGGAGGCCTTTAGTTTTAGTTTCCAGGATTTCATTTGGCTAGTGAGATGCATGGCTTCTCCCATATTTGAGGCTGCACTTGCCAACCCAGGATTCAGACAGGCTGGTGCAAAGTATCAGCCTACATTAAAAATGAATAAATACAACCCAGACCCCTCAATATTGCATGTGAAAAAGCCAAGAAAGACAAACGGCCTTGCAATGACTTCTGACCCAATGCCATGAGGAGTCCTGGCATTCCAAGGTATTTAGCACAGATGATATTTAAAAAAAAAACAACCCTGTAGCTTTTATTATTAGCATATGCACTGAGCTTGTCCAACCTGCAGACATTTGTACAGGGATGAATTTAGAACCTGACAGTCACAGACGTGACTCAATCAGTGGAGGTAAAGGTTGAGGGAATGGCATTAATCACAGCTTTGTGCAGATTAGGAGAAACTAAAAAATTACATATCGTTCTAAAACAGTCATCAGAACTAAGCTTGTTGCCATTTCCACCCACAAAATCTACTATAAAAAGACTGTCTCCAGATTGGAATGTCAGGAATCCAGATGTCATTGCTCCTGACGGAGTGGAGATTGACAGCCACTCAGCAGACTGGAGGTGGAAGGGAGAGTCCAAATCATTTTTGAGGGGGCTGATTTTGCTTTAGCTTGACTGGTCAGACCAAGTCTAGAGCCACTCTTGTCTCACACGGGGGAGGGAGAAGGAGCAGGGAGGGAGTGTTGCACTCTTGTTATACAAAGCAGAACACCCAGCCAGGGTGGAGATGGGCAAGGACCCCACGCCAGGGGCATTCTCCAAATTGTTCTGAGATATGATCCATATTCCATTAGGATCCACATGCTGAGGAGAAAAGGAGTAGGCAGGGGCTTTGAGAGAGGGTTTGGAGACTGATTCTGTTTATTATGGTAGGGAGGTTTAGCTTCTTTCAGCCCCATCATGATCTCACTGTCTTCTCAGACACTTGTCTCATCCGTGATGTGCATCTGTGTGTCTGCCTGGTTTCCTGCAGATAACAACACCATCTCTGAGCTCAGCTCCCTGCACGAGGATGACTTGAATTTCTGTCAGCCTTACCGCCAGGTGCGAAGGAAGCCACTTCCTCCGGCAGGGGACCTGGATGGTGATGCAGAGTACTGGGCAGGGGTGATTGGTGGAGGTGGCACCTCAAGGTCGCAGGCTGTCTCCGATTACAGGGAGGAGAGGGACAGCTTCCGGCACAGGTGAGTGCTGTGCTTAAGAGGCCGGTAACCTAGCTGGAAAAAGGGGAAGGAAGAAAGGTTCGAGACACTGGACCTTCCTTTGGTTCTGTGTCTGCCTGGCAAAGCAGGATTGATCTGGTTCTCACAACTCTGATAAGCTGATCCTCCTGGATGAAACCAAACACCTTCCCCTTTCTGTGTGTGAGAGAATTTGATATTAAATATGTGGCAGAAATGTCACCGTGGGTGCCCCTCTCCAGGAACCTCTCTCTGTGCCAGCCCGAGAGGCTGCTGTTGAATCCCTCAGGGCGGGGATCTCCCTTCCTGTTTGCATGACAAAAGCCTGGGCCTGGGAGGGGATGCTCTGGTCACCTGGGCAGGGGAAAAGACGGCCCTGCGCGCGGCCCAGGTAGCCAAAGATGCTTGGGAAATGGGTCGGCTTGTGACCAGTTTCAGCAGTTTCGATTGGATCAGGCTGCTGAGGTCAGAGAGGGGATAAAAGGCCCTGATCCAAGAAGAAGAGCAGGCATTAGCCATTAGCCATGCGGTCATCCAGGTGAACCTGAACCGGGCTCTCTCTGCATGCTCTAAGAGTAATCTGCCTCCAGAGGGAAACACCAACTACC
>JAGPOW010003316.1:12947320-12973589 GCA_030014935.1 Caiman crocodilus
CTTGGGGAAAGTAGCCCAAGTGCCTGTATTGGGTCTAGGACCCAGTGGATGATCAGGCCTGTGTTTTCCAAGGTGCACAGAGCCAGAAGTAAGTCCAGACCCTTGGATGGTGGCAGTGGAAACCCCAGGCTAGTGGGTGTGCTCTAGGGAAGGGGCTGGCCGGACGGGAGGCACCCCAGGGAGGCACGCGGAGCCTGGAAGGTGGTCGGGTGCAGGGAGGTGGGCGGCTCAATGCGGGAGCACCCCCTACTGGCCTGCCACAAAATATTTGATGATAATGTATAAAGCCAAGAAATCCATCTGCTGTTCTCCTGGCATGGTGGGGCTTCTAGGAATTGCACTGCCTCTTTACTGTGAGTGCAATAAGTGCCCAGTGCACATGAACAGAAACCACTCCCAGTCCTGGTCCAAGGGCCTTGCCCGCTGGTCCCTAGAGTACAGTATAATTCACACCGTCATACCCTGGGAATTTCCCCACAGTATCAGCACCTCAGTCTTTTATATCTCAAGGGCAACATTGGGATACCTCTCCCCAGATGAGCTATAAATGTGGTGTGTGACACATTATTCACTTAAAAGTTGCTGCAGTGCAAGAAAATAACATGTTTCTTCCTCTTAGCCCCAGTAGGAGGTCACATGCTGCATCTCATGTTTTCTCTCTCCTGCAGCCAGCAGAAATCAAAATCGGAAATGCTGTCGAGGAAGAGCTTCTCTGTGGGAGTACCAGCTGTCTCCATGGATGAGCTCGCGGCCTTCGCAGAATCCTACAGCCAGCGCACCCGGCGGACAGACGGCCAGGAGTCCCGGCGCTTTGAGAGGTCGGAGTCCCGAGGGGGGCGAGGTGGAGCAGTGCAGCACCAGGACACTACCTCAGAGGAGTACTACAGCAAGCGTAGGGGGAACCGAGAGCCACTGACAGACTCGGATCGAGGCTGGTCTTACAGCCCACCCAGGAGACGGGCTCATGATGAGAAGCACCTGCCTCGGCTGGTGAGCCGGACACCTGGAGGGAGCCAGAAGTACGACCACTCCTACCTCAGCAGTGTCCTGGAGAGGAAGTCACGGAGCTATGATGAGAGTGGTGAACACAGCGAGACTCCCTCAAAGCTGAGCTCGCAGCCCAGCCAGAGGGGGGGAACATACTATGCCTGGTCACCACCATCCACCTACAAAGCAGGGCAACAGCAACAGCCGCCACAGCAGGAAGAAGGGGAGGACACCCTGCCTCCATACAGTGAGAGGGAGCTGAGCCGGGGCCCTTCATACAGGAGCAGGGACCAGGCCTACCTCAATGCCTCAGACAAGAAGAGGAAAAAGGAGCCCAAGAAAACAGTGAGGCCATGTCTGATGCTCCTGGTCCAAACAGGCTGAGAGCAGGGATTACCAGGCAGGGGATTCTGTCTAGAGCCTGGGGCCAAGGGGGATTCCCCAGGAAAGGGATGGAGTTTGGCATCATGGTGGGGAAATGCCAGGTAGGGGATAACACGTGAGGCAATGCATCAGAAGGTGGTCCCTTAAGGCGATCACACTGTAGGAAGGCAGGGATTGACAGCTCTGAGCTCTAGTCAGTCATACTGGAGTAGCGTGGGAGGAAAGAGTAACTCTTGTTTAACTCATGATTTGATGGTTTCATTTTCCTCTGTCTTTCCTTCAGAATGATTTTCCAACCAGGATGTCCCTTGTGGTTTGATGCTACCATGGAAGAGTTGTGTTGATGGACTGGATACCATGAGCTGGCTGCAGGGACGAGATACACAGCCATGAGCCACGAGGAACCTTTGCAGCCACCAACTGTGGACACTGTTTCAGTTGTGCGTATCGTCAGAGGAGCAGAAGCCTTCTTTAGAGATGGACTCTGACCAGCAGCACTCACCCCACTGACCCTGGAGGAGTATGCCAGGAAAATAAATAAGGACAGGGCTCTGTTTGGTATTCTCGTCCCCAGAGTCCTCTCTGTCGCACACTGGAAGGCAGCTGTGTCCATACTTCTTATCCCAAAAGGTCTGAACTGCAAGCAGGGTTGTCTTTGGGTCTCTCACCCAGAATGCCCTATCCCATGTTAAGAGCAGGCTGTCACTCTCCCTTACTGTTTCCTCTGTCCTGTATTTAGAGAGAAGCTCTCTCTGTACCTCTCACACTCAGAGCCTTTGCTGTGTCATGCCAAGAGCTGGGGACTACCTCCCCTTCCCCCAAGCTGACAGAGGGTGTCATTCTAACAGCTGCAGGTGACCTATAGATGACAAGGTCCGTGTTCCCTGAAAATTGTGAAAGGGAATTTGCACCTCTTGGGAATTCTCTAGGAAAACACTGATTTTAATGATGTGCGTGTGAACCGTGGTAAGGGGTGAGCAGGGAGAGAAACAAATGTGGTTGATTTGTTTGATATTTTTCTTCCTATTCATTCAGTGACAGGAGCTGCAAGTGAAATCAATGTACCGTTTTGAAAGTGGATCCAAGTAGATTTTAATGTAATGAGAGCATAACTTGGTGCCCCACCCCCATCGCTGTTTGTTGCAATGAGTTTGTGTTTCCTTGCAGCTGAGCTATGACCATATAAAGCTTCAGCTGGGTTATCTGCTTGATTGTATCCTAACCAGAGCTCATCTCTGTCAGTGGTCTGCTTGTAGTTTCATATCTCCCTGGGTAGGGGTCTTTTGTTTGAAAGAAGAAAGAGAAAATTATGCTAAGAAATAGAAGCCGTGGGTCTTACTTCTATAAGATCAGCATTATTTCCTCCTGGTCAGGTTCCAGGACATCCAGTAGAGCAACAGCGAAACAATTCTGAACACAAGAATATCTGGATGAAATGTGCTTTAAACATGACCCTCTTTCCAGTTACTATCATTTCATCCACTTCAGTCTTGACATGATTTTTGTGGCTCATGTCTGAGGAACAGCTGAATTTAGAAGTGAGCACTTCATGCCATCTGGAAGCATGACATTCCTGCTTTCAAGGGCTAAAATGCAGTCATTACTCACCAAAATCATAATTGAATTCTTGTGGAGGGAGAAAGTAAGATGGAGATCAGGATATGATTTTAAGGTCCAGTATCTTGCCATGTGCTGTGGTAGAAATGAATGGCACCTCACATCAGTAGGAGGGGGAGCTTGTGATGCACAGCCTTCTTTTTACCTCAGAAGCTATTGAGGTGTCTGGCCTTAAATCTGTTGCTAAACCCTCATTAACAATCCCTATTTTGGGCACTGGTGAAGGACTGGACCTCAGACAAACTGATTGTCAGTGTCTGTCTGTTAACGTAGTCACAGTTCCTTGCGACTTACAGACTTACTTTTGGATTTGCACTTTTCTTGCTATATACTTAATCGCCTCCCCCCCATTTCTGCCCCATGCTTCACTGAGAACAATGGAGGTCAGTCTCCAGGGATCTGATGTTGCTGCTACTTTTTGCCATAGCTGGAAATGGGGGCTGTGGACCATGTGCCAGGGAACAGATCTGTTCTCCTTCCTTCCAGGTCCTTGTATTGATAGTATTTTTGTAAATCCCAGTTTGAGGTCTGCCCTAGCAAGAAAGAGATCACTGTGCAAGCACACAGTGTCCAGCTGGATTTGTTCTGTGTTCTTGTTAGAGAGAATAAATGTAAAAAAAAAAAAAAAAGTATTTCCTCCTCTGCTCCTCTTTAGTATATACTCCCAGAAAACCCCCCCCCAACAGCATTTGATCTTCCTACACTCATGCATATTAAATAAGGGCTAGAAGGTCAAAGTTGCTCATCTCACTGTGTCCTTTCTGACATTCCCAGAAGTCATTATGGGTGGTAACCTGAAAGTGGTTTAGCAGCCAGTACCATGTCAGGAGGGAGGAGAGACAGGGTTTTTAAATCCTGTGGATACTTGTATTTCCAAAAGCACTCTAGAGATTGGAACGCAGTTTTACCTTCCCCTAACATCAAATCTCTGGTTTATTTGATCCAACCCTCTGAGTGTAATCTTGTGCATTAAAACCAACATACTTTTGACTGTTTAAATGGATTTGTTGTACTTGCTCTGCGCTGATATTTCAGGACATTTAATCACCACCTACGGAAAGTTGCAAGGACAAGAATTTAGTAGGTTTAGAATATCACACTTTTATCTTCTCAACGTAAGCGGCTCTCCACACATACTGTCATACATCTTTTTTGCCTCTTTTAAGTTTCAGATGAGTAGGAAGTTAGCTTGTTGGAGTACCTGATCAAGATGACTTTACCCAGAAGCACACTAGGTAGGACTGGTGGCACTAAGACATATACTCCTATCTGACAAATTTCTAGCTTTACAAAAAGATTGTCCCTCAGTACCCTGAAACCAAATCAGTAGCCAGCACAGCCCATCCTATTCTACTCACAGCCTAGAATCTTTCAGGTCTTTGATACTTCAGCCCCTCAGCCTGCATGATTAATGCCATCTGTACAGGCAAAGATCCGGGGTGGTGTGGGTTACACTGTCCTTTGGCTGTATAGCATGCACAGAGTGAGCTTCCCACTCTTGAGAGCTCGGGTCTCTACACCGTCCTTGCCAGTAAGCTCTCAGTTGCATCCCATTTCAGAATCTGAATTCCACTTCTGTCTACATGCCAATCAAGTTATATACTCTTGGTGACAAGCAGCTGATTATACACTGGCATGTTCTTCCCAGGGGAGGGATCCCTGCAGCTGGCCCCAAACAAGCTAGTTTATAAACTGGATATTGACAGGGTGGAGCTTTGGTTTCTATAGCTACAAGAACCCAGTGTTCCAGAATACCTGCAGACTGATGCTGACACCTATGGCCTGAAATAGTGGCTGTGAAGATTTGCGTGTTTCAGAGAAGGAAAAAATGACAAGTGTTTTTCCACTTTGTCTCTCAAAACATCTGCAGAATGACCAGCCTTGGAAAACAAGTAGTCCTGATTATTGCACTCAGTCTGAGAGTGACAGGAATTGAAAACAATAAAATTCTCCAGTCGTTGATTTTATGGCTGGCATAAAATTAAAATTGTTTCCATACAGGATGAGAGTGTCTGGCATACATCAAGGGCACAGACACTTTACAGCTCCAAAATGAAGCATCACAACATGAAATAAGTAAGAAGAGACACCAGAAGAATCACAGAGAAGTAGGGCTGGAAGTGACCTTCAGCAGTCATCTAGTAGTCCAGTTCCCAAGAGGCAGGATCATCCCTATCCAAACCATCCTATACAAATACCTTGTTTAACCTATTAAGAAAACTAGGAAGTCAGCCCTGACATAACCACAAGTCCTAATACTCTAACCTGCCACAGGCAAAATAGGGAACAATGGTAGGCAATGTCTTGCTGCTGTGCTGGTTGTTAAAATACGATGGAGAGATCCAACGAGGGCCAAACCCCCTGTGGTCTGCATCAATTGGACAATGAGGTAAAATTCCTGACCCCAAATATGGCAATCAGTCTGACCGTAAGTGGAGAAGAAAGACCATCTAGCCAGGAATGCCTGTGCTTAAGCCCCTGTAGGAGCACTGGCACACTCCAACCTTGGTTGCAAGCAACCCTCAATGCTTCTGAGAAAGGCAAAACACCCTCCCCTCTCCTCCCCTGAAACATGTAGCAGCAGGTGGGGAAAATAATTCTTTTTGGCCCCATGTGGCAACCATCAAAGCCCAGAAGCATGGGAAATACCCACTGTAGAGCATAAGCACAGTGTAACAAGGTGATTGGCTCAGGCTAGATGCTGGCTTCAGGTAACAGCCTGCCTGCCTAGGAGCTCTGGGCCAGTTGATGGGGATGATTGGCTGGTCTTAGGGGAAGTTAAAAGCTCCCAAGGAGATGATGCTAGGGAGAAGGGAAGCTGAGAAGAAAGGCATTATTGAAGCATTAAGATGAAGACTTTGGCCTGGATAAGAGAGGCAGTGGGGAAGGGTTTGTTGATGTTTTGTTATTCTGGTTAGTTTGAGGTAGAAAAGGGGGAAGGCTGGCTCCTTGGCCTGACTGAAGGAGTAACAACCCATTACACATAGCTACTCTTAGATCATTCCTGACATACTTTTCCTACCTCTTTTTTAATACCTCCAGTGAGGGAGATCCTACAACTTCCCTAGGCAGCCTATTTCACTGTCTCACTCTTTTAACAGTGAAGAAGGTTTTCCTAATAGGCAGTCTAAACCTACTTTGCTGCAACTTCAAGCCACTGCTCTATGTCCTACTTTCTTTAGCAGGAGAGAGAAGATGTTTTCCCTCTACTTTATGGCAGCCCTTCAGATATTTGGACTATTATCATGTCCCCTCTTACGCACCTTTTCTGCAAGTTGAACATGCCTATTTACTTCAAATGTGCAACTTATGACTTGTCTAAGCCCTTTATCATTTTTGTCACCCAAAACTACACATGATGCTCTAGATGAGGCCTAACCAATGGTGAGTAGAGAAGCAGTAACATCTCCCTTGTCTGGCATCTAATGTTTCTATTGATACATCCCCAAACCACATATACCTATTGTGCAACTGCACTGCACTGCACTGCAGACTTACACTCATCTACTACAAATTCTAGATCCTTACCAATAGTGCTACCATCCAGCCAGGTATTACCCATTTCCTTTATTTTTTGATTATTCTTCTGAAAGTATAGCACCTTGCATTTCTCAGTGTTGAACCTTATTCGGTTAGCTCTGGCCCAGCTTTCCAATCTGTCAAGATCCTTCTGAACTGTGTTCAGAGAATCCCTTATAAACATGTTGAATCATGAGTAGCTGTTGGATCAACTGTAGGCAGTATATCTACTTGTGCTACCAGAAACATGGTTTGGGTTGCTAAAGGAGACTGATATACTAGAACAAGAAATACAGACTTAAGCTAGTGATAAAAATGAATTTTCAATTGTCTTCAACATTTCTTTCAGATAAATCATCCCTAGTTAGCTTTACATTATAATATTAACCTCCTAGACAAATGAAATGGAAAATTAACAAATCAAGTATACAGTCTGTAACAGGCTATGTCCCCAGGCATAGAAGTTGTGCCCCCAGTCACCTACTCTGCTCTCGTTTCCTATTCTTACCTCCAGCTCTCTCACACGTCATGCATTGCTGGAATTGTTTAGCTTGGAAACAGGGAGGATGTCCAGGCTACAAGCAATTTCAGGTCCACTGTTGGATACTACACTGGCAACATTGACCCTTATGGGTCAATTTCATGGCCTTCAACCTCCCCTCTAGCCATGATGAAGGTATTAACCATGCAAATGGGACCTAGGCCCTAGTCCAATATGTGGCCCTCTCTGGCCTCTGTATCTTTAAAAATCCCAGTGGGCTTGCAGCCCCAGTTCAATATGTGGCCCTCTCAGGCCTCTGCCTCCCATGGGCTAAACTGTAGCTTGTGCCATGCCCTGGAAGGCTGAAACCTCTTTGTGCCTTCCTGGCACTATTGGTACCTCCATCTCCCCTTGCTAGACCCAATCTGGTCCACTAATTACATAACTACAATGAAAAGGTAAACCCTCTGCCTAGAAGTTCCTGGGCTATCCATTGCAGTTTGGCTCTTGGGAGATCTCCAGCTCCTTACTTGCAGTCAGCAGGGTGGTGAGCTTCTCTAGTGGTCCCTCAACTTCAGTCACAACTATGCAGCGCTTCTTTCCTGGCAACTTGCAGGACCAGCATGCTTCTCCAGACTCAGCCTGGGTTATATAACCACTAAGCTATGCTCCTGGGAGTCACATGCCTTTTCCTAGCTAACTGCAGGTGTCCTCTAGACTGGCCAAACTGCAATAGCAGTTTCCTTCTTCTCCATGCTGAATGTTGTTCTACAGTAGTATTGCTGTGCTACCACCTCAATAAGTACTTTGCCCTATTGCCTTACTGCTGAGTCTCTGTTCTCCACTGGATGTCTATAGCCTACCGATGCTCCTGGTTGCTGGTAAGCAATTTTCTGTACCTGGGGCTTCCTGTGGCTGTTGGCCCCTCTTAAAGTAACAGGGGGTCCCCAGCTCTCTGTTACACAGTCCTATGAAACTTTGTTTCCTTTTGAATTTTGTTTCAATTCAAAATCACTGTTCCATTTCATTTCATTGAAACAGTTTAGCTGTTTCAACGCTGTTTCGACATTTCACCCATAAGCTATAATGAGGAAGCTCGAAACAGCCTGTAACTTTGTCATTTCTGGCCTGATTTGGATGAAACTTGCAGGAATGGTAGTCCCTTCTGAGGGCATGAAGTCTGCCAAGCTTCAAGGAGATAGGTGCAGGGGGTTCAGGGAAACCACACTTCAAATTCTTGAAAGCAAAAAGCTCACGTCACATGTATCTGTTAAGCCGCAGCAGGGTCAAAACTGCAGGCATGCTAGCCCCTGCAAACACAATGATGCCTGCCAAGTTTCAAGGAGATAGGTGCAGGGGTTTCAGGAAAACTGCATCTGAAGCTGCGACAGGCAAAACTTGTGACATGGGTGACTCTGTGTGTGTGTTAAGACACAGCAGGGTGAAAACTGCAGGCTTGCTAGTCCCTGCTGAGGCCACAAAGCCTGTGAGCTTTCAAGGAGATAGGTGGAGGAGGAGTCTGGGTTCTGGGGCCCTGCACCTCTAGCTGTTGACAGCAAAACGTGTGACATGGGTGGGTGACAGTGTGTGTGTTAAGGTATGCCCTCACTGAGCTGATACCAAGGCAGAAAGCAGGGCCCACCAGAGCACTGGGATTGGAAGGGACCTCAGGGAAGGGTGACAGTCACTGGCCAGCTACACAGTCGATGATGAGAGCGCTCCTTCCCCCCTCTTCCCTCTCCTGCTCCATATTTAGTTTCTGTTTCCATGCAGGCGAGCCCAGCTTAAGCTTTGAAACTTGAAACATTTTGAAAATTTCCAAGTGTTTTGACTTGCCTTGTTTTGTTTCAAGACTGTTTTGAAGCTCTCTGTTTCATTTTGATTTTGCTGTTTCCAGCTGGAAACAAGCATCGAAATGAAACTACCAGAAAAATTTCATGCAGCTCTACTTAAAACTTTGAGGAGAATGCTGAGAAGAGGCAAAACTTTGAGGAAAAGTTTGAGGCAACTTTGTTGCCAGAGGAAAGCAAGCAGGCTGTGAGCTGAACATCTTGCTGCCTGGAGGGATCCAGCTGCTGTGCTGGGGCCGTAGCCAAAGGGCTTCCCGCCTGGGACAGGGCTAAAGGGTCTGGTTTTGTTTCTCTGCTTGCTTGGTTGGTACTTGAAGCCTGTGTTTTATTTGGGAGGACAGCCTGAGGGGCTCTTCAAGCAGCAAAACCTGTCTGCAGAAGCCAGCAGGCTAGACAACCTGCTTTCAGACTTGCACTGGATAACAAATATCCTTCCCTTTGTTACTCTGCATAGAGGTTGGCTCTTGTCTTTAGCAAAGTCCAGATGAATCTGGTGCCTTGAAGCCCTTGATTGCCTTTCTGCACCAGCCAGAACTAGCACTAATGCCTTCTGCATCCTTCTGTTCTGGCATGGGCCTCCCCAGTGACTCAAGATTCTGTGGCTGCAAATCAGCCAAATGCCTCTGGGGACACCTGGTGGCATGAAGCATATCCATTTAAGTGAACTGAGAGGATTAGTCACCTGGAGTCCCTTGGGTGTGATACTCATTTGCTAGCATCTGGTCAGAAAGAAGATAGCTGAGCATTTCTTGTGTAAATTGAAGCATGTCAACAGCCCATAGCGTAACGACTGCAGTAAATGATGCTAGGGCTGAAGCTTCCTTTTCTGACAAACGTACTATAGATTATTTAAAGCCTTGCAACTCACCCCAAAACAACTGCAGAAACACAAGCTGAATCCAGCTTTACTTCATGTACAACAGGGCAGCAGGCAAAAGCACCACCACTTGATGAGAACCAGTTACGCTTAAAACAAGTGAAGGTTTCCATGGCTTGAACAGGTAAGAGTAAAGTTATTCCCTTGAGCCAAGGTGGCCAGGGTGGCCTGTTGTCAAAGGTGCATCACTTTACTGGGCTTTTCAGCCATTACAATGGGCAGGGGTTCCTGGTGGAGTTTTAGTGAGATGGAGAATATTCCATCCTGTGAATCATGGAAAGAAAAATGGATTCTTACAAGGAACAGTGGTTTAAAAGTATGAATATCAGTTAACCAGCTCCTTTTAAAGAGCACAGCTTTGGTTTAAATAAGTGACAATCAGGAAGGTCCTTGTCTGTTATCCCTCAATAATTCAAGGTCAGATTTGAGTGCCTTCTAAGTATAATAATGGGTGTCCCTAGCATCCACATTTGCAAACTCCTCCTGTATTCAGGTAATTCTCTTCACCTCATTTTGGTCAAGTGCCTAGAGGTCAAATCAGTTTCACCTGAGCAATCCCGTGTCCTCCTTCTTTTGTTCTCAATCAAACCAGCTGTAATCCAATTTGATCCAAATGAGGTCCTATCTTACATCTCTGTATCCAAGTAACCTGCAAATCAGGCCCTTTGTTAGACTTATACAAATGGCTATCTTTACTCAAATACAAGATGAGGTTTCCTCATCTTATAAATGCATACAACCTTCCCCAATGAAATACACTGTCTATCTTTGAACTGCTGCTAAAAGCAGCAGGTGCTCAGTCATAGAAGCCAACTCTAAAGTTGATTAAATGCAGCCAACACTGAAGATTACTATAAAACACATGGCTCATATGGGGCAAACAGACAGGAAACTACTACACTTTTTTTTTAATTTCAAGTCTTGGGGCAAATCAGCCAAATCACTTCTGAATTCTATTGGCTTAGCAGAGCTAAGTTGTTCAAGTCTGTATGGTGATGCCACTAGCAAGTATCCTACCTGCCAAACTCTTCATCCTGGAGCATGGGTGACTGGTGCAACCTGATACTGGGAAGGCACTGTATTGCTTCTACTATTTTCTATTGTATTATTCTACTATCTTCTATTGTATTGCACCAATTGCTGCTACTGGTAGAAATGCTGGTGGCAAACCCAGAAGTGCTGCTGGGGCTTTTTTCAGCACCCCCCACTATCTCGGGAAGGAGTGGGGGTAGGCACCGGCCGTTGTCCCCCCCACACTCCCTAGCTAGTGCAGGCCAATCTCAGGGGGACACGTGCTCTCTGCCCCACCCCCATGCCCACTCTATGTGTTGCCTATGTCCTGGGGCTTCAGATACTTTCAAATTCATGGCAAGAAACCTATGTGCAAGTCCCAAGCCTGGGGACCTTGGAGCTCAGATGTCCTCTAGTCTTAAAGGCTGAAGGAGCAAACAGGAGGAAAATTCTGAGAGCATTCTCTCATCACATGTAGGCAAAGGATAAGTTAATATAGCCTATCTGAATAAAATATATGTAATGCGCATTGTGCACAGTCTCCCTCATGTCACCTCTTTTTAGTGAGACACTACACTGAACTTCCCCTTCATTCCTACCACTGAGCTGAACCTTTCTCTCTCATTTCTAAGGTTTCCCATTTTTTCACCAGCCTTAAATGGCTGGCAGACATCACTAAACAGGACCCCAAACATTTAATCTAGAATCCCCTTTTTGCCCCCTCTCAGCCTGTTGCATATGATTAGTGTGGCCCTGCTCTCCATATGGTGAAGCTGGACTAGGTTGCCCTGTGCCTCATCTGCATATACATTTTGGAGGTTCCTAGCTCTCATGACAAGAACATCTGGTCCCAACCATGTGTAGGGGTCTAATTAGCACATGGATTCTTTGTTGGGGGGGGGGGGTATCTGGTGTACCTACACATACTGAGCAGCACTGAGCTGTGGGGTTACCATGGCTTGAAATGCCATTGACTGCTGGGGCCCAGCCCAATGAACTTACAAGATAAATTATAAACCTTTTGGGTTTAGACTAATATTGTGCAGAGTTTGTGCTATATATAAGTACATGCAAAAGCACTGCTTAAAAGAAGTGTTTATAGACTACATTTGCTAAAACTTGCAGCTGTTTCCAAAAACATAAAATGTCTTAATTCAGATTAACTAAGAATGAGTACCTGTAGTAATTTCTCTGTATGCAAGCTACTACAGGCATGTTTATTTGTAGGTCAGATTTGCTTCTCACTTTCATGTGCATGGTCTGACATTAAGGAAATGGAAAAGGGGCTACAGGGAAAAGAAGCTGGGGGTACGGGAGGAGAAGGGGCAGAGGACAAGGGAGATACCTGACCCTTCAGAGTCATTTTCCCTGCTGTAGCAGTGGGAAGGGGACAAATTCAAGGCAAACCTCCAATACAATTAGATTCTATACTTGGAAAATTATAACAATTATATACATTTTCCATATATAGAATTAATTTTGGGAGGTTCACTTATATTTAGGGTCATCTTATATTCAAGAAAATACAATATATTGTTCTAAGGCTACAGTCATGAACTGGGATTTTCAAAGGGACTTTCGGGGGTAGGTGCCCAACTGCCATTGTATTCCATGGCAAACTCCAGCATAGGAACACAGTCCTCCTGCTGTGTTCTCATGAGTTCTTTTTTGCTTGTAGGCGGGCATTCTTTTTTTCTTCCAGGAAGCAGCAAGTGAGTTGCTTTGTTTGCCTGTACACAGCTTTTGTTACAGCATCTGCACTCATCTTCTCTCCTATAATAAAGTTATTTTCACAAGGAAAAATAATGCCAAAGATAACAAGGAGAAAAGAAACTTTCATAGCTTTTTAGAAGCTGTTTCCTACCCCACCCCAATTTACTCTTGAAATCCAAAGCTATCCATTTGCTGTATTTTCAGTTTCCAAGCTCAGCTGTTTTTGAGCTCTAACCACAGAGAATAAAAGATCAGATTTTTTTTAAGGAGGAAAAGCAAAGTCTTTATTATTATCTTGCAGGCAATTAATTTGCCCATCTTCTCCCAACAAATAAAGCAACTTTCCTTTAGTCTACACAAAAAACCCATTGTGTAGACAAAGGGCCACAAATGCTGTGCTATTTCTATAGGCCTTTAAATTTTCTTTTTATTGATTTTTTTGAGAGCTTTATCTGTTTTCTTCTCTGTCCCAATGCTTTTATTCTTTCTGTTCAAGCATTCCCTCCCTATTGCCCAATTACAATGCTCTGGGCTTGTTTCTTCTCTCTCCTGAGCAAGCACATTAACTTAAAACTAACAGGAGAGGAATGAATTAATGACAAAGAGTCTCTGGGTGTTTGGATTTTGATTTAGAGAAGCAGCTACATGTTTGGATGCTTATCCGGGGAGATGCCTCATTATTAAGTGTCTAGATCAGGATCCCATTCAGGTCCCAGCTCTGCCATACATGGGGTTTTGTGACCTTGGCCAAATCACATAATTTCACCTGTAAAGTGAAGGTGATTTGTGCCTGTCTCCTAAGGGTGATCCATGTTTTAGTCACTTGTAAATATTATGGTTTGGGTCTATTTTGATAATCTTAGCCTCATGGATCTGGAAGGCTTTATGGAGTTATAGGCTAAAAATCTCATAACAAGACCTACAGAACTGTCTGTCACTGGTCAGGCCACCTGCAGGTCTTCTGTATTTTTGTTTTCAATTCCAACCTAAATTTATAAACTTGTTAAATGTATGAATTTCTTAAATCTTTGATTTAACTAATGAATAGGGAGAAGGATTTAATTGTTCCAAACTGGTTTGCCCAGTTCCATTTTAAATGCTTTGCTTGAGGTGGACATACAGAATTTGAAGGCCTTGCTCTTAATGGAGCAGGCTCATAGATCCCAGTGTGCAACATGTTGCAGGGGACAAAGAATGAACAGAGAGAGGCAAAAGTGCAGCTCACTAGGTATCTAGGAATAAATGGAGGCCACGCAGTAGAACCCAGGCTCGATGCTTGTCACACCGATCAACTGAAATCTTCTGGACATAGAAGAGGTTTGGTATAGGAAGCTGAGTTGCAAGCTTCACTCATGCCTCACATATATTGCCCCACAAATATACCACAATCCCAACCTGGAAAGATCATTGCTGAGGGCCTGCTTCTGCCACTCATATTCATAGAGCAACAGGGTAGCCTCCTTGTCCAGTCTCCACTGGCCACCCTGCTCCTGGGGTAACTGCCTGCTTTGCTTTCTTTTGCTTTGTTTTCCTGCCATGTCTTGATGGAAAAATATGAGAGTTGTTACTAAGGCAGCAGGCTACCCATTACTCACCTTGCTGACAAGGGCCTAATACTCGTTTCAACTTTCCCTCCATGGGTCTCATGCCTCGCAGATGTTACTCTGTGTGTGTTACTTCTCCAGCCTATGGCCAGAGCAAACTGGGCACGTAGTTGTAGCTCTTCTCTACAGCCCTGGAAGGCCACTCACATGCCACCCCCGCACTGGGGTCCCATTTACTCCACTGGCTTTCACCCAGCCTCTTTCATACTGCCTTCTCTTCGGGCCATGTCACCCCACCCAGTCTCACCCAGCTTCAGGCTTAGCTCTCCTTGCCTCAGTCAGCCCTGTTGTAGTCTGTTGGGCACCTCCCGCTACCCTCACCTGAACATTGACTGAGTGATACTACAACTATAGGCCTGTTTTGCTCCTGGCCCCTCGCTGAGCCACTATGCCTCCTCACTCAGGGTCTCACTACTCATTGCCACTCATTGCCTGCCACCTCATTGCCTGCCACCTAGGCATGGCCCCAGGTCCCTACTTTGGCCTGAACTCTGCCTCAGGGCTCCTTAACAAGCCTGGCCTCCCCCCTGCTCCTTATAACACCGCCAGGGATGTGGGACTAGAGTTACAAGGCAGCCCAATTCACCTTTCACTGAGGAGGTAACTGGCCTGGCATTTCCTGCAGGCCACTAGGAGCCCCACAAAACAACCCTTCCCCGACAGGATGCAGTTTTACCTCTCACTCAAGACAAGGGGTCACTTCCACCCCACAGCCCCTGCCCTTACCTCCTGATATTCCTGAAGCAGCCTCTCAGCCTGATGTTACCTCCTTCCTTCCTTCCTGCAGCAAACTGCAGCCCAGCTTCTATCACTGGGTCAAAATGGCTGCCTTCATCAAGCACCTGGCTGCTACCTGTTTTCTACCCCTAAGGTAGCAGACACCAAAGGTGCACTGCCATGCATAGCTTAAGAAATTTTTTTCTCTGACCTGAAATTCTAGGTTTCTGTAGCATTGGATTAAGTGCCATCTGGTGGCTCTCTGTAGATTTCTGCTCAATTTTATGGAGAAATTAAGATTAAAGATAAAATTTTAAATCAGTCTCATTTTAAACAGTAATTTTGGCCAGGCTTGTCTTCACCCTCTCCTCTTCTAGCAAGAGCCTGTGATTTGCATTTTCTAGGGTTGATCTACATGCACAATTAGAATGTGTGAGTAAACTCCAGAGCTTATTGCTACAGAGTTTTTCAGTCCCAGGCACACTGTTTGAATATGCACCCAGGAGCAAAATAGTCTGGAACATACTGCTTCAGAGTTTATTTGTACTGGGAACATGCCGCCTAGTTGGAGCAGCCCAGGCTGGCAGGGGGTCCAGTGGGTCATCCTGCCAGCCCAGACCTGTTCTGGCAGGGCTCCACATGGTGTGGAGGGGCTGCCTGGGGCACAAGGGTGCTTCAGTGTGGTGGCTGCATGCCAGCTCGCCCCACACTGAAGCACCTTGTGTCAAAGGCAGCCGAGACAGAGTTTGCATGTGTACTGATGCACTTGAAAAAACTCCGCAGCAGGTTAGGACTTGTAAATACAAATCCTATTTGTATTTACAAGTCCTAACCTGCTGCGGAGTTAATTTTGTGTGCTCTAATAGGAGTGCACATATAGGTGCTGAGATATTTATTGAGCAGTTAATTAGTCAACTGTGCAGTAAACATCTCATGCATCTAGCTGTAAGCAATAGATTAGCTATTTTATCACTGAATAGGTATTCAGGTTACCTGAAGCTTTGATGTGGATATGTTTTCACTAAGACTCTAGCTACGTTATATTGATTATATTGTGTTTCTGGACAAGATCAACAGTCATGAATGATGCATACCTCCGCAGGCTGGGGGCACAGTGACCCCCAGCAGCGTCAGCAGCAGGAGCATAGCAGTGGTGAGTGGGGAGCTCCCACAGGCAGCTGCGGTGGTGTTGGCATCGTGGGCGGGCTGAGGGAAGCTCCTGCAGGTGGCTGTGGAGGTGTGGGTGGCAGGGGATAGAGGGTGGCAAGCACTGCCAGCACTGTTGGTGGTGGCCAGTGGTGATCGGAGACCAGCTGCAGACCCTGCCAGCAGTGTCAGCAGTGCGGGGGAGGGGGCAGCAGCAACTGCCTGCAGGTGCCACCAGCAATGTCAGTAATGCTTTTCACAGAGGGTGCACCACCAATCTCAGGGGGTGCATGTGCACCCGCATGCACCCCCTGTGTGTCACCAATGCCAGCAGTTGTGCCACACTGCCTGCATCTCACCCATCAGAAGAGCTTGATCCTCGTCTCAGCCACTGAGAGCTTTAACCAGAATGGGTAAGTGCCAAAGGTTTGAGTCCTTTGCTACACCACATGCTGAGTGTACTTTCAGAGGGGGATACCATTCAAAGGCACTTACACTAGGTAGCTGTCAGTAAGAAGATGCAGTGGCATCTATCAGGCTAGTAATGGAGATACGTTCTCAGTCACAGTCCAATTTTGCTTTTCTCCCCTAACTTCACTAAAACAATGTTTACTTGTTTTTCTGTTTTAAATAATATGTTTGGCCTATTGCTAGGACCAATATACTGTCCAGTTTTTTTTGGTGGGGGCAAGGGGGGGCAGGAAAATGTTGTTTCTGAGATACATCTTTCAGAAAACCTCATTGCCATGGATTCCCCACAAGTAAAAAGAATGAAATTCATCTCATCCTTGGGGGCTCTTTGGAAAATATCAGCATTGTGTTTGTTTTATTTGGTGTATCACATCCAAAGTTTCACCCACTTATCAAATACTCTTTCAACTTTTCTTCAAAGATCACAAAGTATATTTGTTAATAATAACTCAATCTGTGCTTCTTAAGTACAAAGCAGCAACTCCTGTGTGTATAACCTGGACTCTGCACAAAGCACATCCTTTAGGAAGCAGAGTAGAAATTTAAACAAATAAGAGCAATCAGAAGGAACCTGGAGTGGCCAGGAGTGGTAGGAGATTATCATTTTTCTCCAGCCATAGAAGAATCAGTGATACAGAACACTTTCTTGAAGGAACTATGTTTTTGCCATTTTACTTCGGATGATGCTTTTGGTAGTTGTCTCCTTCTAACCTGGAACAATAATCCTAAGGTTTAGGCCTGAACAATTAGTGTCAAGAAGCACTCAGCTGAAATCAAGTCTTATAAATACTTACACATGTGGTTGAATTCTTGACTACTACACTTATCCACAAATGTTTGCAGGACTGGAGCAATGGACCTTATCTTTCTGAAGTCCTGAATGCCCAGAACTCAAATGTCAACTAAAAAATCTCTGAAAATGTATAGACTGTACGTATGTATCAGTTTTCGCTGGTTTGGGCGCTGCACACCTCATCTTCACCCTTGTAAACTGCTGTAAAATTAATTGGAAGTGCAGCAAAATTTTTGTAATCAAGAATCAGTAGATAGTTTATCATCCCCAATAAATACCAGTTCCTAGTTAATTTCAGCTACAAAATACCACCTTGAATTTTGGGTAGCTTGGGAGATATGTGGTTGGTATCCCCTTTTCGTTTGAATGGATGTTGGCAGGGTGTAAGTGTCCTGTGGGAGCGTGACCGCCTAGCTTCAGGCCAGCTCACCTCCCTCCCCTACAGAACAAAGCAGAGCAGAGCAGAGACCCCTGATGATATTTAACTATTTGTAGGCTAACTTTTATAGTTCAGTATCTATAAGCATATATAAAACATGTGTACACACAAGTTCACAAAACAACTACTTGTGTTGAATACCAGCCAATCTCAGCTGGGTATGGCAGATGAAGGCACTACAACAGCATAGGCCCTGACCCTCTTTGGTCTTCCAGTTAGTGTACAGCCCCTACCCTCAGCAGGCTCTCCAGGTGGCTGGCAAAGGGCAATTGACAATAAAACACAGGTTAAACAGTAAATTTAGCCAACAAAACCTGGCAGGAATAAATCACTAGCTCAAACATACACAAGTGAAATTACATTAATAGGATTCAATACATAAAGATGGCAAATACGATAAAAGCAATATTGAGTAAGGGGTGCTTCAACAGGGGCCCTTAAGCAACTGGACCTCTAGCCACCTGAATAAGGCAACTCATAATCATCTCATAACACAACAATAAGTACACAAGTTTACAGCAACGGTCCCAACAATATAAAGAACAAAGACAACAACAATGATACCACAATTGTGCCTAAAAGAAAGAGTGATACCAGGGAAAAGAGCAGGTTACTATATAGACACTATCCTCCTCCTCTAGGCCACATGACTAGCATGGTCCAGTGACCCTGAAGCCGAATGGGGGGTCCTCCCCTATGGAAATCCTGGTCTCCTCCCCTTTTTGGGACTGCAATCCTTTTTCCAGGTAACTCATGACTCCCAGCAATTCTGGCAGGCTTGGTTTGTCTCTCTCTCTTTCCAGGTTGGCTGCAGGGCTTCCTTGCCCTCCTCACAGAGATGGTTGCTCCGCCCTGCTGCTTTTCCTGGCAAGAAGGCCTGGGTTGCCTCATGCAGCTATCCTGGCCCGTCAGCCCTCTCAGGACCGTTGCACCATGCTGTGCACCAGGGGTTCCTATCTCACGCAGGGATGAGGACTTGCGCTGCTTTGTGCAGCCGTGGGGTCCCTATGTCTCCCCAGGCCCTGTGCAGAAGGGCTCCTGCCTCTCACAGGGTTGGGGAACCCACACTGCCTCATGTAGCCGTGGGGTCCCTTGAGCTCTTCTGGCCCTGTGCACCACCCTGGGCACTGAGGGGCTCCTGCCTCTTGTGGGGATAGGGATCCATGCTGCCTCATGCAACCACAGGGTCCCTTCAACTCTCCAGACCCCACGTACCGTCTTGTGCAAGGAGCCCCTGCCTCTTGCAGGGATGGGGACCCACACTGCCTTGTGCAGCTAAGAGGATCCCTTAGCTTCCTCCAGACCCTCTGTGCATTGATCCACACACCAACACCACAGCTCCCTCCACAGTGAGACTGGGACACAGTCTCTTCCTGCTTCCTACTCAGCAGGGTTATGTTCAGGGCGCTTCTGAGGCAACCGCTCTGCCCTGCTGGTCAGCTCCACTAGCTCTTCTGCAGCCCATCAGAGTCCCTCATCAAAGTGGCCTGTGTGCTGGGCATGTGGCCTTTCCTCCCTTCCAGAGACTCTGCCCCCAGACTGAAGACAGATCAATGAGAAAGCCTGAGGGGTTAGTTCCCTTTCAGGGGTCCTCTTCTTTTCCTTGCCCCAAGGCAAGCCTGCCTCCTGCCTCCTCCTGATTGGTAGAAATGCCCCACCAATCAGTCTGAGTCATTTTGGGCTCAAGTCAACAAGCCCAGTGGCCAGTGAGCCCACCAGCCAGCCTGCCACATGTGTTTACATTGCTTTAATTAGCTGACATAAAACCTACTAGCTTCCCAGTGATGCAGGAGCTACACAGCGCTGCTAATGGTTTAAAGGGAGTTAAATTACAGTGGAATTAGAGAAAAGACTATGGCTACAACATTTCTGTCACAAAAGGCTGGGAGATGACTAGCTGTGAAGAATGCTTGAAAACCAGTGATGCTGTTTTGCATGGCTGAGCACCGTCAACCAGCATCTTTGGAACTAAAAATACATTCAGCTGCACAAGCATCACAGAGACCTGATATCCTTATACTCTAGCAGAATCACTTCATCACCTGCAGTCACCTAATTAAGCAGCAGTGCTTGCTGGTAAGCTTAATTGAATTCCTTGCTAAACATCCCAATTAAATAGATTTCCATGATTAAGTGGGTCTCAATTAGTGGAAACAGAGAGAAATATGGTCAAAACATTGGGTATACACTGTGTATATTAATGAGAGAGAGGACTGGTGTTTTTAGTGTGGGTGTTAATGAACGGCTACAGGACAATTACAATAAAAACAGGTCCTTTGTGTAAAGAGCTAAATTCAACTACATGAGCCAAATTTATTGGCTTATTCCAGGAGAATGTGTTCTGACACAGCCAATTAATGATGGACAAAAGGGAGGCACTGCACCCTGAGAGTTGTTATCAGCCAATCAGTAGCCTTAGGACACAGTATTGTAACAAACAATTCATAAGAGATGCTGGCTAAAGTCTGCATTTCGTTTACTGGCCTCACTCGTGTGACCTGGATCATCATTCCAATGGCTCTACCTGTATCTTACCCACTGACTCTTTGGAACTGTTATGTCTCTAGCCTAGCAGCTTTTGGGCACTGGATAGCCCTTTGGTGTGGGTTGCATAATGTACATCATTTCCCTTCCTTTACATTCTCAAAGTGCCAAAAAGAAGTGGTCAGTGGTACAGATAACACCAATTTAGGCTTTTATGTCCATTCCAAAAGCTTACTTTTTTGTAGCAACTCGTAGAGTTATTTAGATAATTCATTGTAAATAATATTCACTGCAACATGTTTTATGTTGATACCTGCTCACAAAGGCCTGTTTTTCTTTATCTGACTAACTCTACCATTCCATCCCTTGTTCAGAAGGGTAGATCACCATGATACAAATTCTCCATGGAAATACACTGAGGCTGAGAAAATTTGAACTCTGTAACATTAGTAAGTACCTTAGCTAGCTCAAAAGCCTTTGCTTTATTGTTTCCTGCTTCTCCATTATGGGTTTTGATTCTGCCCTGCCACTGTGAACAGCCTGTTCTCCAGCCAGTCAGACAGCTGATCCTTACTCTGAAGCTTCATCAGAGGAAAGAGAGTTTGACATTGTGATAAAGAAAAGGTGACCAAACACCAGACATAAAAGCAAGTTATGCTCATGACGTGGGAGAAGCAGCGGATGCAGCCTAATAGCCGCGCGATCAATGCATGCAGCAAAATCCCCAGCTCATGCAATCCACTCAGCATGCGAAAAAAGTCCCAATCCTATTGGCTATTCGGGCAGTATAAAAAGCAAAGCCCGAGAAAAGGAAGGCGGGACCCACACAACATCGGAGAGGCCTGACCACCCTCACCGGAGGTCCTGTGTCCACGGCTTCCTTTCCCCCCCCGGACACCCCTATAACGGCTAATTGCATCTCTTGGATGTACGAAGAGCTCTCGAGTTCCCTGCAGTTTTAGTTTTTTGGAGTTTTTGTAAGGGGAACTGCCGGTGCGGATTTGTAAATGGAGCATTTATGTGCTCCCCAGTGTAACTCTTCCGGAAGGTGCCTACACTGAGTACATCCATGCGAGTCCCTGTACTTCAGCTTTGTAAGTAAAGCATTTATTTGTTATATCTTCTTTTGGATTTCTTGAACGGGAGAAGTAGAGGAAAAAGGAAACAAGGCTCCATAACCCTTTTGTCCCCGGCCTGTTCGGATCATGGGATTAATCATGCCCCCCTCCCGTTTTCCTGCCACATGGCATCACAAACAGGATCCTTGGGGCAAAGGGGGAATGAAGGAGATCCCAACAAGCTAGTTAAGTACTGTCCATGGGGGAACCATCGCCAGCCCTTGACCACGGGCATTGATAATCTGCGGGCCCAGGTGGCATATCACCAAGGTGGGCAAGGCAGAAGGATGCGGGGGCTATGGCTCCATTCGCCCAAATGAGGACAGCGAGGAGATGCTTAAAGAATGGGTCGTGTCTGACCTCAGCCCTGCAGCCTTGGGATGTCTCCTTTCTAGCCCCATGGTTCTTTATCATCCGCCCGATCCAAAATCAGAGGCATCGCTTAGCCACATCAAGCCCAAGGGTACAGGTGACTACACCCCCGAAAGAGAGTACAACAGGTGCGTCCAGTACCTAAAGGAGGGGAGTGGCTGCGAAATTTCCCCTGACAAATTTAGATGCCCCAACCTTGAGCCTGGAGGCACTGAAAACGAAATCCTAACGGCACTCTGTGAGGGTCTCGAGACTAATTGGCAGGACGCCACAGAGTGGACAGGGCAAAAGTGGAATAAGGGAAAGATGATTAATATCCTGTTTCGCTCAGTAACCACCCTGTTGCGGCATGCGGCAAACCAAGCTAGCATAATAGATGCGCTGAGTAAGGCAGACGTGCAGCGGAGTATCTTACAGCCCGAGCCACCGCTTAAAGATGGCGTAGCAGGAGAAGGGGGAGTAGCCGGAAAGTCTTGGGGAGGAAGCTCCGACGCTAGCGAAACCCCGTCGGCCCCACCTGAGAAACTGTCCCTGTATGATACCCCGTTGGAGTTACATTCCACTCTCCCCACTGACACAGATGCATCCATCCGTCCTGCATGCAAAGCCCGTAGCCTTAGTGAAGACAGTCATTGATGGCGCAGGGACCCGCACCCTCACTACCCTCCGCACGCGTACCGGGGGGAACTCCAAGAACTGGTAAGAGATACCCAACTGAATCTGGCTGAAACACTAGTAATGTGGTTGGGACAACAGATATTAGAACACAGGTCAGATTTAGTGGACCCTGAGGAGTGTACTACCTTAATGCACCAACCCACATGAAGCGAAGGAGTGTGTAGCGACACGACTCAAATACTGTGCAACAAGGTTTGGCCAATTTCTCTGTGTGCTTGCTGTAGTCCCAGCACTGCTGAACTGAGCCCATGCTTGGCATGCGGATCCACCCCGTGATTCATCACCTGCACAGCTTTTGTATGCAATAGCGGGAGCCAGTTACTTAACCTGGGACATGGGACATTATCCATTAGCCCTGACTCCACACCAGGCGAACAGCATTTGGCCGCATCACTGGTGCAACGATCCCGGCAGAGTTCCAGTGTCCACATCAGCAGTGGAAGCCTGTGTTGAAATTTACGGAGGCATGAATACACCCATGTTCTGTTTGTTGTTACACCCACTGGCAGAGGGACCGATAGGGAACGTCTTGAGCAGCCTGGAGAAGCTCACCACAGCACGGAAGATGGAATCTAAGCTCACCCCACCAGCAGCAGTGCAAGTGGCCGGAGCGTGGAAAGCACCACCTGATAAACCTCAAACTGATCGCTTGCCGTGTGGACGACCACCGGACCGCACACCTGAGGAACGCGCCATGTTCAGGTTTCTGCTGAACAGAAGCGGCCTGACAAGGAATCATCTTCGCAGGTTAGGAGATAAGGGACAAAGGAGGCTAGTGCAGAATCTAGGCTTTAAGCTTGCGGAGCAGGAATCAGACAACAAAAAAACCAAATAGTGGCCGTCGATACAGGCAACGATGGCCAACTCATTGATGACAAATGCCCGTATGCAACTTACAATGTGAGCGCAACTGGAGATTCTACCCCTACGCACTTTTTATTAGACACGGGAGCCCAAGTAAACATGTTGAGACCTGAAACACCCCATGTCAAGACATCCAGAGTCATTTTTGTACAAGGGCTGAATGACACAACATCCGCACCCATAGTCAGGTTTTGGATCAACAAAAAGGCCCTGTATAGAGTCTTAGGGAGCATAAACATCTTAGGTATTCCTGCAATTAAGGTGTTGGCCTTAAAGAGTGCTCCCATTGACTGTGACACCAGGTGAAAAACACCAGCCAGTGCTAGTAAACCCTATACCCTGGTAGTATCAGCCAATCCTGACGTGCACAGACCTGCAGCCTCAGATCCGAAGTCTTTCGGCTGACTTGTGCAAGTGGGGATGTATCCAGCCCGAAAAATACTCCACCTACCTTTCGGCTGGATGGGGCATTCCCAAACTGGGTAAACCAATGAAAGTACGTCTAGTGGTAGACTACTAGAAAGAGAATCATCGTTGTAAACGACTCCAAATGCCCGCTGCACGAACTGTCTCGGATATCCTCGATGGTATAACTGAAATGCAGAGGGGCGGAGAATGGTTTGCCACCACATTAGACCTAAAGGACATGTTTTATTCAATCCCTATATATGACCCGCATGGAATCCTTAATGTGTGTGTAGGCAGACAAATGTTCTCCTGGAAGGTTTGCCCACAGGGCTACCGCAATGCACCGGCATTGGCAGCCACGGCGATGAATGGGACAATCAACAGTTTCATTCGTCTCTGCCTGGAAACCACAGATGTTCACATCTGGGCCTATGTCGAAGACATTATTATTATAGGGCATGATGGTGCCACAGTCCGTGCCACCACCGTGGACCTAAAGGGCCACCTGAGCGACCAAGGATGGACGGTTAACCTGGCCAAGTCCATGAGCAAGCCATCCTCAGACATTAAATTTTTGGGAACACGATTCACAGGACAGTAGCGATCAGGAACAGTGCACAATGCTACCCCTGAGTTGTCCTTATCTTGGCCGACTACACAGGCAGACTTTCAAGGCCTGCTAGGCCAGCTGAATTGGTTCCACCACTTCATAACGCCATCGCACTTAAAAGTCATCCAACGGCTGCAGCACCAACTTCTCAAGAAAACACGATGTAGAGTTCCATGGAGTGAACATGACCAAGCCACACTGGAAAGGGTTATGACACAAGTTAAAGAGATGTGTCTGATTGCACCTTCCGTTGGCAACCTCCTGACAATTCATAGCTCATGGCTACACCATGGAGCATATCTGGTTCACAGCCAGTGATGCCAAAAAGGAGACCTTGCATACACTGGTCACCGCACGCTTCAAAGCCACCAACACTGATATGGTTGTCTAGGAAAAATCATGCTCCCGGCTCAACTAGGAGAACACCTCACAGTAAACCCAGGTGTACTTGTTGCACCCAGCAGTACTACACTGGAACTACTTGACCCTGGCAGAATTCACCCAGAATATCAGGGCATAGCGAAAACTTGGAGTGCCTTAGTCCTTTGCCATCAATATCACTGGTTGGCATGGCAAGTTGCTGACAGAGAGATGACCCCCATTATCGAAGAGGATGATCTCACTGTACCACAATTGTATGGGACTATGTCCCCAGCGTGGATAGCTTCAGATGGTATATCCCATGATAGTGGAGGGTATGGATATTACTGTGACCCTTGTCATGACTATGAGCTCCAAACATCTTATCTGGGAGAGTCGGTCCAAGCATCTGAACTACGAGGCTTCCAGTTAGCTCTCGAACACACTTACTGACATCATGATGGGACGATCCCGGTACCCATCATAGCTGTAGACTCAGAATATATATACAGGATTGTCACTGGAATGGCACAAGTTATGGAACACACGGTCCTCTGGGACGATGTCAAGGCTACCTTACTGAAATTCTCCATCCATCCCTTGATCAAGCTCACACGATCTCACCGACCTGACATGGACCACATACATGCCATCATAGATCAGCTACTGGCCCACCAAGGACCCATGAACCAAGAAGACATGCCTCAGTTACATGTCGCTGACATCATAGAGGCCGATCCCTTCCTGGCTTGGCTCCATGAACATTGGGGACACCTTGGAGCAAAAAGGGCACAAGCTTGCTGGAGGGAGCAAGGCAGCAACGGACCAAGCATAGAACAATGGACAAGGATAATTCAAGCCTGTTTCACCTGTGCATGAGAAAAACTGGTGCATCACAGGCACCAAAAGGGCGCCTATGACCCAGTGCACTTTGCCCCAGGTAAAGTGTGGCAAGTAGATTTGCTTGGGCCACTCCCAGGAGCCAAACCACCGAACAAAGGACTAGTAATCATAGATTTGGGGACCCATAAAATCCTTGTCCTCCCCACAAGAAAGACCACCACTTCCATGATTCAAGGATGCCTATAGCTTGCTTTCGCTTATTGGCAAGTGCCCCATATTATACACTCCGATGGAGAACCACCCTTTAACTCCAAAGGCTTAGAGCGGTTCACAGCAGAACATAACGTTCAGTGGCATCATCATCTACCTTGTCACCTGCAGTCCAATAGCATTGTAGAGCGCCAAATAGGACTGTATAAGGAACAGCTGAGACTGAAGGAAAATGGATCATTTAAAAACTGGACCAAGTACAATACTGATGTATTAATTGCTATGAATGCTACCAAAGCTTTGTGGGATGAGCGTGCCCTGGTGCCACATCCGTCTTGGAAGCCATGTTACTCAGCCCAAGAAACAGCGTGGCTAGCCATTCCCACAGCTACCAGCAAGCGACCAAGTCCAGCTCCTGGTGTTGCACTTAAACCCAGCGAGTACCCGAATACCTATTTAGTTTCTCTTGAAGCAGTCTCACCCGCACGCACCATCTTAGCTCACCATAATTGGCTAAGTCAATGTAGTACAGGTACTGATGAACCCTGAGTTTTGTTTTCTAGCCCAAGATGGTATAAAACTGCCTGTCACAGGCTAGCTGGGCACTGTGAGTATATTCATTTGGATCAAGGAGGCAAGTAGGGAGTGGAATAAAGGCAAATTTACTATAACTTACACACACACAACAGTTAACAGAAAGATAAATGCGATAA
>JAGPOW010003316.1:12978354-13027249 GCA_030014935.1 Caiman crocodilus
CAGCTCAGCATCTTGAAGAGCAGTGTCCTGCTGGTAAGTCTGTTGTGGTGGAAGGGGGAGGGGCAGGAAAGGGGAATGGGGTGCAGATTGAGGCCCCCAGGGTGAGGGAGGGAATGGGGCAGGGGCTGAAAGTGCTTCCCAGCCAGGACAGTGCATGGGCTGGGACATGGGGTGGGACGGAACCACGGGCAGCTTGTCTAGGGGGTGGGGGGCACATACTCCCCTACATTTGTGCATGGGACAGGGGTGGATGTGGGCTGCATGCTGTGGGCTCAGGGCTCCCCACCATGCTCACCCACCCCCAGAGGCCCCATGCTGACCGTGCAACCATGACAAGGCGCCCCCTGCCTGCCTGGCAGTAGTGGGGCCAGTGGCATGGATTGTATCCCCTGCTGCTGCCAGGCAGCACAGGGCTCCAGGGGGAAAGGTAGCAGGGCTCCCACATCTGCCCCCCATGCAGCTCAGTTCTGGTCCAGCTGCAGGTGAAGGGGTGTTGGGGGAGAAGGTAGACATGTGTCCCACCTTTCCCTTTTGGCCAGCAATACAATCAGGCAGCATGAAGAGCAGATCCCACCCTGCCTTCCTGCCTATGGGAGGAAAGGGCATAAGTGATACAGGGAGGGCAAGGAAGGACAGATTGAAGCCCCCATGGTGAGGGAAGAAGTGGGATAGGGTTGAGGGCTACCGCTGCTGTCCAGCTGGGGCAGTGTGTGTGGCCTGGGGCTGGGTTGGGAATATGTGGCTGCAGGGCCTGGCTAAGGGAATGGGAGGGAGGCAAGGGCGGCTTGTTCAGAGGGTGGTTGGGGGGGCTAGTTCCCTGCCATTGTATGCACTCCAGGGAAGGAGGCATGGGAGGGGCACATGCCCCCCCCAGACTTGTGTGCAGGAGGGGAAGGATGCAGGCTACCAGCTGCAGGCTCGGGGTTCCCCACCCTGCTGCCTGCTCCCCAGGGGTCTCCACAGCCCAGCAGGTGGGACACAACACACGAAGGTGGAGATGCTTGGCGCTGCCACCGCCATCACCACCTCCAGGAGCCCTTCACCAGTCATACCGCCATGGTGAGGTGCCCCCTCCCTGCCTGACAGCATTGGGGGGCAGAACTCCATGCCCCTACTGCTGCTGGGTGGGCAGGGGGCCCTTGCCATGGTGGCACAGCTGGCATGGTGCTCCCAGTGGCAGTACTGAGCCTCTCCGCCTCCTGCATCAGGTCCTGTCTGCTAGGCTGAAGAAATTCCCAGGGGGAAGGCAGCAGGGAAGGGAGTCCTGAGCCCCACAGCAGGAGCCTGGACCTTCTTCCCCCCATGGGCTCTGCTCTGGCTGTGCTGTCTGTGGGGGCAGCTGGGCTCCAAGCTTCACTCTGGCTGCAGCAGCAGCCACCTCCCATATGGAGCAACTGGGGCTCAGATGCTGCTGGTGGGGGGCAGGGGGCTGCAGGTCCTGACCTTGGTCCTGTAGCAGCTGGGGACCCCCTCTGGCAGAGCTGGTGGAGGGGGTGGGGAGCAAAGGGCTATGGGCTGGGAGTGAGGGGCACCTAGAGGGGTGGGAGGCTGTGTGTTGGGAGTGAGGGGCAACAGCATGGGGAGGGGCAGGACATCAGCATATCAGGGCTGCTCAGTGCCACAAAGCAGGGGGGAACAGGGGGACTGACACAGCTGGACCCACATACTGGTTAGTGAAAGGCACAGAGGGAGCTCTGATTTTCTATGATAAAAAAAAAGCAAACCCCACTATCAAATGCCAAAATATATATGTGTTTAGAATGTATTTTATTGTAATTATTGAGGTACTGGTAGGCTTCCAAATTGCTTTAAAATTGAAAATTTATTAATAAAACATTCTGTTTAACTGATCTATCTATCTATCTATCTATCTGTAGATAGTGGCTTTTCATTTTAATTATGGAAAAATGTGGCTTTTGGGGTTTTAATCAGAGAATTTTGAATTTTTATCAGAGAATTTGTGATTTTTAAACAGCAATGACCAGGACCCCAGCTGATGATTTTTAGTATGCAAATACATGCAACACTCTGGAACTGTTCAGCACTAGGCCACTAACAGTCAGGACCACTTAAGGTATTGCACGCTGGGCTTCCCAAAATTTGGTTTGATTCCATTCTCATATGAAGAAATCTTTCTAAGATAAGTACTCTAGCTCAGGCATGATATGAGAGGCACTGGGGAATGTATTATGCAGGTTGAACTAAAACAGATGATGCAAGCTTTATGCATGTTATGCAGGTTTGAGTAAAACAGGGGAACCTGAAACCACTCGTTGCTTCTAAGAATTCAGTCATCTATAAAATAAATGCATGGATAAACACTTCAATAGGGTCTTTATCACGTCAAAAAGTTGGCTGCCTTTTTCTGAAAAGCTTAGGTGGACATAGCAGAACCTGCAGTTGATACTCAGATGGGGTATGAGAGATACCCTTAGCCAGCTACTTCGTGGAAGTGAGATTAGGA
Organism: Caiman crocodilus; assembly: GCA_030014935.1. Lineage (NCBI taxonomy): Eukaryota > Metazoa > Chordata > Crocodylia > Alligatoridae > Caiman > Caiman crocodilus. The sequence continues at coordinate 12,980,819 of JAGPOW010003316.1, forward strand.
TCAGTATATGAGTTGTAGAAGAACATGGGTGTGGCATTAGATTCAGAAGGATGCAGTAATCAAAGAAAATACCAACAATGGATCTGAGTCTGCTGGAAGTCTCCCTGCTACAGGCATATAGAAATTGATTGTAGTGCCTATACACATCATGGGTTTTCTTGATTCTGGTTCTAGAGGTAAGAGGATGAAGTTCAATGTGGACAATTGCAAAGTGCTACACTTTGGGGAGAATAATCAAAAACACAAATTCAAAATGGAGGATACAGGGCTGGATGGCAGGTCTATAGAAAAGAACTTGGGAGTTTTGTAGGTCACAGAGGGCATGTCTACATGAGACACTTAATGAGCAAAAGACTAATTCTACTGTGCATTAACACAGCAGGCAAGACCCATGATAACGTGCTAATGTGGAGTAGATTTAGTCTAATGTGCATTAATATTACTAAAAAAGCATTCATTTGCACTAATGCACAGTAGTGCCAATTACGGTGCATTGAGTTAGAACCTGTCATTACAAGTACTAAACTTAATGCGTTGTAGTTATGGCACATAAATGAACACACAGGTGCACCCAGACTCAATACAAGTCTGCAGCATGATGCAGTCGCACAAAAGGCAAATGTGGTTTTGGGCTGCATCAATAGAAGCATTAGGTGCAAGACATGGGAGGTGATAGTGCCTCTACTTGGCACTGGTTAGGTCTCATCTGGAGTATTGTATGCAGCTGTGGACCCACTCTCACATTTCAAAAAGGACTTGGAGAAATTAGAGTGGGTCCAGAGGCAGGGAACTAAGATTGTAAAAGGCTTGGAAAGCAAATCATAAGAGGAAAGGCTGAAGGAGCTAGTATAGTCAGCTTGCAGAAAAGGCACTTCAAGGGGGGGCATGATATAAAGTCTTCAAATATTTGCAGGGCTGCCATAAAGAAGAGGGAAAGCACACTTTCTCTCTTGCTGCAGAGGGGGGACATGGACCAATGGTTTGAAGTTGCAGCAAAGTAGGTTTAGATTGAATATCAGGAAAAGCTTCTGTGTTAGAACAGTTAAGTAGTGGAACAGATTGCCTGGGGAAGTTGTGGACTCTTCATCACTGAAGTGTTCAGGTTGGACAGTCACTGATTAGGGATGATCTAGACTACTATGGGCATTTCCTGTGCTTCTGGGCTTTGCTGGTTGCCCATACCCCCCTTTCTGCTACATGTGTCAGATTGTTTTTATGTTACCCTCAGAGGCTCTGGGTGTTGGCTACAGCCAAGGCTGGCAACTTTGTTTAGGGCATATCAATGCTCCTGCTGGGACCAAAGCCGGAGGTTCCTGGCTTGAGGCTCTTGCCCCTCTGTTCAGGGTCAGACCAATCACCATACTTGGGGTCAGGAAGGAATTTTACTCCATGGTTGGATTGGTATGGCTTGTGCGGGTTTTCCCCTTCATCTGCAGCGAGGCTGTGGCCCTCTACCCAGATCTCTTGAGCACGTATTGACATTTCATAGAAGCAAGACAGTGGCTGCCATAGTTCCCCAGCTTTACTTGTGGCAAGTAAGGGTGATATGTCTTGTGTTTGTCAGGGTTGATGCTAGTTTTACAAAGGGTATTTTTAGACATGCCAGCACTGCAGCACCAAGTGTTTTGGGAAGTGCTTGGCGTTATGACGTTCTCAGTTGTATAGACGGCGAGATTCATCTCAGCACTGAGAAAATGATGGCAGTGTGCTTTTGAACTAAAACATGTAGAAGGTGCTTTAGTTCAAAAGCACGCTACCATTTTCCGCGTGCATATGCGCATTTCGCCACCTATACAACTGCATGTGGTGCAGAGCAGTTTGGAGCTCGTGTGCAGAGCAGACTTGATTAACCGAGTCTGCTCCAAAACAGTGGATCTCCAGTGCATTGTGGGACAAAAAAAATATGTGTATAAATGCCCAAAGAGTTTAGATGATGAATTTGGGTAGGATGGTCTGGATAGAGATGATCGTACCTCAGGCAGGATACTGGACTAGATGACCTCTGCAAATCCCTTCCACCCCTCTATGATTCTGAGAAAGAAGAAAACTAATTTAAAATAATATCTGGCCTAGGCCCAGGAACTGAAGATGGGTGGCTAGAGAGGGAGTAGTTGCCTCTGGCTTCCTCAGGTCACAGCTTTATTGTATAGCCTGTCCTCTTCCTCCGAACCAATGTTTGCATGTTTCCTCTTAGTCTTTCCTCTCACTTTAAGCCTTCATAATCATTAACATTATCCCTGCATTCAAATCTGCAACAAAAAATTGGAAGCCCAACATATTGGTACACGGCATGTTCTGGGCTAAAGTATAGTGTGATTTCTTCCCCATTTGGATCTGTGGGTGGTGTGGGCATTTCAATAGTTTTGTGTTTGTTACAAGGAGTTCTTTCTGTGCTACAAGTATTGACATCTCCCATCTTATTGCCAATTCTCCCACCCCCCACTCCAAGCTGTTGCCTGAACCAGAATCCATTTTCAAAGAGTACATGTTTTATGTCACAAGGAATGCCTGTGCAACACATCCTTGGGGGTCAGTCCTTATCACATTCTGGCTATTTTGCCCCTCCCCCCGCACCTTCCTGGGTAGAAAGTCAGATGGTAGAGGCTTTATAAATATTATAAAAGCACAAGAAATAACACACTATGATTTTCTGAAACATGTCACAGTGCCCCACAATTCCAAATCCAACATGTGCTAGGCTAAAAAAAGGGTTATTCATGAAACTTTAAATATATTTTTTATTAAATATTAACATAGAAGTTGGACAATAGCTCATTTTCCAATGAATATCACCTTTCATCAATTGCCAATTAGCAGATAACAGTTTAAAAAAAATCCTACATGCTGTTAACACCTTTACAAAATGTTCATTAATTTCCACCCACAAAAGGCAACTGAAAAAACTTACTGAGAGAAACTTCTATCAGGATGTTAATTGCCTTTATTGTTCTCCATGATTCAAACTGTCAGACAAAAGCACATTTGTACAGACATTAAGTTTATGGTCTTTTATTTGGCAAAAACATTTAAAAGAATACGGCCCCACTGCAGGCTATCACAAATGGGGACATCTACACTGCATTGACTACAGCTCACACAGACATTTCCAAATTGGCTAGGGTCCTTGCTAGCAATGTATCTATGGCAGCACAGACTGCAACCTCATCTGCAAACCCCTTGGAGAAGCTTTATAACCACTTCTATGAAGATCCCTGTTCAAGCACTGTAGCTACAGTAGCAGTCCCTGAACAAGATAGCTTAAAACCAAGTCAGATGCATCTACATGAGCTGCCCTCTCTGCAGTGTAGGCATATCCTGTGCCAGCATCATACGGTTGAATCAATAAATATCAATAAAGGATAATACCTAGCCTCCCTGCCCTCTCCCAGTAAGAACCAGAAAGCAGGAGAGACAGGAGCTTGTGTTTCAAGGAGTTACATGCCTGGGAAATGGTCTCACTGCAGTGGCAAAGCCTGCTCAGTTTACCAGGCAATGATTTGGTTTTAGCTGCAGTTTTCAGGGTGGTTCTTGTCACCCTTAGAGGTCAAAGGCACTGATTCTCCTCATGCTCCACCTTCCCTGTCCCGTCCTGCTGCAAGCAACATACATCCCTCTCTCTTCCTTCCCCAAGTGACAGTGTGAACTGTGACCCCTGGCCAGGCCAGGTTAGACAGATAACACCCTTCTCCCAGGGCTCCCCGCCATTCTTGGCTGGCTTTCCCTATCCAGGTTGTGCCCTCGCTTCCCTGGGTGGGTCAAAGGGCTCTATGCAGTATGGTGTTTCTGGTGACGCATGAGCTGAGGTTGAAAGCGGAAGCACTTTCCACACTGGGAGCAGCAGTATGGCTTCTCCCCTGTATGGATGCGCTGGTGTTTCAGGAGGTTGGAGTTCCCACTGAAGCCCTTGCCACAGGCTGGGCATGTGTAGGGCTTCTCCCCAGTGTGGGTGCGTATGTGGTTGATGAGGTCCGAGCTTTGGCCAAAGCACTTCCCGCACTCGTGGCAGGCATAGGGCCGGACCCCGCTATGGACGCGCTGGTGCTGCAGGAGGTGAGAGCGCTGGCTGAAGCTTCTGCCGCACTGGGGGCACTTGTAGGGCTTTTCGCCTGTGTGCATGCGCTGGTGCTTGATGCAGGTAGAGCTGTCACTGAAGATCTTCCCACAGTCAGCACATACATAGGGCTTGTGGCCTGTGTGGATGCGCTGGTGCTTGATGAGGTTTGAGCTCTGGCTGAAGCTCTTCCCACACTCATGGCACGTGTAGGGCTTCTGCCCCGTGTGCACACGCCGGTGTTGGATCAGGTGGGAGCTCTGGCTGAAGCCCTTCCCACAGTCTGGACACTGAAAGGGTCTCTCTCCTGTGTGCATGCGCTGGTGTTGGATCAGGTGGATGCTCCGGCTGAAGCCCTTCCCGCATTCTGGGCAGATGGTTGGGCGCTCGACCCTGGATGTTCGGCGGGCTGTAGAGTCCACTGGCTGTTTTTGGAAGGCTCCTTCATGGCTGGGGGGTTCGAGAGGGGCATCCATCTGTGCCACAGCAGGGCTGCTGGCTGCACTCTGGATGAAGTCTTGGGCTTCCTCATCGAAGCCTGGCATAAGCAGCCCCTGCAGTTCTGGGCTCTCAGAACAGTCCAGCTGAAGTGTCTCCTCATCCCTGCTTTCGCTTCCTGGCAAAATGAGAATCCAGAGAGGTGGCTTTTTTAGTGAGGGCCAGAGGGAAAGAAAGAAAAGACTGAAAAGCATGCAAGACAAAGGAATGGTGAGTATCAAAGGCCATCTTTCGCTCAGACAGGAGAAGGGACCAACCAGCTTGGCTTTCCTATCTTATTTTAGGGCTCAGAGTACCTGTGAGGGGACAGAGCACAATCAGGCAGAAAGGTACATGTAATAACTGCCCTGGAGAAAGGAGAACATGTTAAAACCCTAATCTACATGAGGGGAGGATCACTGCTGGAACCGCCATTTTTTACTTCGCTTGTAACAAACCCACATTAAAAGGCTGTTGCTGGCACAGAGGCCACAAAAAAGCCATAAGAAAAAGGATATGCCCATGCAGCTTCTGGGAGGCACCAGTTGTTGAAGGGGCCACCACAGCTGCCAGAAAGGATGCATCTTTGATTGTTCATGAAACTCAGCCAAACCAATGAGTTAATGTAGACACGGCTCAACTCCTGCCTTTAACTCCTGCCTCACCTCTGTGAGTCACCTCCAAGAGCTTGCTTTCCCTGAAGGCCTGAAGATCTGAGACCGAGAATCCCTCTTCTTCCATTTGGGCGGTTGTGTCAGGTTAATGGCTGGAAATGCTACATGTACAAAAGATAGACAATTGGTATTTTGGTTTATTGCATATTAGATCAAGGCATGGACAAAAGATGTTTTAAACTGACCCTCTTTAAAGATAAGTGAGGAGGAAACAGAAGGGATTCAGGGACAACCTTTTGGGATACATGATGCATGGCAGTAGATGTATCTTATCTTCATCAGAAATTCAAGGATTCTTCTTAATGGGAGGGTGATGTATGATATACATAGCATATAAAGCCAGCAGAGACCCTAGAATCACATCTCCAGACATAGGTATGTGCAAATATAGAAAATCCTAACAATGCTTGTTTGGGCAGGAGATTAGTTCGGCCATGTGCCCAGTTACTGAGAGGGACAGAAGAGGTATACTTACTGCATGCTACCCACTCAGCCTGTTTGTATATTCTTAGCAGGCAGTAAATGAAAGCTAACATACCGGCAACTTAGTTTTCAGGGAAAGTGGTATAAGTTACCTAGGGTAAGCTTCCACTGGCTGTGGGGTAGGAGCCTGCACACAGATAGTTACAGCAGAACAACTTATATGCAGTAAATCCCTGCCCCACCCATTCCTCTTAATATGCAGTCAATGGTACTTATGTCTATACCCTTAGAAATATCACTAGGCTCTACTGGGATGCACCAACCAGAAACAGATCCAAACATGTGGATGTCTCCCCAGAAGAGTTCTTCTTCCCCAGAAGAACTCAAGGACATGGTAGGCTGTCAGCTGCCTTTCTGAAAATCCTTTTAAATAAGAGGTAACATTCTTACCTACGCTCTAAGGACATAAAGGTCTGGCTCCCCACCTCTACCCCAGGAAGATAACAAACAAACAACAAACTTCTACCCACTGAGAGGAAAGCCTAGTAATTCTACAGCACAACATCCTTGTAAAGCCCCATGAATCTTTTGCTAGAAAGTTCTACTTTGTCTTTGGACAGTATTGCCTCCCTGTCACATCCCAGCAACACCTTCAACAAGCATTCTTTCAAGCGTAGTTTAGTGAACAAGCAGCATGAGGTAGTACAGATGGCACAAGAGGACAGGATCAGAATTCACTGCAGAGGGAAGAATGGATGAGGCAGGGGCAGAGAAAGGGGAGGAATAACCTGCTAAACATAAAGATGGAAGAAAGCTGAAAGCAGGGTGCACCTAGGGGCACCGTGACCAGCTAACATGTTAAAACAAGTTACTGTCTCATCCACACTGTTATTTTAAGATCTGTTAACCCTGTTTGCTCTAGCAAGTCCCTGCCTCATTGGCTGCCAGTGCATAAGACCTTGCATGTATATTCTGCAATTGATTCCAGAATACCAACCTTTCTCCTTTACCTGTGTGCCACCCTGCCCTGCCTTTTGCCTGATGTCAGACTAACAGAGCACTGAACCATTTTCCCTTACCTAGGGAATGATCCCTAGAGAGGGAAACCACACATATTTGGGGACTGTCCAAACTAATACAAAGGTGTGAAGTAGTTCATGTTAATTTGCAAATCAGGTCACCAGAGGAAGAGCCCAAAAGCTTGTCTAACAGTTCTCCCAACCATACAGCTGGTTCAATAAAAGGCAGCACAAAAAACCTCTTCCTTTTATGCATTTCTTAGACTACTTTAGGGTTCTTGGTTATAGCCGTGTTGGTCTAAGGACATAGGCAGGCCAGGTTCTTTGGGTAGATGTGAGATCTTTTATTAGATTTAGTTGTTCTAATAAAAGATCTCACATCTACCCAAAGTACCCAAACCTTGTCTGCCCTTTCCTGGATTACAGCACTCCAACCCTACCAAATCATTCACAAGAGGTTTTTACCTTTGATTAAGATAGAAAGATAGGCTATACTCCTTAGGTGCACCCATTCACTTATCAGTGATGGAGATGTAAATTAGTTGCAGAGTTAGTAGTGAATAAAGGTTGGTAGCCTATAGGTTTTAGTGCTAGGAAGTCATGAATAGGGCAGTTTGCATTTTCTCAGGTGCCAGTGTTGCCAATTGTTTGGTGTTTTCCTTAAAACACCTTAAAAATTATGCAATAGTGACCTTTCAAGCCCTCATGTCAACAGAAAAAAATCATTAGTAAACCCGAATCCGAATGCTTCAACAGCCATCAGGGGAGTAAGAGGCACCCTCTTTTTAGAACTAATCATTTTGCAGAGCCTGTCTCATGACTTTTGAATGCCTGGGGCTGGCTGCATGGCGCACAGCTCATTTCACATATTTTGAGCCTCACAATATGTTTATCGGGGGAACTAAAAGGGAACAATTAAATTCTACAGGAACGCTTTGGGCAGGCAGCAACTGACTCTGCTGAAATGAGGGAGTTCTGAACTCCCTCTTGGCAGCTTCAAAATATAAATAATTAAGTAGGATAAAGGGAGAGATCAATTTCTCCCCAGATCAACAGGAAACTCTCTGCATGGGATGCCATTCATACACGCCCAATCTGCCAAGTAGCTCACTGGCCAGTCTGGAGCAGGAAAAAACAAACAAACAAGAGTCTTTCCCTATGGTCATAGCATCCCTTGCTCTCTGTGTGTTGGGAGGGGATGGAAGGGAAAGGGAAACAGAGCCGAGGAATCATTACCATTTCACTCTTCGCTCTGGCTGGTAAACTGTATTCTCAGGGGGTTTGCATTCTTTGCTGGGAGACAAGAAAAGCACAGTTTTTGGTGCATTAATGAGATGCACAAACCACAATCCATTAGGTTTTTGCCATCTACCTTCATTTTAATTTGGGGTTTCAGCAGGCTGCTTGGACAGCTCTAGCTTATCCCCAGGGGCTTCCCCTCAGCACCGTGATGCCACCTGTGGCTTGTACATGGGCTGGGGGCTGACCACCTCTGTCTAGTCAGGGTCTTTCATTTGAAGTCTAGCTCTCCAAGGCACTTCTGACTGCACTGAGGTATTTTGAGATTGCAAGTCTGGCTGTGGCTGAACCATATGGTTTTCTCCAGAGTCCTGTCTGAGTAACACAGGGGTGGGCAAAATGCAGCCCGGCTGGATGTGGCCCACCAAGCCATTCTATCCAGCCTGTGGGACCCCTAAAAAATTTAGAAAATTAATATTAATCTGCCCTGGGCTGCCTGTCATGCGGCCCTCAGTAGCTTGCTGAAACTCAGTAAGTGGCCCTCTGCCCAAAATAATTGCCCACCCCTGGAGTAACATCACACTCAGCAGGTCACCCAGGGGTCTCTGAGCTGCTGCTCCCACAGCAGAGGAGGTTGGTACTGCGAGGGTCTCACATAAGAGCCCCTCAGTGGTCCAAATCCGCTTGACAAACACTGTCATTGGCCTCAGAAGTGAGAAAATGCCCCTCGCCCACTGCCGCCTGTTTCATTCTGCCCCTTGCCAGCACAATACCAGGGCCTGGCTACCAGGGGCTCCCCCTGACCTGACATGACATGACAGGTTGGTGCCCAGGGCACCCCTAAGCTCTCACACAGGGGTCTATGAGGGGGCAGCCAGGACCCAGGCCCTCTCCTCCCCATCAGCAGTTTCGTGGGGAGAGAGGCAAGGGCCAGGAGTGGGGTGCAAAGGGAGAGGCAGCTGAGTGAAGGGCTGCAGGGCTGGGAGGGGCAGCAGTGGAATGGTGCAGGGAAGGAGGGGTCTGCATGGAACGCTGCCCAGGGGAACAGAACGTTCAACTGAGGGATGGAACGCTGCCCAGGGGAATGGAACGTTCAACTAAGGGGTGGAAAGCTGCACCGGGGGCAACAGAAGGATGCACGGCCCGGGGGGCGGGGCCCAGGGAGGCGAGGGGAGCAGAGCCCCCGCCGGCCGCAACGCTCCGCTCCCCGAAGCTCTACCCCCGCCCCCCAGCGGGGCACCGGCTCGGCCTACCTGTCACGGATGCTGCGAGCCCACTGAGGATGCTGCGACAAGCCCACGGGCTGCAGCTTCCTGCTCAGGAGGGCAAAGGACGCTTCCTGGGAGGAGCAGGAGCGCGGCGGCAGCGCCCAAGGCAGGGGCGGGAGAAGCGGAGCGGTTCCTGCACCCTCCCAGGCCCCGTGGCATCTCACGTAGCGCTTCCGCCCGGGGCGCCTCCGGATCCTTCCTGCTGCGGCAGAGCAGCGGGGCGAGAAGGGTCCTCAGAGGTCACCTGGGCCCTAAGGCAGCATGAGCCCTGCCCAAACCATCCCTTGCACCCATTCTCTGAGGGCAGCACAGACCTGGCCCCCAGCCTCCTACTAGCCTTTCAAACATCACTCCTGAGATGCACCCAAGGTTTCATATAAGGATCCCTGGCCTTGGAAGCAGGTTGCCCACCCTGCTGGGGGCTCTGGGAGCCTCTTGGCCACAGAAGACTTGATTTAGCAGTTTTCTATGAGCAAAAAAGAGTGCAAATGAACAGCTGAGGGGCCTCTACCTCCCAGTAGAGGAGGGCCTTGTCTCAGAAAGTTGAGAACTGCTGCCTCATACTTTGGCAGATACAGGCTTTTGAAATTGAGCTGCCAGGGGTGAGGTGCCTCATCTATGGCACGGCACGAGGTTTGCCAACCCTCCCAGACTGGCCAGGAGTCTACTGGAATCAGCATTGATCTCCCAGTGACTATCGAAAGCAATCTGGGAGATTGATACTGTGAATGAGTTAAACAGTACAATTAATGAAATTGCGTCCTGTTGGAGGGAAAAAAATCTCCTGGAATATGTTCAGTCAGAGTTAGCAACACTGCAGCACAGATCTTCCTCCTGGTTAAAAAGAAATGAGAATATTTGTTAGTAGGCTGGGAGGCCTAGGGCTGCTTTGAAGCAAAAACAAAGATAAGTTCCTCAAAATGGATTAAAAACAATATGCAGGGCTATGAAATATGAGCTTTGTGACCAGGAGCAGCTAGCAGACAGCAGAAGGGCAGAAGAAAGGCCAGCTTGATTGGTGAAACATCAGGACCATTCAGAAGAAGAGGGTGGTTAACACAGGTAGAATGAAGAATTTAGAAGGAACTAGGTAGATGAGAATAGTCCAGGAAGTCAGCAGACTCCCTCAGTACTGCCTGGCTTTGTTTACATGAGACGCTGACAGCACAGTAGCATTGCATGGCATGAAGCATAATTCAGACCTACTGCACAGTCAGCTTCACCTAAAAGCTGTTTGGCGATGCTGCTCCAGTTACTGCGCAGTCATCTAGTACTAGTGTCTGCAAGTGCTAAATAACTGTACAGTAACAACTGCACAACCAGCATCTGGTGTAGATGCGGCCACTGAGTAGAAGTACTACCTTTGGGATTGTAGAAGAGAGCTTGGCAATGTAACATAAGTGTGCCCCTGGGCCTCAGAAGTCCTGAGAAACCCCTGCCCTTCGCCCCCAAGAAAAGCTTGACTGTTCCTGTGGATTCTGGAGAGCTGATTTCATTGAATCAGAGAACATGAGGGCTGGAAGGGACCTCAGGAGGTCATCTAATGCAGTGGTTATCAACCTTTGTTGTACCAGGACCCTTTGTAAACATTGATGGCCAGTCTTGACCCAATTCCCTTTACTTCCGACCTACTGTCCCCAGACCCTCAGTGTGTGGGGCAGGGGGTGGGTGTGTGGGGCAGGGTGGGGGCCCAAGCAGCCCCTTGCAGGCTGGAACTCTGTCAGCCTGCAAGGGAAAAGCCACGGTTTTCCATGCTTTTCACCTTTAAAGGAAAATCCATGTTTAAAGTTTGTTGATCCATTTTTAAAGTTTGTTCACGACCCTTTCATGTAGTCTTGTGACCCACTTCTGGATTGCGAACCACAGGTTGAGAAATGTTGATCTAGTCCAATTGCCTGCTCAAAGCAGGACCATCCTCAACTAGATCATTCAGCCAGGGCTTTGTGGAGCCAGAGCTTAAAAACCACTTGGGACGTAGATTCCACCACCTCTCTGGGTAACCTATTCCAGTGTTACACCACCCTTCTAGTAAGAAATCATTTCCTAATATCCAGCCTAAACCTCCCTTGCTGCAACTTGAGGCCATGCTCCTTGTTCTGCTGTCTGCCACCACTGGGAACAGTCTAGCTTCATCCTCTTTGGACTCCCTTCAGGTAATTAAAGACTGCTACCTAATCCCCTTTCACTCTTCTCTTCTGCAGACTAAATAAACCCAGTTCCCTTGGCCTCTCCTTGTAAGCCATTTTTGAAAAATCTGGGGTTTTCTTCAGATTACAAACATGCAGAGCAGGGACTGTCTTTATGTTTTGCCTGTCTCAAAAACAGCAGTACCCTCATTGCGCCTGCTCTTAGGATTAGCTCGTATAGTGAGGCACTCAGTGCTGCCAGCATTCAGAAATCAGGGCAGTTCCACCTGATATTCAGCCACAGGACTTGTGTAGCTTGAGCAATACAGCTGCCGAAAGGGGACTCTGTTGCAAAGTGTTATAGCTATCCTCTTTTTTTTAATCTTCTTCCTCTTCATTCCCTTTGCCCCCTAGAGAAGTGGAATGAAACTTCAGTCACTTTTTGGACTTAGGCACTTTTATATTTAATGAGCAGGTTAAGTGAAGAGCATAATTGAAAGGAAGTATTATGTCTAGAAGATTAGAGCAAGGCAGAAGGTTAGGACAGTTGGCCAGAATGACTGTTAATGAAGGGAAAAATGCAGGAGACAATACTGTGTCTGTAGCTTTATCTGAGAGTCCAGTGGTGCATTATGAATTTTATGCTTCAAAACATCCCAGGGAATCAGAAAATGTGTGCTCTTATCCCATTATACTGATGGTGAATGGAAGCATAGAGAGGCTTGAATGACTTCTCGAGGTCACATGCAGCAAGTCAGTGGCAAAGCTCAGCACAGAAATGAAGTTTCTTGACTCCTATTTGTGCAACAGAGATACAGACTAGAATCTTCCTGCAAAGATCCTGAAAGAAAACATTTTATAGAAAATATAATCAGGTACTTTACAACAATAATAAATAAAATCATTGGACTTATCTGATTATTTTAGTACAGAATTTAAGTGATTGAGATGGCTACATGACTAGAAATATTGTGGAATACAATATTCAACAGTACCTTTGCATGTGGACACTACTGTGGAATATTTGCCCTGTTTCAGAAGTCCACCTGTTACTATGAAGTAAAAGTGATTTTTTAAAATTTTGGGTCAGTGTGTCCACATTGGGAGTCATTCTAGAATAGCTCTCTGGTCAGTTTCCTCATTCAGAGAAACCCTAATAGGGGAAAACTTGGTTGTGATACATTATGATAATTTGAAACGTGGCAGGAAGTCCTGTAGTGAAGCAAATGTCTGAATTTCTTGTTTTCACAAAAACATCAAGAGCAGATGCTCTCCCTGGGCTTTAGACTGAATGAGGGTTGTTAATTGTCTGGGCTTGGAATGGAGTTGCTACAAAACAAGAATGGAGAAGGAAGGTGTTGGATTCTGGCAGGCGGAGGCAATCTGGACTGATCTTAACTCGCCCTTTAGGAAGCTCACTTTCTTTTCTCTTGTTGCAGAGGTCTACCTCCTTTGTGTCCATCAGGAAGCAGCAAGAGCACGGCAACTGCTGAAACTGGCATGCTTGGTTTTGATGGAAGAAGACTTGTAATGTGAAGATTGGTGGGATTAACCATCAAGAAAAAGTTAACACCACTTTAATTGGTTAGATAATTTTGAAAGTAAGCAATAGGCTCACTGAGATTAAAAAACTAATAATGAAGTAGATATGTCCTTCACTGTAAGAGCAGTAAGACCATTTGTAGTTCATCATCTCCTGTTCTCAGACCATGTCTCCTGTTAGGCTTGGGGAAGGAAGGTAGAGAGGTATAATTCTTCCATTTAAATCTTTGCAACCCCATAATAAAGGCATAAGTGAGAGATTTTGCTACGAAGAGTCTAAACCAGGAAATACTGTGGTAGTGGTAAAGATGAGCATGGCAGGCTTTTAAAAGGCTTAAGCCTCTTATATTGTAATTTTGTATCTAGATGGCAAAAGTATCCAGAATTTCAGAGATAAGTATGGAAGAAATTAAAGACTTTAAAATCATAAGCAACAGCTTTTTTGTGATATCTTTTATTGGGCCAACTATATAATTGGGAGAGATATTGGACAAGCTTTTGGGCACAACGCCCAAATGCAAAGAGGAGCATGTTATATAACATCTCTCCCAACTATAAAGCTGGTGTGCAGCAAAAGGTATCCCAAGAAAACCCTTGCCTCTTGTGCATTTTTGGATCATCACTGCTACAGCAATAGTCCAATCCTGTGATTTTAAACAAAGTTTAACATCACACAATTAACTGCACAGCAGAAATTGCCCCAAAGTGGCATTATGCAATATTTATTCCTATATGACTCCACTTATATAGGAAAGACTTCAGGTGAAGTGACTTTTTCTATGTGATGAAATTTAAAAAAAAGACTGAATCATGTAGGCTTTAATTTTCATGGATTAACAGTTTTGAATTCTGTAGGATACAATTTTGTTGCCTCCAACAAAAGTAAAAGTTTATTTTACCCGATGAGTCCTTCTTAGTAACATGGCCTTGCAGGACTGACATTAACAGAACTGAAGTCTTTTTCTTCATGGGCATGTCACTATTGTTGTCCTCAGGTGCCACAGATTGATTTATAAGGCAATTATTAGACTCAAAGTCAAACAGCAAAGAAACATGCAATAAAACCAGAAAGCACATTGCTGCAACTTGAGAAAATACTACTAATATTAGAAATCACTTGCACAGAGAGATAAGGAGCTTCCTGAGCATCCATTCTTAGAAATCATTGCCTGTTTTTTTTCCTTTGGTGACCAAGCCTCTGCAGTCATCATGTGAAGGAATAGCTGTAGGCTCAGATTATAGCTACTCAGACCCAGACTTCCTTCCTTATTCTGAAACAGTGACATGAAGAAGACTGACTTGCCCTACCAGCTAAATGAAGCACTTGGCAGACTATTTTCACTGTGTAGGCAGGCACTACAGGCCTCTGAGGCAGAGGCCTTAGAAAGGGCCAAGTGGTAATACTTGGTTTTCCTATTGCAGTTGCCTTTGTAATGTAAACATTATATGCACCCCTAGACAAGGGATGGAAAATACTGGTATTGGCAAGAGCTTCATTGGCATATTGGCCAGTGAGTTGGCTTACCAGTGTACAGTAATGAAGAAATGGAGGAGACCATTGCAGTCCCTTTATAAGAGGAAATGGTTAAATGGATTGTACTGCTTTCAACATGATCATTTTGGGGTTAAGATGAACATGTAGAGGTTTATTCCCTATCTTTGGACTGTAACCTTGTCATGGTGGAGAGCCTTGTGTGTTCCGATGACCCTCAGAGCTATGTCATCTGGAGTCTTGTATTCCTGGTAGGGACTCCCCTAGTGAACAGGTTTGAGATGAGGTCCCAGACTAAGCATGGTTCAAACTCCCGAAGACCCCAACAGCAGAACAGGCGTACTTGAGGATTTGCTGGTTCTCTGCAGCTGTGAAGGTGGATGAGTGCTGCAGCGGGTTGGAGGTGTCTGGTTGTCTTGGACATCCTTGCCACTGGGTTCAGGGCCCCTTTTTGTCAAGTTAGTGTGGCTGTTGCTCATTGGCTTCCCCACATTAAAAGATGTCACATATCTGCCAGGAGGCCCTGGCAGAGGCCTACATTATCCTTGTATCAAGGGATAGCTGAAGAAGAGAGGTTCATTTTCGGAACAAAGTTTGGAAAATGCAAGCAACTGGAAATGGGGATTTAGAAAGGAAATTTCTAAGCATTGCTTCCTACTGCAAATGCTTTTCTTTTTGAAAGTAGGCAAATGTCTTCTTTCCTTTTGCCACATGCCCATCCTCCCATTACAAAACATGTCCAAAATATTTGAATATGCAACCCACCCCCTTGTTTTTCCTGACCCCAGTGAAGGTGGAGGCTGCCAGGCTCTGCTCAGTCCTGCACCTTCTCCTCATTCATGCCAAGCGCTCACAATGGGTTAGCAGGTATCTGTTGAGATATGAATTCAGCCTGCAATGCTTCTGTCAGGTCCAGGAAGGGCTGTTCCCTGCTGCACACCTTCTGGATGCTCCTGAAACTCCTCTTTCACTCAGGGCACTTGCAGGGCTGGCATTCTGTGTGGATTGTGAAATATTTGGTAAGCATCGAGGAGAAACCAAAGCTTTTCCTCCATTCCCAACGGCCGGCAGGCTGCTCCCCAACATAGGCCCAGTGATGCCAGACAAAGGTCAACCTCTCTGAACCACTGCCCATGCATGGTGCACTGGAAAGGGCTGTTCTCTCCTGTGAATTCCTGGGGGTCTGATTGAAGCTCTTCTCTCAATGTGGCAAAGGCAACTGGCTGCTCTGCTGCCTGGGTGTTAGGATGGGGACTCATCACTGATTTCCCCAAAGAGTCCTTGGCTCTTTGTGGGGATGCCCCTGGTGTCAAGATGTTACTCTGTAGCATGTCTAACCTGCTGCAACTCTCTGAATCTTCCTCCCCTCCTGAAAACATTTCAGGCTGCTCTGTTTCTCCTTTGGTGCCTACTTGTTTTCTTTGTCTTCATTCATCATCCCCCTACTTTCCTGAAACAAGAGGAGAATCTAGATTTGATTTCTTCCACCAGTTTACAAGAAATTGAGGAATATTGGAAATTGTCTCTTATTCTTAAAAGACAAGAGAATTGCAAATAAATTAAAAAGATGAGTGGCCTTACACACAAAAAGCAGGAAGGACCAAAATCAGTGTTCACAGCCCAGAGACTAGAAAATGGTAGTGTAGGTGGGTCAAAGGAATAGGGTAGAGTTTTAGAGTGGGATGCTCAGTCACTTTCAGAAAAGGGATATAATAGGTAGGAAAATGAATAGATTTTAAGATAGAACAGAATAAATGGCTGTTCATGAGATGATGGAAGTAAGAAGAGAAGGAAACAGGAAAAAGGAGGAAAGATGAACCACCTAAGTCAGAAGTGTATACAAAGGACTAAATGACTCTTGGGATGACTTGTTCTCTTCCAGGCCCACATGTGACTTTGTACTAATTAGTTTTTAACTAAAATAAACTCAAGATTGTTCCCTGGGAGGATAGGAGAGAGATCCTGAAAAGCAGTAGGACAAGAGTGAAACCCATATTGAGCAGACTAGAAGAGTACAAGGGAAATCTGAATCCAAGACAGACAGCTCTCTGTGATATTCACTTATGCAAATGAGGGCAGTATAAATCAACTCTCAGGAAAGGGGACAGTGGTTAAAGTCATGGGTAAAAATTCTATGACTGCTACACAATGATACACTATTAGGATTCTTTTATAGCTCATGATTTTCAGTGATGACATGAAAACAATCCTTTTTCACTCACAAATCCTATTGCAGATGAACAACTTTAATGAAACAGATGTATATGACACTAGGATGGTAAGTCTGCTGCCACATAGAAGAATTAAAGAGATCTGAGACCTTGCAATGGTTACTAGAATGCCATCTGTTTACCTGACCCGTTGCTTCGCCTATGCAGTTAGCAAAAATAACTTCCTTTTCTGAGAGTGCAAGAGAACTGGGACACATGGTTCTTTCCCTCTTTCCAGTGGGTATATCATCTCAGGCTTAGGAAATAGAAACTCTATTAGAAAAGAACCTGTTCATTGCTGACAAAATACCTGATGGGTGCATGTCACAAGAACCATTCCATAACTTTTATGACAAGTTCACAACTTTGTATTCGTGGCAGTGGTATATTCTGAATGCAGAGGGAATGCTGAGTTCTACTGGAGGGATACGTAGCTGGTGGGAAACGAGCTATAATCTCTGGGGAAAAACTATACACGGGAGAATAAAACAACTGAGATTGTGAAAACTGAACTACTTGGTCTTTTTTAAACCTGCAGGGGCACTACTATTTTGTTTTCAAGGATGAAAGCCTGGTGGCCCCTCCCACCAAGGATGAGGAGAGTACACTGATCAGAGCACTAATTTCCTTTTAACTTGAAAACTTTCATGTTGGGCTTATGAAGTTCTCAGAGCACCTGGGTCCATTGATGATTTACTCCAAAAACTACCAAAGGTCACATTGTTCACATGGTTTAGTACACCACCAGGTGAAACTTAGTACTTTCCATTAACTTGCATGTTGAGATTTTAGATGTTGAAATATGCCTTGAGGGAATAATAGAAACTGAAGTGGAGGAAATTGTTTATATATAGTAAAATGCCAATGTACATAACACTTCTGCTAGTTGCTGCACACTTCTCCATTATCACATGTGCCATCTGAGAGGAGCCTTGCTTGAGTACAGCATAAGAATCCTGTCCACAGCCCTAGGAGGGCTTGTCACACTGCTTCCCACCTCCCTGCTCTAAGAGTGCATGGTAGGACTGTCACTGGACCTGGAGGAGAACAAGTCACCTCAGGGTCATTTAGGCCTTTGTATATATTTCTGACTTGAGTGTCTCATCTGGCCTGTTTCTTCTACTTGTTTCCTTATCTTCTTACCTCCATCATCCTGTGGCATCCTAAAATGTGTTGCTAGGATCACAGATATATGCATATTTTTCCCCAGAGAGCTTGGTTCTGGAAAGCAGAAGGCATGATGTAAATCTAAGGGGCCAAAGAAGGACTTTCCACCAAAGTGCTTCAGCATTGCAGTTTCCAAACAAAGTATTACCAGGGGAAGTCAATCTCATAATTTTCTTGCATAATGTAATTATAGATTTCCTTCTGCTTTTCAACCAGAAGGACCCACTGTGCCTTACAGAAATACAAAGTCACCATGTCAAATTTCATCAGCACCTGAAACAATACACATTCCATTCTCAGTGCCTGTACTACCAGAGACAGTCCTACCATGCACCCATAGAGCAGGGAGGTGGGAAGCAGTGTGACAAGACCTTCTAGGGCTGCGGACAGGATTCTTATGCTGTACTCATGCAAGGCTCCTCTCAGATGGCACATGTGATAGTGGAGAAGCGTGCAGTAACTAGCAGAAGTGTTATGCATATTGGCATTTTACTATATATAAATAGTTTCCTCCACTTCAGTGTCTATTATTCCCTCAAAGCATATCTCAACAAGTCTAAAATCTCAACATGGAAGTTAAATGGAAAGTACCAAGTTTCACCTTGTGTTGAATTAAACCATTTGAACAGTGTGACCTTTGGTAGTTTTCAGAATACAACCATTAATGGGCCCAGGTATTCTGAGAACTTCATAAGCCCAACACAGAAGTTTTCAAATTGAAAGGGAATCGGTGTATGAGATGACACCTGGTCTAACTTTTGGTCACAGCTATTGTGTCCAGTCTACTATCTAGTGTACTTGATGGTATTCCAAACAATCATACTACATAGTCCTGATTCTTTCTTACTCTGAGATGGATTTTTTTGTGCCAGTCTGAATGATGCCTCTTTTTCCTTGGTGTTTAAACTGGTCGAATTTGGACCTATCGCAGACTCATCTGGGAGGGCTTGTCCCCATTTTTACATTGAAAGGCAATGGCAAGAGTCTCATGGATAATTCAGGAGCCTGGGGAATGTAGGAAGCCCCCAATGGACACAGGGTGAAAATGGCTGGGTAGGACAGGATGTCTCCTGGGGAATGTGAACACTTGCATTTACTCTTCTCTATGGTGGGGGTGGGGGTGGGGGTGGAGGGTGGTGGAGGAGAGTGACTGGGGCCTCCTGAACTGAAGGGGCAGAAATGGTCTTTAGATGGTGGATGGAGACCCTGGGAGTCCCGGAATGGGTTAGTACAATTTTGTTTAAAAAGGGTGATGAGGCAGACTTGTTCTATCATGATCTATTTGTGGAAAGGTTGTTATAATGACACCCTTATCTGAACTGGGAGCTCTAGTATGAATAATTTATATGCAAATTTCATGCACATGCTCTTCACTCCCTCTTCCAGGCAGTTAATAAATATGATAGATAAAAACCTATCCTGGTCCAGACTTCTGTGATAACCACTACACACCTTGCAGTCCCTACAGGGCCTGTAACAAAATCTGAAATCATGCGAGTTTTCTGAAAGAACTTAAAGTTGGTGAAATCATGAGAGAGAGAACTACACTTTAGAAGTGGAAGTGTGACGTGAGGGATACATATTTTATCTCAATTTTATGAACACCTACTGAAATGTGAATGTTGGGGTTTGACTATGAAAGAAAAGACAAATTTCAGTTAACAGCAATTTTTTGTAGACTGAATTAGCTTTCCAAGGGAGGTGGTGACAACCCTATCATTCAAAGCTAAACAGGGCAAAGGTCTAGAAAATATGTCCTAAAGTTAAAATTATGAAATCCATATTAAAGCACCTAAGCAAGCTCATGTCACCCAGACCACAGGATAGATGTGGCTGTATCACACAAGCCCATTCCCATTCATCGATTTAAAAATCACACCACTCAGTGATAGTCTACATGTATAAAGCACTTTAAAGTCTCAATATTTCAGAGTGCCTTCCTGGTTGCTAAGCCTCTCCATTTCCCTGTGAGCTAGGCAATTCTCATCTCCACTTTGCAAAGACATTAAATGACCTGCAGAACATCACACAGCACCATAGCTGGGAATAGAAACCCCATGTCCTTTCTTCCAGCCTTATGCCAACACCATCAAATGGTCTCACTATTTACCTTTTGTTCCCTATCATGTTGCATTTTTCCTTAACATATTTCCAGTAGAAAACAAAGATAGTGGCTGAAAATTCAGTGAGCAGCTTTCCCTATTCTTCTGTTTCCATCTCCAGAGGTAGCAAGTCAGGAAAGGCTGCTGATAGAGAAGGAAAGGAAAATTGTTGAACTCTTCTTGCTTCAGTCACTAAATTGAAAGGGAATTAGACAAAGATAGGTCCTAGCTCATGTATTTCAGCACAGTGCATCCCAGAGGTTCTTCATCCCCTGCACCTGAAGGACTATGTGAAATGATGACATTTAAGCCCATCACAGGGTAACATTTCCCACATATGCAATCTGCACAGAACCATAGGGAAGGAATATTAGTTTTAGGAGGGAGCTATTTTAAAGGAATTCCAGGTAGGAGAAAGGGAATGAAAAGAACAAGGTGGAGCAGTTAACTTGGAGCTACTAAGCAGTAGCATTACAAAGGAGCAAGGCATCGGTAATTTCAAGCATATGTAATCGCAGTGCAGCACAAGTGCAGGAGAGACAAGAGTCCTGCTGTTCCAACATAACAGGCACAGAGAGGGACTTGCTACAGGGGGAGTGAACTAGAGAAATCTCTAGTTTAAATTTCAAATTTACTGCTCAGTTTAGCAGCATCAGAGGTTAAATAATTGCAAATGTACTCAAGGTTGGAACAAGATGGGAACTAGTGGTTGGGTCATCTGTTTTTTTTTCCATCCCTCCTCTTTTTCCAATCCTCACAGCTCCAGGCCTCAAGGCAAGGGCTGTCTCATCTTCTTGTTACAGGAACAAAACAGTTTTTATGTCCTCTGGATTATATCATGCTATTAAGCATAGGGAAATGAGGCATCTCATTCTTTTCTGTGATTCTATGAAGGTGCTAATGGGCACATGTCTGAATGAACTGCGCAAGAAGTAACAATCTTAAACTACAGCAGAGGAAAATTAGGTTGGCTGTTAGGAAATATGTCCTAATTATGAGGATGGTTAAATGCTGAAGCAGATTATGAGCAGAAGTTGTAGAAACTCAATCCTTGGAAATGTTTAAAAGCAGGTTGGCCAATCTTGACTGGAATGGTTCAGACAGGGATTATGCTGCCTAGATAAGTTCCTGAGATGCCTCTAGGCCCTATTTTTCTATGATTCAGGTCAGTGTATACATCCAGGGACAGAAGCATGTTTAGGAGGTATCTGAATTAGAAGGGGAAGGTTGTCCTACAACAAAACACCACAAAAATTGGGACCTTATAGAGCTTGAAAGAAAGCATGTGACATTTAAACTTGAATTTGGGGGGAAGCAAGTCCATAGCTCTGGACAGGTAGAGTCTTATTTAATTTATGCTTGCACCTTACGAAATCTGAAAACATTTGGAAAGAAGTAACATTTCACCATTGTTACTATGATAGCTTTTTGCAGGCCGGATGAAGCCCACCTGTGACTTACTAGCCACTTCCCATCTGTTTTAATGGGCAGTGGCTCCTATATAATCTGTTTTATAGCTGGCTCCTATAAGGTTACCAGGAAAACATTTTGGAAAGAGATGAATGAAAGCTAATGAGTTGTGGGTAGGCTGAGGTTGACCAACACTGCAGTGAGATGGTGTTTATTGTCAAGGCCAGCTACAAATGTGTATGGCATGTAGGTGGGGCAAAAATATTCTGTTTGAGAACCTGAGGAAGCTGTAGTAGGGTAGAGATTTCTCTGTCTCAGTCTAGTCAAGAGAGTATCTGGAACAGAGGCCCTGGTTTGTGCCTTTGAGTGGGAAGTCTTTGGGCTTGGGGTCAGGAGGAGACAATCAAGAGTTGGTAATAGCATGAATTGGATGATATTAACTTAATGACTGCATTTGTTATTTGGTATAGATCATTATGAGTACCTGGAAACACTTTAAGGGAAAGAAAAGGGGCAGAAGAGAGATTTGATCAATAATGGCAAATATGAGAGGGAAGGTAAAATGGACCAAGGAGCTTACAAATGGAGTGACCTGACTGAGAGGGGTATGGAGGAAAGGATGTAGACACAGGTGAGCTTATGCTATATTAGACTTCTGGCATGCTAACTTAATTGTGTACTTCAATCTGTTGAGAACAAGCATACTAGGGAGGACCCCTTACTCTAGCTGCAAGGGACAGGCAGGCCCTGTGCCTTAAATTCTTCCTGCTAATAGCCTTTTTCAGTTAATGTCCATTCACAAAGCTGCATGTGTTCTCTTTTTCTGCTTTCAGGTAACTAGTACACTTCACTCAGCCTGCCTCCCCTGACCTGTAGGGACTGGTGTTGCTACCTGTTTTACTTCCATCTGAACAGTCCTAATTTTTCATATCAAGTCCCACATCTTTGATTGAACCTTGAAAATACTCATTTGTTCCTATCTTCAGTTTCAGGGGGCATGGGGGTGTGTTAAGCTGAGCTGTCAATTGTGCTTCACAGAAAAACTGGTCTCTGTGTAGGTGTCCTCTTATTTTATTTTTAAAACTTTACAGTTCTGAAAGTCAGTTCCTTCACTTGAATTTCAGCATGTTTCTTGGAAGTAGGACTGATGTAGTGTGGTAGGATGCAGGCTTCTTTCTAACTGCATCTGGTCAAAGGAATGAGTATTTTTGGCCTCTGGCAGACATTTGCTTTAAAGATGTGATGACATCTAATCCTACGCTGTGTGTAGACTAAATGAGAGGTATGTGTGTGTGCATGATACTTTAAAGCTGATTATGAGCAGAGATTGTTGAATCTCTATCCTTGGAAACATTTAACAGATTGGCCAATCTTAACTGGGATGGTTCAGACAGGGATTATCCTGTGTAGATAAGTTCCTGAGGTGTCTCTAGGCTCATTTATTGTGGCTTGCTCACAGTGTTCTGAGACCTGGAATATGAAACGGATCATCAGCTCGCCAGCTATAGTTCATTTAGCTGTTGCCCACTGGCTGGCTCTTTATCGCATAAGGTTGTGTGTACATGCTGCTGGTTCAGTGGGATGAGCTGAAATTATATTTTCAATTTTGTGAAGGACAAATGCGGATGTTATGATGTACTAAAAAGTCATCAGCAAAACGTATGTGCAACTTCTAATAGGTTTTGCAGATTCCTGCAGAGTCCATAAGCTGGGACAGCTGAATTCTGGTTATGCCCTTAGGGACTACCACCTGTTTGTCCTTTTTGTCTACTTTAATCAAGAACCTTACTGTCTCTAGCTGATAGCGAACTTGGGCTTTAAATGACCCACCCAACCATTTGCTAGGGTGGTTTGTTGGCTTTGGACATTCTATCTGCTAAAACATCAGTGAAGAAAGAGCAATACTTAATGAAAGAAATATGCTGTGAAATTAGTAGAGCAATGACTTTGAGCAAGTTAATCATCTATGGATATCAGAGACCACCTAAATGCTGAAATGAAATATGCCACTTCAAGTCTTTGCTTTCTAATGGTGCAAAATTGCAGATGAGCAAAACAGAAGAGTTCTAGATGGGAATTTAAAATTTTAGGGATGTTACTGGTGAATTTATGCTTTAAAGGGCCAGCCCTATGTGCCTCTTCCCCTCTTAGTCATGCCTCTCGTGTTCCTGTGGAATGAATATTCTCTCAGATAACTACAGTTAAGCTGGTTTCAATCAAATGTTAGACTCTGAGCATTGGGACTGGCAGTTTTTGGTATGATTTAAAACGTGAGACTGTGCTGGAAGGATTTTGTCCCAAGATAAGATGCATTTCACTGCAAACAAGTACCTTAGTAAGGTAGTAGAAACACTGCAGGCAGAAGACTATGAGAAACAACTTATAAATAAGACTAAGGCTAAATACAGACATTCAAAAAGTCTGAGCCTGAATTAATTCAATCTGTGCAGGTTAGTTTTAACCTGCATAGATTTAATCAATTTGCAAGCAAATAGACATTCACTTTTGATTCCAGAAATGCAGGAATATGTCTGCAGTAGCTCAGGCTAGAAGCTGGTAGGGTGCTAGAGTGAGCCCTCAGCTGCAGGGAAACTGAGCTAAACTGTGTGTGGGGGGGGAAGGGCTGCTGGGGCCTGGCCAAAAAGGGGAAAGTAGCTGTTTCTTCTGCCTAGCACTTCTCACCCCTGTCCTCACTGCTAGAGTGGTGGGGGTGCCTGGGGGAAGTACCTGACAGGCTTTTCTGCCCTAACCAGGCAGACCCTGGCTGGGGTCCCAGGGGATAAGGGAGGGAGTGGGGAATAAACCCTCTTCCTACCCCCCTTGCCTCAGGGGGCCATAACAGGCCTGTCCCTGGCCATATCCCACCTCTGCCCTGCAGCAGTGGTGGGGCAGGCACTGACACAGGCTGGTCTGTCCTGGCCAGGCAGATGCTGGCTTGAGTTGGGCAGGGGGCAAAGGGGGGAATTTATACCCCTTCCATCTCTGTTCACTTCGTGTTGCTGCTGCGGCTGGCCATGCTCCCCCAGGTCAAGCAGTGAGTGAGGCAAAGTGCACATAAACCAGTTTCAAAATGGCCTAAACCATTCTCATTTAAATGACTTTGGGGCGTAGCAAAATAAAATGCATTTGAGGTGTTTTAGCTTGCTACCTTAGTACCCACGAAGGAAAGCACTGGGCCCCGTGCAGCTCTGGGGCTGAGGCAGCCTGGCGGCCAGCCTGTGCAGACAAGCTTCCCTGAAGGGGGATGGGAGAGGGAGGAGCAGCAAGACAGGTCCTTTTTTTTTTTCGCTCTCTGGAGCCTGCCTGTCTGTCAGAGTTGTGTGGGGGCCCAGTGCTTCCCCCAGGACTGCCTGGGCTGGGTGCCTGCAGGCAGGTGCCCCCTGGGGGGCACTGCTGCAGGGGAAAGCATCAGCCCCCCCCTCAGCTTGGGGACTACTTGGCCTGCTGGCAAATGCCCCCTGCCGCTGGAGAGGTAGGTAAGGATCAGGCCCCAACCCCTGTGTTCATGGCACTGGGGCATTACTTCAGTTTAAATTGAAACAGGGTTTTTAAAAACTCACTGCTTCAATTTAGGGAGAATTAAACTACATGCCACAGGGGTATACTGCACAAATGCCCTCGGAGTCTAGGAAGCCTGATTCCAGGTTCATGGTATAGAGCAGACGGGTATGTCCCAGGCTAGTGCTGATGTTGCAACACTATCTCTTAAAGCAGGAGTTTCAAACACCCTGCTGCTACAAACTGCCCCAGGCTGGATCCCTAGCCTCAAGGCGCCCCATGGCCTGTATCTGGCCCAGGGCACGAGGTGAATTTGACACCCCTGACTTGAAGAACTACCAGGTTCCACCAGCCACAGCCCTGTCAGATTTGAATGAATTCCACTAAATACCTGTCAGTGACAATCTCAAACAGGACATGAGAAGTTGTTTGTTTAGCAGTCCATGAATATTCAACACCATCCATAAGTACAGATATGTTTACCGTGTTTTGTCAGTTGAGATGCCAAAAAAGGTGAAATGTTGGACTTCATGTATGTTTTTGTTTTTCTTAAAGGCATCAACCAGGGGTGTTACGAAAACACTGGAAAATGTTGACATGCCCTGAACAAATATGTCAGTCCATTCTTCCACTACATGAAGTGTCTGCAATGTTGCAGAGGGGTGGAAGTAGGTGGGGAAAGCAATTCCAGATTCTCAGGCTTTGATCCTACTTGCTATCATTCATTGTCAAACACTTCCCAGACAAATATTTCAAGTGTTTAAAATACTGTGAAGAAAGTCCTGCCAATTACCAATATAAGTTGCTTGAGCAGGAAAAAATTAACTGGAAAAAATCCACTGAGGACATTGGGCATAAAGCTGATATTACCTTTTACAAACCTGGTGAAGACAGTACTGGGTGGCAGAACTTCCAGAGTCAGTCAATATGCTCCTTGAAGCAAAGAATCTTAATCAGTGATTGATAGAGCCGGTATATTTAACTGGTGTTATGCAGCACCTGTGCCAAGGGTTCTCAAAGCTTTTGCCAGACCATGGCACAAACCACAGCCTGGAAGTGGCTGCAGCCCAGCAAACCGCAGCCCAGCTGTCACAGCCAACCACACCTGGAATTTCTGGCCAGTAGATGTGTAAGGATACCCCCGTGCCCTTGGCAGAGGGTGGGCTAAACCCTGTGCTATCTCAGGCCCTGCACAAGAAGCCCGCAGCCTCTTCACCTGGCCCTGGGTGGCTGTGGTTTGCCAATCTGTGGCTACTTCTGTTCTGGCAGCTGGCCTGCCATGGCCTGGCACTGGGCTGCTGCCCAGGGTTGAGAAGCCCTGACCTATGCTATCTAAACTGGGTGATTTTAGGAACACTGCAAGATAGTTTCTGACTCTTTATTTTGGCAATCTTGAGTCTTTGGAACAAGTAGGAGCTCTTCCAAAGGGAGGCACTGTCAACCAAGACCACTTAATTCCTTAGAAATGAGGAGCTATTTGAAAAGAGGTAGTTTAGGACTCTACAAATGCATTATTGCACTTTGAAAAATGTGCAAACCCTGCCTTAGATCTTTAAAAAGCTTTTGAGGCTGTTATTTTTTTAAGACTTAATTTTAGAACAAAGACATTTCTTACAGTTAATATTGGTTTTTTTTGGTTTTTAAGACTCATTTGAGCATATCTTCACAGCAGGAAAGATACAGCTGCAGGTCAGATAGCCCCTTTGCCTTCTTCTCCCCTTCCTGTCCCCCTTTACTGTCAGACCCTGCTTTTCCTGAGCACATGGAAGTAAGAGGCAAAACTTGCACAGAGACAAATCATTACAGGTACCCAGAGACAGTTCAGCCGGAATTGATACATTTTACTTTTTTTGAAACTGCTGCAACTTTAGTACAA
Source organism: Caiman crocodilus (assembly GCA_030014935.1). Taxonomy (NCBI): domain Eukaryota; kingdom Metazoa; phylum Chordata; order Crocodylia; family Alligatoridae; genus Caiman; species Caiman crocodilus. Next base: position 13,007,393 of record JAGPOW010003316.1, read on the forward strand.
GTGTTCCATAAACATACTTGTGTACCTACTTACATGTAGTACAAGCTATGTTGTTTTTATTTATTAAATGGAATCTGGATATTTTTGTAAAACCTTTCTTCCTTTCCCCTTTAAAAAAATTTAGTTAAGTATTCTGTTTCTTGAAATACAAACTCTTCTCCAACTTATTCATTTATTCTGGGTATTCCACATTTAACATCTTAACACGAAACCTTTCTCCATCCCGTTTTCATACAATCTGGTTTCCTTTCCAATTCCTCCCCCCCCCTCACTCCATCTTTGTAGATAGAACCTATGGAAAGAAACATCAGGACCCATCTTTCTCCCAGAGTTAGTTTTTGGGTTTTTTTTCCCACTTCTTCCTTCCCTTTTTCTCTCCTTGGTCCCTCCATAGGTATGTTTTCATTCAGTATAGGCCTAGCTTTAAACACTGTTGAACAGATCACTGAAGATCAGCAAGGTTTTTGCAGTTCACAAAGCATTTTTTAGAACAGATTACCACCTTTTTTCTTCTGTGTGCACTCTCTCTTTTTTTGGTCCCACTTTTGGTGTCTCTGTACCGCTTCAGCTGTCAGCTTGGTGCCTGTTGTTAGCTGGTATAATCGCTGTACCCTACCCCACACCCTTTGTGTAAAGGCACATTCCACAACAAGTGCTCATGTGTTTCCCTGGTACTTACTCATGTCCCTTGGGCATTTTGTGGTCCAGCAGAGCTGTCAACAGTATTGCAGCTCACAAACTGGCAGTATTTTGCATGCCAACATCCAGCTTAGCTGTCAGTCCTCTTTAAGAAAGTCTTTCACACATCTCCTTCCAGATGGTGTTGACTTCCTCCGCAGAGAGAACAGCTATGATCGGGGAAACTATCTCACCAGTGCACCCCTTGTTGGTTGTTGCAATGGTCTTTCATTTCTTCTGGTTCTATTTGCTGTAAATTGTATCAATTCTGGAAATCATCTATTACCAGATATCATTTAGAGGACTGCCATGCCCATGATTACATGGACGGACAGTCTTCTATTTCCTTTCTCCTCCATAGTCTTCCTCAAAAGTATTTGAGAAACAATGCTGCTTTGGACTCCCTTCCCACCACCAATTTACAACATAGGCTTAATTTTTATCCATTATGAGTAAAAACACATTTAGGAAGTCTCTCCTGCCATGTGTCTTCTGTTCGAATAATATGTCTTGTGCTGGTCTCTCCCATTGTGACCCCTAGAAATGCACATATGCTTTCCCTATTGCACAGGCTTTGGTGCATGTTGGGGTGGAGCACCAATCCTGTATATAAGATCATGGCTTTTAGCAGCTGTATCTTTCCCTCTAGGATTAGCTTCCACCCACTCCAGAGTCTCATCTTTTACTTGAGTCTTGCAGTTGTTTCTTGCCATGCTGCCCTCTCTAAGTTTGAGGTATACTCCCAGTAACCATGTTGCTTCTTTTACCACTTTAACCCCCATCCCTTACAGGTACCCCATCACCCCACATATCCTACACATATGCTTTGCAATGTTCAATTTGCCCTGCAGCCTCCTCATAAAGCTGAACATGCTTTATCACTTCCCTAATGGACCATTGGTCCCTAAATACCACATTTATATCATATGCTAATAAAAAATAAGGGTTGGAAGGGACCTCAGGAGGCCATCTAATCCAACCCTTTGCTCAAAGCAGGACCATCACCAACTATATCATCCCACCCAAGGCTTTGTATAGCTGGATCTTAAATCTCCAAGAATGGAGATTCCACAACCACTGGAACAGGTTACCCAGAGAGCTTTCCTACTCTCCTTGTGAGGCAGGTTTTTCTTAATATTTAACCTAAACTTCCATTGCTGCAATGTGAGACCATTGCTGCTTTTTCTGTCATTTGCCACCACTCAGAACAGTTAAGCTCCATCCTCTTTGAAACCCCCCTTCACCTAGTTAAAGGCTGCTGTTAAATCCCCCCTGCAGTTTGCTCACCACCAAGGACATGCATGACCTTCAGTTTGCAGATGATTGATGCATGATGGCTCACTCTGCACAGGATGTGCAAACAACCTTGGATCTCTTCAATACTTCGTATAAGAGAGTTGGCCTGTCCTTGAATGTCACCAAGATGAAGTTTCTCCACCAACCTTCCCCAGGCCAGCTGAACATTCCTTGCACTATCTGAGTAGACGAGGAGGCTCTGGAGTACATGGAGCACTTTCCATATTTTGACAGCCACCTCTCTCTCAATGGGCTACCATTGATGAAGAAGTCCAGCACTGGCTCAGCTGTACTAGTGCTGCCTTCTTCAAGCTGTGACAATGTGTATTTCAAAATTAGAGACCTTTGGAAGTTGACAAAGGCCCTGATTTACAAGGCAGTCATGCCAACAACCTTCCTCTGCTGCAGTGAAACCTGGACCATCTACTGACACCACATTAAGATCCTTGAGCTTTCACCAGCGGCACTTGTGTTTGAAACCTGGGGAGCAAATGGGAGAAGCAGTGGACCAGTACAAGTGTCCTCCAGGAAGCTGTGGCCACCAGTATCAAAGCCTTGCTCTTGAGATATCGACTCCAATGGATGGGCCACTGCGTACGGATGCCCAAGAACTGCCTCCGTTGCCAGACTCTCTTTTCCCAGCTCTCTGGCCAATGCTCAAAGGGCAGCCAAAGGAAATGGTACAAAGACATGCTCAAGGTCATCCTCAAGCACAGAGGCATTGACACCAATGGCTGGGAGGAGCAAGTTACTGATTGTTCGATGTGGCACCAAGGGGCGCACCACTTTGAGGCCCAATGACTGGATACTGAGAGGGAATGGTGGTGGTGGAGGAAGGAGACCAGCCCAGGGCTGTGAATCCTATTCTCTCGCACAACAACATACATATTTTTTGTCAATGGGGGTATATCCAGAATTGGGCTCCTCAGTTACCTGAGAACACATCAAGCCTGATAGACATCATTTTTGACTCTGAGGGACTGCTGCTGCCACCAGTTGTGCATTGTAACCCCCAGGTCCTCTTCTGTAAAACTGCTGCTTAGCCTCAGCCTGTGCCAGTGAATGGGATTGTTCTGTCCTAAGTGCAGGACTTTGCAGTTCTTTATTGAACTTCATGACACTTCTTTTGGTCCAACCCTCCAATTTGTTGAGGTATCTCTGAATCCTACTCTTCCTCTCCTGCATATCTATTACTCCCCCCAGGTTGGGGTGATTTGCAAACCTGCTGAGGGTGCATACCATCACATCTTCCAGGTTGTTGTTGAAGATACTGAACAAAACCAGCCCCAGGACCAACCCCTAGGGCACTCCACTTGATACAAGCTGCCAACTAGGCATCAAGCCTGACAATCCAACCAGGTTTCCATTCATCTACCCTGTACTTCTTTAACTTGCTTATGAGAATGTTGTGGGAGGCCTGTATCAAAAGCCTTGCTAAAATAAAGGTCCACTGCTCTTCTTCCTGCATCCACAGTACCAGTCTATGAGCTCATCATAAAAGGCAACCAGGTTGGTCAGACATAACCTTTTCTTGATGAATCCATGCTGCTTGTTTCCTAACCACTTTCTCTTCCCAAGTGCTTAGAAATGGATTACTTGAGGACCTTCTCCATAATTCTTCCAGAGACAGAGGTGAGGCTTTCTGGTCTGTAGTTCCCCAGATTCTCCTTCTCTTTTCATAAAGATGGGCACTATATTTCTCCTTTTCCAGTCATCTGGGACCTCTCCCAGTACCATGAGGTTTTTTCCAAAGATAATGGCCAGTGGTTCTGCAGTCAATAGGCCAACTCCCTTAGCACCCTTGAGTGCAGCATATCCAGCCCCAAGGATGTGTACACATCCAGCTTTTCTAAATAGTTCCTAACTTGTTCTTTCACTGGTATTGGCTGCTCAACTTCTCCCCAAACTATGCTGCCAAGTGAAATAGGCAAGGTCAGCTACCAGACTATGAAGACTGAGGTGAAAAAGGCATTGAGTACTTCAGCCTTTTTTCCGCATCACCTGTCACTAGCTTGCCTCCTCCATTCAGTAAAGGACTTACAAGAGGAAGATCAGGGAAAATGCAATACCCAGTTGTACTGCTTTTGGTGGGGGATGGCAGAGGGCTCTCATTGCCACATCTCCCTGCAGCTCTTTCTGTCACTCTGATTTGGGTGCTGCTGCACTGAAAACAGAGAAGCTGCTTCAAGTCTTGGACACTGGGTTGCAGAATGTTGCAGAACCAACAAGAGTGCTCCCACCATCACTCTGACTTCCACAGAGGCCTTTCCTCTCTCTTCTGATTCTCCCCCCCACTTCTGCCATTTCCCTGTTCCTATGCCTGTTTCTGCAGAGCAGCTGAGCTGTCTGAAGGGAGCTGGGAGGGAAGAAGAAAAGGACTGGGATTCTCCTTGGGCTCATTCCAGGGAGGGCTTAGGTGGGTGGTTAGGAATGTGACAGGTAGGGCAGGAGGAAGATGAGTTTAAGGAAGTCAAAAATGGGGCTAGGGACCCTGTGTCTCTGTGGCTGACAAAGACAGGCTTGGCTGAGAAACTGAACCACCCCAAATCCATAGCTTACAAAGAGTGGAGCTGATGGGGATGCATGGCACAGGTGCCAGAACACGATGCTTTGCAAAGTCAGTGATTCTGAGTAGGTCGCTGGGAGCAAAAAGAGACATTCTGGAGCATACTGTTGCGCTGCTCTCATCACAGCCCACTGGCAATAGTTTTCTTGCTCATTAGTAAGACTGAGTGGGATGATATAAGTTGGGGAAAATGACAATGTGGGTTCTGTGTAGAGAGGAATTTGGCTCAGTGTGTGTAAAGGGGAGTGGTATCAGATAGGAAAAAAGCAACAGAAAAATTCTCATACTTGCCTTGCATAGGAAAATACACAATTATTTCCCTTTGGTTAAAACATGACACATGATCCCTAGGCATTGAAGAAAAAAGATGCATCTTCTCCTGTTTTCATCAGAAGTAACTACACAAGGAACTGGATTTGAAAAGCTACAAAAGAAATGCAGGGAGGAGAAAGCTAAGAAGGTACAGGCAATGACTTTTTTTAAAACCTACATGCCACAGAAGAAAGAAGCTGGTGGTTGACAGAGAGAGGGGTTCTTAGTGGTGCCACCTAGCACAAAATTCTGCTTCTAATTCAACCAGACTTCTGAATTTCCAGCTTTGTGAATGTGACATGCTTCCCTTAGTAATACCTGAATTTCTTGTTCAGGCTGAATTAAAGAGAAGAGTGTGAAAAGACAAGGTTAGGGAAAGGTTCTTACAAAATGTATGATGCAGGTGGTGTTAAAATTCACCTTTAAAAAAAAACAAAACAAAAAACACACTATTTACTAAGCCCCAATTTGCTTCCAATTCTGCAAAGCCTTTTGCAAGTACTTAACCTTATATACCATGACTAGTCTGATTCATAGAAGGCACTGAATACTGCGAAGTCCAGTCTAATTTTTACTAGTTTACTTTGTGATTTTTTTTTTTTTTCACCCGAGCGTCTTTCTGAGTGTGCAGCCCAAATAAAGCAACCTTAGATTATGAATCTATAAAACAATCTTTTAAAAACATTGTAGAAACAAGTTGAGCTGGAGGAAAATATGATGTTTTACCTGAGAGAACTGCAGGAGGGAGCTTATTGAAGCAGAGAACTTGGAAGTTAAGTAAAAGGACAGAGAACCCGTTGTCTAAAGAACAAGGGATCAAAAAACAAAGTAGATACAAAAGAGACATATTTTATATCTGGAAGTGGTATCTGAAACTATCTTGTGTGTCTGAAGGATGAGAACATGACACACACAGGGATAGTAACACTTCTACCATGTCACCTCATCATCCAGCACAACATTTCAACTATTCTTCTATTCATGTGTGCGCCTTCACTTCCCCAAGGTTTTACTCCCTCCATTTCCAGATTTTGTACATTTTACAAGAGAAAAGCTTTTCCCCATGCTGCCTCCACAATCTGGAGCAAGGTACCCTGCTGTATTTTCTCATGTACCACCCTATGTCCCCCCACCCCAAATAAGACTTCTGCTTTCCTTGTTTTTTAAAAGGCAGAATGGAAAGAAAACAAGACTGGTTTGGAGTTGTGGCCAACTGAGTGACGCTAGGGTAAGTTCTTCTGAAAACAATGTGCCTTCAAAGTGTGATATCCAAGGAGACTGCCTAGGTGAAGCAACAAGAACTTTCTGGTGCAGCAAGGCTAGGTCCTAGACCCTTGCAAATAGCAGGACTGTTATTTCTTCACTGTAAATAGTTCTATATAAGTAAGTTCCTGTAAATAATGAGGAGTTGGTTTCACATTGCACGCTTCATCCAGATACTACAGACTGCACACAGCAACAGCAGCAGCTCAGTTGCTCCTTCAGCTACAGAGTTCACCCTATAGCTACAGCTACGAAGGATTTAACAAAGGACTCTCAACCCGTTCTGCTTGCTGACCCTTCATGGGAACCAACAGCATCTACCTTGGCCGCATTAGAGCACAGTCTCCGAGTGGTTTTATTCCAGGAAAGAAAAATCACTAAGTATGCTAAGACACACACCCCGGTTTTGAAGGGGTGATTTTTTTGGGGGTCGGGAAGCATGCATGTGGTTGGTAAGGGAATGTGCTATGTTCATACCTCTCAGAATGCATCTCCTTCTCCCTTGCCTGTGAATTCATACAGGTGTTAGTTGCTCCTTTGCATTGGCTCTTCTGAATTCACACAAGATTGACTTGAAGAAAGATGACATGTCCTTGTACTAAAACCTCAGTCAAAATTTGAAAATATTATTTGTATTCCTTACTTTGCACCACTTAATGAGACCTTATCCATCTGGAAGAACTGCAGAATGCAATTTGGTTCTGAAGTTAGCTTAGTTAAAGGAGCACAAGGCCACATGAATTGTACATTACTTTAAAAGTGGTTTGTTCTAACCTAGGGTAGCTGAAGCAGAAATTTATTAAAACTACTTCAAAATAAGCCTTTATTTAATCAAAACAACAGCATTCATACAGGGCCTCGTACTGTTTTAAAATCACAGCTTATGTTAAATCTATGAAACTTTCCCATGCAGGAATGGCCTTCCTTCTGGAGCCATCATGGAACCAAAGCTTCATATGACTGCCAGGAAATGTGTTGCTTTTTTAGGTTCCTCTTAAGCTATTAGGGTTCAATGTATGTTTTGAATGACTATTAAATTGATGTTACACTGCACTTGTAGAATGATAGACTAGTAGGGCTGGAAGAAACATTAATTGGACCAGATACCACCACCACCACCACCACCACCTCAAGGCAGGATTATCCCTGAATAAACCATAATTAAGTGTGGCTCTAACCTGCACTTAAAACTATTTACATCTTTGGATGTTTTTATAGGTTGACAGAAATTAGGGTCTGGAAGGGACCTCGGAAATCATTAGGTCCAGCCCCCCTGCTCTAAGCAGGAAAGACTGCTGAGGTCAGGTGACCCCAGCGAGGTGTGTTGTCTTTTGAAGATCCCCAGGGAAGGTGATTATATCACCTCTGCGGGGAGTCTATTTCAGACTCTGGACATGAACTGTAAAAAAAAAAGCTTTTCCTAATGTCTAATCTGAAGCGGTACTCTATCAATTTATGACCATTATTCCTAGTTTTCCCCTGGGGTACCTTGGTGAACAATCTCTCTTAGGCTAACAGCTTTGCATTTAGACATTTTTTATTATCTATTCCTCTAGGAGCTAATGCTTCTTGTTGACCTTCAGAGGATGAAAAAATCCCTTCAGCATCACAGATGACTTCTAATCCAATTGCTAATAAAGGTGCAGAAAAGAAAAGATCATCCTCTCAGGTAAGAAGCCCCATCATGGGGAGATGCCAGAACAGAAACGTGATGATCAAGTGCTCCCTGCTGTGACTGACTTTTCTGCAGGAGTCACCAGATGGCATTGTCTCACACAGTCTTACACATTCTTTTCTGAAGCAAGTGAGCAGGATATAATGCTGGAAGACGTACTGTATTGTGATTGGTTCTGTGATGGGAACTCTTTTCTTAACACCAAGGGAAACAATGGAACAACTTACCTAGAAGGCACTACAGTGTACTGGCCACGGGTCATTAGATAGCAAAACAGACTCAAAGCTGCTATCGTAAAATGGGGACAAAGTTGTTGATTTCCTGCACTAGGGGCTGGGGGCATTAATTAGCAAAGCCCATGCAGTCCCTGAAAAACATAAAAGCTTCTCAGCATGTGGAGTGTTTAGATGCCTCATAATGTGGAAGAGCATGGAGCAGCACTGCTAAAGGAGAACACAGAACCACTGAGATGCAGTATGAGATGGAGGGAAATGTCTGCAAGTTAATTGATTCTCTTCCTTATGGAAAAGTGAGCTAGTTGACAAGTGCTTTCTTGGAGGGAAGGGGAGGGAGGTTAGAGACCATACGAGTGTCAGGCTTCGGCATCTGTTCAGATGTGGAATTTGAAAGTGAAATTTTCAGTAATCTTCCACTTGGCATGTGGCAGATTCTCCGAACACGAAGTCCATTCCATAGAGTGTGTTCAGAGGTGTATCCAACTCCTAGCTGCCCTGACACTCGTAATGGGGTAAATCAGCAAAATTAGGATCACCTCTAGGCTCCTGTGGGGGAATCCTGGCCCTGCTGAAGTCTGTGACACAACTTCCTTGGGCTTCAAGTGGTCCAATTTTCTCCCATAGTCTTCAGGGCTAGGGATAGACTTTGAAAAAGTGTGAGCCTAAATTGATTCAACCTTTAGGTTAGTGTAACGTAGCCAGGTTGAATTGGTTTTCAACCATACAGACAATCCCTCTGGACTGAGGAAATTCAAACACATGCCTGCAGTGGCTCAGGCTAGAAGCCAGGGGGTACTAGAACAGCCCTCCCTTCCCCTGCACAGAGCTGAGAAGGTGTGGCCAGGCCCTGGCAAGACTTTCTCATTAGGGAAGTTTGCCTGAACCATCCCAGTATTTTTCCTGCTGGCTGCTCAAGGGGTGGGCCAATTGCATCAGAGTGCTACCAAGGGTCTGGGGGATGATGTGTGTGTGTGTGTGTGTTTGAAAAGCTCCATGTCATCAACAGATGCATGCATGCATAAATCTCCCTCCCTGCTTGTCAGACTATCTGCAGCAAGCTGACAGGGGAGCAAGGTAGCTGGAGCTGGTAAAAGTCTTTATCGCCCAATTAGCAAAACAATGGCCTCTCTTCCAGTACTTCAAATTCTTCTTAAATGCATACTGGGGTGTCATGTTGATTATCTCCAAAAGCCCTGTTCTGTCTGCCCATCTGGCTCAATGAAATTGGAGAGACACACGCAGACACCTCTCAGCATTAGCTAGTGCACCACATGCCTAGGATCCATGGGGCTGGGGTCCGTGCTGTGGGGGGAGGGAGGGAGGAGGGGATTTCCTGCTTGAGCAGCAAGAGAGGGGGTAAGGTAAGGAGAAGCCAGCAGACCCTGCTGTGTCTGCAGTCTCTGCTGGAGCCTTATACAGCACTAACTAGCATACCACATGCTGGCTATGGTCTGTACTGTGGGACAGGGGAGAAGGGGATCTCTGCTTAAGCAGCATGTGGTAAGAGGGGAAGGGGAGGAGGACACAGGGAAGCCAGTAGACCCTGCTGTGTCTGCAAGTCTGTACTGGAGGAGCTCTGTCCAGGGAGCAGAGGTGAGGGGCCAGCCCTGCTGTGAAGCAGGGACTGCTGCCCAGCCCAGAGAGCATGCTGGGGGTGTCTAGTTTATCTTAAACCAGCAAGGGGTCTGGGACAGACATGGCATAAAACGGTTTGAGCCAAATCTGTTAAACCTGGTTAAATGTAGTATCAGACTTATCTTAAGTCAGTTTTGGTCATTTACAAACTGGTTTATGCACACTGAACATCTGTTCTGTTACAAGTTTAAACCAGTTTCCAATCACTTAAACCAGTTTATGTACAATGAGTTTAACCCAGGAGCTAAAGGAGGCCAGGCTCTGTGTTGGACCTTCAAAACAAATTGAGGGGAAGCAAAGCATATCTTAGGTTGTCATTCAGTGACTTTTTTCCTGAATTGGCTGTTTGTCTTGTGTTTATTTTATTAGATTTGTATCCTACCCTATCCAAGAGGTTCTTGTTCTACATGTCACTTCTTTTCATGGGTGATTGCTATTGTCCACCCTAAATGTTCAAATTGCACCCGGCAGACAGACGTTGAATTGTACCCAGTAGACCATGTAAAGAAGGGAGAGTGAACAAATTAATAAACACATTTATTGTCCTTTCTTCTATGCTTCTGCTACAGAAAAACAAGACCAAAGAAGTTACATATATCGTGGTTTGTGGCTAACATAATAAATGTTGTATACCCAGCTATAATACAGTAAAAAGAGAAAAAACAGCTGAGAGAGGAGGAGGCCAACAACACCAAAAAGTCTGTCTTCACAGACAGCAAGAACACCCAGCAGGCCTCCAGGATGTGTGAAGAGAGGGAGTGATAGGAAAACAACCCCACTGTTTTTCTCAACAGTCACCTGGCATATTTCCATCAAGGAGCAGGCCAGTGTTTTTAGGCAGAGAATTTTGAAAATAAAATCTTCCAGAGGCTGAAACAGTAGTGGCACCTCTGTACCAGACTGACAATATTTCTACTTTGCATAGGAAGAATGTGTGCACGGGAGCTTCTGAAGATCAGGTTCTCTCTCCTGCCACAAACACATTGGTGGCCAAAATTATTCACTCTGGTTCATCTGACCTTTTGCAAGAAAGTGCTACTGAAGCCTCAGTTTACACAGACATAAAAAGCAACAAGAGTATGTGAACGGAGAGCTTAGGTGTTCTGATAAAGATAGAAATTATTGATTACTAACAGGAAGGACCGTTTAGCAAAAGTACCATCTTCAACTCTATAGAAACCAGTAGAATCAAGGGAAATTGCAGAAAAGATTTTATTAGATGCTGCATAAAATTTTGCTATCTACTCTGAATGTATCCCATGGATTTTTTTGGAAGATATAATCAGCAGACTTTCTATTGACCTCTTTTTCCTCCCCGCCCCATTTCCTATTGTGAATTTGGATGCAGAAAATACTTAGTTAGTGAACAATATATCTAGAAACATACCACATGCATTCTATGTACTCCTTTACAAAAGTTGTGAGTTCTTTTTTCACAGTAGTCCTTTAAAAAAATCAGATGAAGATGAATGAAAATATGGGAGATATTATTTATACACTGAGGACAGACAAGCTGCGAGAGGCCTGGTCCATTCTGTTTGCACAAGCATTGTAGAACATTCTGATTCTGCCTTTTATTTATTTTTGTTTGAAAAAACTTAACAAGTATGAAAGATATTTTAGCTCACAGAATTGCAGCTTTTAATGGCAAAAGAAGTTGCTGTACATGACATTTCAAGCCAGTTCAGAGGAACAGACATTACCCACTTGATCATCGACAGCTTCTGGTGTTGAAGATCATTATTAAAATATATATTCTTATTGATCTTGGCACAATGATGAAGATCCCACAATAAACTTTAAACCCACGTATTCCCATGGTACCCATGACATCTGTGGAAGAAACATTAAGTAGATTCCTGTCAAAAGTCTTAGGGCCTTTGTACCTGCTGTGTTTTTTTGCCTTTTCTTGTGCTGCAATGGAATGACTCTTTGCATGAGTGGGTTTTCCAGATGCTTTAGAAGTCTTTCTGGTGTATTCAAGTAAAACTCCTTGGATGTAGTTTAGTTTGGCTCGCCATGAATAAAAGCGTTGTGTCCATGGATTCATTGCATGCAAACACAAAAGCACTCAAAGATGTCTAATGACCTCTTTGTCCACTAGATGGCGCTGCAACTTTTTTGCAGTTCACCCCTTCGAATTGCTTATGCTTTTTTTTTTTCTTGTGCTGTTTTCCAGCTCTGTGTTCCTGCAGCTATGTGACAGGGCATGGGGCGGAGTGTCCTGGGTCAGGGGGGCAGCACTGGACTGTCCTGATCTCCTGCAGTGCTGCCAGGGGACTAGGCTTAATTAGTTAAAAAACCTAGTGAGTGCAAACACTGATGCAATGTTCCAAAATAAACAAGTATAAATTTGCTAAACCTATTTAATTTAAATAGAGGTTGATGTCCTATATCTTGACTTCAAAAAAGCCTTTGATCTGGTATCCCATGATCACCTCTTGGTGAAACTGGCCAACTGTGGCCTTGGGTCCACCACAATCCACTGGCTGGGAAATTGGCTCTGTGGTCAGACCCAGAGGATGGTAATTGACGGAAGTCGATCATCATGGTACCCTGTGACCAGTGGGGTCCCCCAAGGCTCTGTCCTTGGACCCATATTGTTCAACATCTACATTAATGATGTGGGCATTGGAGTCAGAAGTGGATTGGCCAAGTTTGGTGATGATGCCTAACTTTGGGGCAAAGCATCCACACCTGAAGACAGGAGGGCAATCCAGGTTGACCTGGACAGGCTCAGCAAATTGGCAGACAAGAACCTGATGGCGTTTAGCACTGAAAAATGCAAGGTTCTCCACCTTGGGAGGAAAACCTGCAGCATCCATATAGACTTGGCAGTGCTGCACGGGCTAGCACTATGGAAGAAAGAGACATGGGGGTCATCATTGACCACAAGATGAATATGAGCCTTCAATATGATTCTGTGGCTAGTATAGCGAGCAAAACACTGGCTTACATCCATAGATGCTTCTCAAGCAAATCCCAGGTTGTCATTCTCCCTTTGTACTCGGCCTTGGTGAAGCCGCAGCTGTAGTACTGCATCCGGTTTTGGGCCCCACAATTCAAAAAGGATGTGGAGAAGCTTGAGAGAGTCCAGAGAAGAGCCATGTGCATGATCAGAGCTCAGGACAACAGACCTTATGACAACAGGCTGAGAGCTATGGGGCTCTTTAGTCTGGAAAAGCACAGGCTTGGGGGTGATCTGATGGCCATCTATAAGCTTATTGGGGTGACCATCAGTATCTGGGGGAAAATTTGTTTACTAGAGCACCCCAAGGGATGATGAGATCAAACAGTTATAAACTACTGCAAGACTGTTTCAGGCTGGACATGAGAGAATTTCTTTACTGTCTGAGCCCCCAAGGTCTGGAATAGCCTGCCATCGGAGGTGGTTCAAGCACCTACACTGATCACCTTCAAGAGAAATTTGGATGCTTATCTTGCTGGCATTCTATGACCCCAGCTGACTTCCTGCCCTGGGGGCAGGGGGCTGAACTCGATGATCTTCTGAGGTCCCTTCTAGCCCTAATGTCTATGAAAGCTAATGAGGATTAAACTCCATGGTGTGTACAGGCACCCTCAAGATCAATTAATAGCAGAAGCCCAAAGTACAGAAGGTATTTCTCAAGATCTGAAGTGAATGAAATATCTGAGAACCTTAAAGAGGCCATGGAACAAGGTCTATCCAAACATAAAAAACAGTCTTGTGGCAGCTTCACATGTAGAACAATATCTACACCCATAACATGAAGAAACAGTTAACTGAGTTGTTCATTCTGTTTTGAGGAATATTTCACAAACAGCTGGATGTGAGCAAGACTTTTATGATGACCTAACAGTTTGTAACACTTTTTCCTCAAAAAGAAGCTAGTGCAATAACTGAGGAAGTCTCAAGTTGCCCCTTTTTACAGGTTGTTAGTGACAGTTCACCAACACTGAGCAAAAGTATGATGAACCTAGACAGAATTGCTGACAAAGTTCTTTCCCAAGTGCCTGTTAGCACAATACTTAAGACAGGGAGTTTTGGAGAGGCAATCCCAGGTGTAAGTGCAAATGAAAACCCAACAGAAACAGAGGAGCTGCCTGTGCAAATAATCCTTTAAATTAGAATCAGACCTGTATCCATTGCTCCAAACTTGGTTTTTGATCATTTAGCAGTTTTTTTTCCATGATAACAGAACCTCTTAAGGAAATGTAAAAAGGATTTCTTGCTCAAACTGAGCGTGGTCTAAAAGACCTAAAAAAGAGCATTGCTGGCTGGGAAGCTTCCCAAAGATGAAAGTTCAAGACCTGAGGCAGGGGGAAAGGGCGGTTGTTTCTCTTTGGGTAGTTCAGGGGCAACAAGTCATAAGACCAAGGAAGGTAAGTAGAAAGAACAAGACAGTGGCAGTCCTGCTTTGTGACTGCTTGTAGCAGGTTCTAGGTTAATTACTTCTCATAGCCTTTGTTTATCATCCCTCCTGGCAGGGATCAATCAACATAAGCCATATGCACAGTTTCTGATATGCTGATGGTCTTTCCATGCTTTGTGGTTGTCTTCACACTCACAGGCTGACTCTTGGGATAGCACCACTCCAGGCATGATCTCTGGGCTCCACTATGAGTTAACCTGCCTGCTCTCTCCCTCTCGGCTCTCTACCTGTCTCAGGCTCCTGTCCATAGAAGCCTACTCTCACAACCTTCTGGTTCCTTTCTCTCTTGGAAAGTCTCTCTCTTCTTCACTCCTTCCCCTAGGAGACCTCTTAACTTTCTGTGGAGCTGGATTAGTTGCCCAGTCCTCCTAAGCAGCCTGCAATCGGGTTTTACTTCCTGCAGCTGGGCTGTAGTCCTTACCAACCTGCAGACTGCTCCTAGTCTCCTTAACCTGGCAGTCACAACCAGCTCTGAACTAGGTACTGGCCCAGAACTAGAAACTGTAACAGGTCATGCCTAGACCCAGATAGTTTAGCAACATGTGAATTGAGTAGCTGGGTCTCCTCACAACAGAATAGTTTCTATTCTGAGAGAGCAGGAATGGATTAGTTTGTGACACAGGCATTTTCAATTGTGGACTGAATTTAAAAAAAACCCCAAACTTCATTTGTGACCTTGCTAGAGCCCTGATCCAGAAAAATATTTAAATACAGAAATCCCACTGGAAACAATGGAATTGCTCATAGGCTTAAATGATTTGCAGAGTTTGGGCCTAGGATAAAGAAACTAAGTATTTGTATAACTCAAAGCCTGGTCTAATGATGAATTAAAGTTAGTGACACCTAGTTTGAGATGCGCCTTTACATATCTTCCTGAATTAGGGCCTTGAAAAAGTAATAAATGACAGCCATAGAGGCCCCTTAGTGTTTGTTTCTCATCTGCTTGAAAACAAAGTTTTGAATACAACAGATGGGGAAAGCAGGCTAAGGAAGAAATATCAATTTCTAATAGTGGGTTCTTTTGAGAGAACCTTCCACTTTCTGGTAGGCAAGTCAACCTCACGGGAAGCATAGCCTGTGTTTCTGTTTGTTACCATGAAGTTTCTATCTGGCCTGGGACCAGGGGTGATTGCTGCCTCCTAAGTTGGGGGGGGGGGGAGAGCACAACTTGTGGGTAGGCTCAGGGGTGCACCAAAAGCTTCATATCCACTCCTATACTTCTGTGCTGCAGCTTAGTGTCCTCCCCCCACAACACACTGCTGGCCTGCATGATGAAAACACTGCCCTGTCCTGAGCAGTGCCAAGTTGGGGGCCAGACTCCAGAGGGGGACTCATCTCCTTCCCTCCCCCCTGCCCCATACCCATCTACCAATCACCTATACTTTGGGACTCATCATTTAGGGGCAGATCCTGATGCCCATCCAAAGGTTGAGAGGGGCTGCGTTTCTCAGGTCATGTAATTGATTCAGGTGAGCTGGTTGTGACTCAGGCAATATGCAATGTAAGGATGGCAGAATCTGCTAGTGGCACATACCATGGGTGCAATAATGTATCCTTGACGCCAGTGGTGAAATTCCCATTGACTGTAGTGAGGCCAAACCTTCACACTGCGAGTATCTGTTTCTTTTCTTCTGTTTTTGATAGCCTGACCCACCAAAGCAGGGGCCTTCCTTGTGCATTATGAGCTTGTACATCTGATTATCATAGCATGTCACTCAACTTGTTCACCTTCCAGTTCTCCTTTCCTGGTCCTCACTCTTTCAAAGGAAGATTTATCCTTGAGCCTGTGCAGATCTTGCTCTTGAGATGTCCATGTCCTCAGCATCACGTGCTCCAAGCCATGTAGGAAGTACTGACCCCTGCAGCCATGTGCATATCTCTGTGGGAGCCCAGTCATGGGGCACTAGCCATGAAAGACCTCTGGCTCCTATCAGCCTAATCTTCATCCTGACTCCTGGCTGCCAGAGGTGATTTGCCTCATCACCAGCCTTTTCTGTGTTGCTTGCTGGGGCCATTAACATTCAGCCCAGGGTTCAGATGGCCTGTAGCCAGTGTTAGAACATGTTAGAAGCTCTCTCTGAGCTCCCCCTGACACACAAGGGGGCCTGCTCATCCCATGCTGTTGCCATGAATTGGCTCAATCCTGCCACTCCACTGTTGGCTCTGCGTGTCACTGGATCAGTGTTTCTTTTTAGCATTGACCTGCTTTTGGTTTGCTCCAGCTCTGCTGGATCCATCTGCCCTGGAAGTGGCCCCATGTCAATCAGGCTTTTTCAGCAAACAAGCCCAAAATACCCTGGGCTATGCTCACTCTGGGTTTCTTGGTTTGAAAATATTTGTTGGTTACCCTTTAACAAAACAGGTCATTGCAAAGTCCTGATTTTTTTGGGTGCTCAGCTGAAGTTCAGAGGAGGCATCTGAATGCAAGTCTAAAAAAGTTTATTTCACTCACCTCTTTTTATTTCACTCTCATTTTTTCACTCATTTTTCAGTTCTCTTCAAAAGCTTTCTCTTTGATTTCAGGCCTTCAGGAGGACCTCATTTGGAAAGGTGCTGAAACCTGTGCTGCACCTTCTGATAGCTGTTCATCTCAAAGAGGATTGCATGATTGTTAGCCCACTCCATTGCAAATGAGGAGGGAGAGGTAGAGGTGTAAAAGCTGGAAGCAGAGGGGGACCAGGAGGATGAAGAGAAGCTGCAGCAGGAAGAGGAGGCCACTGAAGATGTTTTAAAAGCCTAGTCGTCTTTGTATTTGGACAGTATGTTGGCTTCACCCATGGGCAGTGAACAATTAAGGTAACTTTTTGGGCAGTACAGCAAGAAAGGGAATTGTATTAGAGTGTGTGCAAATGGTGTCTTTGGGCTGGACTATTCCTACTTTATATAAGGGTCAGGCATACAAGACTCAGTGGCCTGACGTGAAGCCAGCTGGATGTAGGGTGCAAGTTGGGCCCATGGGAGCTGCGTGCCTGGATTGCTCCTGACTCCCTGAACCCAGGCCAGGCTGGGCTGTCTGGGAGCCATTGCAGTGGGCAGGGCACTCCCCTTTCTCCTCCGCCGCTGGTGGGGTAGGGTCTGGCCGTGCCCCTGCTCTTGCTGCTCTGTACCATCTGAGGGCTGGAGTCCAGTCATGCTCCTGCCCTGAAAAGGCTGGTTCCCTGCTCCCCTTCCAAGCACACCTGGGTTGGGGTTCCTGCAGGCCAGAGTGGTGTTTAAAACCCTCCCCAATCATACTCAGGCCTGGCAGGCCCTGGCCATGCCTCCCCTCTCCTCCAGTTCAGCTTCCCTCAGCCACTGCTGAAGAGAAGGCAGGGCTGCTCTAGCACCCTCCAGCTTCTAGCCTGAGCCACTGCAGGCATGTGACTGCCTTTCCAGAATGAAAAGTGAATGTATGTTCACTTGCAAATTGATTCAATCTGCGCAGGTAAACTAACCTAAAAAGATCAAATCAATTCAGGCGTGGGCTTTTTGAATGTCTGTAACTGAGCCGCTGTGTTCTGGGTGTGTTACTAATGCTTGCTGCTGGTTCCACAGTTTGAAGTGGTTAAAATATAACTGCCACTCATGATCAGTGATAAGAGAGAGAAAGCATACAAAGTCCACTGAGGATGCTGTCTTTATTGTGTGAAAAAGTTAGCACCTCACAAATCACTGTAGCTTGTATATTTGTAATATTTTACATAGCTGAGTCATTGCAGCTAAAGATAGAACAATACAATCTCATTTTATCAAGACGTGGATCTTGGGAAACAAAACAGTCTCTAAAAATGACACAAATATAATGTTTATACGGTGTTCTAACTACTGAAGTGAGCATGCATTGAAGTAATCTTGTACTTACTGCATTATTAAAATTGACTGCATCTGTCAGTGTATTTTTAGTAGTGTTGGATGTTAATAAGAAAATGGTATTCTCTCTGGGTCATTAAAGTTCATGCTCTGTCATCCTGCAACCTTTTTGCCTGAGAGGGAGTGAAGTGAGTGCTGCAGGTAGAATAATCAAGGGTCTCTGGAGCACATGTGGAGGATTGACTGTGCCACAACAAAGAGCAGAAACAAGGTTGGTGGCTCACTGATACCTGGGTTTTTGAGTCATTGAGTGGGTAGTTGTTGGGAGGCACCTGAGCTGCAAGAGACAGTCAGGGAGATAACACCCAGAAATCATACAGGATTGGGTGAACAGGTGTGGTATGAACAGAGAAATGAGTTACCAGTGAGGATGAATGATAGTATATCCAAAGGCTTGCAGCTCACAGGAGAGCAGTTTGGCAGCACTTTGTTTACACAGTGTTAACTAACTTTTTAAAGCTTTAATGAAGATTTTAACCTAGAGAAATGTTCCAATACATGTAAAAAAGCTGTTACTGGGCTTGTGTACCGCAGAGGGCAGCCTTTCCTTGCTCCCTTCCCTGGTAAATCTAGTACAGGCAACCCCCGCTTAAACCTGTTTCGCTTAGCGCTATTTCACTATCACGCTCATTTTACATTCACGCCTGATTTCACTTAGCACTCAGTGAGTTTTGTTGTAATGCTTGTGGTCACCATCTTGGGTCATTAAAAACAATTTCAGTTGCCATCTTGAGTTGCCAAATACTTTCGGTTTCGCTTAACACTGCTTTTGCTTAACGCTCAGTTTTTGAGGAGCCAATTCAGAACGCTAAGTGGGGGTTGCCTGTAATGAAGAATTCTTCGGAAATGGGTAGGATGAGTGGCAAGGATTGAGCTCTGTTAGCATGGAAATTTGCCTGTGTATATTTTTCCTATATACTACCAGAGTAATTCTGGGTTATACAAAGTAATGGTGAGCAGCTTTGGATATCATTGCAGTGTTATTTTATTATAGCCCCAATTATTAGACTAAATAGAAGGTAAAATGCAATATTATGCACAAAGATTATGATATCAGCAAATGACTGGGACTTTGGTGGTTTGCACATACTGGTTAACTTACACTAGTGCAAAAATTGCAAGCTAGTGATATGACCAGTGCTCAGAGCAGATATAGTATGTGGCAAAATCCAAGGTATTTTGAATTGCCAAGAGAGTGAAGCTGAGACATGCCCATACTGGGCAGAGGCTGAACTAGTAGATATCCCTATACCCCATCAGTTTTGAAGGACCTAACCTTTCATTAAAAATATGTGCAGTTCATCTTGTTTCAAATATAGATTTCCATATATGTCTCAAGACACTGCCAATTTCCTCAGTGGAAATTTCCCAATTGAAATTCCATCCATTGGGAAAATGTGACTTCTGTCTGTCTTTCTCATTAACACACATGCCTGTTACAGTTTGTAGACTGATATAGCCAGGCCAGCAGAGGGAGTGCAGGGCTGTTACATCACTGGGTCCCAAATGAAACAACCATGGCAGCATAGGCGGCAGAAATCTAGGGCTAATGGGGCTTAGCCCCCACCATTGCTCCAGTGTCACTGCCATGCTGTGCTGTCACAGCACCATGCCCAGCACCCCTACCACATGCTGGCCCTGCAGTGGCCCTGCAGGAGGGAGGGGTGGCCCAGCATTGCCCACCTTGCACTGCCCCCCTCTTCCAGCCCCTACAAATAGTATTTTCTCCCACCACCGCCGGGTGGCAGCAGGATAAATCAGGATTGCCTAGCACTTGGCTGGCATTGCTGGCACTGGGCTGACTGCTGCTGATGCAGTCTCAGTCCCTGCTGCAGCCACTGTTTACTTTTGTTCCCACCCCTTGTCCCTCCACCAGCCCCTCACAAGCTTCCTAATGGCTGATGAAGGGCTGGGGAAGGGACAAGGTTCCTACAT
>JAGPOW010003316.1:13028181-13048574 GCA_030014935.1 Caiman crocodilus
GGTCCTGTGACCCTGGCACTCGTTTCCTGCCATTGGCGGGGGGTCAGACTAGATGGCCTGCTCTAGGCCCCTTCTGACCCTAGGTACTATGATACTATGCACCCCAAATTCTTGAAAGCAAAACTCATGTCACATCTAAGCTGTGGACAAGCAAAACTTTGTGGGACTGACTGTGTCTGCCTTTGGGCTGGGAGACACTGCTGCAGGCCTGGCTGCTAAGCTGCTGTGTTACCACTTACCAATCAATCAATCATGATTCACTCAGGCTCAATACACAAGACTACTAATGACTTAACCAGCATCAATTAGCAACAACAAAACCAGGCTAAGGAGAGGAAAGAATGGATGCAGACAATCAACTGCCCCAAGGCAGACACAGTTTTGGCACAGTTTTGCCAATCAGCAGCTATGGGTGCAGGACCCCAGAAACCCCCTGTACTGATCTCCTCCACAGCTGGCAGGTGTCACAGCAGCGGTCGCCATCCCTGCAGCTATCACCCTGCTGCACCTTAACACACGCAGTGTCACCCATGGCATGAGTTTTGCTTGTCCACAGTTTGAGGGGCAGTTCCCCCCAAACCTCAAGCATTTTGGGGTACAGTTACCCCCAAAATCCTGTACCAATCTTCTTGAAACTTGGCAGGTTTCATGCTCTCAGCAGAGGCTACCATCTCGGCTAGTTTCATCCAAATCGAACAAAACCCAACAAAGTTTATAGATATTTCAATGATTTCCCATTATACCCTATGGCCGGATCTCCCAGGTAGTGCCAAAGCTTTGGAGTCACTTCGGCCGGATCAAGGTGGAAACCTGGTCCGGAACTCCAGATCGGATTGTGGCCATCCGAAGTGATCGGATCCGAAGGCGGATCGGATTGCTGCTGACTCACACAGGCCTACCAACCACTGGCTCGCTCTCTTTCTGAGCATAGCTTAGCAGTGTCATGTTGGTAGAGCATTTCCAGTACCTGCAGCAAGCAGTCCATCTGCCTAATGGAGTTATCCATCAGAGTCCCACATGGCCCCAGTAACTCCTTAGCCTTAATTTCTGTACTCTGCTGACTGTAAGTCAAGTTGTACTATGAAAATTTGGATATCAAGCATTTTGTTTGACCATCCAGTCAACTACACAGGAGCTGGCCAAGGCTTGTGTCATAACAGACCACATCAACATTTTTGATTTAAGATCTGTGGCAGGCACAGACGTAAGGAGGGGTCTGCTTCTTCGTTCTGAACTTGTTTCTTGATTTTTCTCTCCATTCAGTGTTTATTGACTTCCTTTTTATTAGTGAATTTTTTCTTTAGTGCAAAGGAACAGTTGTGAGGAGGGAGGAAATAGTCTCTCACAGACTTGCTCTATGAATTGTATGCACTGCTGGTGTCATTCTGCACTTGGAAGATGCCTGTTACTCTAGGAAATTAGCTTTTAGGACCGTCAACAGAAAATTCTCTTCCCGAGCAAAAAGCTACTCTGGGTATTCAGCCTGGCCCTGACTTGGGGGCTATGCTGCGGAAATATTAATATTCCCCAAAGATTAATGAGATGTTTATACACAATTGTCTTAGGCTGCCAAAAGGCTTTTACACAGATCTTCTACAAGCCACTGCTTCAGGGCAGTGTGCTGAGACGTATGGCATGGGTACTTAGAAAACAATGACCCTACAACACTTACACTGTTGGGCAGGACATAGATGCAACCAATGCTAGTATAGAATATTCTGTATGATTTTCACAAGTTTATTTTTATTGGTTTAATTAGCTACAGTGCACTGTGAATTTCACGCCTCTGGCTTTCAAGTCATAAACCTCTATCAGATGAACTAAGAGTCTCCATTAATAGCATAGTGAGATCAAAGTTAACTAGAGGAGCAGCCATTCATTTAAACACACATGGGCAGCCTACTTCAAGTGCAATCCTCTGCTCTTGTATGGTAAGAATGACAGTGAACATATTTTCCTTGTTTCCCTTTTGCTATGAAGTGTCTTGTAGAGTGCTGGCCTCCAACTGCATCAGCAGCAACTGTGATGTGGAAAACAACAAAGTTTATCTACAAATTCTTCCCTGGTGTTTCTCTGAGGCAGTGGTTGAAGTCACAAGATTTTTGTTACAAAATAGTCACTGCCCTGTCTGTGAACTCTGCTTCTGATTCAGTAAGGAAGTAATTAAAATAGGAACATTTTTTGAGCATTTCCGCATGTTAAGTATCTTCTGAACCCATCATTCAGCGCTGACATAAGCTTATCTGGATGTACAAGTTTCCTGAAAAACTCCATGTGCCAGTGTAAATATAACAACAGAGCAAGAATCGCTTATGAAATGTCATCTCTTTGTACCTTCCAGGCTATATTATGTGTGGTTTTTATTTTAAAGGGTAAGGCCTTTTTCTCTATTTATTTCCCAACAGATCTTTAATTGTGAGATGTGTTTATGTTAATTTCATTGAGAAAAGAATTACGTATAAGGCAAGTTATGTCATCAGGTTTGCTTTGTTTTGAGAGTGAAGTGATATTGGCATGTTTTGTGGGGAAGTAGAATTAACTTCCCAAAGTATTTCAGTTTTTTGTAGTTCCATTTTTATGTTGCAGGGGTTATAGTGAACTTGTATGCTGAAGAAGAAACCTCTTGATAATAGGATGTCCCTGTATTTGGCATGTAATCAATGAAAAAATATAGAAGTACCGGAATGATTACTTGCTGCTATCGATTTATTGTTGTACAATACCTTTAATACTGGAAATGTAGTATACCAAAATATAGTCAGATAACACCAAAGATTAATTTTGTTTTTGTGAATTTCTGAGTTTGTGTCCTGTTCTCTCATCCTCAGCTGTAACCGTAAGATTATGTTTCTGTCTTGGAATTTAAAAACATGCATTGTCTTGCTCATTTGGAGATGTAATTTTTTGCTTTTTTTTTTTTTAAACCCTGGTCTTACTATCTGTAGACTTTTTGTTGTATAAAGTGACATTCTGTTCTGCAAGGAATATGTATAACACAAACATCGACTTGTAATTAAGCCACAATGACAAATTTAAGATATACATTTTGCAAACCTAGTCAAGAAAGATGTATGTCAATTGACATGAAACATGAAACATTTCAAAGGCAAGTTTCTGTTCTATTCAAGCTCCATGCAGGGGGCATAGATAGTTGAAAAGCTCCAAGAAGCTGGCTGTGGCCCTCTGAATCTGAATATCCTACCTTTTAAGAGGACCATATACCTTCTCTTGTGGAGGCTGAACAGGTTTATATATTTGAGTAAATACAGTAGACATTCTCAAGCAAATACTCTTTTTTCCATAGGTACCAGTGGTGGGGAGAGCCCTGCTAGAAGAACTGTAGGTAACTGTGTCATCCTTGATCTGAACATCCACAAGCCAGAAACATATGAAGTCATCTGGAAGAAAGGCAGTAATCTAATGGCCAAGATCATGAATTCTGCTGTAAAGCTCTATGGAATCAATGTTACCCGATTTAATGCATTCCCCAATGGCAGCCTAAGTCTTTGCCCCATACAGTGGGGGGATGAGGGTAAATACACAGCTGAGACGTTCAGCCAAGATGGGTTGCTTTTAGATTCCCAAGCTATTTTCCTGGAGCTTGTTGGTAAGTAGAAATTTATTGCATAATACCTTGCTGGGTCTGTGGATGCATTCCATAAAGAAAGAGTTTGAAAGTGTAGTTGGAAAATGCAGCTTTATATTGTTCATCAATATAAAGCAATTACCTTGAATCATGTCCATTTTAATGAAGCATGAAATCAATTGTCTCCATCAGCACTGCCTGAATAGAATTGTTCCTGCTGCTGCCAGGTACTTGATTTTAAACTTTGGGTGTAGCTGGAATCATCTGGATGCGACTCCACCATTACACCCTTGCTGAATACTGCTCCTGCCTCCATGCTGCTGCTGGAGGGAAGAAAAAGAAAAGAAGCAGCAGTCATTGTAGTCTCCATGCTTCTATTCTGGGCAAAAAAAATCAGTTTACCTGCTTAAAACATGCATCCCAATTTTGGAAGGCTAATTTTTTGGGAAAAGGTGGGGGTTATCTTCGAGTCAATATGGCATAAAAAGTCAGCACATATGTATTTTAAACCTTAGTTTTATATCTTCAAGCACTTGACTTCAGCCTTCCACTTTAAAAAGATACAATAGAAATAAGAGAAACTTCCAGTCAAAAGGAACTGGAAACAATGTTCTTTCCCTGCAACTGAATTGAGTTGGCTAGTAAAAATAATCTGATATTTAACAGAGATGGCTTTTTCCCATCAGAATATATACCTGCATCTGTTCAAGAAATCAGTGGATTTGCTGGTGGTTCTGTGTTCTTACCTTCTCCTGAGGTAAATCGGGAAGGACATTTCCATGCGACTTGGAAGAAAGAGAATATATCCATTGCTAGGATTAATTTTTCTTATTTTGAGTACTACGGGGAATACATCAACAGATCTGAGATCTTTTCTAATGGCACTCTCAGATTGGACAGGATTGAGGACAGTGATAGTGGTCGGTATTATATAGAAGCACATAATGGCACCGGAAAGATTATGTACAACATAATCTCTCTTGAAGTGGAAGTGGGAGCAACAGAAGGTGAGTATTGCTCAATTTAAAATATTAGCAACGTGCAAATACTGTCTTGTCTTAAAAAAAAAGTCTTGCTTTCCATTTGATCAAGTCTTGTTGCTATAGCTATGTTGGTGAGGGATGTGATATTTTTCCTTGTATTGCTGGCTTGGCCAAAACCTTACTGCACACACAGTGCATGCCAGGGAAAATGTCCTTTGGCTCTATAGTTTCCTTTGCTAAGAAAGAAGTGCAAGCTATTCCAGAAAAGTACTTTGTGACCAGTGTATGCTCTGCCCACTCTCAGGGGGTAGCTACACCAGTATAGAACTGGTGGCAAAACTTTAATGTGCAGGCATGGTTTAGAAATTGCCTGAATACTTGATTATACCTAATAAAGAACCCACCAGTGAAATAGGTAGTTGTGATGACTTAGAAACTGTTGTCAGGTAGCTTTGTATTAACAACCCATTTTGATAAATGAGGCAGCTCACATCTTTACTAAAGTTACTGTTGCTGTGTCTACAAACTTTCAAAGAGCAGGTGTTCACTGCATCTATGACAATGCTCATTAGGGATCTGATTCTGATATTTTTTTGTACCCAAAGTACAAGCAGTTGTAGACACATACCAATATATGGTAGCCTATTTCATTTCCCACACAGGATTAAATAATGTATATGAAGTATCAGAAGAAATACATTTATAACCACCTAAAGTAAGGAAAGGCATTTACTTCCCTTAAATATATTAAAAATAGTTTAAAAAGTGCAACTTCTGTGTGGGGACAAGCCTTCAGTGAGCTAATGGACATCAGACTTTAAATTGAAGGGCGTGGGAGAGACTTAACTGACTGAGGTCAAACTGGTTTATAGAACTTCTGTCCCAGACCCCTTCCTGGTTAAAGTTCAGTCAGAGTCCCCCAGCATCCCAGCATGCTGGCCTGGGCTGGCCTGTGCTGTCTGTTCCAGCAGAGCAGGGCTAGCTCTACTCCTCTGCTTTATGGGCAGAACAGGGATGGGGGCATGGTCAGATGCTGGTTGGCATGACCCCTGAGGCAAAGGGGGCAGGGAGGGGCCTATTCCCCCCTCACTCCCCTCTCCCACTGGAGGACTTCAGCCAGGGTTTGCCAGGATTGACCACCACCTGCACCTCTGCCGCTCACCCCTGCACAGGCTGAGCACTCTCTGACAGGGGCTGTTACACCTGGGCCAGACAGATCCCAGCTGTGGTCCCCTGGGGGAAGAGGGGAGGGAAGGGGGAATAAATCCCCTCTCTCTTCCCTCCTTGCCTCAGGGGGCCGTACGGGGATGGCATTTGGTCATGGCCCTGCATCTGCCACTGGAGCAGAAAGGAGTGGGATGGGATCCTGACAGGGGTATCAGTCCCATAGTGTCTGGAGGGGCACCAGCCTCTCCCTGGTGGGGGCATTGAGAGGGGGCTGTGCTGTGGGCAGGGGTGGGGTGAGCAGAGCCTGTGCAGGGTGGACAGTGACAGCAGGGTTGGGAGGGGTGCCTATGGGGGCTGAAGCAAATTTTGGGGTGGCTATAATCCTCCTTAGTGCCACCTCTTCTTAGCCCCCCACAGCCTCTGCCCCAGCCCCAGGCAAAATGGGTTTTGCTGCAGAGGCAGGGCCCTTCTCAGTCATCCTGGGCCATGAGAGCTGTGTGCCCGGTTTGCTTACAGCTCCCTGCACCCAGGCTAGGCCTGGCTGGGGAGGATCCTGCCCCTGTGGCCCCATGCCACCCGGCCCCACCGTCCACCTACCTTACCTGGAGTAGGGCCATGGGGTGAGCTGGGCTGGCCTGTTGGTGCTGCTGAGGGTGGGCATGGAGGGGCCAGGCCCTTCCCAGCCAGCTGTGGCTCAGGTTGGGGTCACGGGAGCTTTGCATCTGGATTGCTCCTGGCTTCCTGCACCCAGGCTGGGGTGTCAGGGAATCACTGCAGCAAGTAGGGCTCTCCCCATCTTCCTCCTCCCGCACTGCTGAGTGGGATGGTCAGGCTCTGTGCTGCACTGCTTCAGCAGCTTTGTGATAGCCTGGCCTGGCCTGGGTGTGAGGATCTGGGAGCAATCTGGGTGCACAGCTCCGATGGCCCCAGCCTGAGCTGCAGCCAGCTGCCCTTTTCAGTCAGAGGTGGGGCTTGGGCTTGGGCTGTGGGAGCTGTACACCTGGATTGCTCCCAGATTCCCTTGCCCAGGCCAGGCCAGGCTGTCACAGAGGGCTCTCCCCCTCCTCTCCCTCCTCTGCTGTGGAGCCGTGGTGGGTCTCTGTATGGCACTGCCTCAGGGCTGGAGGGGCAGAGTGCTGAGCCCTGCTGTGGGGGCAGGGTGGAAAACTGGCCCCTATGGGAAAGGGGGAAAAAACCTGTGCTCCTGGCTCCCCAGGCTCGGCTGGGCTATCAGGGAGCTGCTGTGGCAGGCAAGGTTCTCCCTCTCCTCCTGCTTCCCCACTGCGGGGTACGCGCGGTAGTCAGGTGGGTCTGGCCATACTTACGCTCTCACTGTTTGACCATTTGGTGCCAGCAGGGGGCTGGGGTCTGTCCATGCTCCCTCCCCATTCTCCAGAAGCCTGGCAGGGGCTGTTTCCTCTCTCCCTCTCCAGGCACACCCTGGTTGGGGTCCCTGCAGTCCAGTGTTGGAGTTTAAACTCCTCTCCAACCACACCCCTCCATCCCACCGCTTAGCTCAGTTTCCCTTTTCCATTGTGGAAGAAGTGAAGGCTCACTCTAGCACCCCTTGCCTTCTGACCTGAGCCACTATAGGTGCCTGCATTTCTGGAATCAAAAGTGAATGTCTATTCACTTGCTTGCTGGTTCAGTCTATGCAGGTTAGACTCACCTGCAAAGATTGAATCAATTCAGGCCTGGGCTTTTTGTCTGTACTTCGCCATGATCACTGTCCTTTGCATCATCTGAATTATAAACTAATGGCAAAAATCTTCCTTGCAGAAAAGTAATCCCAGTGGAGTTCCACCATGGTGAAACATGACCCAGGGTGGTTATGTTGAAAGTGTGACATTTTATAGGCCCTTTTCTTCAGCATGTGAGCTTCTTATGTGCTTTTATGTAATGTCTTGACATGACTACCCAAATGTCTTGGCTGCCCAGAATCCACCATGTCAGAACAGAGAACCAGATCTCTTCTACCTCACAAATATGCAGTGAAATAACCAATTCATATCTGGCCACAGAAAAATCTGATTATTATTGTAAGAGGCATAAGGAACCACAGCTGGATAGTTAGACCCCAGGCTGACTTTGTCATGATAAGTGTCTGACTTGCAAACTGTGGTTATTTGATTGGGATTTGCTAAGAAGGAATAATCAGACTAGCCTGACTAGACAGATCTTCAAAGGAAGTAAAAAACAACAACAACAACAAAGGAAGGCTAGATAAAAACTTGGTAAAATAATTGGTTAGGACACTATTGTTTTATGCAACATACGTGTGTCATTAGAAAATACATATACAGACATATATGTAAGACTAACAACACAGACAGAAGGAATTTTAAATAATTTTTCCCTTGTTTTATTCCCATTTTAGCACCCCAAACAATTGATTTCTTTGTTGTGTTCTATATCTGGATGGGATGCCTTGTTGTTGTATGCATTATTGTGTCTATCACACTTGCATGGCATTGTGGAAAGAGCAAACGCAACAAAGGTAAGGGTTTCTTTTTTACTCAATATCCAAACTGGGGAAAGAAGATTTTACACAAAAATGGTGCTTAAGGCTAGCTTACTATTTTTGTATAGCCTTCCTACCAGAGATGCACCAGGGACTAGCTGCAACTTCCAAGTCAATCTAGTAGTTTGCAATTCTGACTGCTTTAAAATGCTTTCAGCTGAGCTATGAAACTGCTTTGGAGCAACAAAATGTAGTGACTTGAGAGGGAATTTGACCATGAGTCTGGCATTAATGTGACTCTTGTGAAAAGCATCCCAGTATTTTTAAAGGTTGGCATTGTCTGGGATCATATCTGTACATCTCCACGCACAAATTGAGAAGTCCCTGCCCTCAGTATTGACCCTAGTTGGTGCTTAGACCCAGGATGTTACTAAGTGAATCAGTTATGGAGAATTAAGTTAAGGGGCCCAAACCTTTTCTTTGGCAGAGTCTGCCCACCTCTGCCAGAGCCAAGGGGCAAGCTGCTGGTGGGCTGAGTGGCCCCAGAAGTGTAGGGGACTGTGGCAGGGCACTAGTTGTGCCTGTCACTTTAAGGTCCTGGAGCTGGCAGCTTCCATGTGCCTGATGAGGGCAGCCATTTTGAATCTGGGGCTGCCCCTATCAACAGGGCAGTTCTGCTGCTGGAGGCCAGGCAACAACATCGCTTGGCTGGAGGGCTGCTGGTATCATCTGGAGGTAAGGGAGGAGCTGTAGGGGATGGATTCTCCTGTTCCTGGGTACAACTTAAAACTGCACCCTGCTGGGAGTGGTTGGCCTGGTGGGTCTCCCAGTGGCACGGGAGCCCCCAGGAAATGCCAGGCCAGTTACCACTCCAGTGGGTCAGGGCACCTTAACCCCTAGCCCCCACGACTGGGTGGGTTACCTCTTGTTTGGAGAGCCTGGAGGATGGACACTCAGAGAGAGAGAAAGGGCCATAGACTTGTCTGGACTTTCCCTAACTGGTCAAAGCTGGGGCCAGGACTGGAAGGGTTGAAGGGTCGGGGGCCCACCGCAAGGAATGCCCAAGAGCCGAGGGTCTGGGGTTCTAGCTGCCCTGGAGGTGGGCTGGGGCTAGTAGCCAAAGGTCCCAGGGGGACCACACCTGAAGAGGAAGCGGTTCAGGGAGCTATGCTGCCTCGTATGTAGGCAAATGAGACCACCCGAGGAGAGGAATACAGGCAGGGTTCAATTTTGGGGCCCAGAGTTGGGGCCGGTGTTGATGATAACATGTTGATGCCATCTGTGAGGCTTGGGCTGTGGTGTAGGGGAGGAAAGGAGGTGCAGATAGCGCCCCCCTAGCATCAGGGCAGGAAATGGGTAGCCTCCTGCTTGATTACATGATGAATTAATTACCAACAAAGCATGGCAGGTGAGAAGGTGGGCAGTTAGCCCAGAAACAGGTGGGCAGGCCACAGGGAAAGCAGCCCTGAGAAGGTCCCCTGTTATAGGGACCCTTGTCCTTCTCTCTGTAGTGGTGGCACCCCTTTCAGCAGGCACCTATTGAAGGCAGAATTGGCAAGGGGCCCAGTCTTTTTTTCTTGAAGAGCCTGCCCACCTCTTCCACAGCTGGGGGCAAGCTGACAGCTGTATCATTGCAATTTGCAAAGTTGTTAGCTAAATTACATCCAGATGTAGTTTAGTTTGCAACGATGCAAGTCATTTAAAACCCTCCAAAGTCTTGCACGTGTACACCGTGTTACTGTGTTAATGGCATCACACTCCCAGAGATGCAGAAGGGAAGAGAGGAGCCAGTCTACGCTGTGCTCCCCCAATGCAGGCAGTTGGCAGTGGAAAGAGATGGGGGCAAGGCAGTTTGTCCAAGTACAGGCTAGAAGAAGAACATAGAATAAGATTAACATAGGGCTAGATGAAAGAGGAGTGCAATGATCGTGCCTCAGTTCAACCTCACAGGCTACAATATTGCCACTTATTACTAAGTTGTTTAAGACCAAACAACTCATATTTTCCAAAGGATGCACCTCCAGGAGTTGTTAGGAAGGAGAGAGATGCTTCTCATGTTCCACCAGGGACGTGTGAGTTTAATTTGTGTAAGGGACGGGTGGTCTAAGGCAGTGCTTCTCAAAGTGGTCGTCCATGGACCAGTGCCGGTCCACAAGCCACCGGTTGCTGGTCCGCAGCAAGTTGCCAGGAAAGAAAGAAATATA
The DNA here is from genome assembly GCA_030014935.1 of Caiman crocodilus. Lineage (NCBI taxonomy): Eukaryota > Metazoa > Chordata > Crocodylia > Alligatoridae > Caiman > Caiman crocodilus. The sequence goes on from JAGPOW010003316.1 coordinate 13,038,583, forward strand.
TTTTCAGAAGCATAACATTGATATTTCATTGTGCCATAGTTTATATGTTCCAACACTCCAGGTGATGTCACGTTGTGCGAGGTGAGGAAAGAGAAAGAAACAGCCGGTCGTGTATTTGTGTAGCACTGTTACATGCAGTTGCTGCCACCGGCTGAACCAGGCACCGGTCCCTGGTCCACTGGAAAAAAAATTGCTGGTCCACCACATCAGGTAGTTTGAAAAACACTGGTCTAAGGGAGTGTTTAATGTTTAGAGCAAGAGGGAAGGAGAAAGTAGAACACAAGGAGAGAGCTGAAACTCCAGGAGGCACTAAACAGGCAGTAAAACCTGACTGGAGGAAGAGATAAACAGGAAAGAAAATGTCCTGAGAGTGATTGAAAGCATTAAAATAAGCCACGTAACAGACCCATGGTTTACAGTTCTTCAGTTGTCTCACATTTCTTGGGTTCCAACAGGTGGTGGGAGACAGGTCTCAGTGTGATGAGCTGTAGTTAGGCAGGGCTTGCTCTTCCATGCAAGTCTTTCACACGTGTCTAATGCTTTTCTTATTTTATTTGGATGAAGGTCTCTTTAAAGCCCCTAGCTTCAAGCGTGTGAATTTGAGCTTCAGGAGGTACAGTGATGGCTCTAGGAAATCTGAGGAGGGAGGCATGAGCGGCTCCTGGCAAAGTGAGTATCTCCTTAGCCCAGAGATGTTGCTAGGATGGGAAACATAAGGGGGCTGTTGACAACAACATGCATATCGGTTTGCTTTGAGGTGGCTGGACTTTTGTTTTTGTTTTTTCAGGGGCTTTGTTTTGTTTTTGGGGATTTTTTTTGGTAACCAAACAACGTATGTGAAGCAGAGCTCAGAGAGAAAGGACTTTATAAAACACGCTAAAATGACTGCCAACTCTCAGAGCAGCATCATGACAATTGTGCCCATTAATGTTCCTAACACAGTATCAGTGCTAAGCCCTGCCACCCTGGAGATGGGCTGCTGCTATGTGCTTGCCCTGGATACACAGGTCCCTAGATCACACCCTTCTTACCTCTTTACCACCAGGTCCCTGCTGAGGTGGGGTTGTTAATAATATGTGCTGTAGTCTAGTTCTGTAGTATGTGATTTAAGCAGCAGGGAATTCAGTATTCAAGTACAAATTATACCGGAACAAATTTCACTACTTAAAAAGATAAAGGAGCCTCCACGAAAATGACATTCTATAAAGTCACAGTCATCTTAATAAAATTGCCTATGAAAGGAAGTTTGCCATAATATAGAGGAGAAAGAATTGGGAATGTGCTTTATCAGACCCGGTTTTATAGTAAATTGGGCTGGCTGAGGTGCTGGATATGTTGGCAGTGGATGATCTATTAATTTGTGAAGGAAACAGCTGGGTCCCTTTAACTACCAACTGCTGGTCACTTGCTGAGCTTTTCCTTTGCTTCATTTTCCCATTCATTTACTAGTCTACTGATTCAAGAACATTAAGGTTGGAAGAGACCATGAGACCTCTTTTACTATACAGGCCAGAGTCTTATCTAAACCTCTCCTATGTTGAATTTAATAACTCTTGCTTTCAAAACCATGTTAGTTTTGTTCCTATCCCTTTCTGGTCCTCCCTTCCCCCTTCCAATTTAAAACAAAAAGCATATCCTGAAAAGTTGCCCTGTGCTAGTAACTATGACGTCTTCCCCTGCTTCAGAGCCAGGCCTATGCTTGAAGTGTGGCGGCACTCATTGAAAAATGCTGTTATTGCTAATGTGGGACCATCAGGAGACCGAGGATGCAACTAGATCTGGCAGGTGTACACTGAGCTGTAAAGCATCACATTAACGACTGAGTTACTGAAATGAAGCAACTAGATTTCTCCAGCCACTAATCCCACCCTCTGTAGTAACAGAGAAAATAACTAAGGACATTTATACAGGTGCCCCAAAAGACGGGGGAGGGGGGTGCTTTAATTAATGCAGCTCCAAGAGTGTCACGTGTCAGTGTCCCTGTGCTGAAAAATGGCAGTGGGGCATTTTAAACTAAAGCTTGTTGAATGAGCTTTAGTTGAAAGTGCCCTGCTGCCATTTTTCAGCATAGGGACACTGGTAAGTACCACGCTCCAGCAGATTTAATTATTCGTGTCTGCTCCCATGTGCTATAAAATTACAGTGCATCAGAGCAGCCTCTCTGCATGTGTATAGGAGCCCTAAGTGTATAAAGTCTGGCAAGACTTAGCTGTTCCACTTCACAGGTCTCAGATGAGCCTTTGTTCTCATGTCCCTGAGTTTTGGGAATGTAAACCCCCCAAATGCAAAGCTAAACTCAGCCAAACCTTGGAAAACTCCTGAACTGCACTTGGCTTCATGTAGTAACCATAGAATCTATTGAATATTTCTTGGTTTTCAGTGCAGACCACAAACCTCTCCTTAGTACTTGCAGTTCAGTCCAAGTCTCCTGAAAGTTTTATGAATCTCTGCAAGCTGGGCTTGTGTTTTGAGTTTGTCACCATTCTCTGCCATCAGTTCTCATCAGGGTTCAAATTACATTTGGACTCTTGTGAGGGTATGCAGTGGTGGCAGGTGGAAGCCGGAAGGAACCGCTATCACTGCCTGAGCTTCTTAGAAGGGCGCAGGGCAGGCCAGGGGCTCTCATCTCTTATGTTGAGGGTCTTGTCTTTTATGGGGGACTTTTGGGGTCCTCTTCTCTTATGGAAGGACTCAGCCCCCCCTGAGCCTGCCCCTATTTCAAACCCTGGTTCTCATGTTGGTGTAAGGGAAAGTGACCTCCTGTGGTGGAGTTCCCCAGTAACAACAATTAGGAATGTGTCTGAAGATCCTGCATGGATTATTTCAGAGCTGAAAATGACATCATTTTAAAATATCGATTCTGCTCCTTAAAAATAATCAGAACAGTGTCCAAGAGGTACTGTATGAGATTTTGGTTACAGCTTCTTACTCTCAGCTGTGAGAAACTAGTATTTCTGTTAATTATGTCAAGGCTGGGCTGTGGTTTTAGGGCCCACATGCATGCATTGCTGTAAAACAATAACAAATGCAGCTTTCATGCCTATTTATGAAAGACTCAAGAAAATTAGGTGCAGCTGTTGAGCTAGGTTGGCCCTAGCAGAAGCCTGTCACTGGTCTAGCATAAGTCATGCCTCGCAAGCTGCTGCAGCAGTGGTGCTAGATTTATCAGTGTGCCTTCCCCCAGCCCCAGTGAACTAAAAAGAAAAACTTTCTGATGAGGGAATACTTTGTAACTGTTTTTTTTTTTTAGTGCCTCTAGTGTGAAAGTGCTACTGATAAAGGGGTTTCTTGGTCAAATCCCCACTCTCTTCCCCTCAGGATTCCATGGCCCAAGCTTCAGTTTTAAGTTTATATTTTTTTACTGTCTCTGAAAACCTCAGTTTCCAGTTTGCAGGGGGAAGAAGGACAAGAGTTGGCCTGCAGACCGAAGTTGGACACTACAGTCTGTGGTCAATGCCTATGGTCTGTGTACGTTTGTTTTTAACTATATTGTGCCTTCTTGCTTAGATCAGGATGAAGACTGCCATTCAGGAAAAGGAAGCATTGCAGACTCCATCAAGCAAGGGGACAAAGCTTTCAATCAAGATGTTAATGCTAAAGCAGCAGTAGATGCAGGAGGTTTCAACAAGCTGCCTGTATCTTTCAATATCTCCAGTTTTCAAGGTAAGCAGGGGCAGGAGTGAAAGCCAAGTCAAATGTAAAACCAAGTCAAATGCAAAAGTCGAACCGCATTTTGAACAGGAAAGAAGAGTATATAACCAAAGTGAAGAGTTTCCTGTAACAGCAGAAGTCCAAGGTGCTCTTTTAGTCAAGTGTAACATAGTTATATTTTAAGCCTGCAGAAGGTTGATGCTATGCAGGGCTGCCAAGCTCAGTCTGTAGTCCCTGCTCTAGGTGACCATATTTGGGCAATGGTTACATCTGCTATATTTAATAACTCCAAAAGTAATAGAAGCACAAGCCCCAGCTTTTCTCAGTAATGTAAAATTAAGTTTGAAGCTGGCCAGGAAAATGGAGCTTGTGAGCATTAGAGTGGTGTAGTATCTGATACACCTGCCGCATGTCAATTATGTTAATATATTAACATTTAATAATTGACACTTAACACTTATCCTAAGCATCAGTTATGCTTTTGAAAGAATTTCATCAAATATGCTAAGTCCTTCTGAACATATGCCACTCTTACAGGGAAGTGTGGTGGCGTGATGTAGAAAAAGTAATCAAAAAAGAAAAGCAAGATCCCAGGAGGGAACTGCATGATCTTACACTCTTCCCTTTATTATTTTTCTTCTCCCATTTCTCCATTTCTTTTTTCTTCTCCCATTTCCACGCATAGGTTAAGAAGTAGTCATTTTGAAAGAAGGAGAGAGAATTGCCACTTTATCACTTAACTCTGCTTGTGTCTTTAGACTTTGGCCTATTCTGGGCAACAGACACATGAGTCAGTCATTAGTCACAGTGCAGGGGTATCACATTGATCTATTTTCTTCCTTTCAGGGATTGAAGTACCTAAATCACTGCCCATGTCTGCAGATGGTGGGAACTCTGTTGCCTCTATTCCTGAAAGCTGTGTTCCTCTGCAGGGTGAGCATTGTATGCCTCTGGATTTTGAGGACTGTGGTCCTCCTGATTTCCCTTCAGAAGAATATGATGAATGTTGTTATCCGGCTTTACCTCCAGAGGCATTTGACCCCTGCAGTTCTCTGGATTTTCCTCCAGTGATTTTTGAGGACTTTAGTTCTCCGGAAGATGGGGACTATGTTCCTGTGGAGGAAGGTGACTCTGTATTTCAAGATTCAGGGGCTTCTGTTTTAGAAGTAGCAAATGACTAGTTAAAGATCCAGATGAACGAAAGAAATGCGCATCTTGTTGTTGACAAAGACTGAAATAAAATTTCCCGGGGACAAGTCTGAAGGACTGACCTGAAGCTCTTCACATTAGAGTTTGCAAAGTAATATGCAGTATGTACCTGTTTATAGTATAACAGTGGCATTTATTTGGCAGATCCCTTTTTTTACTCGTCACTGAATGAGCAACCTCAAAATTCTGGAGTTTGTTTCTCAATTGAGTTAAGTCCCCCAAGTATGAAATGTTTTCTCTCTCTTGGCCAAGGTATGCAAGCCTCTTCACATCTGAAGAGCTGGCTGGGAATCAGAAAACAGTGTGTAACACTTTGATTTTCACTCATGTACGTAAATACTGCAAGAGCAGCTTTGCTGAAAGCGTTTCAGTATTTCCAGTTTGGAGCTTAGCTCCAAACCAGGAGTGGGCAATAAATCATTAGTATTTTTGGAGCCTTGAAAAAGTTTTGGTTATCATTTACTTGCTGTTGGGAGCAAGGAGGATTTCAGTTTTCTGAAAGAAGCCCAGCCTTAATCTTGGCTCCAGTCCTTTTTTCTGTTTCATCAACATGTTAACATGGGGAGATGGGACTAATAGAGTCAAAATACCTCATCTTGATGTACCTGAGAGCTCACTGTTAAATGCCACTGCATGGCATTTTTGTATCAAGGAGGCAGCAAATAAACTAGCCAGGTTTAGATGCAAGCTCACAGTTGATTGCTTGAATTAGCAGATATACTGTTTACATGTGTATCCTCCTAAAATTACATTAAGATAAGAATATTTCAGTGAAGCATAGTCTTCAGTTTTCACACAGGCCTGTTTCGGCAAAAAATTATAGCATTGCCAGTGAATTGCTGGAAATTTAAACAGTTGTTTAACATGCATTCAATAACATTCTTATTTATAAACAAACAGCAGTATATTATAAGTCGAACTATGGTATAAAATAAGGTCAGATTGTTTATTTTGTAGTGTGATATATATGCCTTCCATTGAAGTGTAACTTTGCTTTCACATAGATAGAAACAAAGTAGTGTCCTTGGGGTTCCGGCTGTCTATAGGTGTTTTCTTATATACTCTGAACTTGTGATCTGCTGTGTTGTCACTAGACTTCTTTCTGGAGAGTTTAAGATGTGGGTATGTAAAATATTCTCTTTGGGAGAAACTTGGAGGAAAGATTTGCATATCAGTTGCTACTCTGACATTTCTGGCCAAGTTGGGGCATCTGGGATGCCCAGTGGCAGAATTATGGAACAACAGAGGGCATTTTCTTGAGAACTGCATGGAGTTCACCCTGTACCCATAGGGTTAACACAGTAACATAAAAGCTCCCTCAGTTGTTTAGAAGTATGTCAGCCCTAGCTGCTACAGGTCTTAGCAGTTTAGAGACTGACTAGGGCTCTTATAATGGAGTGGTAGCATGGTAGTAAGAAGGTGTTGCTGCTAAGTGTTAAGGCTTGCCAATCCTAGACCATGTCTACAGCAGACTACCTTTGCTGTCAGAACTTCTGTCTGCAGTCAGCAACTACCACTGCTGAATCAGGGCACCAGCTGCTGAATGGACTGCAGTAGCCAAATGAAGGTACAAGGTAATCGTCACTGAAACATGCAGCCCCTCTTAATCAGCATGGCTACACCCCTTCTGGTGAACTGTTAAACAGAACCTAGTTCTTTTAGTCGAGTCTGGTTTACCAATTTTCTGACTCCTTGCCAACAGTGGACATCAGGCCTATAGTTCTCAGGAGTGTAGGAAACAGTACTGATCCAGGGGAAGGTCACTGCAAACAGATTGACACAACCAAGGTAAATCACACTGATGGATGGGAATGCCAACAATGTCATGTGGGCTTCTAAATCACTGGTGGTATTGGAAAAGTCTACTCATAGCTCCCACCCCCAAGACCTGAGCTGGACCATCAGGCAACTGAGACCTGAGGATCTGAAGTGGTTAGGGTAAGAACCAGTCATGTCAGAGGATTCCAGCACAACAGTAGAGTAGAGATCTTTTCCATTGTATTTTCTTCATGCTCCAGCTGAACTTATCTTAGAGCCCCCTGACTCTGGACAGCGGGTTAGGAAGAACATAAGATGTCTTCACAGATGGTGAGAGGGATGGTCAAAGAGGGGTTCCAGTTGATATTAGACCTGGAGAGACTGAAGAGTTTTATTCTCATGATCCATCAGATCAGATGGGATCATGGTCCATCAGATCAGTGATTGAAAGGGCAGAGGTCAGGAGCTGAATGCCCAGCCAGGGTCAGGATCTTGGAAACAAAAGCCTAGCTATCTAATCTGAGGGATAATATACAAGGCAAAGTCCAAGAACAGGCTCAGGAACCAGGAATGCCAGAGAAATTGCTATGACAGGAGCTGCTCAGAGACTGAAGACCAGTCATTTGTGCAGCAAGGTTCAGGTGCTAAAGGAGTTCCTTAACCCAGGACCAGAGTGAGGGGGCTGAGGGTCAGTCAGCTGGCCTCAATTAGTTGTAATGGGGCTTCAGGGCAGAGCCTGCCTGTGCTTTACAGAGATGACCCAGGCTTTAGGGCAGAAGCTTTGCACCTATAGAAACTCGAGGGAATATGATTATATTTGTCCCAGCACCCACCCAACCAGACCACACATTTCTGTACAGACTTTTGGATAGTCAATGGTAACACTGTCTCTCAAAACTGTGGCAGGGAAACGGGGGGGTGGGGGTGGGGTGGTGATTAACCCCTAGATTCGAACAGGTCGGGGACGAAAGGATTATGGAACCTTGTTTCCTTTTTCCTCTACTTCTTCCCGTTCAGGAAAAATCTGAAAAGGCAATGTAACAGATAAATGCTTTACTTGCATTGCTGAAGTACACAGACTCACGCTGTCGATGTACACAGTGTAGGCATCTTCCGTAAAAGTTGCACCAGGTAGCACATAAATGCTCTTCCCTTTACAACAACTTCAAAACTAAACTTACGGGAAACTTGAGAGCTCTTCACACATCTGAATGATGTATTCAGTCATGATGGGGGCGTCCGGGGAGGAAAGGGATACCGTGGACGCAGGACCTCCTGTGTGATCAGGCCTCTCCGATGTTGTGTGGGTCCCGCCTTCTTTTTCATGGGTTTCGCTTTTATACTGCCCGAATAGCCAGTAGGATTAGGACCTTTTTGGCATGCTGAGCGGATTGCATGAGCTGGGGATTCTGCTGCATGCACTGATCGCGTGGCTGTTAGGCTGCGCCCGCTGCTTCCTCCACGCCGTGAGCATAACTCGCTCTCATGTCTGGCGTTTGGTCACCTTTTCTTTATGACAAAAACTTACTGCAGGCCATGGATCAATGAGTTATTAAATCATTTTGAATGCTAATCCTGTCCTCTGAAGTACTTGTCCACCTTTCCTCCTCCACCTTTGTGTCATCTGCAAATTTTGTACACTGGCTGTCTATGCCATCATTGAAGATTATGGTAAATATATCAAATAGAAATGGGCCCAGGACAGTCCTCTGTGGAACCCTGCTTGAAATGTCTTTCTGGTTTAACAGTGAACCATTGACAACTGCTCAACTACCTATGGTTTTACCACTAGGTCTACACTTAAGGTGGTTTTCATCTGGTCCACCAGATTTTTCTAGTTTGCTGATGAGATTGTTAAGTCAGCATCAAATCCTCACTAAAGTCAAATCTATTTCCCATCTACTGCCTTCCCTTCATCTGCCAGGCCAGTTACAATGTCAAAGGAGGACATGGAGTTGTTTTGACATCATTTATTCTTGACACCTTAATGTGGATGGTTTCACTTGATTATCTCTGAGATGTTTAAAAAGTTGTTGTAGTATATTTTTAAGTATTGGTCTGAGGCAGACTGTTCAATAACTTAATGAGACCTAATTTCTTGCTTTTTAAAGATGGTACCTACCCCTTTGTCCCCAAATTCTCAAAAAGGCTCAGAGCATGCTTGTTCCTTAAATACCTATGGAGCATCCAAAGAGATAGTGGATCTAGATTTAGAGACTCTTATATGGTATCTGAATTTGTGTGCCTTGCTTCCTGTCTCTCCTGTGCTTCATCGGAGTGATATTGTCTAAATTCCTACACAGCTGCATATTTTCTCAGACATCTTTGATTCCTTTTCTGTTTGGACTTTATCTACATAAGTGCATCCAGATTTCCCTCCCTCTGGAACTAGTAAAGTTCAGCTCAGACCTCTTAACTTCTTTAATATTAAATACATGTGACTTTTACAGCTACAGCTGAGCAGATGAACATAGTAGTAAAAGAGTGCTTGACATGATGATTAGGTCCTTTATGCTACAGAATTTGGGAGGCAGCCAATGGGAGTCATCTATACTACTACTCTTCATGTTAGCATAACCCCAGTTAATTATCCTGCAATTCTGTAAAGCAGATGCAGACATGGGACATTTTGCTTTAAAACCCCATAAACCAGCCCTTTTTAAATCTTTGTTGACTGTCTTGTGGTTTTTGGCTTGTGATTGCATATTAGTGCTATTAGTGCTTGTTTTCCCTGCTTTACATTTTGTTTTGAAATGTTTCAAACACGGCTCACTTCCCAGTGCATCAGCAATGCTGTGGAAAACAAAGACAAGCTAGGAAATTTCCTATTCAGGTTATACATTTACTGTTTGGGTTCCTGAGAGTGTGTGGAAATGTAGAGTGGTTCTCCCTCAGCCAAACTTAATCTTGGCCTTTATGCCTACCCATAGTCAGAAGATCCACATAACACCAAAGCAAAGTGCCCATACATACTTACTATAACAAACAGGATTTAGAAAAGCAAAGGGGTTTGAGCGGGGCACGAGGTATGTGCGCACTCGTTTGGATGCACCCATAGAGGGCAACTGAAACAGAATCATATCACAGTAAGCAACAACCACAAAGACTCATAGAAAAGTAGGGTTGGAAGGGACCTCAGGAGGTCATCTAGTCCAACCCCCTGCTCAAATCGGGATCAGTCCCAACTAGATCATCCCAGCCAAAACTTTGTCTAGCTGGGTCTTAAATCCGCAAGGGTAGAGATTCTACCACCTCTCTAGGTACCTGTTCCAGTGCTTTCATAGTATCATAGTGTCTAGAGTCGGAAGGGACCTGGGCAGATCATCTAGTCCGACCCCCTGCCTTGGCAGGAAAGAGCACCGGGGTCAGATGAC
>JAGPOW010003316.1:13068963-13095823 GCA_030014935.1 Caiman crocodilus
TAGATACTTGGCTGGGGTCCTGTGACCCTGACACTCGTTCCTGCCATTGGCGGGGGGTCAGACTAGATGGCCTGCTCTAGGCCCCTTCTGACCCTAGATGCTATGATACTATGATGAAAGCTGGTACCGGCAGAGCCTGGAGCAAGGCTCTTCTCTGTTTGTCTGCTTGATCATTTGTTTTGCTGCACAAGCCTGCAGGCTCTGCAAAGTCTCTGAAAGATGAGAGGGATCCAGGAGGTGAAGCCTGGAAGAAGCACTGAAAGACAGCTAAGTGCTAACTTATTTTTTTAACTTCTTTTGTTTGTTTTGGATTGCTAACAAGCCTGGATGGCCTCTGGGTTATCTACTAGCCTGGCTGCAGCGGAGGCAGGGGCCCTGAACTGGTTTTTGGCTAAAGCCAGAAGCAAAAGTAAAACTGGTCAGCCCAACTAGCATGAATAAACATACCTGCTGTGATCTGCCCAGACTCTGCCCATAGCAGCCTACAGTTGCTCAAAATGCTGAATAGCCCACCTGCAGATGAACCAACATAGTTTTTAAACCTAGTTGAGAAGTCCATTCCCTAACAGGCTGGCCACATGTTAGAGGGATTTTTTTAAGACTTTAGGACTTAGAGAATTTAAGATTTTTTTTTTTCAAATACTAATAAGATTGTTACTTCTTTAGATGAATGCACACTTCATCCATTTTAATCATTTCTTTATATGCTTTACCTATATTGTTTGGTCATTTATATCAAATCAAATTTCATTAATGAAGCTACTATTAAAATTTACTTAACTTATTCATTTTCATAAATATTTAATTTGGTGGGATGGGTTCTTCTTTTTTGGCTCCCAGAATATCTCTGGTGCACCAGTCAGCACAGTGCTGATGTAGACACTACATGATCTGGTGGTTCCAAGAGTCCTCCAGTTGCAATCCTATAGTATCCCTGATACTGAAATCGTGACTGCTCTGATCACAATTTTGAACTGCACTGTTTGCGAGTCACAGTGACTGGAAGCTCGTCTCTTCTCTTTAATGTCCCCAACACATTTTGGACAGGACATGTCTTTTTTTCTGCTAGTCCATGTTTGGGAGCAAACAACGAATGTGCCATAAAAAAAGGGGCACCAGCTAAATCTTATGGTTTTGCCAAGATCATATCTGAAACCTAGCTCTCCTCATCTATGGGAAAAGGTGCTGTGGAAGCCTAGCTTTTGGACAACATCAGGAACAGGGACCCATATGTGGACATTGTAGAAGGGATGCAAACCAAGGGCTACTCTTGGGGTTGGAAATAATATTACACAAAGATGAATAAAATAATGGTGGAAAACAAAATCTGGCACTGTCCCAATAACCTACCTTTTATATAAAAAAGTTGTATGCCATTCTTCATGAGGATTCCTGATCCAGCTTCTGTGAACACATCACATGAACCAGTGGAAATAACCTCTGAAGTGCACAGCGAGGAGGGATGCTGAGAGTAATGCAGAACCCATCTGCGAAGAGCCAGGAAAAAGTACATCGCTAAGATCCTCTCTTTGATTCTCTTGCTGAGGTTTTTAGGAGTGTTATCTTTGCTTCTTTCACCTTGATAAGTAAGATATCTTCTTATGCTATCTGATGAATTCCACAGGCACCAATTCTATAAATAGTCAACCAGAAAACAAGCCATGGTGAAACTGGTCTGTTTTTCTTGACCTTGGGGAAACACAGGAGTAATATTTCAACCAACCATAAGCACTACTGCCTTGCATAAGTTTATCAGCATTAACTATGCTGTTTCTTATACTAGGAGCCTGGGAGCTTTCTTGCTTTTAGGTTTATGGACTCACAGAGACCTCATGCAACAAAATTAACTGCTGTGCAACATTAACCTATCTCTTTATCTGTTTCCTGAAGTGGAGAATCCTTGAGACACTTCTGTGCCTGCTGAAAGACAGACCTAGATCAGAAAGCACAAGAAACTCACAAAGATTGATAGGTTCTCTGACGTTTTGTGGTCCACAGAGTTTGCAGGCTGAGAGAATAGGGGTTGAAGGGACTGCATGCTTGAGAGATCATGGATTGGATGGATAGCATGCTGCAGGAGCAGCTGAAAAACAGGTGGTTGGATTGGTATGTCAGACAACTCTTTATGCAACAGAGATGTTGCAGACTAGTATGAAGAGAGATTTTCAAATGTCTCCTCTACAACTTCCTTTACATCATATGGACAATTGCACCTTCAAGGAATCCTAAACCCTCATGATTATGAGGTGAAGGCACATCATGACTCATTCCAGTTCCAACCTACAGAAAACAAGAAAAATTGTGATAGTATCTCCAATACAGTCCTCTGAGTATGCAAGGCTTCAGAAGCAGCTTGACTTTCCTTAATAAGGCATAGTTTTGCCACTTAAAATTGGCTTCCGTACAATAGCAGTATTTTTGTATATGCTAACATATTTTCATTTTGTTTGAAATGCATTTTGATGGTGCAAAAACTTTCAATGCTTTTTAAAATTTTAGTACAAAATTGTAGTTCCTGTCCTTGTTTGTTAAGAATGAGTTCATCTTCATCCTTATTCCAACTGCACACACAAAAATATTTAAGATACCAAAGTGTGACCACCTGTTCCTTACAAATAATATATAACAGTAGTTTCTCACCAATTGTTATAAATAAAGTTGCTCACACAATACAAATAAAAAAAGCAACGTGTGTCACACTCAGCACTGAAGTGGTGCCTTGGGGCCTCCCTCAGCCGAATAGCTCTGGAGTAGGCTTTAACAAATGCTCTGTCTGGCATTTCTGAATCAACAAATGCTTTTCCTGTCTATACCTGCTATCCTCTGCTTCACAAATATTGAGCATAACAGAGCATGCAGCAATAACAATTGAAACATTGGCCTTGCTTACAACCAGCTGAGCCATCAGGTAACTCCAGTGTCCTTTCAATCGAACAAAACACATTCAGTAGTCCTCTAGCTGCTACTAAATGGTAGTTCGATATCCCTTGGTCACTGCTGGGGTGGCCAATTTATGGGTTCAAGAGTTGAGGCAATAAGAACTTGGATGAGCTCCCTAGAATCACTTGGCATTCCAATACCAGCAATATGGATGTGCTGGCTAGGGAAGAAAGTCCCTTCTTGCAATTTGCACAGTACATGGAAAAGTCCATAAATGGAAATGCACTCGTAAGCAAGGACTAGATTATATACCCTACCAAGTACTTCCTACACATTGCCTAGAATTACAAACCTGAATGACTGAATAAGTTTACAGGCCCCGCACACCTGAACAACTATACCTGCTGTGGATTTTCCAACCCCAGACTAGTTAAATGCAGCCTGGATTTGTCAGCTTCCACAGCATGATCACCACCTCTTTTTTGACTATTGAAGCAGCTCTCCATCTGGTGAGTGAAGGGGTTGGAGGTGGTTTGAAAGTAAAAAATGTATGTGTGTGAGTATTGAGGACATCTTTTTCTCATGGTCTGATCCTCTTTAAATGCAGGTTGTAATTGCTTGATGATCTTTGCAATGGGCTCCAGGGTGGGATTGTATGTGTGAAGAAAGGGTGAGTGATCAGTGGGGGTTATTTTTGTATCATAGTAGGTTTGGGGAGGATATTTGAGTGGCTTGTTCAAAGATGTGGTCTATTTCTTCTTAGAGTGTCGTTGTTGATGAAGGCAATTTTTATATTGATAATTTTGCTTTCACAAGTATCTCCTCAGAGCAAATGCTCTCAGGTATCTGAAGTCCTGATTAGACTACAATTTCCTGGTGTGTTTAGGATTACAGATTTTGTGGGTGTAAGTGTGGAGGTCAATGGGCTTTTTTGCACATAGGCACTTGTAGGGTTTAGTTCTGGACATGGATTATGGGACCAGTGCTGCTGTATGCCTATTTTAGAGACAATTTGAGGGGATGTGATAGTTTTTGACACACTGGTAGAAATCCGTAAATGAATCAAAGTGCTTGTTTCAGATGATGGAAATGTCATCAGTATATTAAAGGTGCAGCATAGGTTTGGTGGTGCCATTTCTAAAAAGTTTTTTTGAAGGTGGCTTAATAAATGGTCAGCATACCAGGCCATCTTTGTATCCATGATTTGGAGGCATAGTTGGTCCAATAAAAGATATTACCAAACAACCCTTGCTTTTTGTTTGTTCCCTAGATTGTAGCACTGGTGTAGCTGTGACAACACTTCAGCTTTTAGTCGTGGATGCAAATGATATTGTAGTATTTTTAGTTCCAGGCCCACTTGCAGACTAGACAGAGAAGAAAAATCAATGGAATTTTTTTCCCAGTCTTAACTGTATGAACAACAGATATGCTATTTATTTCTACTAAGGCCCATTCGCAAAGGAAGCTATGTTGAATTGTTTGCCTGTGTGGAGGTTACACAAGCCAATTTCAGCAGAATGGAATTGAAGTGCCAGCAAGTAGGGTGAAGTTTAACCATATATACAATTTAAAATAATGCACACAATTCTGGCAGTGTTAGATGCACAATACTTACTATTATAATATTTTATGCATAAGAGTATCTTTAATACGCGTGGCAGACAAGGTTCCTTGGGTTTAATACGTGTGTCTGCTCGTATTATGGTGTGCCTGGCAACTATGACAGTTCTATCTTGGGTTTCACATTCTGAAAAAAACAGTGTCACATTTTTTGGTCATGACAGCAAATGGACACTTTCTCAAATGATGTCATGCTTTTAACATTCACTGGCTTACTGTGTTGCCACTTGCTGTCCTGCAAGATTTGGATGATTTGGGTTTCATAGGAATTCATGAGATTCTCTCCAACACACATTGTTCTGCTGAATTCTTAGTAAACTTAATGTTGTTTTCATAATTCACCTCCAGTCTCTGAAATACTGTGTTTTATCCAAAGATGTCGAAGTACTTTGTTAGCATTAATTTGTGAATCTTCCTTTCATTCTTGTGACATACTCAGGTTAATGCATTTGTTTTAGAGACTAGTTAACTAGAAGCCAAATTTAACAAAGAGTTCTAATTCAGGATGGCTAGTAGTTGTAGTAGGCTGCTGGTGATTCTCTGAGCCATTCCTAACTTAATGCATGAGATCTTTTTTCTCTAAAAAAAATCAGTGAAAAAACTGACAACCCAGATGAGCAAAAATCTCCAAGATATATTAACTAGTTCACTGGTTTCTGAAACTGGGAATGATTTTTGATGAAGAATTAACCCTCTGAAAAAAACAGAAGTGTTCAGAGTTGCTCATTGTGAATTAATATATGATGTGACAATTTGTACACCCCTGTTTCATTCATGGTTTGTATTGCATGTTATTAAGATTTTGATGAACAAGCCTGTGTTAAGTGTAAAAACTGGTGCAAAGTCCATGCATTATCACTTCCCATGCAGCATATATCCTGGAAATGTCTCCAACTGGAGAAGCTGGCTGTAATGAAAGAAAACATTAAATAAGTTTGAGGATGCACAGCAGAAAGCACAGATGGTCCGATTTACATGATGACCTAACAAGGCCTGCAAATAGATTATATTCAGTGCTAATGCAAATTTCATTAGGAAACGCACAGACATGCTTCACTCAATGCTGGAAGGAAGAGAAACCTCAATGCTTGAGGACAGCTATAAGATCATGCCACATCATTTCCCAAAAAGAAAGACAGACATATTTATGAAGATACTAGGATGACTTTTTTCTCCATGCATGCATTCCCCAGGGCTGTATGAGGGGGTTGGTTGAAAAATTTTCAGAAAAATATCACAATTTTATAAATAATTGAGAGAGAAGCTCCCAAAATGTAGCAAATTTTTCATGGATGCTTTTCCAAAATGGCTGCCAGGATTATTTGCAAGTCATGTGACTCCCCAGAAGCTAAACCACACAACACAGTTACTCAGACAGGGTAACTGAGGCTGCATGATTCCAAGTTTAAGGTATTATAAAACATATTGGGCGCATCTACACATCATGGGTTAATGCGCATTAGCTTGGTTTACTGTGCAGAACAGGTACAGATCTACACGTGCACTCCCTTACTTCACAGTAAAAATGGCTAGTCATGCCTAAATTTGATACCTGCAAATGCAGGTATTAAGTTTAGTTGTGATTAGTTAGCGCACACTGATGCACATGTAGATGCGACCTGGCATTAAGTTTAGTGCTGGGTCTGCCCAGCCACTAGGGTTCCTGGCTGGCTGCCTCTCCTGCTCCAGGGTATAAAATCCTGCAGCTATTTTGTGCCTGGGGGGCATACACACCAGCGAGTCTGAGGGAGCCTGTTTTATGTCCAGGAGCCCAGCAGGCCCTGTGTGGGCAGGCCACAGCCTGTCCATGCAGACAGGCCACAGGATGCTTCTTCCTGGCCTGTCCCCTCTGCAGAGCTGCTGCTTGGCCACAGGTGAGTGTTGTAAAGGGCTGCCGCTTGCTGCACCCCTTGCTCAGCCCTGAGATCTCTCCAGAACTGCTTGCTGGTTGTCTCTGGCAGTAGGGCTAGCACCTGCTCCCTGCTGCTGCTCACCCCAGCAGCGTTTCTTTGCAGGTGCTATGATGAAGTGCCTCTGCTATGAGGTACCCAGTCCTTGGCTGTGCCCCTCTTCTGAGCACTCCTGAGTGCTGTCAAGGGCCAGTCACGCAGGGAGAGCTATGCAGGGCCCCAAAGAGCTGGAGTGGGATGAATATGTCATCCTCCTCATCAAGCCCCGGCCCCATCTGTATGTGAACACCTGTGTCAGTTGCCCAGGTCCCCAACTGCACTCAGGTGGAGGTTGACAACCTCGTGGTACTCTGGGGCCATGCCAACATGTAGAGGCAGCTCATGCAGGGTGGATGCTCGAATGCACAGATTTATGAGGCCCTGTTGGGTGGGGTGCAGGAGTGATGATCAGTGTGGCAGTGCTGCATTAAGGTCAGTGCCTTGTGGGCACAATGGATCGTCTGTCCAGTGATACCCACAAGACAATGGCCTTTATGTGGCAGCTTACTCATACTGTGGTGCCCCAGAACCTGTTGTGAGGGGAAACAAATAATGCCTAACTAGGGTCACTCATTAAGTAGCTGACTTCTCAGTCCAACTCGCAATAGGAGGTGGTCTTCTGGCCCCTGACCCATTAACGAATGGGACATGATGTATCTGTCACCAGCAGCCCACCCAGCAATTAGTTTGTGAGTTGATTAATTAGGACCCACACATGGATAATCAATTAAATGAATGATAACTGTTTATTAAATACAGAAATAGCAAACAACAGGTAAGTAATATTGACACTAAACACAGTACTCACACACTCTTGTCAGTAATACCCTTTATACCTAAGTATACTATTCTATCTATATCTATCTAAGTATAATATATCTATCTATAATTATCTGTCTATTCCTCACACTATTATTATCAAGGTACAGAGCGGCATAAACTTTATTAAGAAAGGGAAGGGAGATCTTTATTAAGCTCCAGTTGCTGAAGCCTCTGAGATCCTGAGGGCTGTCCACCTCACAAGTCCACTCCAAGCTAGCAGTGGCTTACCTTCCACTTATTAAACAGGGGTCACTTATACCAATATAGAACAGATGGAGAGGAGGGAGGTGAAGCAGGATGATACTTACAACATTGGGGCAAAGGACTGCTAGAAGTGTAAAACATACCCAGAGGAAGAAAGATTCCGGGGGGCCAACCCTAATTGCCTCCACTGTAGAGTCTGCTGAAGGGGAGCAAGACACTGGAGACCCTCAAGTCACTGGAGTATTAGATGGCACACTTCCATGGAACACTGCATACTCCTTCCTGCTCTTCACCTTTGACCAGCTTAGGCACTCAGGCCCACGCTGACTCCAATCACACCCTCACACTTCCTTGCTATCTCTCAGTTGGACACCATAAATTAATCTCTATCGCACTCTCAGTCATGCACACATCAAACCTACACCAGGCAGTTCCACACACACACCTCAAGCATTCTCAGAAAAACACCCCCCCAAGCTCTGCCCACACACCCCCCTTTATATGGAATGTGCGCATGGCACTCTCTAGTTCTGTGCTTGCTACTAAAATATGCATGCAACACTACTTTCAGATGGCTGACATCATCTTAACAGGGATAAGGTCAACTGCAATTCACACTGTGACCCACTTAAAGAGTTAGGCTGAGTATCATGATTTCTCTCTCTATCTCCCTCTCAGCCACAGATCCAAATTTCTACAGCAACAGACCCAGGCCCCACCCCAAGTGGCACCATCAGGAGCAGCCTACCTATGCCCCTTCCTCATGATGATTGCTCTGGTGGTGATATACCTGGAGGAGTCATCCTTGGGTCTTCAGAACCCTGCTTTGCCCTCTTCCCTAGCTGCTGCATCCAGTGGCAGTTCAGGAAAGCCTGGCCAGTGGCTGCCTCACCCTCAGCGCAGCCCCAGACCCCAGCATGATGAGTGGCTGGCACTGTCACCACCAAGCAACAGCAGCACCAGCTCCTCCCTAGGGGTGGGGAACCCTGGCCGGTCACCAACCCACCATGCATGAGGGTCCATAGACACTGAGTGAAGCCAGTTGCCCATGCCTATGGGGACCCATGCCAAGCCACCAGCTTTCCCAGCCCTGGACACGTGGTAAGTCCCACACTGGAGGAGAGCCCTCCCAGTCCCTGCCTCTGCCCTTGTCCCCAGTCCCAGCCCCTGACCCCACTCCCTGCCTGGCCCGCCTACACTCCATTGACCCTGGTTCCCCCTACACCCCACAGCACGCAAGTAGGTGGTAAACAGTTCAGCACTTTATTAAGCAACCCATGTCCCTGCAGCTGGGTGGAAAGGGCCTCTCACACCCCAAGGAAGGCATCAATGCTGGCAGTGATATTTTGCTTGGCAATGGGGGCAGGGATGTGTAGCACTCCAGGCAGTGGTGGAGGTTGAGGTGCAGCCTGGGCTTGCTCCCTGCATACTTGTAGTTCAGAGACCTGAACCCAGGAGCATAGGTGTGCCTGGGGCACCAGGAGAATCAGCAGCAGCAGGGTGCAGTGGCTCAGGCACCCCTCTGCCTGCACAACCAGCTCATCATGCACCATCTGGGGCACATGCAACAGGGGCATACTTGGGGTGCAGTGGTGCCATGGGGGGGCTGGCCTCAGGCGCCTCTCTGGAGAGGTCTCCTGCAGAGAGGGTAGGAGTGTGGCCAGCCCCTTACCCCAGATGTCTAGGAGCCCTGTGCAGAAGAGAGGTTGGCCTGCAGGGGTAGAAGGAGAAAGTGGGATCTGGAGCCATAGCAGCAGGTGCTACCAGCAGACTGGCCTGGCTTGGCCTCCCCTGGGAAGGGGGCAGGGGAGGCAGGCTGTCTGTGGCCAGCACTCAGTGGGCTGCCAGCCCGAAGGGACCAAGTAGGGATGTGGGATTTGCTTGGTGGCTTCCTGGGGCCAGGCCTGTCCTTCCTACTTACCATGGTCAGTGAGCATCTGTTCATGGCCAACTCCTGATCTGAGGCTGGGCATCACATGGCCCTTGGAGCAGAGCATCTTATCTTTGAAATGTTGCAAACTCTCACAAAAGGCTTCTGTCTCTTGCCTCTGCAGGGCCACTGCCACCCAGTGCTGGAGCCATCTGGATATGCAAGATCTGCCAGCAGCACACCATAGACTGGACCCTCCTGCTCCAGCAGCTGGTGGCAATGGCAGAGGAGTGGGAGGTGTGAGAGCAGGCCTGGTGGGCAAAGGATGTCACCCAGGTGGATGTAACGGACTGAGTGCAGGAGGACCTCTGGGCCCAAATGGAGGTCCTGGAGTAGGGAGCACCTAGAGCTGCTTTGGCATCAGGGGAATGCTAACTTCCAGACCCTGGACACCTTCCTGGGCCTGGCAGCCATACCCATGCCCCCCACTGCCTTGCCCTGCCCCCACCCTATGGGTCCAGAAAAAATGGTAGCAGGGGAGTGGCAATTAATGCTGCCACTGGTACCCTGCTGCCAAATGTCAGGACCTGTGGGGAACCCTGGGGGCTGGATGACATGACTCTGCAAGCTGGATATGACCCCTTGCACAAGAGACTGAGCACCATTGCTCTGCACCATTCCTATGTATCCTACTGCAACCATAGTTAGCCATCCAGCAATTTCCTAGTATAGATGCTGAACTGTAGTTCCAAAATCAAAACAAGCAAGTCCATTTTTTGTCATTGAACATTTACTCCACCTTTGCTTTGATACAGGTCTGGGTAGTAGGGATACAATAATCCTCCCAGCTTTATTTATCCTCTGAAATGGCAGACGCAGTGCTGTGAACAATAAGCACATTTATTAGTGTGTTTGTACCTAACAGGTTTGGATGTTATTTGACTCATCAGTCAAAACCATACAAGGTAACTACCAGTCTTTTGGTATATTCACTGTCCTATTTGGCAGATCTCTATTATTTAGCCAGGCCAGTAAAGAAATGGTAAAAAAAGCCTCTAAGACTTTGTTCTGATCGTTCAGTAACTTCAAGGCACATCAGTTAGCCTCATTAAAGCTATTGGGCTCAAGAGGATTCCTGATAAAAAGGCCATTGGTTTGTGTGTGTGTGTATAGTTAGTACCAGAGCAAAAATCGACCCTGATATGTCACAGAGTTTGCCTTTTAGTCTTTTCTGTCTGCTGTGATTATTCTCCAAGGTAAGGCCTATTTATACATTGACTTCTTTTTCATTTCCTAGGAAATCATTAGGAGGGGAATGTGCTTTGTTAAACTCAAATTAAATATCTGATCCTGCTCCAGGTGAGGAGTTTTATTGGAATCAAAGTTTATATGAACCACCTACCATGCAGCCTGGTATAGACTGAAATCAAATACAATTCCTAGATAGTTTCAATGTATTTAATTTTGGCTGTGCTGAGCCTCTGCTTACAGTTAGATGATCTGTGAAAAAAATAAATGAGCTCGCTGTAAGTTTGTTTCAATGAAATTGAGAAGCTCTTAAAGATACAAAGAGATCAAAGCTTCTGTATTGAAAAGAGCAATGCATTAAATCATTGTCAGGTTATGGTCTGAAGCTGTAGATAAGTTGGGACTCATGTTTCTGCAAAGTAACTTGGATACAATCAGCTGCTGCTGCTGAGTCTTTGTCTCTGGTCATGGTGGGCCCTACTTTCCTGTGCTTTGTAAAGGTACATCTTATTTAGGGATCTTGAAACACATTAGAAAAATTACTGTGTTAATCATCAATATGAAGAGGTAGGCAAGGCACAGTATTGACCCATGTACAGATGAGGAAAATCTGGAAGAGAGGAATGGGTGATTTGACAAAAAGTACATGGTAGGTCAGTAGCAGAGCTTGGAATAGGATCCAGGAGTCCTGTCTGCTAGTTCTCAGCTCTACCCGTGAAGCTACCTTCCTAAGAACTTAATTCTCTATTTCATTTTGTTGCTCAGCAGCATTTGTTATTGTGTAACTAAAATTTTTTTGCTCGTGCTGTACTTTCAGTGCATGGTGATGTGATAATTGTACATGGGACCCTGGATCAGTCTGTTACTCTTCACCTCTAGCATTCCAACTTCAATCATCCTACTTATGTCACCTGGAATGAGGGAAATAGTTCATTAAAGAATGCAGCACATCAAACTACTGTATATATGGATAAGTTGACTGTCTATTCTAATGGAACCCTAGCACTTAATACAGCAAGGGAAGATGATGGGGAGTTCATGGGGAAAGTGCATCACATAAATGGAAGTGTCTCTATCAAGAATTATATCAGCTAATGTTCATGGTAGGTGTGAGGTACAAACCTGAGGTCTTTTAAAACAAGACTTAGGGGTATTAGACCCAGCAACCTTTCTTGTAGCATGATTTTTGCTCTCAGGTTCTGAGATGCACTTGTTTATTATATTAGTGATTAACCTTTCCCATGGGTGCACCAAGATTTTTTTAAAAACAAAAGCCTAAATTTATATTTGTTAGTTCCTTATATTCCTACGCAATTGACCAGATTTTCAAAAATCCTGGTCCCTCTCAGTTCCTATTGTAGTGCAGCTCCTGGAGGCTCAGCACTTTTGAAAATAAGCTCATTATTTGGGTACTAAATTTGCTTATGTGAACTTAATTGGAAGCTTCAATTCAAGAGCCTCACAGTCTCTTGATTGTGTTTTTGCAAGTGCCTGTCTCTTTCATGAAAAATATGAAAACAAATGAGTCTTTGTTTAGCTTTTAATGTTAACTTAGGTTTTGAAAAACTAGCAGTAAGAACACACGAGCAAATCCAGTCAAGGAAAGATTTAGCAAATTTACTTTTAGAATCAAAGGATTTGATTCCTCTGTTAAATGATGTGGAGAAGGAGGAACAGTGTTTCCAGCTTTCATTAAATACAGGCTAACAGTTGGTCCTTTAGTTCAAGCCTTGAATCTTGGAGGGAGGTAAAAAGAGTAGAATCTCAGCTTTCACATCAACAAAAACCAAAACTAAATGAAACCCTAACCAAATAAACAAGCTATGGTAGTGTTACAGTGGTGTTGTAGGAATTATGTGAAAGGCAAGGCTTTCTTGGGGTGATATCTTTTTTATTGGACCAACTACCTCGTTGAGATAGACTTAGAACTGTTTTGCACCTTTTGCAAAGGCAAGGATTAAGAAATCACATTTTGCGAGGCAAGGATTAAGAAATCCTTGCATTGCTAATAACAAAGGAATTCTAGCTGCAGTGGCTGAGAAAAAAAGTTGAAAAGCTGAACTTATGAGGCTTAAAAACAAGAAGACAAAGGAAGGGAGGGAAAAGAAAACCCTAAAACATCATCCTTTTAAAATCTCATGAATTTAAATTCAATCTCATGATATTTGGAAAACTGCATTCATGGTTTTTGCATAATTCAGTTTGGCAGTACTGCGGCCTGAGCTCCCTGATTCTGAGCTGGCTTGTCAGTACTGTATATTAGTAAGACATGCTCAGAGACTTTGTGCCAATGGAGCACAAAGTATTGCTTTGTCCTACCCTGCCCCACATTTTGTCCATCATTTTGTCTTGCTGCATTTTGTGAAGCACTAGCACTGGGCACTGATTTGGATTTCTCTTAGCCATTCAGAAGTGGAAAGACATCCCCTCAGCATGACAGTGCCTTCTGAAATGCAATTAGCCATTGTTTGAGGTTATCGCCGCTACCCAGGTAAACACTGCAAGTCTTGCTCACTTTCCTGGCTGATTGATAGGCATACCAATTCTAGGTGTATAGTCTAAAGACTGATTTCCTCCCTGTTCAAAAGGTATTCAAGCCAGGGTCTCTGAGGTGTTGACAGCCATTGCCTGAAATTAACATTACTGACACTTGACTTAGCAACTCACTGCCTATGTTGTCATGCTATGAAAATACAAAAATATATTCATACCCAACACCAGAGTTCATACAAATATAAAAATAATAAAACTGAACATAGTCTAACTTTATCTGTAAATAGAGATGAAACATGATAGTAGTTAAGCCAGTTTGGGAAAATATCTATGGCACAGTGGCAATGTCTACACATTCATTAATGTGCCGTAATTATGAAGGGTTTTTAAACCCAAAAGCTTGCTAAGAAAATTTTTTCCAACTATTTAAGTTGGTCTAAAAAAAGGTATCATATTCACCCAAAGAACCTTGTCTGCCTATATCCTTACACCAACACAGCTACATCCTACACCCCTGTAATTACAGTGCATTAAGTTTAATACCTGTAATGACAGGTACTACCTACCTTAACATGTCATCATTGGTGCTTCTGTGCATTAGTATGGATGAATGTTCTTTAAGTGATGTTAATGCACATTAGACTAAATGTACTATGCATTGGCACATTAGCACGGGTTTTGCCCACCATACTAATGCACAGTAGAATTAGTCTTCTGTACATTGTCTTGTGTAGACATGCCCAGTGTACTCCAAATTAACCCTGCATGTGGGTGTGTACATGATACAAGGTAGCTCAAGCACCAGTAACATTGAAGTTGTAGCAGGACTGGCCTCAAGCTGGTTAGGAAGAGCTAAGGTCCTGAGTGGACTTGTGCTACTCACCCTGGAGCCTGTGCTGCTGCCTGAGCTGGCAAGCTCAAACTTAGCTCAGGTTTGTTGACATGTGCTGCAGTCATAGCCCCGTGCTGCAGTGGAGTGAGTCACATTCTCTGCATGGCTTCTTAAAGGTCATTATCTTTAATCCAGGACTCAGTCATCTTGTTTTCAGTTGCTAAATTTAATTATAAATAGTTGACATGCACTAAGAACTTGCCAAATACAGCTTTTCCACATCAACAGTTGCTTTAGATTTTAAAGGGAGCTGAAGCATAGGTGGGAAGGCAGATGTTTGCAAGATCATCTCTCCATTAAGATGTGGGTTTATGAAAACAGTGTGATAACCCTGTTGAACTCCACATGTGCTTTTGGTCTTATGTCATTATCTAACATTATTTTTGCATCTATGGTCACTCCTTTGCTGTAGGGTTTTTTCCAGTAATCTCAGCTTTAACTTCCCCAAGACCCTGGTATAAATCTTCAATTACATGAAAATTAATGACGCTAACAAAACTTGCTATGCTGCTGGCATCTTTCTTAAACTCTGTTAATATCTGTAATCTGGAAATGGCAAGTGACATTCATAAAAGTTATGATGACACAATTTAAAGTACTGGAGATAATAATAATTTCAGTTCACTTCCAAAGCTGAGGTTGTGTTAGAACAATTTTCCTTCAGCAAACACAACCAAAGAAAAGGCTTAAGGGAAAAGGAAAAGGAAAGCAGCTCTGCTACAGTCAAATGTGGGTGGGTAGTACAGAGAGCTCATGTCTGGAAGAAGCTAGTACCCACACTTGGGCTGGCTGGTACCCCCTTATCCAGAGATTCGAGATCAAGCTGAAGGAATATTATTTTTTCTTTTAGCAGCAAGAAGATGAGTTATTGGCAGGAAGGGGGTGGTGACACCTGGGAGGGACAGTGATGGTTCAGAAATTATGCTGTGTGAAAGCTCAAGTGTTACTGGGGGCTGCACTGAGGCTGGTTCCACACTCCTTGGTCCTTGTAGGGAGTTAGCATGGAGAAAAAATACATACACATATACATACTAGGGCTGTGCAAAGCTTCAGGTGCTGATTCAATTAGGAGGAGATCTGGCCTGATTTGGCAGCCGAATCTCTGAATCAAATCAGGAGACCAATAAAAAGATCTGAATCGATTCAAAGCCTCTGAACTGATTTGGAAAAGAGTTGGAGAAAGATTCAGAAGCTCAGTGATTCGGGCAGTCCCCACTTGCTGCTCCAGGGTGCTGGACCTGGGTTCTGTGCCAGTAAGTAGGGGGGTAGAGGGGAGGCTAGAGGAGGGGACCATGGGGGGGCCCCTGCCAGGCCTCATACCCTGTTTGCTCCCCCAGTTTCCCTGAGTGCCCCCCCTGACCCATCAATGGCGGCCCTGCCTGGCCCCCGCATCCTGGCTCTTAAAAAAGTAAAGCAAAAAAAAAAAGCCCCGCACTCACTGGAAGTGAGTGGCTGTTGGGGTCTCTGGGGGCTCGTGGCAGAGCCCCACTGTGCAGTGGGGATCGCCCCCATACCTGGCAGCTTCTGGTGAGTGTAGGGCTTTTTTTTTTTTTTTAAAGAGATGGGACTCTGGGGCCAGGAGGGGCAACCACTGACGGGGCTGAGAGTACAGGTGGGGAATAGGCCTGTTTTATTTGGAGAGTCAGATAATCCCGTGGTGGCTGAAACTCCGAATCAGATTTGGCTGAATCAATTCGGGACAGTGATTCGAATCATCAAATTGAATCTCTGTCCCCTGAATTGTCTGAATACAAATCCTAAGTGAAAACTAGCCACTTCACACAGACCTAATACATACTGGGTTCAGCCCTTCTCCCTGGCCAGCCACTTTTCTGATTTGGAGCAGTATGCAGAGCATGGAGGCAGCACATGGAGACTCTCTTGCTGCAGCCTCTGCCTCCCCATGCCATACTGCTCCAAGCCCACACCCCGGCAGCAACATCCAGTGCCCTGGGCTTCTAGTCACCACAGTGCTGGCCCTGCTGGCCCACTGTGGTGACTGCCATCTGGCCTACAGAATTCTGGGCCCTGCCAGCTCCGCCCACATGCAGCGCCCACCTAGCTGGCCTTGCCATGCTGTCCCAGGCCCCTTGCCACCACGCAGTTACTGCCCAAATCCCATTTTGCTACTTGGAACCTGGCAGGGGTGCCAATGTGCTCCTGGATGGCACCACTGGGGCCATCCACACCATCCAGAGCCTCTAACCCTGCTGCTTCTGGGCCTATCCGGCCAGCTAGGACTGGTGGCTTAATGTCATCCAGACCACTGGGATGATGAACAGTGGCTGAAAGCATTCTGGATGACCCATGTCACCTTCCAGGACCTCCTGGAGGAGCTCCACCCACACTTTGAGTGGTAGAAATATCACCATGTGGCAGCCTCTCCCTGTGGATACCTGGTTGTCCATTGCCCTGCTCAAGGTGGTCACACCCACCAGCCTCCACTATGTTGGCCACCTCTTCAGCATGGCAAGGCTACCAGTGGGGAGGTCATCCTGGAGTTATTCATCACCCTCCAGGATGTGCTGGGGCACACTGTGGTCTGCATGCATGACCCCCTCGTGGTAGTGGTAAGGTTCTGTGCCCTGGGCTTCCCCCAGTGCATCGGGGCCCTGGATTGGACCCACATCCCTTTTACCTGCCCAGCCCATGGTGACAGCCCCTACTACAGCTGGCAGGGATTCCACTCTGTCATGCTCCAGGCCATTGTTGACCATGGTGCCTTCATAAACATGAGTGCTAGCTGGGTGGGCAGTGCTCACGTCACCTGCATCTTCTACAACTCTGCCCTGCCAGCCCTGGTGAAGAGTGGGCGCTTAATAAGAGGGGTGCCAGACCTTCAACTGGACATGGTGATGGTCCTGCCCATCCTCACCATGGACCCCACCTACCCACTCGTTCCCTGGCTCATGTGGCCCTACATCAGTCAGCTGGACCCCTGCCAGGCACACTTCAACTGGTGCTCTTGTGAAATATGCCTTCCCAGGGGGAAGGAGGGGCTGTGCCCAGGGGCTAGGCAGCATGAAGATAACCACCAGGGCCAGGACAGTGGCCACCACCTGGCAGTCCTCCTCTATCACCTTCACTGCTCTGGCCACTAGCACAGCCTGCTGCTCCAGGGCCTCCACACATCTCTCCTCCAGGGCCAGGAGCCTGTCCCTGAACTCCTGGTCCACCTGGTCCCTCTGCTGGTCCCTTTCCTTCTTGCATAGGTCCCTTGCATCCTTGTGGGCAACATCCTCCACCTGCAAAGCCTCCTGCCAGGTAAAATCCTCCGCCTGCTAAGCCTGTGATTCCACTATCTGCTCATCAGATGCTGTGACCAGGTTGTTCAGCAGGAGGGCCAGGTTCTGGGTCTTCCTCTGCCTGAGCTGGTACATCTGTAGAGCCCAAACCAAGGCTGGTGGTGACCCCAAGCCACCATCCTACTTGCCAACTGTTGCCACTCCCCTGTGTGCAGCTGCAGGGCCTGCAGAGCCATGGGAAAGAGGCTGTTTGTGAGAGCTTGCAACATTTTTGAGATAAGATGCTCCATACCAAGTGATGGTGTGCTGCTTGGCCCCAGATCAGGGATCATGCATGCACAGATGCCCACAGATCATGCTAAGTTGGCGGGAAGGCCTGGGCCCTGGTGGCTACTGGACAAGCTCCCCCTCCCTGCTTGCTCCTCAGAGGCCGGTGGGCTGCCCACAGACAGCCTGCTTCCCCCGCCCCCGTTCCCAGGCTGGGACAGGCATAGCTCCTGGCAGCACCTTTTGCCACAGCTCCAGACCTACTCCCTCCCCCGCCAACACCCCTTTCATTCTGCAGCACAGCCTGTTTCTCAAGCCCGCAGTTCCTGGGCTCAGGGGATACGGGGCTCCTAGACAACTGGTGCACAGAGCTGGTACCCCCTGTCTTCCTCTGCGAATCTGATGCAGCATTTCAAGTCAGGAAGTGCCAAAGGAGTCAACTGACTTCATAGTTCAGTTTAATCTACTTGATCCCTTCTAATCCCTTCCACAGGTGTTAGCAACCCTCTTCTTTTTAATGGTCTTGATATTCCACCAATCAAGCTATCCTTTATTCTGAAATTCTGTTATCTGTTAGCTGCTCCTGGTAATGAAACTTCTATTCTGTAGTCCTGCAGATTGTTTTTAATTCATTTCAATGAACTTATATTTGTTTTTACTTCAATCTGAAACTGAATAATACAGCCCCAGCCCCTTGCATATTAGCAAAGTTTCTAATTTATTTTTAACTGGTGAAAAAATCTGTATTGTGTTATATGTGATGATACACCTCCCTTTTCCAAAATTCTAGATCTGCCTATGCTTGTTCTCAGCCTTGCCTCTTCATGGCCAGCATGCATCTCGCCTCCTTGCTGGCATAACACCATCTGTTTGAACTTGACTGCCAATATTAGTAGACCCAGTACTGCAGAGTTGGTTGATTACTCTGTATTTGCCTTTTTTTTGGTCTATATATCTGCCTCACTCCTTTCTCAGAGTCTCTGTCAAAGAAAGAGACAGCGTATTTTTAGGTTTTCTTTCTCTTTTCTCCTTCAGAGTGCACACCAAGTAAACCTTCTACCACATAGCTGATCAGAGTTGTGGTAAAATACATGCAGTTGGGCACAGCAGGCAAGCACACATTCATAGAACCACCCTTGCAGATACTTATTCTTGTGTAAGGGGGAGAATTGGAAACCATGCATATGTGTAGCATGAGAAAGAAAAAAGAGAGAAAGAGAATAAATCATCCCCTGGGCTGCCCAGGTTCCTTCTGTGCCCCTCATCTGATTTATTCAGCAACTAAATTAGAGATGTGATGGCAGAATACCCATAAAATGGATGAGCTCTATAATAAGTTGGTAGATTTTGATTTCAAAAGCTGGTGAGTGTAGAGTGGCTCTATGCCTACCTGTCTATCTGCATGTGTGGATAGTTATTATTTACTGGGTACCTTCTATAGGTAAGCTTTTTGGGTCAGGTATGGCATGTACACCTTTCTGACAAAAGAAAGGCCCTGATCAGACTTCTCAACCTCTTATGTACCAGAGCAGCCAAGACCTCCACATTGCATAGTTCAAATGCCAGGATGCATAGCAGGGCATGTCTTCATGAGGAGCTAACTGCTCAGTAGCCAAATAATACTGTGCAGTAGCGCATCACAACACAGACAGTGCTAATACACTATTGGGTGGTATTATTAGGCTACTGCAAAGTAGCATCACTTAAAAGGTGTTCACTGGCGCTACTGTGCAGTAACACATATTTAGTACTTGTATGACCAAGTATTAAATAATTTACAAGTACTTGATTATAAAAGTACTTGTATAATCAGGTACTTGTATAATCAAGTACTAAATAAATGCACAGTAACCTTTGAGCGCTAGCATCTCATGTAGGTGTACCCGCAGTCATTTAATTGCCATGTGTATCCTGAAGATGCATCCATTCAGTAATCATGTAACTTGGGAAGTGTTCAGATCCCATGCATGTGTCTCTATATCTCCTTTTTAAATATCAAGTAAATTATGCCTCCATTTTTATCTTCTTGGTTCATCCTATGGTCATTTGGAATCCACCATGTGCTTGCTGTCTTCCTCCAGGGCTGTCTCAGGCCTCCTTGCTTTCTTATGTCTCTCCCCATAATCTTTCTTGCAACTGCTACCTGCTCATTTTTATGTCTTAAGGAGGAAGAGCCTAGTACTGATACAGATTATTTTGAGCCTGTACTTGCTGGAATGAACTGGGGTTCAGGCACTTGGGGAAGAGGGAAAGAAGCCTTTTAGTTTCCCTGGCAGGCTGACAAGAACTCTATCACTGGAAGAAATCTTGAAATTGCTGCTCCTGATTCTTTTCCCTCAAGAGGACAGAGCATCCTGTGCTACAGAGAGTTGGTGGAGCTTCCGTTATTTGTCCAGTCAGTAAAGAAAGGCCCTTCTTTTGAAGCACATTCCTCAGCACACCTTCCCTCAGACTCTCTCCTCCAAGAAATGGTTATACTACCTATTCTACAGAAGATCTCTGTCACAGAATTGCCCATTAATTTTATGATGATTAATTTGATTACAAATCAATGGAGGGTTGCTTTTTAAACATATATCCATCATAAATGCTGATCCTGCTGAAATTCAACAGTCATAATCCTGCTTAAGGTCCCAACTCACTGAAGAGAATACCCACGCAGAGGCAGTGTGTTCACATAAACACCTCCAAATATCTGAAACTTATTTGTTACTTTACTGACCTGTTCAGATCTGAATGCAGGCCTCTATCTTTCTGTTACTCTGTTAACTCCTAAGGTAGCCTAAGTCACAGCACTCCTTTCTCTGCTAGTGTAGTTAGTGATTCTCTTAGTTGCTGCAGGAGAAGATGGAACATGCCATTTTTGTTTTCTCAGGTAAAAGTGTTTAAGTTCACCTTCAAAACACATGCCTGTTTCATTTTTACATTCACTCATAGCTTATGCTAATGATCTGAAACCCCAAAGAAAGTGTTTTTTTGGAAGTGTCTCTAGCAAGCTTTCAACAGCTTTACACTAAAAGGGGAAGTTATTTCTCTGGGTGTCTGAGTGATTGCAGAGATGCATTAGTTAATGTCGGATACATTGATTCTCAACCTGGATGATATGAGATCCTTTTTAGGGTACTACAGGGTATCACACAGTAATAGCACTGTTAGATATGTAAACACCTGCAGATAATATACAAGATAAACCTAGAGATTTCACAGTGTCGAAAGCGTTCTGATGTGTTGTTGTTTTTCTGAATTCTTTGCAACAGAAGAATTGCTCTATTGTTTTTTCATAGTTAAGAAATGACTGAAAGCCAATAGCTGGTATTTTCCAAAGGGTGCTGTGAATCTAACTGCAATTTTGTACTGCAGTTGCTTACTGCCTATGAAGATTCAAGAGGCAGAAAGAGCCCAGATGGATACTGGGTGATATATGAGGCACCAGGAGTCAGAAATATCATCCCTTGAACACATAAAATGAGCTCATTTGCTGTGGAGTCACTGAGAAAGACTGAAGACAGGACACCGCAATGTCACAGTCTCAGAGTCACTTTTCTAACAGGAGAGCTGCAATCAGAGTGCCAAGTTCTTCTCTCATTTACACAGTAATTGTGCAAATGGCCTCATTGAGGGTGCTATGGTGCAATGGAAAGGAGACTAGCTCTGAATCTGCATGATTCTTCCCCTCACCTCCTAGTGCATGAAGCTTTTTGCCTGGTGGTGGTTCTCTAAGATTTGTGTCTTTTCATTATTCCCTTTTTCACTGAAGCAGCACAGAGCTGCATCCCCCTGCCCTCCCTCTCTCTTGCCTCTAGCATAGCACAAAAGGATGCAACCAGTTAAGGAGCCAGGGAGCTGGCCTTAAAGAGTAAGAGCAACCACGGGGCTGAAATGCATATCCAAGAAGGGTATTTAGCCCCAAGCTTGCAGTTGTCTCAAACTGTTGTTTTCCTCCATTAATTTTAGCTATGCTGCAGGAAATGAAAGCATGCTATTTTACTGTAAACGTCTTTTTTCCCCTCTCCCCACCCCTGCAGCTATCTGAAGACTCACATCGCTGATCTTCTCACCAAGGGCTATTTCTGTCACCTCTTAGATCAATTTGAGCCTGTTCTGTGCACACATGATGAAGACAGGATGAGGCTTCTGTGGCTGTGAGATTTTTGGATAGCAAGAGCTGTTTGACATTGCTAAGAGATCTGGGGAACCAAAATCAACTTGGGCCAGCCTGATGACTTGTGCTGGTCTGTCTGACTACATTTAAATGGCTATTTTGGAATGTCACACAGAAATACAAATACTCTGTCCTACTCTGCAAAGCTTTCTTAAAATTACTCTGACCTTGGCAAATGAGATATATGTACTTTGTATGAAGTAATTCAATACTGTAAGAATATGGCTTTCCAGGTGCCACTGCAGTCATGGAATAAGCATCTCTATGCAACTCAACTGGTTGCATCCTAAAAAGGGAGAATTAGATCCCATACTGTCCTTCTCCAAGATGTGATCTAGACTGATCTGCTTGTGAATATTTTACAATGATAAAAGATGCTAATTGACCATTGGTGGGTCTCTTTTCCAATGCAGCATAACTTCTTGTAACCTTTAGTCTCCACTGAGGGTTGTACATGGGCTTAAGTGGCACTTTTTGGTGCTAAGGAACACCTTGCGTTTCTATATGCTACTTCCTTTGACAATGCCCACTCTTTTTTGTGCTGCTCTTTGAACCAATAAAGACTTGGAAAGGATTTGGAGGTTGGGCACCTTCCTCCTTTGCTCATGATTAGACTTAGCATTGGCATCTTCCTAAGTCCGGATAACTGGCTGAGAGAGTTGGTCACCCAGCTCCCAGCTACCTCCCCTTGCAAAACAATTGTGGCTCGTGTTGCTACAGCATGAGTTCAGCCAC
The DNA here is from genome assembly GCA_030014935.1 of Caiman crocodilus. Taxonomy (NCBI): domain Eukaryota; kingdom Metazoa; phylum Chordata; order Crocodylia; family Alligatoridae; genus Caiman; species Caiman crocodilus. The sequence goes on from JAGPOW010003316.1 coordinate 13,091,351, forward strand.
CCAAGACCTTGCAGGTCTATTTTGATACATTATTCAATCTGGTCAGAATGTTCTTTTTTCCCCCCCCCCCTTGGTTCTGACATCATTTCCTGAGCAATATATTCATTTGACAGTGTAGTTAGATCCTCTTCTCAGCATGGGATGCAAGAAGCTTTTTAAAATGGATTTCAAATCTTCGTTAACCCTGCACTGCATGCTGGTGATGATAACCATTATTGATGGTAAGTAGGGTTTTCTTTATGAAATCGGCACTGATTCACTTAGGTGAGCAGACACCTTCGTTTTGCTGGGGTATCTTCTAAGCGTTTTGGGAAACCTCAGGATTTGGAGTCACTAATGCATGAAAAGGGGCAGTCAGACATAAACTGATTGTAGCTAACTATATAGAGTCTTGATGTATGGCAAGGGTGAGAGCTGTTGAAACGAGATTAGTGATCATTGTACTCAGCAGACTTGCTAGAGCCGGAGCTAGGAATATGGGACACTGGGGTTCTGTTCCTAACTCTCTATGTGACCTTGGATCCGTCATTTAGCCACTGTGCCATGGCCTTTACTCATCTGTAATTGGGATACAGGGAATTTGACTTTATGCAGTAGGACGCTGTGAGACTTGAGTCAAGTTTGCAAAGGCTTTTGAGATGCTGAGAGGAAATGGCTGTCAGCGGCAATTGCACTATAAATCATGGCATTACTGAACTAGATGCCAGCTATTTTTTTGAGCATCTGACTCCTTGCTTACAGCATCTGTCTTCCAACAATAAGGAGAGTAAGCAGTTGTTCATGGGAACTTGGAAGTAGAGAAAGAAGCATTGATCAGATTTTGTCTCTGAAGTGCTGTTTTAAGGTGTGTCCCCCACCTGGATCTTAGCAGGATTGCAGAGCTAGTCTTTGCATAAGGTTTAACCTCTTCTCTTCCTCTTCAGTTCCTATGCTTCAGGTGCACCTAGCACTTTGATTTTCAAGGGCTCCAGCACTTTCAGCTGCCTCTGGTGAGGCATTCTCTCAGCGGGATACATAACAGAATCAGTGACTGTTTTACTATTGTTATTGCAGGCTGCAGTGGGACTAACATACCTGTCACTGTTGTCAGAGGCAGGTCGGTCACCTTTCCTTGGCGAAATCAAGGCCTGAATGATCTCTCAAAAATAATTGGGCCCAATTTTTCCTGTTTGATGACTGAACCCAATGATACCCTGCCTGCAAAGGAATGTGGCAGGAAGATGTATATCTGGAAAGGATCGCTAGAGCTGGTGAATGTGACGGAGGAAGATGAGGGGCTGTATACATTTGATTTTGGAGAAAGAAATGAAACGTTCTTACTGGAAGTGTTTGGTAAGTGATCCTCATTTGGGATCAGTAGCTCTGGAACCTCTGAGCCTGACCAGAGGCTTCTGCTCCCTTTTCTTCCTCAGAGGCCAGTATGGCTCGTAGTAACTTCAGGGGTACCCCAATTTGCTGGCACAGATTTTTCATCTTTGGCTCTGTGGCATGGAGTCATATTTCATGGGAAGAGTTTCTGCATCTGCCTTGTCAGCTTTCCCTGCCTGCTGAGACTACGTAGTGTAGAGAAGATGCCCTCGTGGTTTGATTTCGAGACAGCAGCAGGGACACGGTGTCCAGGGAGTTGGGGATTTGAGTCCATTTCCTTAGCATGACTGTTAGTGGTGGGTGTTGTCAAAAAACCCTATTGCCACTGCTATCACTAACATTCCCCTTGTTGGCAGTCTTATGTGGGAGCTACAGAGTGAGTGGGCCATGGAGACTGACCTCCCTTCTTGCCCTGTGAGGTGGGTCTTTCCATGCCAGGTTTCTATTCCTCATTGCTCCATTTATCTAACAGGGAAGTCAAAGCGTTTTGAAAAGGGACCCTTTGCTACCACCTGACTTATCTGTTCACCCCAGTATGTGGTTTTATGCTTTGATGTCAGGTCCCTCAGGGTTATCATGCCAGTTAGAAGCTGGCAACACAGAGCCCTCACACCACCACTCTCCTTCCTGCCCGAACCATTTCTGCTTTTCTTGTTTGCCAGGTGGCCTAGCTCTGGAGTAATAGCAGCCAGTGCAGGTGGCAGCAAAGACTCTTCTGCCAGCTTTAGATTAGCAGAGATTCCCCAGTTGGTACAAGTCCATGAACAGCATGAGAGAACCTTGAGGGAATCAATTAATCAAGATTGCTGGAGTGTGGTAATTCTCCAGCATCATGTATCAGCAGCAAACAAGCTTTAGTTAAAGTGCCCTCATCACCATTTTTCAGCGTGGGAATGCTGATACACGTGACATTCAAGGCACTTTAATTAGAGCAGCTCTTAGAGCTGCTGTAATTAAAACACTCCCCCGTCTCCCACTTCTACACAAAGCATGTGTAGAAACACCCTCTAATGTGAGGTACTAAATAAATGCACATTAGGCTGTCCTACTATCCAGTAGGAAAGGTGAACACTTTTTCAGTGACACTTACATGCAGTAGCCTATTTTTACTGTGAATCAGCGTATTAGCATGGTTTTTCATGTGATGCTTTAGTGCTTGGTAAAATAGGCTACTACACTTTCAACCGCATGTGTAAACATGCCCAATGATTACTCACTTTGTATCTGTGCTATAGGTGAACTGAAGAATGCTTTTGTATCCCCTTGCACCACATTCACCGTCGAGTCTCATTTTCTTGTACTTTCAGTTACACAAGTCATAGGGAGTTTTTTTCTGCCAAGAGAAAACGAAGTTTATGGGATTATAATAGAAATGTCAAAGTGACCTGATTACGGTGAAGACAAATGAATCTTAGTGTCAGTGCAAACAGGCGTAACCGCAGCTGCTGGCAGGTCAAGGATAGGGTTCCTTGGCTCAAGGATCAGGGGTTTAGATTTGAACTAGGCAAATACCTGCTTTTCCCTGTGCTTCAGCAAATTTACTTTAAGTGTTTTTACCCCTTACACATTTGCTTGACAGAATATTTTGGGGAAAGAGTTTCCTGGCAGGACTGTTCATAGACACAATGAATGTTAGATGAATACTAGACAGTATTCAAAGAGGATGATTTTTGAGCTTGTTTACATGAATAGTCGCATAAAGGACTTAAGTATGAACTACACTAATGCGATGAAAGAAAAGACATCTGCTATGTGACCTTTCAGTTCCAATGTAAAAAAAAAACCCAAACCCCAAAACATTTGTAATAAGCCAAACTGAAGGATACATTCATGCAGGAAAATTAAAAAGACTGGGGAATCATTCTTTCTGAGTAAATTATTCTTTTTATGTGCACACATTCATTGTCGCTTCTGTGGTTATTTATCTTCTACCAGAAAAGTATAGCAATACAAATGTTTTATGAAATGGATGGCACATTATAGAACAAATGACTTTCAAGAGGATTCTGATCCACCAAGCCAACACAGTGCACATTTTAGTATTATATGTTCTCAACAAGTTCTTATTAACAGACTATAACCCAAGAATGGTTTACAGGGTAGGGCAGGAAGCAATAAACTGATTTTTTACCTGCCATTTCTTTCTTTCTACTGTGTGGCTATGCCATGGTGGTTGGTGTTCTGTCGACAGAAATGTGCCCTTTAGTTCTCATTTACTGCTGTGTGAAATTAACTTGTCTCTGCTCTCTGTTGTGTTTTTATTGGTCTCTCTCCTGTTGTGTGACTAGATCCAGCCCAAATCCCAACTGTTTCTATCTACTGCCATTATAATGGTACAACAGAGTTAGTCTGTAAAGGGGATAGCCATTCCAGTGAAGAATTTAAGTGGACGTTGGACACAGTTCAGCCTCTAACTGAAACTTGCATTAAGGATGGTGGCAAGAGGCTTGTTTTGGAACACCATGTGAACGGAAAAATTGTCTGTCAGATTCTCAAGGGAAACAAATCCAGGGAGAGTTCACCCATAGAACTGGTGTGTGACAGAGGTGAGTATGGAGCTACAGTTTCTCTCTTTTTTTACCCCTGTTATGGTAGGAGTTGAAGGAATTGTCATTGTCATTGTTTGTATCTTCATGAGCTGTCTTATCACTTCACCAACCTCTTTCTATTCCTGCATCTCCTGTCTTATAAAATGAGTACCCTTTATTTCCCCTCTGCTGCTCCACACTCCCACAGACATGTCTACAATGGATTCCCCAAACTGATGCCCACTTCCCTCACTTCCAAATCACAAATCCTACATACCAGAGTGAAAGAGAAAGTGAGTTTATTTCTACCTTGTTGCCCCTCAACCAATCATTCCTCCAGCAAGTAAGCAAATGAAAGAGTACCCCCTACTCCAATTCTTGTGTTGCTGCTGCATTTTGCCTTGGCTTTATATTCTTCATATATATCAGTTGTGCAAAGTAGTCTTCCAAGCTCTTGTTCATAGATTCATAGATGTTTGGGTTGGAAGGGACCTCAATAGATCATTGAGTCTGACCCCCTGCATAGGCAGGAAAGAGTGCTGGGTCTAGATGACCCCAGCTAGATGCCTATCTAACC
>JAGPOW010003316.1:13095923-13119567 GCA_030014935.1 Caiman crocodilus
TAACCTCCTCTTGAAGACCCCCAGGGTAGGGGAGAGCACCACTTCCCTTGGGAGCCTGTTCCAGACCTTGGCCACTCTAACTGTGAAGAAGTTCTTCCTAATGTCTAGTCTAAATCTGCTCTCTGCTAGCTTGTAGCCATTATTTCTTGTAATCCCTGGGGGTGCCTTGGTGAATAAAACCTCACCAATTCCCATCTGTGCCCCTGTGATGAACTTATAGGCAGCCACAAGGTTGCCTCTCAACCTTCTCTTGCGGAGGCTGAAAAGGTCCAGGTGCCCCAGTCTCTCCTCATAGGGCCTGCCCTGCAAGCCCTTAACAATACAAGTGGCCCTTCTCTGGACCCTCTCCAGGTTATCCACAACCCTCTTGAAGTGCGGTGCCCAGAATTGCACACAGTATTCCAACTGTGGTCTGACCAGCGCCCGATAGAGGGGAAGTATCACCTCCTTGGATACGTTCGTCATGCATCTGCTTTTCTGATGGCTTCGTCACACTGCTGATTCATGTTCATCTTGGAGTCCCTAGGACTCCAAGATCTCTTTCCACTTCTGTGCCACCCAGCAGATCATTCCGTAGTCTGTAGGTGTGCTGGACATTTTTCCTCCCTAGGTGCAGCACTTTGCATTTCTCCTTGTTGGACTGCATTCTGTTGTTTTCTTCCCACTTGTCCAACCTGTACAGGTCTGCTTGCAGCTGTTCCCTGCCCTCCGGCATGTCCACTTTTCCCCATACCTTTGTGCCACCTGCAGACTTGGACAGAGTACACTTCACTCCCTTTTCCAAGTCGCTGATAAAGACATTGAAGAGTATCGGTCCTAGGACCGAGCCCTGTGGGACCTCACTGCCCGCACCCTTCCAGGCTGAAACTGACCCATCCACTACGACTCTCTGGGTGTGACCCTCTAGCCAATTTGCCACCCACAGGACTGTATAGTCATCCAAGTCACAGCCTCTTAACTTGTTCACAAGTATGGGGTGAGATACCGTATCGAAGGCCTTCCTGAAGTCTAAGTATACGACATCCAACCCTCCTCCTGTGTCCAGGCATTTCGTAACTTGGTCATAAAAAGAGACTAGATTAGTCAGGCATGATCTACCTGCTACGAACCCATGCTGGTTTCCCCTCAGCATAATTTGTCCTGCTGGGCTCTCACAAATGTGAGCCTTGATAATTTTTTCAAAGATTTTGCCAAGTATGGAGGTGAGACTGACTGGCCTATAGTTGCTCGGGTCCTCCTTCCTCCCCTTCTTGAAAATGGGGACCACATTGGCCCTTTTCCAGTCCTCTGGGACTTTGCACGTGTGCCACAAGCATTCAAATATTCCTGCCATTGGCTCTGCAATGATGTTGGCCAGTGCCTCCAGTACCCTCAGATGGAGCTCATCTGGGCCTGCTGACTTAAAGGCATCCAGTTCCTCCAAGTGACTCTGCACCATCTCAGGGTCTATGCATGGCAGTCTGGCGTGTTGCTGATTCCTCCCTGGGCCTTCCTTTTACTCCCTATATATCTAAAAAACAATTTCTTGTTGTCCTTTACTTGGGATGCCATCCTCAGCTCCATGGTAGCTTTGCCCTGCCTAACTGCCTCCCTACAAACGCGAGCAGAGGACGTATATTTGTCTTTGGTGATCTCTCCCTGTTTCCACTTTTTATGTGCTGCCCTTTTGGCCCTTAGGCTGCCCTGGATTTCTCTGGTCAGCCTATGAAGCCTCCTGGCCCCTTTCCCTTTTTTTCCTTGCATCAGGATCGTCTCACTTTGTGCCTGAAGGATCATTTCCTTAAGACACAGCCACACTTCTTGGGTTCCCATCACTTCAAAACTCCTACTCTGCAAAACTCCTACTCTTATACATATCTCCTCACCAACTATTACCGTTAATGTTGTGCAAACAATTCACCACGACTACTGGTAATTTTAGAGAATTTAGCTTTCTTTCACTATGGCCAGTGTCTGTAAACAGACTGTAATTTTATTAGTTTGCCAAATTGTTCACAGTTTCTGAATATATTGCATGAGCCAGTTTCATCTAATGGATTGATCAGCAGCTGTTAATTGTAGGCCTGATGGAAAACTCATTGATGTTATTGGAAGCACTCCCATTGATGTCTACAGGCTCTCGATCAGGCCCTGTGATAAGTCAATAAAGTATTTGATTGGCTATGTTTAGGGTTCACTCTGTGTGACCACCTCAGTCCCTTAATAAAATATATGTTTCCTGTTTCCTATTCAGAAACCCACAAAGGAATTTAATAATAGCTGTGCAAAATCCAGGTGAACAGATGAATATAAAATCCCTCAGGCTGCCTACTGTAGATAAATACTTGGGGAGACTGGACAAACTGATGACGGAGAAAATTCACCTTGGATGCATGTTAACATAAAACACATTGGCAAAAATAATGTAAACTTCTCAGGTACAAATGACAGGCTATCACTACAGGGAATCTGAAGGGAAAGCCGTGGGAGCTGAAGACAGCTTGATAAATTAGTTCTCTTAGTAGGCTGAAAAACTTTAAACAAACAAAAATATGCACAGGCAGTTTAAAGCTGCTATACATTTTTGTAGGAAAAATATTCAGAACTTTTTTGTATTTCTCAAAAAAAGTCATGTTTTTTTAGATTTATTCCCTCGAATGTTTATTGAAACTACCAATAAAAATTCACGTTTGTTGAAGAATAATATAATTGATGGTTATCAAATGTTTTATCTGCTGAAAACTTAATTTTAAGTATATAAACCCTTTTGAAAATAGCTTCAGTAAATTTGTTCCAGATAAATATTTAAAAAAATGTATTTTACATTCTGATTCTTTTAAAAAGGAGATTGTGCAGGTAGGTCTTGCTTGACCAATCTTATTTCCTTTTATGACTAGGTGACTTATCACCTGGACAAAGGAGAAGAGATTGATGTAATATATTTTGACTTTAAAAAAGCCTTTGATCTGGTATCCCATGATCACCTCTTAGCAAAACTGGCTAACTGCGGCCTCAGCCTCACCATGATCCATTGGCTGGGGAATTGGCTCCGTGGTCAGACCCAGAAGGTGGTGGTTGACGGAAGTCAATCATCGTGGTGCCCTGTGACCAGTGGGGTCCCTCAAGGCTCTGTCCTTGGACCTATACTATTTAACATCATCAATGATGTGGACATTGGTGTCAGAAGTGGACTGGCCAAATTTGCCAATGACACCAAACTGTGGGGTAAAGTGTCCACACCTGAGGACAGGGGGGTGACCCAGGCTGACCTTGACAGGCTCAGGAAATGGGTGGATGAGAACCTGATGGTGGTTAACACTGAAAAATGCAAGGGTCTCCACCTTGGGAGGAAGAACCTGCAAAGGCTTGGCAGTGCTATGCTGGTTAGCACAATGGATGAAAGGGACTTCAGGGTCATGAGTGACCTCAAGATGAACATGAGCCTTCAGTGTGATGCTGCAGCTAGTAAAGCGAGCAAAGGATGTGGAGAAGCTTGAGAAGGTGCAGAGGAGAGCCACGTGCATGAGCAGAGGTCAGGAAAACAGACCTTAAAATGCGAGGCGGAGAGCTATGGGACTCCAGCCTGGAAAACTGCAGCCTCAGGGATGATCTGGTGGCCACCTATACATTTATCAGGGGTGCTCACCAGTATCTGGGGAAACGTCTGTTCACCAGAGTGCTCCAACCAATGACAAGGTTGAATGATCACAAACTCCTCCATGACCGTTTCAGGCTGGACATAAGAGGAACTTCTTTACTGTCCGAGTCCCCAAGGTCTGGAATAGACTGCCGCTGGAGGTGGTTCAAGCACCTACTTTGAACACCTTCAAGAGACATTTGGATGTTTATCTTGCTGGCATCCTATGACCCCAGCTGACTTCCTGCCCCTGGGGCAGGGGGCTGAACTTGATGATCTTCTGAGGTTCCTTCCAGCCCTAGTGTCTATGAATCGATGGACCTTTCAATCAGAAAAAATGATATTTCAACATTTTCATGTAAATATGTTTCCACATTTTGACCAGCTGTAATTATTATTGTAATTTAAAATATATGGCATCCTATATCAAGTTTAGCCACTGCAATCTTAAGTGAGGTGTACAGAATAAGGGCACCCCTTGTTAGACTCAACATATGCCTTTGGAAAATGACATCTCTTAAGTGTTTATTCATTTTTCAGCTCTGGAAAAATAATAGAGCAATTCTTGTGTTGCAAAGAATGTAGAAAGACTGCAGCAGGTCAGAAAATTTGTGACACTATGGATTTCTATTTGAAATCTCTGGGTTTGCCTTTGTGAATTGTTTGTAGGTGTTTGCACACCTAATAGTTCTAATATTGTGTGACACCCTTAAGAGGATATTACAACACCCTGGTTGAGAATCACTAGTCTAGATAGACTGACTATTAACTGGCCATACAAGGTACCATAACATGCCACTGTAATTGGCTAGATAAGCTACGTACATGGAGAGAAAGACTTGAGACAATTCAAGGGACAATGTAAGGGACTAAATGTTGAGGAAAATAATGGGGTAGAATTATTCTGAAGCAATTTCCTTGGTGTCAGAGAATTTATAGCAGGGTTAAATGTGGCCCCTGAAGTATATCATATTTGGAAGAAAGAACTTTTGCTATTGAATGCCTGAAGTATAAGCCGTATTCATGGAGAAGGAATACTTGAAAGGCTCACTTTCTGTCTAAGCCTATTATGCTGTCTACTTTTCCTATCCAACTCTGTCTCTTTTTAAAAGTACATTTGCTTCCCAGCAAAATGTGTGTAGCTGGCAGTCCTCCCTTCTCCTTCTCCCCTTGCTGTGCTGGTTTATATTTGCCAACCCATCTATGACCTTCTGTTGGCCATCTGCAGTCCTGGTCTCATGGGACTGGGAAAGGCAATAAAGAGAAAAGTCTGTGAAATAAGGCTGCATCACATAGTTCATCCTTTCTCTTTAATCCCCACAAAATACTTGCTTTCTCAGTGATCCCCACTGACTTCAGTCTGATTGCTGGGATTCTCCAGTCAGGGAGAACAAACCTGCTCACCTGCCGTTCCTGTGCCTAACATGCTGCCTTCTTCATGCAGGAGACCTGCTGAAGCACCCGTGGTTCTTTTACATTGTGGCAGGAAGTGGAGGGGCGGCTATTCTCCTGGCCATTATTGTGTCTGCAATAACATGCTGCTGCATGAAAAGCAACTACAAATTTGTCCCCGTGCCTTCAGGTGAGTGGGAATTTCTCTGCTAACTTCTACTTGGCCAAGAAGACTTTGTCCCAGAAGAAGGTGAACAAAGTCCTAATACCTGAAATGCTGAACTTAATACAGCTTCCCCTAGGTGTTGCATAGAGCTTGTGGCTAGGCCTGTCCTGTCATTCCTCCTCTTGTCCCAAGGAAGCAGAGCTCTGCAGGAACCTGCTTAATGAAGCGGAAACATCACCGGCTGATGGGTTCCAGGAAAAAAAAATCCTCTCAAATTTGATAACAGGAGCTCCTCATGCTGACATGAGGCATGCCTGAGGCAGAGAGGCCCATTGGGTCCACTGTCAAGACAGAGCATTTTGTGCTATGCTCTTTGTGATACAGCCATGCTACCGTAGGTTGTGAGCATGTCAGCTCTCCAAGTGTTGGTAGGCTTTTGATTCCATTCAGAAGCTTAAGGTTGCATGTTCTGAGATTGAAGCAAGGGCCATGTGAGAAGAAGACAAAGATGAGTGTCACTGATCAGGCCTCGCAAGGACTACTCCCAGGAGGGTGGGACATGGGCGACCTGCTTCATTCAAGTCTCTTGTATGATTTTTTACAGAGGAAGAAAAGGAAGAGGGAATGCCACTCTCAGGCACTGGCAAGGAAGCAGCAAAGTACTCCCCAAATCATGAGGCTCCATCTGCCAAAGCTGATAGCCCTCTACATCCTGGTAGGTACAGTGTTTTCTTTTGTGCTTGTCTGATATATCAGTTCTTTAGGAAAGTGGAGGACAGCATTAACTTGCGTTATTGATGGAGGAAAATGCTGGCTAGATATCTTGCAGTCTGATGCAGTATAAGTTGTGTGATCAGTGGCAGTGCTGCCCTGTGCTGCCCTGTCAATACAACGAGCTGCACTGGTTATGTATTATGTGTGTGACTATGTGTATTAGTCACCCAGTGCTATGCTGCACCGGTGCATTGTGGCCTCACGCCCATAATGCCCCCAGGAAATGCAGCAGAAATGCAGCACATCATCTCGGAGTGAGTTGTGGCTAGCCAAGGATGACTCATTCCTTTTAACATTCCCTTTAATATTCATTTTAACATATATCTTTAGAAAAAGTGTTCAGGTTTTACTGCAATCCTAACTCCCTGCTTTGCTCGTCTGGTATATTTTAAAAGAGAGGCTTACACTAATATTTTTCCTGCTTCTGAAAAGCATCCTTATTCTGGACAGTACTTCAAATGTGATTAGCTCTGAGCACATATTTAAATACTGTTGGACTCAAGGATATTTAAGTGCAAGTTCTACTTTCTTGAATTAGACCAGTGCTTCCCAACCTTTTTCTCAGCATAACCCCATTTAAATACTGGAAATTTTTTGCAGACCCAAAATGATGCAGACCCAAAATCAATGCTCCCTCCCTGCACAGGTGGCAGGGCTGGACTGGAGCCCCTTGCAGGGCAGGGGGGGAAGTGGGCTGTCTGCTGTGGGCTCAGAGCTTCCCACCCTGCTGTCCTTCCCCTGAGGGTGTCTGCTTTTGAACATCTTCAGCTGAAAGGGGAGTTGGTACAACTGGGTGCAGAATGGGGGTGATGCAGTTCTGATTTTCCATTCCTGTCAGAAAGTGAATATTAACATCTTCCTGTGCCAAGATGCAGAAAGATGGAGTTGCAATAGCCCAGGCCAGAGACGACAAAAGGACATAGACACAAATAACAACCGAACATTTCCCAAATGTCACTGATTGGGAACAAGTTCACAACTGTTGTTGGGTAGAGGTTTTCATATATATGCACAGTGCCCTAGCATTTCATAAAGAAGAGTCAGCTATTAGGCATTGAAGTGCTGTGGCTCTTGACACCAAAAAGATCACTCAGCCCAGCTTAGCTTGCGGCAGGTAAGTTGGAAGGTGGAATGCTTTTATCTAAGATTTGAGGGTGCCAGGGAATGATGACCTTTGGTTGCAGACACTTTCACTTCAGTGCTTTCCCTTCTCTTTTAAACAAGAGTTCAATACATTTTAATAACCTACAGTTGACCAAAGTGTGCAGTGTTCTTGCCTGACTTGTCAGAGGAGAGGTGGAGAGAGGGTGTACTTGGACCGTGCTTTTGTGTTCCCAGAAGTGGAGGAGCCACAAAGAGAGGCCTCAGTCAAGTAGGGAGTGAGGACACAGTTGGTTGATAGAGAGCTTTTATTGGTCAAGCAACAGGTTGAGGAGCAATGCAGTGTGGGTTTCCTGAAAGACCAAGCAGGCCTATGTTATGAAACTCTTGGCCTTCATACATAACAATGAACCAGTTCGAAAGAGTACTTGATTTTTCTAGTTGCACTTTTGAACCATTCCAGGTGGCTTTAAACCAGTTTAATGGACTTGTGTATCTGTTCATTTAAGGCTTAAACTGATCTAAATGTTCTGTGTATGTTTCTTCATGCATGTTCCCAATGGCTTGGGTGATGATTTCAGCAGAGGTGGTTTTAAGACAGGATAAAGTATTTAAAATTATTTCTCACTTCTTTTCCAGAAGGTACAGGGGCCTGCCAGAGCCTTGAGTCAGATCCCACGATGGAAGGCAAGTCCAAGGCAGAGGCAAAGTCTGAACTGGATGCAGAGGTTGCCGTTGACATTGAAAACCAGGAAATGGAGTCAGATTCATTCCCCAGTCCTGTTGACCCCTGATCAGACACACTCAGTGCCCTGCCTTTTGCATTCCTTAGTCACATTCCACATCAGAATTTGTCTGAAAAATAATCCCTGAATTAGAGGGGCCATGTCCATGAGATGACCTCATTTAAACTTTCCTTGTGGCTAAAGCACATTGCTCTCATTAGCAATGGGGCAAACAAGTCCAGGCATATATAAGACTTTCCAAGCTCCCTGAGCCTTTGCCTATTTATAGAATTGTACATGAGCTGTGATGCCTTTTGTAAAGTTCTGAAACAATCTGGGCAGGTTTTTCCCCCTTACAGTTGTCACATTTTTGACCTTTTAAGATTCTTGGATGGTGCCCAGCCTGAAATGAGGATTGATGTAACATTTTAATCTGAGTCCAAAACAGGTGCATGACAGAAGTCTCCTGAGAAAGCCTGTTCTCAGGAGATTTTCCCAACATGTTTTACACATCTAAGAGCTTAGGAGAAGGCCCAGATAAGCACCATTGTTTTGGGTGCCTATCTGGACCAAACTTCAAACCTCCAACCCCCTTTCCCTCCAACCTTCACTAGTTATGTGAAGCTGAAAAATATGATACCAACTGTGACTGTTGTACATAATGGAAGATAATGACTAATCATCATGTGCATACTGCATTGCTTCCTGACCTACAGGTAGCCATGAGTATTGATTGAATATTGAGATGAGTGATTGACAGCAGGTCAATTTGGACTACTTGCCTCTATCAGAAGGGCTCTGTTGCAGCTTGTGTCTGTGATTCTGAGAAGCTGGTTGGTGTCACCATCTAACAGTGCAAGGCCAAGAGCATAAATACCTAAAATGTAACAGTCTGGCTATTCCAGACTGAGTGAACTGGCCAGCTGTGTGTATTTGGACTTTTTTTACTCTGTGTTATCTGTGTTGACAATGGTAGTTTAGATAATTCCTTAAGTGGGTTTCACTCTAGAGCTGCTCTGTATTGCATACATTTACTTTGCCTAGAAGAGACTGAGGAATGGAGCAACAAGTGTTCTGACTGAGAGAGAGAATAGGGGCCTGTGACTAAGGCTGCAGCTGGCACTGCAGGTTGGAAATGAGGGTCATTTGCAAACTTATGTGGAAGTTGAAGGGAGGAATAGCAGCCAGTGTTGCAGGCCAGGCCTGTGATACATTTTCAGAGCTGAGGATCTTGGTATCAAATTAAGATGGGTGCTGATGATCAGGAATGAGGAACATTGGAAAAACTGCATGTAAGGGCACCATTTGGAATAGCATGATAGAAAAAAGCAAATGGTGCAGTGCAGCACTGATACTGCTGGTAAGGCTACCATGATGGAGAAATCAGCACAGCAGCTTCACCACTTTGGGTGCTGGTTTCCTCCATTTCATCACTGCTCAGTCATTCATACCAGTGTTGTATGGAAACAGGAGAGTTGTGTTTTTTGGATGCTAGCACCTCTTGTCTACAATCATCAGATAAACAGAAAAGAAGCAAAACAGTTCCTTCCTTCCAGGCTGGGTACTAGGGAGAAATGCATATTTAACTGAAAGGTCTTTTAGGTCCATTTTTAAGGTAAAGCTCTATACCAGTGGTACACAATCTTCTGGCCCTGCCCACCAGATGAGTGATGCCAGTTCTGTCCACAGGAGCGATCCAGTGTGCTGGCTCAGTCCTGCATGCTGGATCTGGTTGTGTACTAGCCTGACCCTGTGCATCTGGATCAAGCCATGGAGAAACCCAACAGGCCAGCCTGATCTAGCATGCAGGGCCACCTTATACAGCCCACGGGTCCAGAAATTTCACAGCAGTTAGTGCTACCACTGCCTCTTGCTGCCAAATTTCTGGATCCTGCGGGTGAGATGAAAAGGCTCTGTGGACTGGATCTGTTCCACAGTCAGAGGTTGAGCACCATAACTCTACACTAGTGATAGCCCTTTTGTCTCAATGTTTCTCAGAGACAATTGCATTCATTGGAACATGAGGCAGAGTGCATGGCACCCAGTGTGCAATGCTATACCCTGTGCTTCATGGTGAAACCTAGGGATTCATGGGAACCCCTACCACTCTCGTGCAGTGGGGGACCAAGGGGCATTTGGAGTGCCGAAGTGCAGGCAGTTCTGGGATTTGTGTTTGTCTGCTCACTTGTAGGCAGACAATTACAGAAAAAAGGGTGACATCAACCTTGAGATGGTGTCTACCCCCAGAGTCTGTTGATGCTCCAAATTTTACAGGAAAGTTTCTGAGACGCTTCAGTTACTGAGAGTTTGGAAGCAGGTTAGTCTGGAGCTGAACTGATGTTTTCTGCAATCCAGTAAATAAAAGGAAAGAGAGCTTTCCTTCTGTGGGTAGTTTATGATGCAGGATCCCTGCAAGGTCCTTCTTTCCCTTCTTTTGCTTCAGGAAACTCCTTGCTGACATCAGTTGTGTGAGAATGTGTGTGCGTGTGTGTGAGTCTTGGAGTTGCTGTTCCCCATGCATTGCTGTTCTGGCCCAGTTTCTGGGAGGTGCTTATTTGAATAAAGGAGTCTGATGGAAGGCCAAGATGCTAGACAGCCTTGGGTCCCTGCAGGTGGATATACAAGACCATTTCCCTTTGCTTTCTCAACACAGTGGTACAGGACTTGGGCAAAGATGGCTCTTGTCACAGGGTAAGGGCCAGAGGGGACTCATGCAGCTTTTGCACTGTAATTTTTTTCCCATATATGCTTGTTTGGCTGCGGGTTTTTTTTCAATGCTGGTTTTGTTCCTAATAAAGAGACTGTTTTATAGCTGATTGTGGCAAGTTTCACATTTTGTTATTTGGCACACACCCATTTATTTTTTCCCTTGGGGGAACTTTGCTAGAGATGAAAAGAAGGGAGTGCACACTTATATCAGATTAGGCCTGTCTGACCATGCAATGGAAAGATGCTAAACTGTTGCCCTCATTTCTAAATGAAAGGATGAATGGATCTAAGTATGCAAAGATTTAAACACTGAGGCTTCATGAGATTTACTTTGTAAGTATGTGCAGATGATGCTACAGAGAAGTGAAATATAATTTGGTCTCATTTATTTGCCTGTTTTGTTTTGTTTTGGTTTTTTTTCACATGCGAGGCAGGCACACTTCCTTCTCCATCAGTGCTGACACAATGCCCAAGCCCAGGGGTTTTCAAACTTTTTGTGTCACCCTGAAGACAGTTTATCAGATTTTGGTCAGGATTGCTTTGTCCTCCCTTGCCGTATGTTTCTTCTCAGGAAGGCAGAAGTCCCCCAGCAGCCAGACGAGTGGGGGGAAGACGTGTCCCCCAGCTGCTGATCCGTGACTTTGCCAGTGGCACAGCAGCAGCAGAAGTGCTAGCGGTGGAAGAATACCCCCATGCCCTAGCCTGCTGCTCACAGTACTGTTTTGAAGGAGGTCCCATCTTTCACCTGGAAGGCAAAACCAATTCCTTGGCTATCAGGGTCCTTAAGCACGCTCTGCTGTGTTTCTCAATGTAAAACAGGATGATAACTCCATCATCCTGGCCAACTCCTGACAAAGTCACAGGTATTTACTATTTTGCTCAGGATTCATTAGATGTGGGATTCTTCTACATAGAACTCCAAAGCTAGCCAATAGAGCTAGCAGGGTGGTCCAGCTACTCCTTAAATTTACTAGATACCAGTTTATCCTTGGGACTTATTTTTAATGGTATCAAGCCCCCTTTCAATTTTTTTTAAAGAAATAAAGTGACCTGGAAACTGAGGCAGGGCTTCAGATCTAAAAATTAGGCATCAGATCACTATGTTCACTATAAGATTACAAAACATTTTACAAGTTAAACACCATATTTTTGGCTTTCTATGCCTTCCTAAAACATTCACTGTTTGGGATGAAATGTTGGTGATTTTATTCCTGTGAAGTTCCACTAGAATGTCTCCAATTTTTTAAAAAAACACAATGGAGTGAAAAACAACAGAGTACTTACATGCTGTTTTAAAAAAAATGGAATCAGAACTTCTTTGAAGAGGTCTTTTGCAAAAAAAGGGCCTGAAGTGTGAAGCCTGAATAGCAACCTGGTCATAGTGTGCAATAGGGTCTACTTGCTCTTGCAGGAAAAGAAAAATTAAAATAAATTGCAGGTAGATGCTTGGAGTAAAGACATCAGTTTCTTTCTGACCCCTAGCAAATACTGAAGAGATTTGCAGAAGGGGACTGTCAGAGCAGGAACTGTCAGTAAATTACACATGGTTAGCAGCTCCTAAAACCTCTTAATTTTGCATTAAAAATGTATGTGAGTGTGAGGGGAAAATCAATGATGTAATAAAAAGATTGGCCTCCTGCTAGGAAGATCTTACTATAATTTGTTGGCTGCCAACTTTGCAAATTCTAAGCCTTCATTTGAAAAAAGCTAGTTTTAGAATATTTTTTGTTTTCTTTTGTTTTTCTTTCTACACTGTGCGGCCCAGAGCTGGACTACATTGCTGCAAGCCTTCAAGTTTACAGATGGTTTTCTTTTGTGATTATCAACTCCACAGCGTAGTGACAATGAAATGTAAACTTCAAAGCCCAACTGGAACCACTGTAAAGGTAACATTATCTTATATAAAAGAAAATTAAATATAAAAGTTTGCGCAAATAGATTAAAGCTATATATTCATTTTTAAAATAATAAAATAGCTCTGGGACCTGGTGCTATGTGGTTGACTGATAAAGGATTGAGCAATGGTATAGTCATGCCAATAGGGGTTGGGCACTACCTACTTGTCTTTCTGTCCAACTCTTCACTGTTTTTTAACAGTCCATATGTTTCCCAGACCAATATCTCTAGGCCCCCTCTACATATGCAGGTGTATTGGGATCCAATGCATAATCCACAAACAATTGTCTCCTGCCATATCACATGTGTATGGCAGGTGTGTCTGTGGGGTTGCAAATCAGATCCCATCATGTGTTATTGCTGGTGCAGGGGAAGCCCAATCCCAGGCTTCCCCTGTACCAGTGTAATAGGAAGCCAAAGACCCCTGTTCTTTAAAGGGAAAGGCACAGAAGGATAGCCTGGTTGTGTAGGTGTGCAGCTGAACCAAGGGTAGAAATGCAATAATAAGCCAAATGAGTGGTGCAGATTTCCAGGCAGCCAGAAAACAAAGGCTGCAAGGTTTACCCTTTTGGGGGTAAACTGCAGCAGGGAGAGGTAAGCTGCCCATTAGGCAAAAGGAGGAAAGGAATCTGCAGCTAGAGTAACTAGCAGACCAAGATCAAAAGGGCCAAAGCCTGTACAAGCTGGTGTGAGAAAGTTTGGTGCGACATCTGTGAGGCATTGTTATGGTTATAGGGTTGGATGGAGGCCATGAACACAGCCCAAAAGGCACCTGGGCTAAGTAGAGACAGTCAAAAAACCCAAGGCTGAATTGATTCAGTCTTAGCAGGTTAGTCTAAACTGCACAAATTAAATTGAAGCAGAAGTGAACCGACATTGATTGGGGAAATGCAGCTACATGCCTGCAGTGGCTCAGGCCAGAAGCCAGGGGGCACTAGAGCACAGCTCTCTGGCTGTGTGTTCACTTCCTCTTCCTGCTACTCCCAGGTCTCTGGGATTTACAGGCCACAATTACAGCAACAGGACACTGCAGGGTTGCTCATCACTTCTTCCTGCTTCTGGGTGCCTCTGGGATTTGTAGTCCACAGTTGCTGCCAGCAATAAGTTTGAGAGGGGGAAGGGCTGTTTAACCCTGCTCCCTGGCCCCAGACCCCAGCTGGGGTTTGCTAGGGAGCAAAGGGGTAGGACCAGCCTTGCTCTCTGGAGCAGACATCCCAGCCCAAGGTTGCAAGGCATACTGGGCTGCTGGGGGACTGTGATTTAACTTGAATCAGGAAGGGGTCTGGGACAGAAGTTTCATAAAATGGTTTGACCCAGATCAGTGAAGTCTGATGCTACATTCAACCAGATTTACCTTAAACCAGTTTCAGCCATTTTGAAAGTAGTTTATTTGCACTGAGATTCTGTTCTGTTACAGGTTTAAACCAGTTTCTGATAACTGAAAACGGTTCATGTTTAAACCAGTTTCTGCTCACTTAAACTGGTAACTTCTGTCCCTAGCCCGTGTGTTCTAGGACACCAATAGGGCCAGAAGAGCCATAACTGATTGCCCAGTGGCAACTTTGGAGTGGACTGGACCCACTCTGGGCCCTCAAGGCTACTTCCCAAACCCTTTAAGCAACATCAGGGCACGGCAGGTAAAAATAACAGGGAAGAGCACTCCGAAGGGTAGAGAGAGCAGAAGCCACACGTTCACCAAGGGGCATCATGACACCGGAGGACACGGATCCTGTCACAACCAGCAACAAGCAAGGTCCTGGCTGGAAGTCCCCCTCAGTTGACAGGGATGGTAGGTCAGGGATGCCCCAGGCACTTCTGTGGCTGGGAAACTGCAGCTGCTATGATCTCTCAGCTGCTGTGATGCATGGTGCACTAATTCAGCTAGGAGATCACAACAGCTGTGGTCCCCTGGGCCCCTGCAACTGGGAGTGCTGTCATCTGGAAGCTTCCAGGCTTGGGGGTGCACATGAAGCCCCTCCAGCTAGGAGCTCTGATCAGCTGATGGGGCTCCAACCACTGGGGGCCCTGTGATAACTTTGTAGCAACTTCCCTCCCATTACACATATTTCATGGACTAACTTTGCAGCTTATTCCTCTTTTTATCACTCCATTAACAGATTGAATGCTTTTTTTGGGTGACCACTTCAGGCACGATTAGCTTGTTAATCGCACCTTAAGCGTAACGTGTAGATGGAGCCTCTGAGGTACAGACAGCAAAATGAGTCTCAGCGTGGGCTCAGTTACTGAGCTGCGCTGACAGGAACAGATGTAATGAGGTGGTTTCATGCCAAGAAAAGACATGGTGTGCAGAGCAAGTGGCACATGCACCATGGCCTTAGGTTTTTCATTTGGTTTAACTGTACTTTTTCCATTTCTTGCCATGACTTTTCCAACATTTTGCCTTGACAAACAACCAGCTTTAGCCACAACTTAGTTCATGTTTAAATAGCCCTTCAAAGGCAAGCAGCACTAAAGATGAGTTAATATGCACTGCCACATGAAGGGCCATAGAGCCCTGCCTGATACTTTGGGTGCACTTAATATCTTAAAAAGCCCTAACATGTTCCTTTTCCCCCAGAAGCCAACACCTGCTGGCATATGAGTACTGTGTTATCTCTGCTGTCAGTGTAGTAGCAATGCTGTCTGAACTCATGCTAAGTGGCATTGGTTGGTAACCAGGGAAATGACTTCCAAAGAAGACAGGTGTTGCTTGAATGCTTGTAGGTCAGCAGTTGGCAACCTTTTTTAGGTGGCAGGCCAGTGACCTAGTTCAGATCAGAGGCTGGATGCTGCTATTTCCTCACATTGGCATAGGGAAAGTGCCCACAGCTGGCACATCGCCTGGGGTAGCTGCTGTAACCGCCCCCCACCACTGAATGGTGCTACAGCTGAGGGTCAGATCAAATGGCTTCATGGGCTGAATCTGATTTTTGAGCTATAGGTTGCCAACTGTTGTAGATAATTGTGGATACCATTGTTTCTTTGTGTCAGTGCTATCCAGTGTGGCAATATGGTGATACAGGTTTTTATGTGGCTTGACTTCCTTGGCAAAGCATCAAGGTCCTGACTGCTCATGATCACTGAAGATCTGCTTCGCTTTTCATAAGCCACAGAATACAAGGCATGTTCCAATGTAGGCAGCTCTGTCCTGCTTCCGTAATGTCCAAGCACCTCCAGCTGTGTACCTTGCTGTTTAGTATTGCTTTATTCAAATTGCTACTTCTGCTCATGATGTGACTGTATTTGTGTGGTGGCCACAGTGAGGGCCCATTGTACCTTCTCAGTACAAGAAGGGTATCAAAATGGAAAGAATGTTATTTATTTATGTATTTGATCAGTTTGGCAGGGCACCTGAGTAGCCGGCAGGTGACTGCACTGCCAATCACGAAAGTCATGTGGCCAGCAGGAGGCCACCTGATTGGAAGAAGGGCCTAGCTGCAGGGAATAAGAGCAGACCCTAAGCAGTAGAGCTAGTAGTTGCAGCCGGAGGGAGAATATTGCCCAGCTGGAGCTGCTGCTCTCAGAACATCTGGAGGTAAAGGATGGGAGCTATGGGAATGGGGGAGGTTCTTGGTCTTGGGGAGTGACCTAAAACTACACCCTGCTAGGGATGGATGGTGTGTTGAGACTTCCCAGGAAATGCCATCCCAGTTGCATCCCTAGTGAAAGGGTGAGTATAGGGTGCCTTATAGCCTCAGCCCCCACAGCCTGGTATAGTAGGGAGATGAAGGGTCCAGGCACATCTACAGAGACACCTGAGACCCATTGGGCATAAGACCCTGTTGCGCCATTGTGGGGGCATGAGTTTAGGCCCTAATGAAGGGGCATGAGGCCAAAGTAAGTCTTTGGATGCCTCAGGCGGAGTTTGGGCTAGAGGCTGAGTGGTACAGCTCAGCAAGGGAGTGGGGGGAGTAATAGTGGATAGTTTGGACCAGTGGCCTAGTGCAACCCAGCAACAGGACTGGGGGAGTTAGGAGAGATTTGGATGTCATCTGCGAGGCAGGGGACATGATAAAGGGAAGGTTAGAGCTAGGAATTATGCCCTTGGCATCGGGCATTAAAACGGGCAACCTCCCGCCTTATTAACAACTCAAAATTGGTTTAATTGAAGGTGAGGCAGGTGGGCAGACTGCCCTAGACAGGTGGGTGGGCCAACTTCGTAATTGTCAAGATGGCCCCTGGTACACAGAGATCCAGAAAAAGTTGAGATTTTTCACTAGTATTTCTGTAACCCTGTACAAGAGCTGCCTTAACTCCCCAGTTCTGCCTAAGCAGTTGATGGGAGAGCAGTGCCCTCCTCTGGGCATTGGAAAAATGAGCTGTGTTTTCTCTGTCTCATGGGTGCCAGGAAATGTAATAAGAAATGCAAAGGGCTGGGGAGACTAAGGATAGACTTGAGACAGATTTACTGAGTCCTGAGTCTTGGCTTTGAACTCCTGTCCATCTGCTGCTGAATCCTTGCTGAGGGATGTCTTTTTTCACTGAGGAGGTGCCACTCAAAAACCCATGTCAACAAGGTCAGATAATTGCACCATGTGGGCTGGTACCACCCAGGATCTGTGCCATCTTCTGCCTTGGCCTCTCGCTCTCTGGGCTAGCAAGGGTGAGTCTTGCAGAAAGTGAGTCCCTTGCTCTAGCACTGATGGCCTTATCTTAATACAGTTTATATGTAAAACAATGTGATTATTTCATTCTGATGGAGTAAAATGTTTCCTATCATTAATGTCAAAACATGGTCAAATATTAAACATAATATGGCAATTAATGTTTTAATACAATGCAATACAATGATAAAAGCTAGGAATGAAAAGTTCAAATGATTCTTTCCCTCTTTCCCCACTTTTAAAATTTTCATCAAAACCAATACTTTCCCAGAGACTATTCTGATTTTAATATAACTGCTTTTTCCAGTGAAGGAAAGTGTTGCTGAACTTTTTCTCATCAGTTCAGCACTTCCAGTGCCATGTTCTAGATTGGGGTTACACTGACGGTGAGACAAATTTAACATAGCTTACTTAGTTCCAAGGTGGGCCAGGGGTCACTGGCAGTTGTTAGATATTCTGCCACAAGATGGCAATGGTTCATCCTTTTACAAAATTTATTAACTTTGGGATGTATAAACTTCCATGCCTGATGGGCGCTGTAGCCGGGAACCATGTGGTACCAGAGCAGGGGGTGTGGGGAGTAGCAGCAGAGGCAGGCGGGAAAGCAGGGAAATGGCTGTGGTAGGCAGGTGGGAATAGCCAGCAAGCTGGTGCACAGAGCACAGTGACATCCAGGCAGGAGTGTGGGGTCTGTTCTGGTGCCTCGGACCAGGGCTGGCGAGGGTCCAGAGTGGGGTGACAGAAGCATGGGGTGCGAGCTGACAGGGGCTTTATGGAGAGGGGCTGGGCTATGCCAGGAGGGAGAAGGGGGAGCCAGCCTGACTTCACAGCCACTGCCAGCCCAAGCCTATGCTCCTGCTGCCCTGCTTTGGGCTCTGCTGGCCCTGGTCACTGGGGCACTGGCATGAGCCCTGCACTTCTGCCTGGCTGTCACTGGACTCCCGCACACTCATTCACTCCCACTTCCCCTCTGCCTGTCACAGCCACTTCCCCACTTCCCCACTACCTACCACCACTCCCCTCCACCTTCCTGCTGGTTGCTCCAGCCCTATGTTGTTCCCAGCTGCAGTACCGGGACTACAGGAGCCGGCTCAGTCCAGCCCTGAGGACATGGGTGATCACGCATGGTCCTCCCCTGTTTCATTCTCCCCCCCCCC
Source organism: Caiman crocodilus (assembly GCA_030014935.1). NCBI lineage: Eukaryota > Metazoa > Chordata > Crocodylia > Alligatoridae > Caiman > Caiman crocodilus. Next base: position 13,114,064 of record JAGPOW010003316.1, read on the forward strand.
CCAATCTTAGCTGAATGACCCTCTCTGGTGGAGGCAGGTGGGAATAGCCCCAGGGTCCAGAGGGTGAGGCAGGCCTTGCGGCTGTGGCTGCTGGGTCCTGTTGCTGGCTCCCCCTGGGTTCTACTGCCCCTAGCTCTGGTCATCTTTGACAGGCAGCCAGGAGCAGATAAATATTCATTTTCTAAATTTTTAGGGGCCCCATGGGCCAGATAGAACGGCGTGGCAGACCGGATCTGGCCAGCAATCCTTATTTTGTCTGCCCCTGGTTTAGGGGGAAGATGTAGGCTAAAGTTCAGCAGCCCTAAGGAGGCAACAAATATTGGGTGAGATTCAAGGGAAGCAAATTTGGGGCCTAAATTTCCTGTTATCTATGTAATCCCTCTGAAGTGTCTGACATCATCCAGAGTTTGAATATTGTTTATTTATACAAAAGTACTCAGAATTTATACAAAATTACTGAGCAGATAGTTTTGAATAACAAATACGGCAAGTTAGAACGGGTGATTATCTATTTGCATACAACACACCAAGAGAACAAAGTAAAAAAAAACCCAACGTTTGATTGAATAAATATTTTACTGCTCATTATTTGCTTGATTAAGTTGCCCTGAAAGGGCAAAACATGTGTTGATAATTAAACCGATTTGGAAGAGACCCTCCATCTCAAAATATGGCAAGATGGACCTACAGTCTATTTGAAGGAGCTGTAAACACCAGCTCACAAGACTTTTGGTCATACTAGAACTAAAATAGTAAACCTCAGATTGATATTGCAAACAGAAAGAATGGTTTCTTCTCAGAGGGTGGGTGACCAGCCTCTGTAATTATTTGCTCCAGAAGTGACTAGCAACATCTCCATAACAGGATTAGATACTGGGTATTAGCTTGTGTATCTAGAGTATCATAGTATGGAAAAGCAAACAGATGCCTGACTACCTAACAGTGATGCTTGATTTAAATTTAAATCAACACCACGTTTGAGGGGGCAAGAGATTTTCCTATGGGGTACATGGCCAGGAGCCTTGGGGAGTTTCTTTTTTCTCTCAAAGCATCAAGTGGAAATGTCCCATTAAGATCATATGGAAATATCCTGTAATCACAAGAAAACTGATGTTGGATGGATATATTCTGGATACACCTGAGGCTTGCATTAAGGATGTTTGCATGAGGGTTATTTTCGAACCAAATATGATGGGGAAAATCAGTCTGTTAGGTTCACCATGGAGACAGTAGCAGGGAGATTTCACCCCTAGAACTGGTGTGTGACAGTGGTGAGCAATGGCAACTGCAGCCTGAGGTTTGAAGCATTTATCAGTGGCCATACCTGCATGAGATCTTCCCTCACCAGTAGCCTTCTTGGTAATACAAAATTTCTTCTTTTAGAAAACAGCATCTGCAGGTTTTTTAAACACAATCTAGTGAATAACAGCTGAGTAATAGGAATTATTTATTTAAATTTTCATTTTTTATTTGAGGCTTTTATAAAGATTCAGTCCTTCAGTTAAAATGCAGAAGTTCATAGTAAACATCTTGAAGATCCCTTAAGCAAAAAGAAGCCAGATATGGCATTCTTGGTATTTCTAATGTTTCTTCTATGAAAGACCTTTTCCATCTTGTGTCATCCCTTTATGTATTACATACAAGATGAAGGGAAAAGTCACAAGATGCGCTTTTGAAAAATTCTTTGCAGTATAGCTGGATGTAGAGGAGAATATTGTACTCAACCCATTCTAAGGTTACAAAAACATCAATTACTGTAGCTATGTCTGAATACAAACTACATGACTGTACCCTCTGTACAGAGGGAAACGGCCATACTATTCACTATTTAAAAAATACCTGTCAGATGCACTGGAGATTGCTTTACAGAGTGATTTACTGTGAAAAAAGGAGATGATGACACTGAGACTAAGGAAGTAGCTGGGGAACATATAGGGAGAGAGGCAAAGGCCGAATGGAAATAGGAAAACTCCAAGGAAAATGTGTCCCTCAGTTGTAGCGTCATGGATGCAGGCTGACAACAGACCAAGACTGGCTGAATGAGGGAGCAGACTGAAGAGGTGGTGGTGATAAGGTCAGAGGGATTGCTTGGAGTGGGTGCAGGAAGTGTTATATTCTTTTTATGGTTCTCTTGATTCCTCTGTTAGAAAACTAAGGCAGCACAGAAAACAATCAGATAAGAAACAGATAGAATATAGATTTTTTCTCTCTATCCACTAAGGAATTAAGGGTTGAGAATGGCTATAGTGAGAAGAAATTGATACTTTATTACCTCTTGCTTAGTCTTCCAACATTCCCCATTTCCTGAAATGGGGTCATATCCCCAGCATCTATTGATGGCATTTATAGCTCCCTCAGTTACTTTACGGAACTTGAGAGTTACTTATTTTAACACAAAAGTAGATCATAGAAAATAGTGATGAGAATGAAGTGGTTAGTAACAGATATATGCAGAAAAATGATACCAAAGTCCGCTAAAGTCAAGGAAAAATCCTTCTTTTGACTCTGGTGGATTTTGGATTGAGGAATTATTTCATGGTGAGAAAATAGCTGATGAATGCAGGCCAATTTATGGTAACATGAATGGGCAAAATTTACTGTTGGTGGAACTCTACAGGTGTCCCCACTAGAGACCTCTTCAGGCTTTCTTTCAGCCCACGTCTCCATTCTGTCATGCCGGTGTTACTCCAGCATAACTGTAGGTCAAATTTTAAAAGGTTTGTAGGTGCTTGTATTCTAAAGATTTCAATAGGAATATGATGACTACATATCTTTAAAAATTGGGGCCTGTACCAACTTCAGTGGAGTTGCGCAAGTGCCTGTAGAAAGTGGTGTCCTTTAACCATGCTAGCTTGCTGGGTTGCTTGGGTTGGGAGCATCTTTGATCTCTTTGGCTGCATCCAGAGGAGCATGCACATGCCTCTTACCCTGCCTCAAACACCTTTGAGGCGGGGCAAGAGGGCACATGTGGGAATGAAAAAATGTTCCCTGCACTGCACGTTTGCAGTGCGGGGAGAAAATTAGACCCCTGGATATGCAGGGGTCTAAAAAAAATCAAAGTTTAAAAAAGTGGAGCAGGGCATGGACCTGGACTGTGCCTTGAGGTAACTGGAGGCTGGGTCCTCCGTGGAGAAGCTCTGCCTGCCAGAGCATCTCTGTGGTTGGCCCCTTGCCATGGTGCTTAAACACGTGGCCAGCCAGGCCGTGCATTCAGCACTGGGGCTCCAGCACCGGTGAGTAAGGGGTCAGGGGGGCTGGAGGAAAGGGAGGGGACCATGGGGGGCACCCTGCCGGCTCTGCCCACTCCCCCAGCCCCCCTGACCGCTACCTTGCCCATCCCTGCCCCCTGAGGCCCCCGCCTCCCGCCCTGCCCGACCCCATCCCCACAAACCCTGTCCCTCCATCCCCGCAGAACCCCCCCAACAACCCCGGCACTTACCAGCAGCTCCAACTGCCTTCTGGCTGACTGGGGCCCCACCCACACAGTGCCAGGCAGCCCCAGCAGCCCCAGCCTGGTCCCTGCTGCTCCCCCCACCGCTGTCCTGTGCTGCCCAGGGGGCTCTGTCAGGAGGCCCCAGAGCTACCCCCACCCCTGCTTCTAAGGTAAGCAGAGCCTTTTTTTTTCCTGTTTTTTTTCTGTGTTTTTTTTTTTAAGTGACAGGGTTGTGGGGGTAGCCTTCGGGGCCTGGGGGGTGGGGCTGGGTGGGGCAGCCATTGGGGGGTTGGGGTGGGTTATGTGGGCTTGGGGGGGGTAGCTCCTGTAGGCGCCATTTGGCCCCTTGTGTGGGCACCATACCCCTTGTGTGGGGGCTGAAACCCCTGTTAGGGGGGCCATAACTTCTGTGTGGGGGCCATAGCCCCTGTGGGAGGGCAACAAAATATATATTTATGAAACGTATTTAGAGTTCACTTTATTATTATGATAAGAGACATGCTTTAACACTGTAGATATATCAATAAAACATTGTCCAACTGACCACTGTCTCTGTCTCTCCCCTTATTACTGGTCTTTTGTTTTACTTCTGGAAGAACATGGATTTGGGGGTATTTTGCAGAGTGATTTTGGGATTTTTTTATCATAATTTTTCAGTTTTCCAGAAGGGAACACCAGAACTCCTGCTACGGAGGCCAGTGGCAGGACCCTGCTTGCACAGAGCTGGCATCTCGGACCCAGCTGGGTGTGGCTGACTTCCTGGCCAGATGTTGCCAAAAGGGCATGCTTTGACAGCTCAAAGCAGGCCACCACACATGGAACATCTTCTGGGCGGTAGCTGCCCAGATGGCCGGGCAGGGGCACAAATGGCAGTAGTGCTTCACAAAGGCCAGCTCTGCAGCCACAGCCCACTGGCACTGGCCCAAAGGGGCAGATGCCTCTATTGGCTCTGCAGTCCCCATCCAGATCTGGCAGGTGCACAATAGGTCGCAGCCAGGCGGCTAGACTGCTGCAGTGGGTAGAGGTGCAGGGAACTCTCAGGGCTGCTTCAGCAGTCTAGCTGGCACAAGGGGTCATGTCCCCAGGTTCCAGATGGATGGGCCCCAAAGCTCCTGAGAGCTAGTAGCCTTAAGCTACTTGCCAGGGTGGCTTTTTATACTGCTGGGGCCAGGACAGGGCAGCTTTTTATACAGCACAGGTGCTGGCTCCAGGCTCTAGTTCCCCCTGGCTACAGATCTGGGAGGAGCTAGGCAGGGTTATTTTGCCCCAAGTGGCACAATTTTCTCCACAACAAAGTGCATGTCTGAGCATGTGCGCTGAGGCAAAAAGCCCCGGTTCAAATCTGTGCCACTTCTTTTTGAGCTGCTATAAGTGCACCCCTTCTGTAGTATACCCCTTTGCAAAGCCACCATGAGTGCACACTGTATTCTAATGGCTTCATGTTAAACCAGACTGTAAAGAGCAATTATGTGTATTATTGCAATGTACAAAGAAGGCCATAGTGGGTGCGTCTACATGTGCAATTGGTGCACATGAAACTCTGGAGCTTACTGCTCTGGATATTTTTGCCCTGAGCACATTGTTTGAATGTACACCCAAGAGCAATGAACTTCAGAGCAATCAGCTATGGAGTTTATTTATGGAGCCCTGTTGGAGTAGCCCTGGCTGGTAGGGGACCCCAGGGGTCAGACTGCCAGCCTGGGGCTGCTTCAGTCCCATTCATTGTGCTGCAGAGGGGCTAGCTACAGCACAAGAGTACTTTAGTGTGGTGCTAGCCAGCAGGTAGCTCTTGCACTGAAACACCTTCACAACCCAGATAGCTGGGTCAGCTTTTAAACATGCACTGTTGTGCATGGAAAAAACTGCAGCAGGATAGTACATGTAAATACAAGTTAATCTACTGTGCACTTGTAGTTACAAGTACTATTCTGCTGTGGATTTTGTTAGTCCCCTGCACCCTAATAAGGGCGCATGTGGCATTGACCCCTACACGGTTGAGTGGGTCAGGAACTGGCTGGCGGGGTGCTCCCAGAGAGTGGTGGTGGACGGGTCGTACTCGACCTGGAGAGAT
>JAGPOW010003316.1:13129207-13158168 GCA_030014935.1 Caiman crocodilus
CGATGCTGGCCCATCACAGATGTGCTCCTTGATGATCTTCTCAAAGAGTTTCCCCAGGATTGAGGTAAGACTGACAGGCCTATAGTTGCCCGGGTCCTCTCTTTCTTAAAGATGGGGACCACATTGGCTATCTTCCAATCATCTGGCTCCTGGCCCAAGCACCACGAGTGCTCATAAAGCTGTACCAAGGGCCCTGCAAAAACCCCTGCTAGTGCCTCATGTTGGATTCTAAGTTAGCTCTGACCAATGTTGCATTGTGGTTAGCAGGGGGTGTTATGCTGCTGAATGTGCTATATCTATAAAATATAATACTAAGATTTCATTACTCATGACAACCCACTATTTATTTCTCTCTCTTGACCTATAGCACCTGTTGCTAGATCCTTGGCAGTTAGAAAAGCAGTGGTATCCCAGAATCCCAGACATATTCCAATATAGGCAATTTTCTCCTGCTTCTCTAAATACCCATGCAGTTCCGACCACACAGCTTGTGGTAGTGCTGCTTTATTACAGTTCCTGTTTCTTTTTGACATACAGCTGCATTTTAGTGGTTGCTGAAGTGACCCGTTTGGTCTCTTTCAGTGCAAAAGTGTGTGTTGCAATGTAAGGAGTGTTACTTGATCAGAGGTTGAGGAAATTTGAGTTTTTTGGCAATATTTTGCCACCCCATGAAAGAATTGCCTGTATTCCACAATCCTACTGAGCAGTGCCCTTCTGTAGGCATTGAATATTAGCTGTATTCTTCCCTTCACCTGATATGGGTGCTAAGAGGTGTGATAAGAAATGCAAAAAGTTGGGGAAACTAAGGAGAGACTTGAGACCAGTTTTACTGAAGCCTGAATCTTGGCTTCTAGCTCCTGACCATCTGCTGCTGAATCCTTACTGAGAGATGACATTTTTGCAGGGGGAGGAGAGGGAAAGGTATCCATCCAAAGCCCTGTTCTAACTATAGGGAAAAATAATAATTGTACCGTGAAGACAGCCACAGTCCAGGCTCAGTGCCATCCTCTGTCATAGTCCCTTGCTCTCTGGGATAGAAAGCATGGAGTGAAGGCAGGATGGGAAAGGGGCAGAGGGACCATGTTATAGTTTTGCTGCTTCCTGCCAAGCACAAGAAATGGGTTTAATTTTTCTGCCCTATTGTAGAAATAGACGTTGCCTGACATCACCTTTGTGCCACCATAAAAATGTTTATGGTGGCACAAATGGTGAGCAAGGGATGTCACTACCCTTTGTCATACCACTTCAGTGGAGTAACAAAAATCAGTGTTAAATAGTGCCACTTTGTTGCAGTGAACATCTACTTACTCTGTGGCAGAAGAGCATGGACATTCCAGAAGTTCCCACTCTCTTCAGCTACCCCAGGTAGGTGCTTCAGGGACTTGAGAGGCCTGATCCTGTGCATCCTGGGAATTCCTGACCAGGACAAGACAGGCTCAAGGAATTCCCTTGAGCTCTGGGAGCACCTGCCAAGTTTTCCTCTCTTGCAGAAAGGCATCCTGGGGAACCTCTTTGTAAGTGGGGAAAGTCAGGTCTTATACAGACCTACCCTGCTATCTCCAGGGGTTTATCTCCACAAGCAGAGAAAGCCCACATAGGTCGCAGCATGGAAATGTGGGATCTGGGGAATCCCTGTGTGACTGTGTGCCTCCAGGTTGGGGCCTGCACCGGGTGTCCCATGCTTCAAGCAGAGGCATGGGTCAGCATGGATCCCAGCAAGGAGATACAGGGTGTGGAGGAATCGCCTTTCCAGTCTGCTTCTGCTGTGAGCAGGCAGCCTCTACTCCATCTGTTTCATTTAGCACTGGGTTGTGGCCTGGGCTGGAGACATTTCTGAGGGAGGGGGGACCTGCTCTCTTTGTTTCAGTTTCCTTGCCAATGCACATCAGGTGACTGGTGCCCTCACCTAGGAAGGTGAGGTCATTTGAAAGCATAGGACATCAGCCAGTGGGGCTGCTTCTGGTGGGAACTCAATGATGAGTTTGCAACAGGTTATTTAAGGCTCCCTTCTTCCTGGAAGGTGCAGAACCATTTTGGGGAACATGGCGTAAGCACGCAGCCTCTGGAGCTCTTCTAGGCTCCAGATGAACTCCAGGTGAGTAACTTACCTGAAACTTATCTAGATATATAGCTTACTGTAATGTAGAAGCATGTCAATCAGCTACTAAGCTGACACTGTTTGCTCTAGATTATTCTTTGATACCTCTATTCTGTACCCTTCCCCAAACCTACCCTCTTACTAATAAAGATCTCCACTATAACAAGCATGGTGGACTTGCTGGGAGAGGTATTGGACATGCCTTTTCTAGTCCCTATGCTCGGCTGACTAAGGAAGGCTACTTTTTGTGCTTCAGGCTAAAGGAAACGCCAAGTTCTCTCAATAGGACAAGCATCCTCGAGGTTTACAAAACCTGTGTATCCCGGGGGCATAGGGCCCTATGACAAACCAGAACCCCTCAGTGATGGCAGCAGTACCCCCAGGCTGGCAGGTGTGCTCCAGGAAGGGGGGTGGCCTAACACAAGGCATTTGGAGCTTGATAGGTGGTCAGGCATGGTGAGGTGGGTGGGTCAGTGCAGGAGTACCCCATACTGGCCCGCCACACAGGGTAGTAAGAGTCCCAGAGAATATATGGCCAATGGGAACTTGAAGCTCATTATCCTGCATTGAGCCCCACCCTGTCTTCATCTGCTTTGGTGAAGTCTGGTTTTACACTTAGTATCTCTGTGTGGAAGGAGCCTGCAGGCTCCTGTGTAGACGCAGGCAGTAGATAGGCCATCGGCAGGTCCAGGAAGGCAGTAGACTGCAGCAACATTAAAAAAAGGGCAGGCAACAGTGAGCACATCTCCATGTGCATTAATGTGCTGTAGTTATTGTGCATTAAGTTTAGTATCTCTTATAACAGGTTCTAACTCAATATCTAGTAACTGGCGCTACTACACAGTAGCCCCGGTATGTACTTTTTTAGTGACATTAATGTTCAGCAGACTAATTCTACTGTACATTAGCATGGCTTTTGCCATGATGCACTAATGCACAGTAGAATTAATCTACTTCACATTTAGCATCTTGTGTAGAAGCACTCAGTGATATGTAGAGTTGAGGTTAAATTACAGCAGTGAGCAAGGCTCCTGCCCCCATACCAATCATTGCCCCAATAACTGCAGGAGGGGAAGATGCCTATATATGTCGTGCAATGCCATGATGCAGTAGCAGCTCCTGTCTGTCAGGCTGACCAGTAGTTCAGTGCACCACTTGTGCCTCACTTTGTTGAACAGCTGAGAGGGGAAAAGAAGTTGTGATTGCGGAGCAACATACTGTGCTATCTCATAGCTCAGCAAAAGGCAGGGAGATTTCTTGCTCTCAGAAGGGCTTTATTTTAACTGTTAACACATGTAAAGATAGCTGAGAACTTCCTGTTGATGTCATCATGTCAGCCCTCAGGAAGGGATTTAACCCTTACTACTAAACCTGCTTTTCTCAGAAGAAACTTGAATGGTTTCCAAAGAACTGCAAAATCTTCTTGAGAGGAGAGGTTACAAGCACATCACTCTTTTGTGAGTCTGTACCACTCATTTCCCCTGCAAAAAGAGAACAATTCAAACAGAAGCATCAATAAACTTTCCTTTAAAGTGGATAGATTTGTGAATCTATTTGGAGGGAACAGATGCATGTTCTGACCTAGTGTAGTAAACAGGTGGAATATGACAGAGATGCTCTTGATTCCTAAGGAGAAGACCTAGGTATCTCCACCAGGGATGTAACTATCATTTTAAAAAATATGAATTTAACCTCCTCTAATACTGTTGGTTAAAAAATAACTACTAACACAGGGACTTGGACACAGCTGCTGCTGGGAGCTGTTCCCAACTCCCCAAACCCTCTGGGGGGGAAGGTGGAAGGAGGTAGGCTCAGCCAGACAAGACAGGCCAGGCCAAGCTTAACACTGGGAAGGAGGGAACACCTGTGAATGAGCAGCTAATTGCTTAATGGAGTCATTATTAGGCTGCTCCTGTTTTCCTATTAGGTTTTGAGTACTAGTGTTCCCAAACTTTCCTTCCTCCCTCCCTCCCTCCCTCTTGCCTGCCGGGCTGCCTTCTGATTCTTGCTGTGATACTCTGCAGCTTTCCTTCCCCACCCTTCCCTGCCAAACTGCGCCCACCCCAAGCTGAAGAATAACGGGTAAGCTAACCAGTTATCATTGCACTTATCAGTTAAATGATTAATTGTTTAACCTTTCATATCCCTAGTCTCCACCCAGTATCAATGAGGGTTATCTGCCTTAGCCTGGAAAGTGCCTTGTACTCCTGCATCTGGAATCTAAACTTCCTGCTGTGGGAAAAGAGTAGGTACATTTCTTGAGGCAAGCCTGGTGTTTTAATTCTGTCTCTGGTCCTTTACCAGTTTATCTTTCTCACAAAATTCCTGTGCCTTAACAAGTTTGGGAACTGAGTCATCTATCGTCAGTGACAGAGTTGTATAGAGTTGGCAATTCATAAGCAAGTCAGCTGGACTCCATCCATGCTCTAATGGTGTTGAATGGTATATCAAGAGAGCCTTATACAGATCTTCATTCTTCTGAAGCAAATTCTTCACAGTCCACACTGCATGTCCTGCTTCCCGATTACTACATGGGAAATGTGGATTGCTGGTGATATGCTGAAAGTCATACTGGATTGCAGACTGCTTAAATGCAGCTCCAGAAAATTGTGGACTACTGTCTGATCTTAAAACTGATATTATGCCATTGTAACCTGGGTGGTACTCAGTTATGTACCCCCTCTCCAAGAGAATGGATGTTAGCAGGTGCAGGTGAACTATGGGAAAAGTTAACTGCCGGCTGTGTGCAGCTTTCCTCCTCTCCCTATAGAGAGGAGCCAGAACATGTGCTGAGGCTTAACTATCTACAAACTTAATAGGATATAAAAGTTATAATATTACCATATACAGGCAGTCCTCAATTTATGACTTTCTGAGTTGCAACAAACGTCACTTACCATGTTTTATAAATTGACATCCTATTTTGATGTTCCGACATGGGTTTTGTCTTTATGATGGTTGATACTGTGTGCAGCTGGTAAGTGATGGAAGGGGAAGGGGAAGGGAAGAGGTGGGGGGGGCAGATCAACAGATCCTGTCATGAGGGAGGGACGTGGACAAGTGGTGCCCAGCCAGGGCTGGGTGGGGACAGGGAGGGGGGCGGTTGCAGCTCCTGCCCCTGTGCACTGCTTGTCTGGCAGTTCAAGTGGTGGTTCCCGCTGCTGCTCCGGAAGGGCATGGGAGGCATGTGTCCCTAGATGTGCTTGGGGTAAGGTGGGCAGGGCCAGGGCTTCACTGGGCTGTGCTCCAGGCTGGCAGTGGGAGCTATGGCAAATTGTCGGGTGGCTGCAGTTCCCCCATAGCCCCTGCTCCCCTGCCTGCCCTGCCCCAGTCTGGGGGCACATCCCCCCCCCCCAGCCCTCTCTCTGCATGTCCAGCTGGGGCAGGATGGGCACAGGGTGGAGCCGCTGTGCTGCTTCTGGACAAGTGGCGCGCTGCAGTGGAAGTTGCTCCCCCACCTCGCGCCCCCCCGGACAAGCCGCAGCTTTGAGGGCATGGGAAGACATGTGCTTCTGGATCGGGGCAGGTTGGAGTACGGGTTGTGGGGGGCTGCATATACAGATCTGTTCTAACACTCTATATACCATTGAGGGATCAGGAGGTGAAAACGAGGGTTTCATTGAACATTATGCAGTCTTATACTCTAATAGGATGCTAAGTTACAAAGCATGAGGCACAAGATTTACAAATGAAAAGGCACTGGGTTTATAAATGAAAAGGTTTGCTCCTGGACCCTGCGTGCACTGACCCGTGTACCAATGCCGTGTTCTCTCACAGCAGGGCTGGGGGACGTGGCCACTTGCCACTCCCCATTCAGGTTGTCTTCTGGGTTCTTTTGGGGCAACAGCTCTGCCCCACTGGCCAGCTCTTAGCCCTTTTCTTCATCCTTCATTGCAGCTGCTCGTGTGCCAGGCACACTGCCTTTTTAGACTCTTTGGAGGCTCTGCTTTTTGGATTGGAAATGGACCAATCACAGAGAGGGAGGTGTTAGTCCCCTCTCTGGTCTGGCTCTTCCCCTCATCCATGGGTAGGGTTGGGGCAAGCCTCTCTGTGTCCAGCATTTGATTGGTGGGAAGGGAAGAAATGCCCCCACAATCACTTTTTAAACCTTTCTAAAAGTCAGTGTGTTGGGCTGCTGCTGGCAAGCCTGCCACACCACGGTGCACATTCTCTTTTTGATTATACACTCTTCAACACCGTCGTAACTCTCTCTGTTGTGGTGTTTTGTAACTGTGCCATGTTCAAGTAATTGGAATAGCAGTCAATAATACCAAGATTAACAGAACCCTTCTAGGTCAGTAAGTCTGTTCCCAGCATCTGCTCTGGATACTCTAATTCATTCATAAGACTTGGCTCTACAGGGACTGGTCAATGTTGAACACAAACCATTACACCTAGCCACCCAGTTCTATAAGTTATCACTGACAGACAGCCACCAAACTCTGATGAGCCTTGGTTTGACATCTTGTAGTACCCGGATGAACTTCATAAATCTTCTCTAGGATGTCCTGGCATAGAACAGAAGTATCAGTACCTTTTGGAACATGACAAAATCTGTGATGACATGAAGATTGAGTTTCTTTTCTTGGTATCTTGCCAGGTCAGTCTTTGAATCTTACTTGAGAGACCATCCTTCTAAGCAGTGCTTCTTTATCTTTTGACAGAAAGGATCAGCTTCTTGAGTTTCCTGGATCCTCATCTGTAATGAAACAGATATGCATATCCCCTCTGCATTCAGCATATGTGATATCCAAAACTAAAAGAATTCAGAAGCTGATGAGATCCTGAAAGGTATCTGTTTAAATTGGTATCATCCAAGTGGAGCAATAAAAGTTGTCTTGCTGATGTTATCGTGTCACTTCTCAGGAAGGGAGCTAGTTAACCCTTATTAATATCCATACCAACAGTGCTACCCTTTCCTAGTCCTTCTAGGCAGTCCACATGTGACACACAATGAGTTCACTGTTCTCTAACTGACTGGAGTTGTCACTGCTCTGTGGCGAGCAGTGGGAGGTCTGCTCCCACTGTTCGTCCTGCCAAAGTAATGTGCTTGTCTCCTAATCTGTGCCGGCCCAGCTCTCTCAGCTCCTAGCCATTCACAAGCTTAACATTGCTTACATACATGCTAACATATTAGCCCTGCTGCTGTCAAAACCACAGTAGATGTATTACTTTCCCACAAACCTAGCGTATAGTTCAATCCTCTCAGCCGTTCACCTTTCCCCTACCCACACTTTCAGCTTATCCTTGGCACCCAGTGCTGAAAGAGCCAATTATTCTTGTTTTGATGCTGTTCAAGTGTTGTTTGTGCTGTCCTCTTTGGGTTTCACTACCCGCTGCAACTTCTTGTTATTTTTCCCTGATGGTGATGGTGGTTTCTGGGCTCTGCACATTAGACTATTCTGTGTGAAGATGCCTTATTGTTCTCTTATTGGCTTTCTGCTGCTTCTATTTTTCCCCTCCTGCCATAAGCATAGTTCACAATTTGACTTCAGCTCTCACAGTTGCAGTGAGGATAACCAGCTCCATCTAAGTCTGTTCCTGACCACTCTTTCTCTGCCTCTCTCAAATACGTTGTTCTAATAACAGTCTTCCCAAGTGGGGACATGACCAGTATGATTCTGTATAGGAACTGAAGCTCAGATCCTCCCACACTGTGTTAAATGTTTAAATCCCTTTAGGGGTTAGGTCTTAGGGAGCTCTGCTTTCAGGAAGTCCTCGGTAAGGGAGGACACTTGTATCTTTTCAGGGGAAAGAATGAAACCTGAATAATACATTTACAGAAGTTTAGGGCTGGAAAGGACCTTGTGAGATCATCAGCTCCAGCCCCTCCCTGCTCTAGGCAGGAAACTGCTGGGAGTCAAATAACCGCAGCAAGATGTTCATCCAGTCTCCTTTTGAAGATCTCCAGGGAAGGTGCCCGCACCACCCCTGCTGGGAGTCTATCCCAGAGTCTGGTCCCACAAACCACTAAGGTTTTCCTTATATCCAGTCTGAAACCTTCTTCTAGCAGTTTGTGACCATTGTTCCTTGTTTTCTCCTGGGGTGCTTTGGTGAATAGTTATTCACCCAGCCCCTGATGCTCTTCCCTGATATATTTGTAAGCTGCCACCAAATTCCTCTGAAGTCTTCTCTTTTTCTAGGCTGAATAGTCCCATATCTGTCAGCCTTTCCTTTTATGACTTGCTCGTCAGCCCTCTAATCATACGGAAGGCTCTTCTCTGGACTTTCTCAAGCTTCTCTACACATTGTCTTAATTCTGTTTTTAGTCTTTTGCTTGGAACATACATCAGCAGCTTAGGTTTCTTTTTGTTAAGATTTTGTTTTATATAAGATGGCTTTCAAAACCATATGGGGCAGTTACTTGTTTGCCCAGTTAATACTGAAAGCTTATAGAGCTGAAATGACTCTCTCATATACAGTAAAAGCTTTGTTACTGGACACACATGGAGAATGGGGGATGCCAGATATGCTGTTTAACTGAGCGGTCCAAACAGGAGTTTTTGCCTGTTTGGGCCATTGCTTCTCTCGCTGCATCCAGAGCATCTCCACCCCCCCTATTGCATCGCCACCCCTCCCGTGGGCCCTGAGGGACGGGGAGGTGGGCCCCCGCAGCCTACTATACCCTGGGCTGTGCAGCACAGGCTGCTTTGCCCCAGGCCGTTGGGGCTCAGTGAAACGGGAAGTGCCATGATGGGTACTTCTGATTTCACTTTACCTTACAAGACAGCATACCAGTGAACAGAGCATGTTGGCTTGTACAGTGTTTTTTAACGGAGCTCTTACTGTAGATGCTTTTGGAAAGCATACAAGCAATCTCTTCAGGTCAGAAAACATACATTCTTCTCCGTATCTACAGGCCTACCACAATGAGGCCCTAAACCCTGACCAGAGCCTTGACATACCACTGTGACTCAGACATTTTATAAAGAAAGAAGAACCTCACAACAACTGTCATGTTGGTTAGAGCAAACACTCAGGCTGTTACTAAGAAAAGAGGCATTGTGACTGAAATCCTCTTTTTATGACATATTGTCATAACTAATTCTTTCAACAATAAAAGAGTAATGATTTGACTAGTCATGGGGAAACTTTTACAATTTGTCTGACAGCGTTTGCCTCTGACAAGGAGGAAGCCACAAATAAAAGATCAGATAGTGCTCTACTTGTTTTACCTATTCTTTACTTTAAGAAACATCTGGGGTAAGAAATGAATTAACACTAACGTAGCATTTTTTCAGCCTCAAAGAGCTTTACAGGCATTAATTACCACAGCATCATGTGAGCATCTGTTGTCTAAGGCAGGCAGAAAAATTTCCATCATAACCATTTTTGGGGGGAAACAAAGTTTTTCCCTTTTTTGCAGAGCGTTTAAGCTCTCTGCAGAAAATGTCAATATTTTTCCAAAAACAAAATGGGATGAAAAGTGAAAAGATTTCCAGCTGAGAACAGAAACCAAAACATTTTTATACTACAGGATACTACAGAATCAACTAGAGCTGTTGCTTGGGTGCTCCATTATAAGGGATCCTGGTTTTCTCTGTTAAAGATCACAAATTCTCTGATTCTTGGATTTCAAAAACTCAAAATACATGTTTTCCCATTATTAAAAAGAAATAATGTTATAGATATAGCACTTAGTTGAACACAATGTGTTATTAATACATTTACACTTTTAAAGCAATTTGGAAGCCTACCAGCACACAAGTCATTATAATAAAATAAATTCTAAATACCTATATATTTTGGTGTTTGAGTTTGGTTTTTTTAGCACAGAAAATCAGACCTCCCCTGCACAGCGCTGGCCACCTCTATCACAGGGGCTCTACGCTGTGTACCTGCAGCTCCCACACTGGTACCAGGGAACCCCATGGGGAAGCAGGGGGGGCTCCCTCCACTCCCAGCAGAGTGCAGGGACCTGTGCAGCCAGGGATGAGGAAGGCAACTGGCTCTAGTGCGGGGCTTTCCTCACTGCAAGTGCTGGAGCTGCAGGCATGTGGCATGGACTTGGGAGCTGCAGTACAGTGCAATAGCGGCAGCCAGGTAGGCTGTGCTTCCCCCACTGTGCGCAGTGTTAGTCGGACCTGCGCCCCACCCACTGCCTGCCCAAAACCTAAGAGCTCTGACCTCCCTGGCTGCTGCTGCTGTCGACAGTGGGAGCTGCATGCCATGTGGGGAGTGTGTGGGGGCTCCCTACCCACACCCTGGCCACCTGGGCTCCACACTGCCACCGCCCCCCTGGGCACAGGCTGTGCGCTTCCGCCCACTTGCAACTCCCACCGCACCCCTACCAGCCCTGCTGCTTTCCTACCTGCTGCCCTGAGCAAGCTGGACTTCCACGAATCCAAGCAGGTTCCCATGGGTCAGGTGTAGCTGGAGTCCCACCTGGAAGCTGCTGCCTAAAGGGGTGGGAGGCAGGCACAATAGGGTATGTTGGTGGGGAGGGGTGTATGTGTAGGTGCTTCTCTCCGAGCCTCATGGGGGAAGGGCTGGGTGGAGCACAGTTTCTTGTGGGGTGCTGTGGGCTGGATGAAAGTTCCTGGTGGGCCGGATGTGTCCTACTGGCAATATTTTGCCCTGTTCTAGACCATCTCAGCCAGGGGCCCTCTCCCCGTCTTTGAAAAGTGGGGCATCATGGGAAGTATAGTTTTGGCCGAAGAACTAAGCCCATAGACATAAATATAAGTGTAAGACTCCCAGAATCAAACTCCCATGGAGCCCTCTAGCACAATGCAGCACAGCACACTAAATCTCCAGTGACTGTATGCTACAGATGGGGAGGCTGGGCACAGAGGGAAGCAGTGTGCCCCAGGTCACATAGTAGGTCAGTGCAGCAAAGTCAGGCGTGAAAGGTAGTGGTTTGTGGGTTCCAAGTCTGAGCTCAGTGTGCTGGACCACACTGCCTTTTATCAGTGTGAGCTGTAGAAAATGTAGAGACAAACAAAGGGTTTGATTCCCAAAAGAATGTGGGGAGAATCTTTACCTGGTCTTCTCAGTGCTTTTCTGGGTCTTGTGCAAGCACTGGACTGGGACTCTGCCAATCTTGGCTCAGTTCCTGGCTTGACCACAGACTCCCTGGCAAGTCACTAATCTTTGAATGTCTCAGTTCCCCGGTTGTAAGTGGAGATGATAATGCTTCTTCCTCACTCTTGCCATTTGTCCTGCCTATTCAGAAGGTAAACTATTTTGGGGAGGAATTGTCTCTGGCTATGTATAAATGCAGTTCCTTGCATTATAGGCCTCCCATGGTTCTGTTTGAACCTCTAAAGTTGGCTGGATTACGAAAATATAAATGCAAGTACTAAATGCATTTAAAAAGTGTGGGCTCAAGTCTATGTCTCTTCTCAAGAACAAGAGGGAAGACTCCTGTACAGTTCTTTGCTTACATCAAAAGAAGATGGGTTCCAAAAATGTAATAGAGTTTTATGAAGGACTCAGAGGAACTGTGGCCATTGCCAAAGACGTCCTAGTGTTTGGCAGAAAAAGGAGGCTGAAGCAGCATCCTTCTGGTGAAGAAGGCATTAAAGATTGCTTACAACATAACCAGCTAATGTCATTGCAATAGCGGACATGGAACATCTATCTATTTTCCATAATTTCCATTGCCATAGTATTGAAGTGCTGCACAGCTCAGGTAGAGCTGCAATACCAGGCCAGTACTGCACTTTATAGAGCCTTCTGACTTCTTTTCCAGGGAACCTTCTGACTATACAGAACTGGAGACAGACCCTAATATGTCAAACTGCTTGTTTAAGTGCATGGATCTGTGTTGACTCCTACAACTCATAAGAGAAGACCATTACATCATACAGAATTATAGAATTAGTAAAGAAGCAAGACCCAGTGATCGCCTACTTTTCATCTAAATAAACAGGTGACCCTACAAGCAGGTATCTCTAAGCATGGGCTATGTGCAATACTGCATCTGGGAGGCTTCACACTCTGTACATCCAAGTCACTCATCCCAGCAAAGGTGTGTTATGTAAAAACAGAAGAAGTATCTGCAGTTGTCTCAAGTATAATTGAATCTGATTGTTAACCACATGCTGTCAACCTTAAAAAAACCCCATGATATATTGCAACTCAGAGTGATTTCTCCAATCGCTCAGATAATGACATGCTGACATCTTTCCTCCATGTTGGCTGTGTCTACACGAGATATGTTAATGTGCATTAGTTTAATTTAATATGCATTACAGGCGTGCATGTACATGTGCATGCTCTTAATAACTATTAAAATGGCAAAATTAGGCTAATCACACTTCAATTTGATCCCTGCAAATGCACCTCAATTTGATACCTGCAAATGATCCCTTTGGGGGATAATTGCACCTCAGTTTGATACATGGGATCATCTGATCCCTGCAGATTTCCTGACTCTGGAAGGAGGGCTGGACTCTGATCTCACAAGGTCCCTTCCAGCCCCTAATGTCTATGAAATCTATGATGAAGTGATGGAATGGATGCGCAGTCTAATGTTACCATCAGACAACATGCAGGAGAGCAGAGAGGGAGCTCTTTTGTAAGCTTTAGAAGCTAGACGCCTTTGATAATGCACTTCACATACCAACTCTGAAGAGGTCCTAAAAGTAAATTTAACCTGGTACAACTTTTTTCTTTCTTCACAGCTGTGCACTGAGATATGCACAAAGTGGGTGATCTTTTTCTGATTAAGCGTAATATTTCTTACTAGGGACCTGTCCACATGCAGCAGTAAGTAGTGTGTTATAAAACTGGATTTGAATTCACAGCTCTTTAACTACCCACTAATTCCATGCTAAGGGTGGGATACCTCATTCTTATTTCAAACTGGAGCGAGCCATCTTACACACAGGGTCACTCCTTGAGCATGTGGGATGCCATATGGGGAGTTAGCATTGAGTAACTGATGTGCTGTAAGTTTACACCTACTTTACTGTGCCCTACCTTCCCCATGCCCTGAGCTGGTGGTTCTCAACCAGGGTGCTGGAGCATCTTGGGGTGCTGCAAAAACCTGTCAGGAGTGCTGTGACATTGGCACGGTAGTTACCTTGTAGCAGCAGCAACAGTAGTAAAATTGTCCCATGTGCCTCTGTTTTCAAGAGGCACATTGTGTCCACAGTGAGAAGAGGTGACAGTAGAAAGGCATGCCTGTTTGCATTACATGGCTGTTTCGGGTTCAGCTTCCATGTGCTTCTTGGAAACAGAGGTTGGTGGGACAGTTCCACCTGCCCCTTGCATACGTCTTGTTTCCAGGAGATACCACACAGGGGTGGATGGGGAAGAGCTGCAGCAAGAGCATACATTCGTGCCACAGCTGCTTCCTGATCTGGCTCTGTAGGAGGTGCATGGGGTGGGCAGTGAAGTGAACATAATATAATTATAATTAGTGTGTCTACTTAACTTGCAATTTCATGGATTTTGTAGAAATGGCAAAATCTGGGATTGTCCACAAAATCAATTTTAAAAAAAATTAATAAAAATAACATACAGGCTCCCTAGTGGAAGCCAGTGGTCCTCGCTGCTGCTGTGACCCCAGCTTCGCAGTCCACCCAGGGGGAAGGTGCTGACTGGCAGGGCAGCAGGAAGAGCAGCTGACACGATGCTGTCTTCCCCCTTACCTTGCCTCCCCACCAATCAGCACTGAGGGGTGGGGTCAGAGGAGCACAATGAGGAAATAACACAGAATTTGGTTTTTATCCTGTGACCAACCCGCAAAAATTGTTTTGTCTCACCATGGTTTAAGTAGGTACCTAATGATAATGATCTCATCAATTATCAACATATGAATTGCAATGTTTATATTATAATACGTATAATCTATTTATATTAGCTTGTTAAATGAGGTGCTGCTCAAATTTGGAAAATTTTGGAGGGGTGCCTCCAGTCTAAAAACATTGAGAATCATTTCTGCAAGGCAGAGTTCAAGATCTACATGTGCTGGGGCAGAGGCACTCATCCCCATGGCCGCCATCACTTCCCTGCATTCCCTGCTGCCTGGAGTGGCTCTGCAGGGGCAGGAGGAAGCAGAGGAGGAGCTGCTGGAGGTGGAGGGAGTCAAGTAGTACCTAGGCAGGCAGGGCAGGGCTAGTGTCAGGCCTGGGGTCAGGATTTTGGGGCAGTAACAGTGTGGGACTGGGGCCCAAGGTAGAGCCACAATCTGCTCCTTGTATGCCCCTGTGATGGGCACTGGTTATGCAGGCAGGGTTATGCGGGAATCAGATAATGGCTCTGCCCCAGGCCTTAGCCCCGTGCTGTCATTGCTGAGTGATCATCAGGTCTCCAAGGGGACTGGCCCAGTCTCCATGGAAACCTCCCACCTGCTCCATCTGGTACCCCCATGGTGCATGTGGGGCAGACACTGGCGTGCCCAGGCAGTGGGGCCAGGTTTGGCAGCAGTAGCATAGACTGGCAGCTGTGGCTGGAAGGAGCCACCGTTCCTGGGGTGGCAGGTAAGCAAAGTCCAGCCACCCTAGTAACGGTCTCTTGCTTTTAGGCCTGGGGGTGATTGCTACTTAGTCACCCACCAGCAGTTAGAGCTGCAGGCTGTGCCTGAATCAGCTACCCACTTTCTCTTGAAACATTCTTCTTTCAGCCCCTGGAAAGTGGCTTACTGCTGTGTCACATCCGGGGTAAGTGTAACCACAGCACTGAATGTTGTCCTGCTGGGGAAGCCGATCATCAGAGCAGGCGAGCTGTAGAGACAGTGGGTAAGAAAAGCAGACATGTGAGCCCCATTGTCTGTGGCTTCTGCTTATGGAAACAATACCAGAGAGACAGAAGGTGCGGCAGAGGTACAGGAGCCGTGTCTGTTCTGCTTGCAATGCAACTC
Source organism: Caiman crocodilus (assembly GCA_030014935.1). Lineage (NCBI taxonomy): Eukaryota > Metazoa > Chordata > Crocodylia > Alligatoridae > Caiman > Caiman crocodilus. Next base: position 13,144,117 of record JAGPOW010003316.1, read on the forward strand.
TTTTACTGGGTGTTAGGAACATAAGATTTACAAGAGGGAGATGGACTTACCAGTGAAGCCCATCTTTAGCCGTACTCCCCAAGAGTCAAAAGACAGTGCTGGCAACACACAGTGATTGCGGGAAAACCCCATGTTTTTTCACCCTGTGCTAGTTTCCTGTCTGCTTGTTGGTGCAGGAGGGCTGTGTGTATAAAGCTCTTCCTGTGTAGGAGTGACATGGGGAAAGAGGATGAAGTCAGCAAGTGGGAGAAAGCAAGGATATGTCTATACTGCAGTCACGTAGATGTGACCAAGTTGGCTCTAAATGAGCCTTCTAGCCACAGCAGTGCCGAACTCAGCATGGGCTAACCGCCTGAGCGTTTACCCTACTGCTTAGCCTCATCTAGCAACCCATACTGAGCTCTGTGCTGTTGCAACTAGACCACTACTAGTACCTGAGCCTGTGCTATGTTGCAGGGGTAGATATCGGAAAGATTAAGAACTGTTCTGAACCTAAGTTCCAAATTCTCACAGATACTTCTTCCTAGGGCTGGTAAAATAATCTTGCTGTGTTAACCCTGATTAACTTCCCTCATTCCTAAGGTAATAAATGCCTAAAATGGCATAAATCCCTGTAGCTCAGGGGCAGGCAATTATTTTGGCTGGCAGGCCACTTAGAGTTTTGGTGAGATGTCGAGGTTGGCACACATCCAGTCTTTCAGAAGATATAATTTTAACAAATTGTAGATAGAAAACAAATAATATACCAGAAATCAAACATCTACTTTAACATATTTTAATTTTATTAAAAAAATAATTGCTGTCCTGATTTGTGCATTTTTGAGTAGTGCATATAGAGGTGATTGCATAATAGCTCAAAACAAAGTCTTACTCTTTGTATTGTATGTGAGGGAGGGAAAAGGGAGGGTGTGCACGTGTGTGTGGGAGGCTGCCCACATGCTAGGTACTGGGAGCCAGTTGGAGTTGGGGGAGGGAGGAAAAGGCAGTGGGGTGCATGCAGAGAGCTCATCTGTAGGATGCAGTGCAAGGATGGTTCATCCCCACCCCCATCCCCTGCATCCTGCTCATAGCTGCCCCTGTGTGCTCCATATGAGGCTAAGCCCCATCCTCTCCTGCCTGAGGCAGCCCATGCTGTGCTCCCACCCATGCCTGACAATAGCTGCAGCCAGGATACACAGCTTCTTGGTGGGGGGTGTACCTGCAATGCCCTGGTACTGCTCAGCTCCCCCATCTCCAGCAGCTCCTCTTCCTCTTCCTCTTCCTCTTCCTCTTCCTCTTCCTCTTCCTCTTCCTTCTGCCCCTGCTGCACCACTATAGGCAGCAGGTAGTGTGAAGTGATGGCAGCCTTGGGGTGTGTGTCAGGTATCTCATGTAAAGTCAGGCAGGTGGAACCTGCAGCCAGGTGGCTCTTGCGGCTGCGTATGAGGCTCCAGCTTCAGGCTGACTTTCATCCACTCAGCTGCCCAGCATGATGAGTAGCCACTTCCAGATGGCCAAGTGGGTGGAAGGTGGCCAGGAGCTGGAGCTGGAGCTCTCTGTACTGGGGAGAAGTCACCCGGCCCACATCTCCATGGTTGCTGTCACTTCCCCACACTATCTGCTGCCTAGAGTGGCACTGCAGAGATGGGAGGAAGAGGAGGAGGAGCTGCTGTAGGTGCAGGGAGCAAAGCAGTACCCAGGCAGGCATAGCAGGGCCAGGGCCAGGGCTGAGATCAGGATTGTGGGGCAGTAACAGCATGGGGCTGGGGCCCAGGCCATAGCTGTGATCCAGTCCTTGCATGCCCCTGTGATGGGCACTGGTTATGATGGCAGGGATGTGCAGGGAGCAGAGTGTGGCTCTGCCCCATGCCCCAGCCCCGTGCTGTCACTGCTGAGTGAGCCTGAGCCACATGCCCTGCCTACATGGGTCCACTGCTTGGCTGCATGCCCTGCCTACATGGGTCCTAGCCCAGTCTCTTTGGAGACCCCACCTGCCTGCTCTGTCCCCCTGTGATGCACGTGACAGACAGGCTGGGGTACTCAGGCAGCAGGGCCAAGTCCAGCAGCAGTAGCAGAGATTGCTAGCAGTGGCTGGAAGGTGCTACAACTGCTGCAGCTGCAGGGAAGTAGAGTCCAGCCACTGTGCTGCTCCAGCCCTGCTACGTGCCCAGGGATGATGGGACTGGCTGCACGCACTGTTGCAAGGAAAATTAAATCTGGTCATGTCAAATTGACCAAAGTCTCAGAAGTCTTTTCGAGATTATTCAGTAAATGATTAGCAATGATTGGCCTAAAGTTATCCTTGCCAGAGAGTATCAAAGTATCAAAGTAGGAAGGGACCTAAACAAATCATCAGGTCCGACTTCCTGCCCTGGATAGAAACAGGTGCCGGGATCATATGACCCCAGCCAAATATCTGTCCAGCCTTCTCTTGAAGACCCCAATGTAGGAGAGAACACTGCCTCACTTGGGAGCCCATTCCAGAGCTTGGCAGCTGTAACTGTAAAGTAATGTCTCCTGATGTGCAGCCTGAACCTTTTCTCTAACAATTTCTGGCCATTATACCTAATAACCCCGAATGGCCCCCTGGGGGAACAGAGCCTCCCCCAATCAATTCCTGCTGGTTCCCCTTGGTGAGTTTGTAGATGGCCACCAGATCCCCTCTCAACCTTTTCTTGGAGGCTGAATAGGTTCAGGCCCTTTAGCCTCTCTTCATAGGGCCTGCCCTGCTGCCCCTTGACCATGCAAGTGACCCTCTGCTGGACCCTCTCAGTACTAACCACATCCCTCTTGAAGTGCATTGCCTAGACCTGGATGTAGTACTCCAACTGTGGCCTGACCAATGCTGCATAGAGGGGAAGGATCATCTCCCTGGACCTGCTTGTGTTGCATCTGTAGATGCATGACAAGGTGTGGTTAGCCTTACTGACCACTTCCTCACATTGGCGGCTCATGGTCATCCTGGAGTCAACAATGACTCCAAGATCCCTTTCTGCCACCGTGTTGACAAGAGGGGTGTTCTCCAATCTATGGGTGTGTTGCTGGTTCCTTCTCCCTAGATGCAGCACCTTGCACTTTTCTGTGTTGAATTTCATCCTATTCTCTTCTGCTCACCTCTGTAATTTGTCTAGATCTAGCTGCAAGACTTAGCAGCAAGAAGTTGGGCATCACTGCATACTTCACTGGAGCACAGACACGCATCTGTATGAGGCTCCGCTCCTCATCTCATACTCCTAGGCTGGCCACCTAGTGTAGTACTGAGCAGTGAACTTTGGTAACTATAACATCTGCAGAGTAATTGGGAGTGAGTGTGTGTGTGAATGTATGAGTGCTCTTTTGAATAATCTAAGGAATAAATGCGGCATCTTGCCTTATCTCCCTTTATAAGTCCTGTTTGTCATTTTAAGCTGTCTATCTATCTATCTATCTATCTATCTATCTATCTATCTATCTATCTATCTATCTATCTATCTATGATATGTATATATTTGAATAAATACAATACTTAAGGACCATTTGTATAGATGTGCATTTATGCAGTGTCTCAGAAAGCATTTATAATTCTTTAAAAATGAGCATTCTTTCTAGATCTAATCCCATCTTCAGAATTTAACATAAACTATCTCTTCCTTGATATTCAGAAAAGGAACTATACCTCAGAAGCGGGGATATAGGAAGCCCTTGTTTTCACTACCACACTAACTGAGAGAAAGAGAAGGCCTGTGTGGAAACTATCACTCTCCAGAGTGCTGAGTATAGCCAGGAGGTAGGAGGTAACTGCAGTCTGTTGAGAGGATGTTTATTATATAAGGAGGATAGGCATCTCTCTCAAAAAGTTTCAGATTAAGCCTATATGAGTGGTTGAGCTTGAGGACATGCTTATCAGAACTGAAGGTAATCTTCAAGCCTGGCACAGCTCAGCCACAACTGGGTTTCAAAATCCTCTGCATTTGGGAATGAATCTGTAGTGAAAGATAAAACAGTGCTATAAGTAGAATGAATAGTGCCTTTGTCTTCTCCAGGAAGCCTGAATAACTGGTGCTTCCTGACACTGGAGGGGCAACATCTGTAGTCAGCAGCAAGTGGGGACCGCCTGCAGATGCCAGTGGCAGCATTGGTCGTGGTGAGTGGGGACTGCCTGTAGGCCCCAGTGGTGGTGTCGGCAGCAGTGGGGGAAGGAGTGGTGAGCAGGGACCTCCTGTTTGCACCAGTGCTGAAGCCAGCAACAGCTTCGGCAGCAACCACTTTCAGGGGTGGCTCGTTCTCCCCGTCTCCTGTGCTCTCCCTACGCATTGCCAATGCCAGGAAGGCTGCAAGAAGCGGGTTATTTTGGGCCCAACAAAAGATAAGATATTAGCCCTTGTTCATGGTTACACTATTAAATTGTTAAGGGCTATCTGGTGTGGTTTCTCAAGCTATCACTGGCTTAATTCCTTCAGGACTATTACAAATTGCTTAACTTTTTATGCAAGTAACAGGAAGAAAAGGGAAAAGATAAAGCACTTGAAATGTAACATATTAAGTAGAGCTTTGATATTAGCACCACCCTTCTCTTTTTATATTAGAGGCGTTTTATAAGGAAATAAAATTTTAAATGGCTATAGCCATCCTCTTTTACCATTACCCGGCTAATGAGGGAGGTGAGTCTATTCCTGTTTCCATGAAAACAAGACAAAGCAAATGAACACAAAAACAGAGAGAAAACACCAGTAAAGAGAGAAAATTTAGCCTCTGCCTCTGATGCTGACTTCCATTTGCAGCCTGACTATGGATAAACAGGCCAAGCACATGGTCTAACCAGTTGTACAATTTCATCAGCCTTTAAGTCATTCATTACCTTTGACACCTCAAGCTTACCACTAGGCTATGAGGAGTAGTGTTTTCTTGCTGGCTAAACCAAATTCACATTCAACAGGAGCAAAGGAGGGAAAGAGAAAAGGGAAGAAATGAGACAGAAAGGAAGAGAGTGAGATCATCTACAGAAGCCCAAGTCTTGCATCCCAGGTGCCATTCAGATGCAGAATGGGTATCAGCTGGTTTCTTCTCTCTGGCCTCATCTATTCAAGATAGTTCTTAGCATCAGACTAACAAAGACCCGACAATGTCACAGTTCATCCTGGGATTCCAGAAGATGGTAGTAGCATCTGTCATATTCATGGTGTTCACTCCTTCCAGTCCCTCCATCCCCTCTGCTCCCATTGCATGGTCCCCAGAGGAATAATACTCAAGTAGGCAAGGTTAATATTAACTGAGTGAAAAAAGATTTAAGTGCTTGGAACTATAAACTTATCTTATTTTTAGAATTGTTCAGTTTATTATCATACTAACTGACGAGCTTCCGGGGCATTGAGGATCCCTTAGCACAATTCTTTTGTAACCTAAGCATTTGTTTGCCTTCCACTTTTGCTGAGCTAGAAGTTTGTTACTTCGGAAAACTTAAGAGCACAAGTCTCTGCACACCAGTGCCCAGCTAGTACTTGTAAAGTCATCTCCTCTTCTAGACAAACTGAGCACTGGAACAAACACAAAAGCACTTTGCTGTTTCTATTGTTAAGATAAACAAGCTAGAGAGAACAAAGAAAGAAAGAAAGGAAACAGCTATGGAGAGAAAATGAAAACATTCACAGTTCTCTACCCCAACCTTCCCTGTCAGCTGCTGTGGTCTAACCTTAGCAGCATTAAATAATAACCTATGTTTTTGTCTGCTATAGACACCAGCAGCATAACCATCCATTGCCTGGATCAGATCTCACTCTGGCACAATGCAGGCCATCAAACTGACCTCAGATGCAACATTGTCACTGCCTCAAGTTAAGCTGGGCACTAATAAAACCAATAGATTATATTACCTGAATAGCTGATAGAAACACTTTCTTCTTGCTGTATAGTGCTTCCTATGCCCTTCCTAAACCTGAGCCTGGGGAGCTCATAGTCAGTGTCTTAGTACCACAAGACATCTGTGCAGTATGTTCAATGTCTTCAGGACTTAGGTCATACTTTCAGTGTCAACCAACTTCCAGTACTGGACTGCATTTATTCAGCGGGTTAAGTGCTAACATACATCACAGAAGGAAAGAGATGATCAAATGAAACACCCAGGCTATAATAATTTAAAAGGTAGGTCATTGGTAGGCTGAGACCACTGCCTGTTTTGTTAATCAAGATGGCTTTACTCTTTTCCTGAACCTTTTCCCCTCACTCTGTTTTATACTCAGACCATAAGTTCACAGGGCTAGGGACTGTTAATTTGTCTGTATTTGTACAGCACCTGGCACAGAATGGGGCTGGTCCATGGCTAATGCTCCTGTACAATAATGCAAATCGGTATCATTATTTAGTATTGCTTGATGACAGAAGACAGTGGTAAAGAATTGTGGACAGGTGAATAGGCACCCACAACAGAAGGAGAGGAGTACTCACATAGTCCTCTCCCTGTAGGAGCCCATTCTGGTTGCTCTGACCTTGCTAGGAACCCTGAGATGCCTTATGAAACAGCCAGCACCTCACCCCCTCCATACTGAGATCCTCTGTACTGACAGGAACTGGAAACTTCTTGAGAACTAGAAACTGGAAGAGAACTGCCACCAGCAAAACTATGCCTGACATGGAAAGAAAGCAGCATATACTTCTAATTTAGATTTCCTCCAGGGTATTATTCTGCTGGCCTTACTCTGCCCCCATATGTAACAATGTATTTCAGTGACAGCCCAAGCACTGCAGGTTACTGCAGCAATGTTTTGCAGTTACTGCTGTAGTATTTCCTGATATGTTTTCTCACCAGGATTTAGGAACCACTCATAAAGGAGGGGCTATGCTCTAGGTGCTAAAAGAAGAAATTTCTGGGGATTACTTCAGGGAGGGCTGTAGAGGAGGGCTGGACAGGTGGGATGTCACTGCAGTGAGGTATGTGGGACTTGCTGGAGGAGAGATGTGACAGGGCAGGACACTTACAGATTTCTAAGTACTATAAGAGAGTGGTTTTAATTAGCAGATGAGAAAGTTCTGAAATACTGAAAAGGAAAAAGCCTGCTGGCCCTGAACATCCTTGAGGGATGTATCCTTCTTGGATTATACCTGCACCTTAGATTTACAGTTTGTTTTAAAAAATGCTTCATTTCCCACTCCTCCTATCAAGGTGTGTCAGAGTCTTTCTGTTCTCTCTCTTGGGATAGGGAGTGCTCTAACACACAGGTGAGCAAAATGCAGCCTACAGACTGGATCCAGCCCACCAAGGGATTTTGTTTGGCCCATTTTGTGACTGTTGTACCTTGGCATCCCTTGCGATGCTCTGGTGAACACACCTTATGTACTTATAGGCTGTCACCAAAACACCCCTGAGCCTGCACTTCTCCAGGGTGAAGAGTCCTGTGGCTCTCAGCCTCCTTCATAAGGCCTGTTCTCTTGCCCTCTGATCAGGTGCATGGCTCTCCTCTGGACTTTTTCAAGCTTCTCCGTGGCCTTCCTGAATTGTGGAGCCCAGAATTGGAAGCAGTACGCCAGCTGTGGCCTCACCAAGACTGAGTACCACAGGAGGATGACATCCTGGGTCTTGCTTGAGATGCATCGGTAGATGCAAGCCAGTTTTGTTCACTTTGCAGGCTATGGTATCACATTGGTGGTTCATGTTCATCTTGTGGTTGATTATGAACCCTGAGTCTCTTTTAGTCGTGGTGCTAGCAAGTGTAGCATTGCTGAGCCTATAAGTGTGATGTGGGTTTTTTCCCCCCAAGGTAGAGCACCTTGCATTTCTCCATATTGAATGCCATCAGGTTTTCATCCACCCACCTTGCAAGTCTATTGAGGTTGGCCTGGATCATCAGCTTATCCTGAAGTGTGAATATTCTTCCTCAAATTTTGGTGTCGTCAGTGAACTTGGCCTGTCTGCTTCTGACACCAGAGTCCAGATTGTTTATGAAGACATTAAAGAGTACAGGTCCAAGAACAGAGCCTCTGTTCAGAGATCAGAGCCACTGTCACTGAGTACCATGTTGATTCAGTTCTGTCAACTACCATTCTCTGAGGCCAGCCTTGAAGCCAGTTCCCCAGCCATCAGACCGTAGGGTAGCTGAGGCCGCAGTTGCCCAGTTTTTCTGTGAGGACATCATGGGACACCAGATCAAAGGCTTTTTTAAAGTCCAAATATATAATATCAACCTCTTCCCTTTTGTCTAGGTGATACTTCACTTGGTTATAGAAGAAAATGAGATTGGTCAAGCAAGACCTACCCACAACAAACCTGTGCTGTTTTCTTTGATAATATTTTCCAAGATCATTCCAGGTATTGAGGCCAAACTGATTGGTCTGTAGTTTCATGGATCGCCTTTCTTCCCTTTCTTGATGATAGGCACTACACTGGCACTCTTCCAATCTTCAGGTACTTCACCTGAGCACCACAAGTTCTTGAATATCCTTGCCAGTGGCTGCGCTATGATATTTGCCAGTTCCTTTTGCACTCTTGGGTGCAATCTATCTTGACCAGTTGATTTGTGGGTGTCTAGCCTCTCATGGTGCTCCCTCACAAGATCTACGCTAATGGTAGATTTATGCCAATCACCCTCACCTTCACCCTGGTCATCCCGCATTATGTTATATAGGGTGGTGAAAAAATGACACAAAGTAATCATTAAGGAGACTGGCTTTTTCCTGGGTGTCTGTTGCCAGCTGCTCCAATTGGTTTTGCAGGGGTCTAGTGTTGCCCTAGTTTTTCTTCTGACTCTCCACATATCTGTAAAAGGACTTCTTATTGTCCTTGATTCGTGTAGCCAGTTTTGAGTTTGGTTGCAGCCTTGGCTTTCCTAGTTCATTTCTTAAATGAACTAGGAGGGGTATTCCAGTGCAGAATACTCCTCCTTGTTGTTTCTTGTCTTCCACCCTTTATAAGCCTCTCTTTTTAGACATAGGAGGTCCATGAGTTCCCTGTTGAGCCAAGGGGGTTGCTGAGCCCTTTTACCACCTTTCCTATGTGATGAAGAAGAATGAAGACAATCTGTTGACAACAAAAGAACAAACATGAAGTTGAAGCAAGAGAAAGAACCAGAGAGAGAGGCCAGGAAAAGAAAGAAAATGCAGGGGCTGAAGACCAGAAAGAAGAAACCAGATAATGAGGGAGGTGAGTTGGAGGAAGAGCCAGAGAGCAGCTCCCTGCTGCTAATGCCTCTGGGCTCCATCCCAGAGTGGAGACCAGCAGGCAGGAAGTGTTGGGGAGATGGGAATATGCAACAGTGATCCAGCAGCTTGGAGAAGCTACAGGAATGTGAGTGATGGAGGGGAAGGAATTGACCAACCCCAGCAGTGGCAGAGATGAACCTTAAAGGGACAGGCACACTCAGCTCAAAGCAAGCACAGACAAACCTTAAAGGAATAGGTGCAGCCATTTTAAAACAAGCATAAATGGCATTGACAATACTTTTACTTAGCTTAGTAAGGAGTATCTTAACAAGGAAAAGATGGTAACAGATTGAATCAGTATTGAACCAAGTAAGGGCAGACATAATCTGCCTATAAATATGTGGAATACCAAGAGAGAGGGATTATAAATGCTTTAAGAAAGGTTGGAGATGGGAATCATCCTGGTTGTTAGGGACAAATTGCTACCCTTGCTTCTTTGTTCTCATATTATTCAAGAACCCAGAGATGAGAGCAAAACAGGTAGAAAAGGTCAGCAGTATCAGATTGCAATGAATGTTACTATCAGTTGAGGGAACAGAATTAGAAATTTTGAATGTATATGCACCATCAGAGAATGACGGAATGAATGCCGTCACTTAGAATACTAGTATTTTATGTGGCCAGAGGGAGACCACGCAGAATAGCAGGAGACATCAATTGTATAATTGAAGTAGGTGACAGAACAAGGGAAGGAGGAAATTGAGCGTTAGACAGCTCATCCAGACTATTAACAAATATAATAAAAGAAGAGTCACTAAGAAATGCATGGGCAGGGGAGAAAGTTTTCAGTAGAACAGACCCCAGTGGAAAGAAACAATCAAGAATGGACTTTATGCTTATATCAAAAGAAATAGGGATAAGGAAGAAAGAAACCATATATGTGGCTTTTAGTGATCACTGGATGTTGAAGGTGGAGATTGTTGGCACTGGATTTATGATCCGGATACCCTGTTCTGGGCAGTCCCAAATACTCAGACTGACCATGGCTTCTTCCATTCGATAATAGGCAAATTTTATTGATACACAGTGATAGCAGATATGAGTAATGCACGCAAGGCAAAAAAAAAATAATCCTGTCGATTCTATATCTACCAGTTGTAGGGTTCACAAAGGAAAGGTATGCCTTGCAAGTACGCAAGCTTCACCTTGTGGTTCTTTCTTGAATATCATCAGTCTTGGAGGTCAAGGGCTGAGGCCCAACAGCCATGGAGTTGTTGGGTAAGTTGGATGGCGGTGTGCCCTCTGTCCATGGTGGCCTTTTGCTGCTCCGAAATCCCTCCTTTTATATTCTTTTTCTTTGATGACACTTCATTCCCAGGTATTGTTGATTGGTTTCTCTGTGGTCATCATACTGTCCAGGCTCTGTTCTGTCAGCATTCTTCTTTGTTACAACAAACCCATCACATGCATACATCTTAATTTAGGCATTTACTGGTGTTTTAATTTGGGCATGCCCAGCCTCCTAATTTAGTCCATCCACCAAAAATCCCAGGAGCTTTGTAGCTGGTCACTGTGACCTGGCTCCAGTGTGGCAAACCTATCTTTTGTTATGGATTTTTATGGAACACTGTGAAAATTTCCCAATGTGTTTGTCCATTGGCCTCAGACCTGATTCCTTGAAGGCTGTGAAACTTTGTGACAAACAGGCTTTTAGAAACAGTTAACCCTTGCTGTTGCCCTGGACCATTGTTTTAATGCAATATCTACTTTTACCTAGAAGCCAATTTCTAAAAGCAAATCTTTAAATAACACTTGTCAGCCATCAAAAATGAGTCTTGGTAAGAGCCCCAGGAGAGTGAAGGGACGGTGGAAGTTAAATGGGTAGCTGGTACAAAATGAAGAGAGAGGTCAATCGTACACAAGACCATATGTGAAGAAATATTTTAGGAGTACTAGCGAATGGTGGATGATGGTGAAGAAGAGGGTGAGAGAACTCTTCAGGAAGAAAGTCCAAAGGTGTCTGAGGAAAAGAACAAAGGTGCTAAAAGATCTGCAAAAAAATTCCAGCATCTGCTAGAGGAAACCACAAAAGGAAGACAGGTACAAGAAGAGCAAGCAAAAGCAAGATAGAAGGACAAGTGAAGAAGGTGTGGGGAGCAGTGGTGGGTAAATAACTAAAAGGAGAACATGTGAACCTAGTGTGGATGGTTGTAAGAATTATCTTGCCAGTCAGAGAGAGACAACACAGATGGAGCTTGACAAGCTCACCATAGGTGCCCAGGAGAGAGGTGCGGGGAAAAAGAAATGGTAGGACATGTTTTGGGAGTGAAAATGGGATATGGGAAAGGGTCCAGCACTTTCTGAGTGTCACCAAAATAAACTTGTCATTAGCACAGGAGATGGTACTATATGGACTCATACCAAAGGGACCAGAGGAAATGTTATTAAGGACTTTATTAGCGTGTGTTAAGACTAGTTTATGGAAAGTAAGAAACCTTTGGGTGTTTAAGGGATTGGCTTTCACTGAAAGGAGTGTGTAAAGCTGAGGCTGCATGAACTAAAATGCTGCATCGATTGAGACAAGCTAGAAAACGGAGAGGAAAAGACTGAGTAGAAGTGGAGGGGAAAGGACTAGACACACTTATTTCACTGATCCAACAGAGAGGACTGATGGGACAGGAAGAGAGTTTCAGGTGGTTACTGAAATAATGAAGTAATAGTATGTTCATGGGGTTCTTTATGAAGAGAAAGATTTCTGTAAGTGTTTGGTTTTTGTGAGTAGTTGTTATAAGTTGTTTAAAGGTTCAGTATATGTAGCTGTATGTTTTTGATATGTAATTGTTTCTGTGATATGAACTTTTGGTAAAATAATACATGTAGCTTTGTAAGTGTAGGGTGATAAATGTGTTTTCAATAAAATTGGTAAAAAAAAAAAAAGTTCCCATCAGCATATTTGCCCACTTAGTCATATTTAGTGTTCATTACGTTTAATTAACTTCTTAGTTGGTTTACTTTACTGAGCACACGCTGCTTTTGGCAGCAGTTTAGTAATAATGTATTTGATGAGGTCTCCTAATATATAAGATGATAAGCTTTTCCCCATGCTGATTGGGTCGGGGGATGGGGGGAATTCGTCTTGTATTTGAGTAAATACGGTACCTTATAAACAGAAGAGGGAACCCAGTTCCACTCTGAATGCTTTTGTAACAGAAATGAAACGTAGTACAAAAAACAGCAGGAGGAGGGGGTAGGAGTTAAAGGGCTGGGCTAAGGTGCCGAAAGATTACTTGCTTGTAGCAGGACCTCTTGCCAGGAACTTTCTTTAGGCAAAGACTCACTGTGTGGATATATGGTCTTGAAAATGAACTTTAAGGAGACTTTTCTAGCAAAGTACCTGGTGATTTTATTTTTCAGTGTAAAAGGTGAGTTTATATGAACTTTTGGCTCTTTCAGTCTGGCTTTGCATTGCATTTAGAGTGTTTAAACTAGTGGCGGAATCCTTGTATTCATACAAGGACTGGGGGCATCTTAATATGACAGCTGCATTTGGAGCATCTATACCCTGACTATAATGGAATTAGGTCTTATCCCCCTAACTGGATTCCCTATCTCATCATAATTGCACATTCATAGATTTGAGCTAGTTATGAAGATTTGTAGAGGTCTTGTCTAAATTAAAAATGTTAAACCTCTCTCATGACTTAATTATTGTTGAAACCAGGGGACCAAGTTATTACCAATATGTTTTGGTTCATTCCTCTAATTGCACTTAAATATGTAGACTTAAATGTGACTGATAAGGATCCCTACCAAACAGCTTCTGCTTTTATGGTTTAAATGTGAAAGCTTGAGGGACAGTAGGTGACCCAATAAAATAGGAAGCCACTTGGATCTTCTGTAAAAGTTACATCCCATTCTTCCCTGGTTTCATCTTACTAAATTCACTGGACTTACAACAGGGTAAATTTAGTCTTGGTGCTAAGAGAATTACTTAGACTTCAGAGCAAGTACATCAGACATTTAAAGGGTGTTATGTACCTTGTTATATACCTTTGCTAGCCCCTCTAAAACAGCAAATTTCAGATATTTGGGGGCTGGAGTTTTGACACTGATCTTAAAGGAGGCAGGTTTTCACTCTAAAATTCCTGGGCTCAATCCTGAAAACTCTTGAAGTCTTGTCCCTCAGTCTGGCACTGTGCATTAAGTATTGACTTCACTTTAAGTTCACGAGGTGTCCCATTGACTTCAAAAGGACAGTTCACGTGTTTAAAGTGAAGCGGGTATTTAAGGCCTTTCCTGGACTGGAGACCAAGCACCCTGTCAAGCTCCAGTCCATACTGTGGCTAATGGTATCCCTTTTCCTCTTGGCAATAGAGGTTACCTTCCTTAGTACTTGCCTTCCTTTGCAAAATGCTGTGAGATTTTCGGAGTATTGTTATTTTATTCATCCTTTACTCAGGGGAAACTGAAGATCTGAGCTTCCCCTTGCATTTAGAATAATAATTAGTGAACAGTTCTGTTTTTAGGTTCATGATCCTTAACTTGAGGTCTGCCATCAGTGAAGCCATTATAGGATTTTTTTGATAACCCTATTTAAGATGCAATTTACTGTGTATTATGTAGACTTCCAGCTCTTTTATAACTGCTAACTTTTTACTGAAGGTAAACAAAATTATTGAAAGTGCAGGTTATATTCAGAAAAAGGTGGCAAAAGCACAAGAGAAGAGGAGGTTTAGGAAACAGTGGATTTCATACCTACTGATACTATAAAAATTAGGTCTTTTTAAAAATTGTGCTCTAAACACGTAGCTAAACTGTTCACTCACAGATTAGAACAGGTGAAATGGATTCAGCCCACAAGAAGCTTTCACAGATTTATTCCTATCATACAACTGTATATTATTCTTGATGGGTGTTTAGGGTTCTCTATATTTCATGGTAAAGTAAGTAGATAAAAAAAAAAAA
>JAGPOW010003316.1:13158268-13188690 GCA_030014935.1 Caiman crocodilus
AAAAAAAAAAAATATTGTTATGACCTTGATGTAAAAAAACACTCTTGATTTCTTCAAATGGAACTATCTGTTGAAAATACTTGACACCTTGAAACGCAACAGTGCTTTATCTCTCAGAACACTGAATTGACTATGAGTGCACTTACAGCTCATGGCACCTCCAGTATTCCACACTCCTTCTGATTGTAACTGAGCTATTTGCTGTTACATTTTGATCCCTCTGTCCCATAGCACTATCAAAAATGCTGTTTCATTATCCTATACAAGTGACTGTGTGCTGGGGATACTCAGACTCCTGTTTCATTGATTTAAGAGATCATGCCAACATTTAAAGATGTAACAGCATTGTCTGCCAATTGGAATACTACAGAACTGTTGCCCCTCAAGATTTGCATGGTTTTTCATGTTTAAAATGCATATTATATAATGCAGAATACATGTAATAATAAATAATTCTTGATATCTGACTGTAGTTCTGAGCAGAAGCAACTCAATGAATTGCTTTTCTTCTTATCACTTAAAATGTATTTACTGGAAACATTAATTTTATTAAAACACTTCCCTCCAAGACTGACTGATTTCAGACTATACTGTTAGAAAAGCCCAATCCTTATTATGGAACTTGAAAGTACAGTAATAACTTCTCTTTGGATTGGTAGGCTCTCGTAAGTGATTTCCCAGGTTCTTATGTTAATTATATAGACGTAATGCACAATATTTTAAGAGTTTACTTAGCTCAAATACTGCTAGCTCTATGGAGCAGCAATTAGGCTTCCATTTTCCTTTTGATTATATATTTCACTATAATCTTGCAGATACAAATAAAAGCTTTATAATCAAGGATTAGGTATTTTAATAAAGGATTATAATAAATGATTTATAAACATTGCTTATCTCTACAGGAAAAATGGCTTAAAATGTTTAAAAATAGTTTCGTGTAACTTGTTGTGCTAATAAGCTTTATCCTGTAGATTGGAGAGGATTTAATTTAGGAAATGGAAAACTGAATAATCCCTGGTTATGAATGAACATTTTGTTGCTAATGAATTTATTTCATTTGAAGCTGGTAAGCACATTTAACCCCTGTCTTGTCTATTTCAGTATCATTATTATTCCCCAACTTGACTGCATAAGGCAGGCAAGGGGACCTACACAACGATCTGTCTAGAGTCAGTTCCTCATTTGGAATGACCTTCAGGCTTCAAAAAACAAAACCAAAAAAAATAAAACAAGCAAACAGGAAAACTCCAGTCTGCTGCTTGTGTTCATAAGTGAGGTCTCCCTGTTGTGCCTGTCACAGACATGTGCACAAGAATTTATGGAAGAATATGCAATGTAGAGGCACAACAGGGCAGCTCTGAGCTCTAGGCAGTTGTGGGGCAGCACTGTGCTGCCCATAGTGGTGGCTAGTTTTGCACCCTCTTCCCCCAAGACAGTGCCTGAGGCTGCTGCCCCGGTGTGCTCCCTCGCTCCCAGTTATGTTCCTGGTGCGATAGGAAGATACGTGCTCTTTTTTCCATAATAGCAAAATTCACATATAGCAGCTTTTGCTCTTCTTTACTACCAGTGTATATCCCTTTTGTGACACAATGGGTGCATCTATACAAGATGCTTTACTGTGCAGTACGGCAAATTCTTGCATAGTGAGCATCTGCGTCTACACATGCAAACGCTTACTGTGCGGTAGTTTCATAGCAGTAGATTTCATACTCTGATTACTTACTGTGCAGTAGCACACATGTACATGCCTGACCAGGAGCACATGTGCTCCTGGTCAGCCAGGCAGCAGGGGGCTTGCTCCCTGCCCCAGGGAGCTGCCAGCTGCCAGGGCAGGGACAGCTGCCCTGGCCTGGCATCAGGGATCTCCCAGGCTATGTTCCGCTATCACAGGGCTGGTGCTGGGAGTTCCTTCTTTCCTAGCCTGAGCCCTGCAGTTACAGGAGCCAGGCTGGAAGGATCTCCCAGCCTGAGCCCCACGACCACAGGGCTTGGGCTGAGAGAGAAGGATCTTCCAGCCAAGCCCCATGATCACAGAGCTGGGGCTGGGAGCTCACTGCTGCCTGGGCAGGGGGACATTGTTTCCACCCAGGCTGTGGTGGTAGAGCCTGCCCCAGCAACAGGTAGGTCCTGGTGGCAGGGAGCAATGCCCCAGCCTCTGCCAGGAGACACCTGTCTCCTAGCCCCAGGCTACGCCTAGGGGGAGCCTAGAGCTTCCCCTGGTTGCTGCAGGGCTGCAGGGAGCAGAAGCAGTCTGCTACTAGGAGCAGCAAATCTGCTTCTATGTTCCTGCATGTGTAGATGTGTGCCCAGGAGAGTTTAATCTTAAGTACTTTATTGAAGAGTAAACTTCTCCCAGATTATTTGCACATGTAGATGCATCCAGTATCTTGCAGTACTGAGCAGTCCATTTATATACAAACCTTGCACTCCGCCATAGGATAGCGTTGTTGTTAACAATTTTACAGATGGCAAATGGGGTCAAAGGTTATGCGTAAATAAGAAAAAAATTACTTTTGCTGCCATGATTTTGCTTTCTTAAGATACAAAAAGAACTGTTGAAAAGCTGAAGAGTCATGGTTATCTGTTGCATTTTCTCTCATTTTTTTTCTGTGACAGAACCTATGCAACAGAGGTCCTGCAGTCAAAGCAGTGAAGGAAGAGACTGGGAGATAGGATGCCCAGGTTTTAGTCCCATGTCTATCACTCATTCCCTGTTGGTCTATCATATTTTGCAATTTTTTAACCAGTGAATTGAGGTGTCCAATGGTATCCAGCTCAACACATGTTAAAATGGCCTCGTTCTCAGAAAACATGGAGCATTTGCTCTTTAAGGCTATCCCAAGCTGGGCACAAAAATCATGGCATTAGAAATTGCTCATCGCTTGAAAATGTCAGCCTTGTAGTTACATAGCCAAAAGTGTCTAATACTTTTGGTTGCCCATCCGGGGACTCTTAGAGAGAGATCCTATTCCAGCTGTTAGACATCTAAGTAGACTTAGGCATGTAAGTGTGATTCTATTCTATACTGTTCAAGTCCACGAACCTTTGTTAATTTGGGTCCTTTTCCAACTTGCTGCTTTTTATGACTTGATTGGAAGGGGCAGATGCTGGGGCATCTACCAAAGGGGCATCCACCAAAGCAGATAATTTAATGCAGGGGTCAACAGCCTTTTACTTATGGGGGCTGCAGTTTACAACCTGGCTGATGCTATGGGCCAGCATTTATGCCCCCCTTCCGCCCCCCAAGCCACTCCAGGGATGCTGAGCACAGGCTGCAACAAAGAAGAACAGCCCTCCACTTAGGTTAAGCCAGCTGGCTTCAGCAACCAGAGGTAATCTGTGTGCCATTAACAAAACCCAGGCCGTATCCAATAGCTAGGGACCGATGCTCCCTTAGTAAAATGTAGACTGAAGCAGACCTTCACAGGCCAGATGTGGGATTGAATCTGACCCGTGTGCCATAGATGCGTTTTCAGGACTTGAGCAGGATAGAATATAATTATACTTAGGTGCCTAGATGCCCAACAGACTCTGGCCCATACAACATGGCCAGGTTTTCAGAGGCACTGTGCACCTAAAACCCTTACTGACTTCAGGAACTGTGAGTGCTCTGTCATTTGGAAATTAGACCCAAGTTTCAAAATAACCCGCCTTGAAATAGCTTTTGGGAACTTGCCCTTTATTTCTCAGTGCATCAGAATTAAAGCTGGGTGCTGGGAGGCATAACTATTTAATGGCTGGTCACTGCTGTTCAGACCATGAAATGAAAACATCCCTATTAACACGCATGGTATTAGTGAAGAGTGGCTTGGAGATCAGTGGGGAAACATTTGTAACCATGTCATTTAATATTGTAGTGTTACCCACTAGTCCTCTTCCATAGACTCTTTGGATGTTTACTAATCATCTAAATTGCAATTTTTCTCTTTTCAGGTTCACTTGGAAAACCTGCAAGGGTTTCAGCAGTTCTGAATGAGTCTGTTTTTCTGAATATTTCTGATCCTCTAAATGAGAGTACACATGACATAAGATGGTTCAAAGATACAAATATAATTGTGAAACTCGTCAATTCTTCAGAATCTTATTACTCCAGCAAAAAGAAGTATTACCTTTTCCCGAATGGGACCCTGAAAATTGAACAATTGTTGGAAGAGGACAGTGGAAGTTACAAAGTTGAAGTCTTTTGCAGTGATGGTACTCTAAAAGAGCAGAAGGAAATTATTCTGAGCACTGTTGGTGAGTCTGTTGGCTTCCCTTCGCTCCCTGCTCAACTGGTAGAGCCTCCTTTGTTGTTATTCTGCCCTTCTGCTAACTGTCTCACCGTTCCCTTTCTCCCTAACATTACTTTTTGCATGACTACCTGGCAGGGTTACTCTTCCTGTCCCTATTCCCTTTTTCTGTTGATGGGTAACTACTGCTAGGTATAAAACCCCTTTTCCCAACCCAAGCAATGCTCTCCATCCTGTTTTTTGTCTCTTCTGAGGACTGGTGCAATGGGAAGATATTCCTGATGCTGTTGAGTCCCTCTGCTCCCTTCTTCTCATCCTGCTGTTTGAGTTCTTTTTTCTATCAACTACTACTTTTTTGTTTCTGCCATGCCAACACCCCTCCATCAGATTAACAACAATTCTTTAGCTTATGGTGAGTGTTTGCTCTGCCACACAAAATACCCAGAAATTGTCTATGGTGGGATAGGAGGTAGAGGTTGAATATAGGAGGAGGGAAGGCAAGGGGAGGTAGAACTCTTCTAAGCTTTTCATGAAAGAGTAAAATGAGATAGATGTTTGTAGTGCTCTTTGAAACATGGTCCTCCATGTTTTGCTGGACTCATCTGGGCTCCATGTATTTGGCTTCTCTTAGTAGGGTTCATATACACTGCGGGTCTCTGTGATTATCTAGTCTTCTCTTCCCTTTGAGGGGACTTAACTTCTGGAATGTCAGAAGCGAGTTTGGGAGAGCTGTAGTATACCCATTGACATTTGATAGTTCTAGTCAAGACTTTGTCACTCTATGCAAAGATCCCTTTCTTAACTAATCATTCAGTACTCTGATAAGTAGTAGCTTCTTAGCTTGTTTAGACAGTGAGTAGCACTGTTTTAGGAAATGTGGTATAGAATTGTGCCCTATGCATCTGTGAAGCCTTTTGCTTCCTTAATAAATTTTCTTTCTTTTTTCCCTCGTCATGCTTAGCCTCTAATCCTACTGTTAATTCAGTGAAACTGTCTCAATGAAGGATGTAAACAGGGAAACTATTTTCAATTGTGCATGATGTATAATCATTAGTAAATGATGAAGTAGGTGGAAATGCATTTGTTGTATATTCCCCATGTCTGCTGGTGTCTATTCCTTAGTCCATCCTTCAAAAGAAGAACTGGTTGAATTTTTTGTTGTTTAGTAAATTTGGACCAACTTTTAAATAAAATGCAGGGAACATGTTGGAACATGTTTAAAATTTCTTTTTCTTTGGCCGATTATGAGAGCTGGCTGGAATTTTCTGACTCTCGAAGATTTGATGCTATCTAAACAGTCTTTAAAGAATGAAAAAGGGGGGGGGAATTAAAAATACTTATTTTGACAATCCTTTCTGCAATTTGAACAACTCTCCTTATGAATCCCTTCAGTTACTTTTGGCACTTAGCATTGTAAAAGTTTCTTGTGCTGGCTTCTTTGTGGTTCATGAATCATTGTCAATAACAGAGATCTGCATTTATATCATAGTAAAAATTTTGCAGAGCACAAGTAGAAACCAAATTACTCTGTTAGATATTCTGTTATGCTAAATCCTATATTGTATTCTATTTAGATTCTTATTCTGCAGTCATTGCCATAATATATGAATGCCGTCCAATAGCACATGAAGCAACAACTAAGACTTGTCAAGTCTTTGTTCGCCTTTCATACATAGCAGAGCGATGTGCCTTTTAGGAACACATGACAGATAGAAAAAGTAGCATACAGTCGTACTCTCAAAGCAGTAACAGTGAGACTTAGTTTGCCCAGGAACAGGCCTGAGATCTGAGGAAAGTTGCCATTTTTACAGGAGTGTTGATTATAGCTGTTGTGGTCTAAGGACGTAGGCAGACCAGGTTCTTTAGGTAAATAAGATGTTTTTTATTAGACCAACTAAATAGTCGGAAAAATTGTTCTTTGCAAGCTTTCAGGCACAAGCATCCTTCTTCAGGCATAGGGAGAGTCTGCTGGTGTTTGTGTGTGACGCTCAGGAGAGCACACAAACACCAGCAGACTCTCCTTATGTCAGAAGAATTGTGTTTGTGCTTGAAGCTTGCAAAGAACTATTTTTCCAACTATTTAGCCAGTCTAATAAAAGATATCACATTCACTCAAAGAATCTTACCTGCCACTTTTATAGACTCCTTTCTGATCACAACTGCCCCTTAAACTTTTTCCTCTTTCCTTATAATTATTATCTGTGGGTCCCTACTAAATATTCTCCAGTCTTCTAGGTGCCCAAAATTGAGCCCAGTGTTGTAGGTGTCATCACGCTAGAGCCGTGTAGCAGCGTACCCTTGACCCTGTGCTCCAGTGAAGTCAAGCCTTTCTGTTGTTTCCTTTTTCCACCCCCACTTTCCCAAATTGCTCTTCCTCCAAAGCAACTGCAGTATATGTTTGCTTGAATGTAGCTTTGCAAGTAGATCTTGCTCATCCTGTGTGGAAAAGAAGACATTGCTACCTCCTTTCTTCCTTTCTCTTGCAACTGTATGTCTTGTTAACTATAGCTGGATGTAGTTGCCCAGGTAATGTGCTTTACATTAGATAGGGCTCTTTTCTCTGTCCTAAGCTTAGATTTTTACATGTACTCCCAGCTGGAAGAGTTCACATCCCACATTCAGATTCCTCTCTGTGGCCATGTCTACTTAGCATAACTGTGGTGCTCCAGAGCCACGTCCTCACACAGGCTATACTGCTCTGGGCAGAACAAGACATGAAACAATGTAGCTTTCTTCAGGCAGTGTCACAGCTGTGTGAATTAGCATGGAAGCAAGCTTATTAGCTGGGTCAGTCAGCAGTGCTAATTAGCCAGCCCAAAGCACTGTCTGAAGCAACTACACTGCTTCCAGTTGAAAAGGGATTCCCCACACAGAGTAGTGCTGTGTGCTAGAGGGAAGGTCTCTAGAAGAAGTGGCAAATTTATTATGTAGACGTGCCCCATGTTTGCCTATGTGCTAGTGCAGAGGGATGCCAGCTTGTGCCAATTTGGTTACCAACCAGCAACCTCCATTGTTTCTGTAGGCATTGTTACATCCTGGCCTCCTCCTTATCAAATAATCCGTGTTTCAGTTTATTTTATCTCATGTCGTTCCACAAAAATAATTTGTTGCATGCTTTACATGCTTCTAAATTCTTCTACATTCCTTTGTCTCATGGTGTGGATATTTGAGGTTCTGTTTTAATAATGAATGTTCTAAAATTAAAATAAAATCTTCACAACCCGCTTGTCTCTCTCTTGTTTCAGTGCCAGTCCCACAACCACTGCTCACATGGGATTGTACCAGAAAACAACTTAAGTTGACATGTAAGGTAAAGCAGGAGCCTAAACCATTTTCTCAGATGGTGCATTATGAGGGCAAATCTCTCCAGGCGACAAAAGAATGGAAAACTCAATATGGCTTTTGGACCATGGAATATCAAGAGGCTAAAAATGCCTCTGGGAAGTACACGTGCATTGTTTCAAATAGCATTACCAGCAAATATGATATGAAAGATATCCAGTGTGCAGGTACAAAGTCTATGCTATAAAAATGTCCTCCTAAGATGTACAAGCTTACAAATAGGTGCCAGGCGCTGCCAATTCCCAAAGCAGTAGAATCTCAGTAAAATAAAATGGAAGAGTGGGAATGAGGAAAGCATTTTTGACAGTGTACAGTCATCTCTAGCAGGCATCAAAAGTCTTTTGTTAAAATATTATTCCTTATTATGTATTATCAGTAACGTGCTGCTGACATGCTGGAAACTGCAGAGGTCGTTTTAGTTGTAGGGACAAAATGAGCCAAGTTGAAATTTGGCTGGCACATCAGTTGTCATCCCACATTTGCAAAGAATGGACTAGATATTGCTCTTTTTTATTCTAGCTGTGCCCAAACATGGCATTAGCTTCAGTGGAGTTGCTCCTGATTTATATTAGAAGAACAAGAGGACAAAGAAGTTTTTCCCCCTTTCTTTTCTTTCATCCGCAAATTTGGGGGTGCCTCAATGGTGCATGGATTTCTTTTACAGCTAGAAAAAAGTCTGTCCTACTGGTATCTTTCTTACCACGTGCATACCTGTGGGTGTTTGGAGGAAATTAACCAAGCCTGAGAAGCTCAGCACAAGAGCATTAAGTTAGTGCAGTGGGAGTGAAATGAAATGGAAAATACAACTGAAATGTACCCATTCTTTGAACTAAACAATAGCTTTTAGGGCGGGAGGACAGATCTTGTGCTTGAGTCACTGGATGCAGGAGGTCTTAGTTCAATTTTGGTTCTGCCACAGATTTCCTCTGTGACCTTGGGAAATTCTTCTAGTCTCTTTGTGCTCAGGTCTCCCATCTATAGGATGCGGATAATACAGCTTTCATGGCTTTCCAGAGGGTTGCAAGAGCTAAGGGGAGGTATGTTTCACAGAAAAGCTTAAAATGGAATAAAGTGAGTCAGATTTCACACAGTCCATGGAAAGAGTTCTACACTATAGGACTGACTGAGCAAAAAGCATGATGGCCTGGCAAATTCAAATAAAGAGTTTGCAGTTTGATGGAGGAAGTGGTGAGTGAGGCATATCTACATGGGACACTGACTGTGCCAGGAAGTGGAATGCTCCTTGATGCAGGCTGTCTCTTGCACAGTGCCAGGACTCTACTAATTATTTTGAGGATGAGCTATTGGCATGGTTGCTTAGCATTGCTAATTAGCCCAATGGAAGTCCCATGCAACTCTGGCTACACTGCTTCCAGTTGTGGACACAGCCTGCCCAGAGCAGCAGAGCTTTTTTGAGGCATGCCACCGCTGAGCATGGTGAGTTTGCTGTGGAAATGCAGCATTAAGCGCAGGTGCAAGACTCAAGGGGTGAGTCAAGTTTAGCCAGAACTAGCCCTGCTAAATGGCCAAGCTGATGTGAACACTGGATGATGGATTTACTGCAAGTTATATTCACTGTAGTCTGTCTTAAATGCTTGTACCTTTTGTATGAGTTTGATGCTTTAAACACTGGAAATTAGGTCCCCAGCTGGAGTAAATTCACAGTTTCATTGGCTGCAATGGTTTTAAGTCAAGAAATGGGATTCGGGACTAGTGTATAAAGGATTGACATGACAACTCATTTGAGGAACGACAGAAAGGCTTTATTTAATACAAGTATTCACTGTTAAATGCGCCTAAAGCAAAGCAAAGTCCAGTATTTAGCTGTAAAAGTGACAGTATTTCACCAGTACAGGCAAAGAGGTAGTCTCAGTTTTTGTCAGCTTCTCAATGTGTGGATCCATTTAGAAGATTAGTTGGCCACAGCAGCAGTTCTTATCAGAACGATTTCTTATTCTTACAGCATGCCCTAGTTTCATAGTTTCATAGCTGGTAGGGTTGGAAGGGACCTGAGCAGATCATCAAATCTGACTCCCTGCCACGGCAGGAAAGAGTACTGGGGTCAAACAACTCTGGCAAGGTGTTCGTCTAGCCTCCTCTTAAAGAGCCCCAGGGTAGGAGCCAGCACCACTTCTCTTGGAAGTTGGTTGCAGATCCTAGCTGCCCTGACAGTGAAGTAGCGCCTCCTGATGTCTAGTCTGAATCTACCCTCTACCAGCTTGTGACCATTATTTCTAGTCACTCCTGGTAGCGCTCAGGGGAACAGGGACTCTCTCCTAATGCCTGCTGGTCCCCTCTGACTAGTTTGTAACAGGCCACTAGATCCCCTCCTCGGCCTTCTCTTGTGGAGGCTGAACAGGTTCAGGTCTCGTAGTCTCTCCTTGTAGGGCCTGCCCTGCTGCCCCCTGATCATGCGGGTGGCCCTCGTCTGGACCCTCTCAATGCTGTCCACATCCCTCTTGAAGTGCGGCACCCAGAACTGGCCACAGTACTCCAACTCCCACCTCCTTGGGCCTGCTTGAGATGCATCTGTGGATGCATGACAAGGTATGATTGGCCTTCCTGACCACATCTCCATTCTGTTGGCCCATGTTCATTTTGGCATCAGTAATGACTCCAAGATCCTTTCTGCCTCTGAACTGATGAGAAGGGAGTTCCCCAGCCTGTAGGTCTGCTGTTGGTTCTTCCTCCCCAGGTGCAGCACCTTGCACTTGTCAGTGTTGAAACCCATCCTGTTCTCATCCGCCCACACCTGTAACCTGTGTAGGTCCGATTGCAGCCTATTCCTCCCTTCTAGCATGCCTACTTCCCCCCCACATCTTAGTATCATCTGCAAATTTGAACAGGGTGCTTTTTACCCCCTTGTCCAAATCACTGAAGAAGATGTTGAACAGTGCAGGCCTGAGGACTGAGCCCTGGGAGATCCCACTGCCCACATCCCTCCAGGTTGAAAATGACCCATCCACTACCACTCCCTGGGTGCGACCTTCCAGCCAGTTAGTGACCCATCTGACTGTGTAGGTGTCGATGCCACAGTCCCCTAGTTTTTTAATGAGAATGGGATGAGAGACAGTGTTGAAGGCCTTCCTAAAGTCCAGAAAGACTACATCCCCAGTGTACACCTGTGTCTAAGGGTTTTGTGACCTGGTCATAGAAGGCCACCAGGTTGGTCTGACAGGATCTGCCTCTAATGAACCCTGTTAGCTTTTTTGTTTCCTTTTTTATTCCCCAATAGCTCAGAATCTCCAAAACATTCTTGTAGTTGGATAAATCAAGATAGGATCCCAAGCAATAATTAACAGAAAAATCCTGTTAATCATGCTCTTCATTATTGGTTATCAGCAAGTCCCAATTTTGGTTGAATTACCTTCCTCAGTAACAAGAGGTTCTCAATTTCTACTAAACTGGAACATATCAAGAAACTGATTGGCAACCAGGAAAAACACAAGGTTTTTGAGGAGCTGTCCTTGGAAGATCAAGGGAACCACTGAGGAAAAACAAGAGAAAATCAGGAGGAGACACCTATCAAAGCCCATATGGAGACTGTCTCTTTCTATACATAAACATGAGTTAATTGCAAAGAAATATTTACTATGCTAATTAATCAAGGATAGACATTTCACAGTTACATACCAGACAAATAGAAGCCTGCTTAAAATCATCATATATGTAGTAAGATAAGTAGAAGTGATGCTTTACTATTTCTTTTCAGACGGTCTAGCTGCAAACTTACAATCCTCTTGCACTATGCATTCATCATCAATATTTTCTATTTTAACTTGTGAGCTCAGCTTGAGTTTTACAGTCATCAAATGGTGCTGGGTTGATTTGTATTGACTATGGATATGGCTCTCTTTATTCTTTACTGTGGCTAAGGAGCTGGTCTGTATGAATCAGATTCCAGTCCACCTATTAGCCATGAAAGTGGACTTAGCAATTTAAGAAGTGTGATCCTATTCTGCCCACACCAGTCCCTGAAAAACCGCTAACACAAAAATGGGTGGGTCCTTCTCCTCACTGCTTTTGTGAGACTCAGTCATAGGGTAAGGTAGTACTGATCACATGAGTGAGTGTATTAATGGATTTTCGGGACTCCAGCAAGTCCATTTTTCAACATAATAGGTGGGTCAGAATCTGGGTCTGTCCAGCAGATAGTGGGGTGTGAAGTTGTATAATCTGGTACCTTTGAAAATAAGTAACCATTTGGGATGTAGGTTGGGTCGGTTTGGTATCTATCTGCAATACTGACAGCTAACAAAAGCATTTGTCATGGAGGTTGTGAAGAAACAAATATAGCAGAGGTGTCAGAGCCTAACAAAACACAAAACCCACGTTGTGGTTTCTTTTCTGCTCTGCTTGGAAACCCCGAGGACATTTCTGGAGTAGGGGGGAAAGGTGCCCTTCTTAGATTAAAAGGCCTGCAGGTTTCAGTGAACACTTTACCACTTACAGCTTGTAATTTGTGGCAGTTTGGTATGCTGTGGGTGTGGGCATGGAAAGCTGATGCAAGCTGCACACAGAGAAAGTGGTAGAAAATGGCTGCATGTTACACCCTTCTACTGGTTGCCTTGCCTACTTTCCCACTTCTCTTTTGCCAAATCTGAGGTCTGTATTCAGATCAGTTCAGTGGGAGCTTCGAGTAAGAAAGGACTCACTAAGGACTTCAGCCTTTATCATCATATGGGACACGCTTGTACGTTTTGGCCAGGCTACACCCAGTAAGTAACTTTGCATCTCAGGCAAGCCCTTAAAATCCTTGAAAGAGCTCTTGAATGAGGACTTTCAACTGGACAATCCTGAAGCTGAGGGATGCTGCAAAAGCACTGTGGTGCTGGAGTGAAGAAGTGGGGTCAACCTGGTCAAACCTGTTTAGCTAAAGAAAGGAACAGTCCCCATAAACTTTTACCCTCAGGTCAAACAAGACTTTTTATTCTGAGCTGCATAAGGTCTGGCTTCTTGTTTTTATGTTCCTCACTATTTTTGATTTGCGTGCATCTAGTCCATCCAAGTTTCAGCCAACATTGGAAGAGGAAGTTCTGTCTTGTTATGTTTCAGTCTGTTCTCAGTGTATTTCTGGCTCTGTAGGAAACTTTGAAAAAAGCTTGTTTTTATCAGACTCAGAGACCCGTTTTTGTGTAGTCAGTGCATTTGGGAAGTCTGTATAACAGTCATGGGGGATCCAAAGGTTTGGTTGCCTATATATAATCAGACATTTAAGGTATGCCAATCGCTAGCAGAAGGTGTAACTGACTGTTACATGGATAAAATGTCTCGACATTCCTATAAATTCTGCTTGAAATGTTTACTTCAACTCTGACCAAATAAACTATATATTTCATGAAAATTTGGCAGAAAGGTGGAAGCATGCTTCTTTCTGTTTCAGTAGCATTCTATAATATGATGAGGTTGCTACTAGGAACAGGCATCTTGGTCTCTATTCTAAACTTGGCTACTCTACAGTTGTGAGCAACAGCAAATCATGTAACCATTTGCCCCTGAGTTTCTGGAAAGTGGGAATAGTAAATCTTAACATTAATATCTCATGTGGGTGTTCTGAGCCTTAATTCCTTGCTGGTGTAAGTGTTTTAACATTGTGCTGTATATACCTATGGTGTATTCATGCCATCACGATTCATGGTCTAAACTTCACACATGTATATCCTCTCAAGAATTGGGACCAAACTCCTGGCTTAGCTTTGGAATTGTTTTCTCTCTATGTGACATTGGTTTTTTTCCCTCTGATTAGCAGGTCTGGATCTCCTTCTCATCCTGTGCATTGCAGGAGGTGCTGTCGTCTTTATCATTATTTTGGTTCTGCTGATTTATTATATCAGGAGGAAGACAATGAAACACTATGTAGAAGAAGATGGTAAGAGTTTGAAACATTCATGTTGCTGCCCAATCACCTAAACTCTTTCTTTCTCTTTCAAAAAACTCTATCTAGCGATGACAGATATACTGAAGTCTTGAAAGAGAGAGAGAGAGAGGGAGGGAGGGAGGGTTTGGGGGAGGAGGGGTCAATTAATTTTCACAGAGATTCCTGTCCAACTGTCAGTTTTAATTCTGGTTTCTGATGATTATTTTTAACAAGATGATACTGTTTTGAAGTTATGTTTATTTATGAATGTTGGGAAAATGGACTCTCAGAAACCTTACCCCATAAAAGCACTGATTATTTTTATGTACTGGGTGTTTGTACATTTTATGGTCTACATTTGGGCTCCTCACCAGCACAGATTTCCTAATAAAATAAAGCCAGCTGCAACCTCACATTTGAAAGTATAGGCATTATACAGGCATGCACATATAGTGATTGGTAGGGCTGTGCGGAATTTAAGCAGCTGTTTCATTTCAGAGGTATTTAGGTCTGTTTTGGCACTCAAAACACCGAATCTGAAATGAAATGGAGGCTCTGAAACATCTCCAAAGTGAAACAAAATGATCCAAAACATTTTGGAAATGTTTCAGAGTATTTTGGAGGTGCCCCTGGGAAGAGTCCGGCACAGCCCCACAGCCCTCCTTTTAAAGTGCTGGGAGGCTGGGGCTGGGTGGAGGTTAGGGCTAGGCAGGGTAGCCCTGGGCTTGTCCTGCAGCTCCCCCTTCTGGGCCAGAGGCAGGCACAGGTGGAGGGGCTACAGGAAAAGCCCCCATGGCTGCCTTGCCTGGACCTATTCCCAGCCCAGCCCCAGCTTCCCAGCACTTAAAAAAAAAAAAAAAAAAAAAAAAAAGTCCCACACTCACTGGCTGCAGGAGCAAGGATCCAGGGCCTCTGAGGGCTTGTGGCAGAGCCCCCCAGCACAATGTGGAGAAGCGGGGAGAAGTGAGGATTGCCCGCCTTGCTTGACAGCCACACGGCAGATGTCGCATCATGCGGGTGCAGCACAGCTTGGCAGGGTGCCACATGCTGTCTGGGAGCTGGTGCTGGGCTCCAGGTGACTGCTGAAGCTACCACAGCACCCAGACAGCACATGGTACCGTACCAAGCTGTGCTGCACCTGTGCAATGCAACAGCTGCTACACAGGTGCTGGGGGTGGGGGTGTTATCCCTGCTGCCCTGTGCTGTACAGGGGGCTCTGCCACAAGTCCTCAGAGGCCCTGATCACTACATCTGGTGAGTGTGGGGCTTTTTTAATTTAATTTTTTATTTTAAAGTGTTGGGAGGCTGGGGCCGGGCAAGGGATGGGGCTGAGGCAGGCACGGCCAGAGGAGCTGCGAGAGAACCTGCAGCCACCCAGCTGTGCCTGCCTTTCCCTGGCCAATCCAAATCTCTGAATTAGCACTGAAACAGAGTTGAAACTCTGAAATGGATTCGGCTGAATCAAAATGGAACAGTGATCCGAAACACCAAGACAAATCGCTGTCCTCTGAAACGGTTGAATCTGAAACCAAAATGAAACACAGCCATTTTGCACAACCTAGTTGATGTTCATCAACTTTTTGACATTTATCTTGGAGACCTTTCCTAGAGCTTGTCCTACTAAATAATATTGTTTAGATGCCCATCAAAATTCAGCTACCCAATTAGAGGCACTTTAAAGAGACCGGCTATTCAGAAAATGAAGGGCATTCGTTCATTCTATTGAATTCTAGCTCTGTTAAGATGTCTGAAGTTGGACATCAAAACACTGACACATCCACAGTTACTAAGCACTTTTCAAAATTTAGCCTATGATTTTTTAGCTTTGCGCATCACAAGAAAAAAAGAAATTATATTTAATGCTGCAGCTCTACTAGATTATGCAGTGCGGTGCCTGTAAGACCAGGGGGCTGGGGTTGGTGACTCAGATGTTGACCCAGTTGTTCTGCATTCTAATTAGATTGTTGCAGCATCACTGCAGTGTCACGTGTATTAAGCCACCACACATTTATAAATGGCTGAGGGACACTTCAGCTAAACCTTGCTGAATGAGATTTAGATAAAGCTTCCTGCAACCATTTTTAAATGCTCAGGGGTTTAATACACATGACAGTACAGTGTGTTAATTAGATCAGCTCTTGGGAATCACTCTTATTAACCCCCCTTCCCTCCTCCAAACTCTGAGCACATGTATAGGCAGCTTATGTTCCTAAATCTAATTACAAATACAAAAGAAATATTGATTAAAAAAATCATTAACAATGAAGCTGTCATGAGAGGTGAATCATGCAATTACAATAAACAGAGCTTAAATTAATGCCACAGTCTAATTAAATATTTTCATGCTATGTGCTGCTTTAATAAGTATGGCCAATGGCATAAATTTCTCTGTAATTTTTTTCTTGGGAATTTTTACCTTTACTTTGCAGACCTGAAAGATTTAGATAGTTTGGCATCTAAACGTCTGGGTGCTTCTTTGAATCACTCCCAGACTCCAGAATTACTAAGCTTGTCTTTACCAGAAATACAGAGGTGTTCATTCATGTTCTAATTAGAACCTTACCATCCTGTGCGCAAGCCCTTGTGCATTTTAAAATGGCTGTGGGGGTGCTTTATTTAAACCTTATCAAATGAGGGTTAGATAAAGCATCCCACAGCCATTTCTAAATGTGAGGAGGGCTTAATACATGTGACAGTGAGCCATTTTAATTACAGCAGCTGTCTGGGAACTGTAATTAAAATGCCCCTACCCCCAAGCCTGAGCACATATGTAGGCAGCCATAAGTCTTACTAGAGTACACCATAACTCATAGTGGGGCCAGATCCAGGGGAAGGTGCAATGGTGTGGTCACATTTGTCTGCTGTTCATTTTCCTAGTAGTGGAGCAGAGCAGGGAAAAGTGGGGGCAGAATACAGCTGTAAGAGGTGTAGCTACCAGGACAGATTAAATATAGTTAATATACACAGGGCTGTTGCATTTAACATTGTCAGCTGGTGACAGGTAAGCTCTGTTGAAACCAAAAATACATCCATAGCCAACAGATGTGATGTTGTCTTGTTTGACACCGTGCATTCATGTGGTTTACAGGTTGTTTTTAGTTACTATTAAGGTGTACTCTAACATAATTTTTCTAGAAAGACTAGCTCTGAGGCTAGCTACTTCCTAGGTTGGATTGGTCTGGAAATACCCTACCAAGAACCTCTCTCATATTATGGGCCTGCTTTTATTGTAAAACCCCTCAAGTTATAACTTAAGTGCTGATTCAAATTCTGTACTGTCCACATACACAATGTCTTAGCTTATGTATACAGATATTTTTAACTTGAGTTGGCTAACCTGTGTGGGAGTGTAGACTAAGGTAGGAAGGAAGGGGAGTCCAGGGGTAAAGATTGTATCCTAGAGTTTAGGAGATGTAGATCCAAGTCCCTGCTCTGTGACTGATTTGCTTTCTGACTTTGCACAAGCCCATTACTAGCAGTTCCAACCTGTAAAAAGGGGATGAGAGCATTTATTTGCTTCACAGAGGTGTTGTGAGGATGAATGCGTTATGGACTGCAAGGATCTAAGGCATGGTGGGCACATGTACATGTCACCTTACATTGTTGTAGGCATGAATTGTGCGTGCCCCTGGTGGCTGGGGGGCACTGTCAGTGGCAGGGGGAGGTGGGAAAGAGTGCCGGCCATGGGTTGGCAACCACCCGCAGGTAGCGCTGGCAGTGGAGGCAGTGGCCAGGGGCAATCAGGGACAGCCTACAGATGCCAGTGGTGAGCGGCAGTTGTCCGCAGGTGCTGCCAACAGTGTCAGCGGTGTCTTTTTGCAGGGGGTGCACCAACATGCACAGGGTGTGTATGTGCACCCCCTACATATTGCCCCTGGTTGTAGCAATGCACTACATTGCCATATGACGTGGTACAGTGACATAGTGATCACATGAGTCTACATGTGATCAGCTGCTACTTCACTGTAGCAGCACACTGCCCCATTTTATTGCACTGCTATGGTGAAGTAGCAGTGAAATCTAACCATGTACTGTGTACACAGTGCAGTATGAGGGGTTACTGTGTCGTGCTTTAGTACTTCCAAATGGAAATAGTAAAGCACAGTGCAGTAACAACATCGCCGTAGGTGACATGTAGACATGCCCTATGAGTACTTTGGTATAAGTGGTTTACCTACCCTGCTGGCTTCTGTAGGTGGGCTTTTGCTCCCTGAAGAACTTCTCACCCAAACCTCTCAGGAAATTCAGTCTTTAGGCCGCCGCCAAACCACCAAATAAACAAAACAAAATCTTCCTGCCCATCCCAAGCATTTGAGGAGGAGTGCTTTGGCTCTGGCTCCTAGCACAGTAGCTTAGTTCTGTTCTTGTAGCAAGCAGTTGCATATACCAGCAGTCATGACCCTTTTAAGGCTGTAGGCTGGATTGAATCAGTTTGGGTCAGAGGCAGATTGGTGGATGGGTAGGCAGGCACCAGGACTCAGCCATTGTTGCTGCTTTCCCCTTCCTCCAGCATGTGGAAAACATCTACCAGTGCCACTTTTCCCTGAGGCAACATAGTGACTACTATCAAATACCCTTATCACCCAATTTCACTGAAGCCCCGTGTCTGCAGGCTGGATCAGAAGGCTCAGCACTGCAGGCTGTAGGTTGCCAACCCTTGGTATACATAGCTTGTTTCCTTGACCCCGGCTTATTCTTCTGGTAGCTTTGCACCTGGGCTTCATCAACAGGGCTGCCTGGTCCCATTACACTTAGGTATACAGATAGTTTGAGTAAACAGAACTGCTCAGCTCTTAAGATAGCCATGTGTGGACACATGGTAACTGCATTTGACTATCTGTGGGCCATCAGTGCCTTTCTGCAATTCCCCATATATGACTTATCAGGTTCTCCCACAATTCACAGGGAAAGGACTCCAATTATAGGGCAGCTGCAGTGCAAAGGATCATGGTATATGGCTGCAGCACTACGCATGATCAAATGTCATGCTAGTGAGTGCTGTGCCAGTGCCAGTGCCAGTGCTTGAGTGTTATCTTGCAGCCTGGCTGGTTTCGCTCAAGTAATGTTAAATAACTTGAATTAATCTGACAGTGCTGACATACTCTGAATGTGAGAAAAAGTTTGAGATAAAAGGTTTGAGCTTGACTGTTCTTGAATCCATTGTCCTCCCTTTATCTGCAGGACAGGTACAGCGTAGATGGTAGCAGAGCAATATTCTTTCATATTGTTCACTTCTAGACTCTACCTAGTCTTCAAGGGAACATGTTGAGAGGAATCAAGTCTCCATTACATATTTCACACTTGTTGCTAAGGATGGAAAGGCAGGCAGGTTGGAGTTGACTAAAGTAATCTGCAAGTGCCCTCCCCTCAGCTAATCAACACTTAGTTCTTAGTGGCAGTCAGGAGGAGATGGTAGATACAAGACTTATTGAAAGAAGTAGATTCCCCAACACCATTGTGATTATGTTCCAAACCACAAAAGCTGTGGCTGCTTGGCACTATCCAGGTCTCCTTTCCCTTGCATCAACTGCTCACCATAACCAATGCCACATTTCGTTTTCAGTCAGGCTGGTTTGCTAACTAATTGTTCACAGGTTCTGTTGTTGCAGATGAGGATATACCAGTGCCTATTTATCCAGTGGAAGATGGAATGAAGCAGCGGGAGCTTCCACGTCCTCCAGGTCATGCCCCCCAGAGGCAACCAAGGCAGCCACAGAGACCACCTCTCCAGTCTCAGCCTCAAGCACAGCAACTCGCAGCGCCCCCACGGCCCAGACCACGCACTCAGCAGAGAGCTCCAAACCGCATAAAGGAGAGAACATAAACACTTGGCCAGGAGGAATAGACACTGCCCCAGAGTCTTCCCTGACGTGAGCCATCAAAAAGATAGTCTTGCAAACAGCCAGGAAATCCCTCATACTTTCAGGACTCTGCAATGCAATGGCAGCATTTGTTGAGAAGGATCCCTTTATATACACTCATGTCCTATACACTGAATCTGAAGAGACCCAGTGATGTGAATTGAGTTGATCAGGGTTCATGATCTTTGTCATTTTCCCCCTGGAAACACCTTGCTAATGTGGAGCCTTGAAACCTACTTCATTATGCTTTGCTTGGTTTCACCAGATTTTACAGTCTTTCTGCTCTTGGGAGAGATTCTACCTACAAGTCTCTACGGCTCTAATAAGATGACACCAACTCATTCCTGTTGCATTATCTTAACATATGAATCACTCTCAACACCTGTAGACACGCAAACACTTCCTGAGCTGTTGCAACCAAATACTTGACTTACTGATGGTCAGAAAATTACCCCTGTGTATTGCAGTGCGGGTCTAACACACAGGAGTCCTGGCAAGAAATTGAAACTGTTTCAAGGCCCCTTCCTGGAAACTAGATCAGGGTTTCTGAAGCAAACACCCTTGTCAGCATCCATTGCTTTGTGAGATTAATGTTACAAATCCCACCCAGAACCAAGCAATCCAATTAATATCTATGTTCACTGAATCTGGATGGGTTTCTTGTCATCACATGGTAACCTCTTGTTCTTGGAATAGGTCCACGTGTTGGCCAGTTCAGATGCTAAGGTTGGTGTTCCACCTGCAGCCTCCTTGCTTATGCCAGAGGGGGATGTTTATTATCTTGGTTTTTCTGCAAGTGCTCCTGCAGCTCTTATACTTGTCTGCCAGGTTCCCATCCAAACCAAAGGCTTCAGGAGGTCTTGTTTGTTATTTTTGTCTTGTGAACTATTTAGCAGATGTCTGACACTGTGTGCTCCAAGTGATACCCAGAGGGCCCCTGTTTGAGAGTTCTAGATACAGATAGGCTTGTCTCATGACACATATCCACTGATTTCTGTGCTGACTGCTACAATAACTACCATGTCCATAGAAAAGTGATCTATTGAAAGCTCTCTTTAGTAAAGGAGACAATGCTGGGCTGGACTGCAGGGCTGTCACAGAAAGGCATTCTTTTTTATTACTCTGAACCTTGGAGACTTCTCTAACCTTGGAGACTTCTCTCTTTGGCTCTCAGCTGGGACAGCAGTAGAGAATCCAGCCTTCTGTTTTTACTATATTGTTTTGAATGGATAAAACAGGCCCTCTGCTCAGTGACTGCACACTGAGCAAGGAGTGGAAATGAGATGTGGTGTGAATAGAGCCTCTGCTGGAATTGCTACTCATGGAGCATTTCGGTCACGGCTCTTCTACTTAAAGCAGATGAATGTATTGCACATTTCTGGGCTTGAAGTATTCAATGTATTCCACTAGTGTTAAAAGATGTGTCCTGACTTTTTTCAACAGACATGACTATTTTGAGTTTGCCAGTGTTGTTGCAGGTGGAGGGAAAGAGGCTGGGGAGAAGATGGATGCCCTGCCTGTTGAGTTGCTCTGCTTTGTTTTTCTTCAGATGCTACTCAGTATGACCTCCTGACTCCATTTCCTGTAGTCTGTCCTAACGCTTCCATTATTTAAAAGTTTATTATTTCAATATCCTGTACTTTATTTTGCATGTGAGTATTAGCGTGGTGAGTAAATAAATAAAGATTAACAAATGGATGATGGGGCTTTAGCTAATGCAGATCCTGAATTTTTGATAATGGAATTTCATATTCTTATCAATGAGGCCATGAAAGTTGTGTGATCCTGGAGTCCAAAGCACAGAACTATTGGTGTCTAAGGGGAAAGATCCTTATCATTTTAGTGGCAGGGAAAGGTACCTGATATGTACTGCATGTGAGAAGAATGTCTGTGCCACCTGATATTCTGAGATAGCTTGCTGTACCCAGCCTGGATCTCCAGAGGTTTATCTGAAAGGTCCATCCTTAGTTACCATGAATCCATTTATTCCTTCAAGTGACAGTGGGGGGAGGAGGCATGAGTCTGGGTATAACTGAATGGGGAGAACTAGGTCTAAGAGTGGGTGAAGATTTCACTATCATCCTGTAACATGCTCATCCTGTAACCCAGTGTCTGGGGTTGAGGGGCACCCTGTACCCATCCCTGTTACTGCATTGTTAGGGGTTAAAAGAATAGAATAGAGCCAGAATAATGATCAGCTGCAGCATTTGCTCTATGAACATGTTATCCCTCAATCCTCTCGCTGCCCTGTGCTGCCCTACTCTTTCAGGATTATTTCCAGAAGAGTTGAGAGATCTGCAGGGTGACCAGAGCTGATCAAGCTTCTTCACTGCCACAGGGAGACCCTTTTAACACACTTTCACTGTCCAGCAAGGTGGTGTTACCTCTCAGCTCTGTGTTCTTGGGGAACCCTGACACGGCACAGCCTGTCTGACTCGCAAAGAATTCCCCCCTCCCCCCCCCGAACAAGTACTGATTACGAAAGACAATGAAGATGCAGTGAGAGATGCACCTAAAGCCCTCCAGATAAGAGTGACAAGAGTGAAACAACTGCCCTCGGTCTCATTTGCATCTGAGATGGAACCAGATGACAATTAATTTACATGGGAGATGGAGAACAGGGAGTCGGAAGCAATAACTGCAGTGAATTCTGGGATCAGAGAAGCAGGGATCACTGCACAAAGGGGAATCTGTGCTCCAAATGTTAATCAACCCACATTTACACACACCCAGCTCAGCATTTATCAGACCAATTCTAATTTGGATTTACAAAGGACTTTCCCACCCCACACACACATCTCATTTACCCAGAACTAAGCAGAAGTAAAGTTTAATAGGCATCTCAGGCTGTACATTCCCCGGTCCCACTATGGGAGTCCTATTTAAACTTGATTGAATAAAACTTGGTTGCTGGGTTAGGGAATGCTGAAGTAAAGAGACCAAGTCAGAGGGGATATGGGCAACATTTGAACAATGGTTAAGGGTTCATTACAGCATCCAGCCTTTTGGAGCTCTGACCACAACTGTTGTCACACTTTTCCAGGATGACTGGTGAAAGTCCTCCCCACAAAAGTTTATGAACACTTAAGTAATCAATCTCTTTCTGTAAGATCTGGAAAAGTCATACTAAGCTGAGGCTTATTCACAACTGGTAAAAATCCCAAACCCTGATGCTGCAAGCTATCTATTTTTTCTGAAGAAACAATGAGGTACCCCATCCGGTATATTTGCTATCCTTAAGAATTTCAAGCTGACTCCTAAGTATCTGCTTACTTCTTAAAAACTTAGTTTTTCCTGGTTGTTAATCAGTTTCTTGAGATGTTCCAAACCAGATAACCCCTTGTCAATAGAAAAAACAATTATTTACACTATTAAAAGAATGCTTTGCAGAAGCTGAACTAAGGGTATTAAAATCTGTAAAAAAAACAGCAAGGTTTGCTCCAGAAGGAGAAATCTCTCTGACACCATCCACTGTTGTTCTCGAGAAGCTGGAAGAAGCAGATCACCTCCCTTCAACGATTGTGCTAAGAACTTTACCTGTCAGCGTCAGCTTTGGAACCCGAGTGCCTTGGACTGGTGAGATCCCAGCTCTCGCTCTCTCTCTCTTTTCTCTTTTCCATCTAGGCATAGATGTCTGAACCTGAACTGTATTAGATAATCTTGAACTAAGTTTCCCCAAATACTTAGTGAAACCAGGGTAATATTGTAATTGTTTGTGTTTGTTTTTCCTTTGCATGTCTGTTACTACTATTACCATTATATATTTCATATACTTAGCAATAAATAACTTTTATAGTCAAACTGGTAGTAGCTGGGTATATTTTTCCTCCTCTACTTCTCCTTTCCTGCTTGCTTTGCAGCAGTGCTCCTTTTACCTAAGCTAAAGATCCCTGTGAAGCCCAGAAATACTGTGGGGTCTGCTCATCAAGAAGCTAAAGATTGGGATGTGCTGAGTTTGAAACACATAAGGGGATCAGCTTGTACAGGCTGATTGACTCAGTTTGGCTCAGATGTGGTCTAATGAACTGAATGCTGGCCCACGAATGTGTCAGCTGGACACCTAGCTGGATTCAGAGGTATTCTGTTTACCTGTTTGCTTGTGTCTGGCTGCAGTTTATTGTTGCTCTGATGAACCGATTCTTGGCATATGAAGGTGTCAGCCTGTCCATGCTGATCAACCCAGCCGGGTCAGGCGTGTTGCGTTAATCTGTGTGTGTTTGTGTGTGCATAACTGATTTGGTGACTGGAGGAACCCAGTCCCATTGAAACCGAGTCCTGCAAGATAGCTCCATTGGGGTTGAAGACTTGGAGAAGGGAGAGATACAGCTCCGTATAGAAGCACAAGCAGCACATTGATAGAATTACAAAGACCCTAGAAATGTATTCCTAATAAATGAGCATACCCCAAAGTGATGAGCAAATCTGGTAACAGTGGGGAGTAAAGTGGGTGTAACTAGTGTGCCCTCAGTGTTAAGTCTGTGCTCTTTAAGGGACTGCACTGCCCTTTAAGTGACTTTTGGAGCTTACAACTACTCCAGTGTAACTGTACTCAATGAGACATTGTGCCCCAAACCTGGACTGGACTAGATAGCCAAGAAGACTAGGAAAGAGTGGAGCAAAAGCTGGCCTGGCTGATATAGACAGTTGTTACCCCCCACATTTTTTTTTATCCTGGGTGACAAGCAAAGTAGGACCCCCCCTGGTAGTACTTGGTAGGGCTGTGTGAAGCTTCAGTCCCTAATTCTATTTGGCAGAGATTTGGCTCGATTTGGGGACCAAATCTCTGAATCTGAACCGAATCAAAGGACCCTTTAATCTCTCCGAATTGAATTGGAATCCTCCGAATCGATTAGGAGATTTGGACATAGGCACAGCTTTAAATGTTTTTTTCTCATACCTCTAGGTAGCAGGGGCTCATGACTGCTGTGATGCTGGGCTGATGAAGCATCCCATAGAAGCGCGGGGGGCTCCCCAGCATGCTTGGCAGCAGACTTGGAAGTGGACCAGAAGTACTTCCGGTCCTCTTCTGGGTCTGCCGGGGAGTGTGCCAGGGGGCCCCCTGTGCCTCTCCAGCTCAGCAACTGGTGTCTCCTGGGTCTGGGAGGGCCACCCGGGGTCCCCCCACGGCTGCTTACTGCGCTAGTGCATTCCCTGGGAAACCCAGAATTGGACCGGCAGTGCTTCCAGTTCATTCTGTGTTCACCACTGAGCACGTGGAGGGCTCCCCCACTCTCCTGTGGGACACTCCGTCCACCTCAGCATTGCAGTGATCATGAGCCATGCTGGTACCTCGAGGTACGTAGAAAAAACTAAATTGAAGCTGTGTCTATGTCTGAATTGCTGATTCTCTGAATAAATCAAATCTTCAGATTCCGCTGAATTGAACCAGGGACAGTGATCTGAAAAAACAAATCCAATCACTGTCCCTGACTTGGGCCAAGTTCAAATTGAATAGGGCCCACTTTGCACACCCCTAGTGCTTGGTAGCCTGAGTATGAACTTGCTGACATGTTCTCAAAGACCCTGATCCTTCTGGGAGGTTCAAGCTTTGTGAATTATTGTAATGTTGCTCTTTCTCTGAGACCTTTTTAAAGGAAGGGGCATCCGTATTTCTTTGCTCTGGCCTCTCATTGCCAGGTTTCTTGACTGCTCTGTCATGAGAAGAGATTGCCTCAGTCCCATCTTAGTGTCTTGTTTTCTGGGTTGTACTATATCAAGCACTCAGGGGGAAAGTTGGCTTTGTGGTTCATGGCACCAATCTCCCTATTGGCTGTGATTCCAGTCCTGGGCTCTTGCTTTACTCCCTGGGAATGGCTTTGGGTTGTCCTCGCACTGGTAAGCACGTCAAAGTGTGATCCAAATGTCCTCTCTCCTCTCTTGAGCTGGAAGGGGTGATGTAGCATGCTTGGGCTGTGAGTGAAAAATAGTTTCAAGTTTAGTTGAAAAGCAGTGGTGGGCTCATATTTTTATTTGAATCCTCTAAGCAGTTTTTCAGTCCCTGTGCTCTTCTGCAGTTCTTGGGGTGCTGCCTTTCACTTGCAAATGTGGAGACCTGTGAAGAAGCTTGAACGTGTGGGTTCTCCACTTCCTGCCAGGCTGCTAGTGCACCTGAGGTTTCCTGTACTTTGCTGAACAGGGTGCCACTTTGCCTTATGCCTGGAAGCAGCCATGGCCTCATGCTCTTAACTAAAAGTATAAGCTCTGTGCACAGAGGACTGAAAATATAGTTGCATGTAATGATAATGGCAAGGAGCAAAGAAAGCATTGGTTTCTTTTTTAGGGTCTATATTGAGTGTCTGCCTGTGAATCTCTTCAGGATTTGAACATTTCAGTTTTCTATATTACGTGTTCTTTGCTTTTTAAAAATCAACTTAAAAGCCTGAGCTTTTAAGTTGCCTAAGGAGTTTAAGCTTTGGGTAAGCACAAATGATGTTTCAGATCTGAATTCTTGGTTGTCATCCAGATGTGCAAAAAAGAGAGACCAGAAAGAGCTTATGCCTGGGAAAAGTTTTCCAGGAACTTGTCTTGGTCCCTCTTTTGTTGCAGTGTTTGTAGATGAAAACAAGAAACGCTTCTTTTTCAATTAATCAGTCATTTGTTAGGGCTTTTGTACACACTACAAGGGTTTACTTCAGTTTAATTCTCCCTAAATTGAAGTGGTGGGTCTTTAAAAACACCACTGCAATACAGGGTGAAGTAAGTTCCTTACTCCATGATTGCCACAGAGGGGACAACTGGATTACAGAGGGAGCTGGTTAGCCAAGAAGCTTTCCGAACTACCGACCAACTCTGCTGTGGCACTGAAGGCAGGAAATGCAGCACTGAGATTTGCATCTGCTAGCAAGATTCCTGACCTGGTTTGTGCCAGGTGCTAAAGACTGAGCTGTAACGTTTTCTGGCACAAACCTAACAGTCAAATATTTTGAGCTACAAACTATAGCTATGTATAGCGCATGACCTTGTTGTGTCCTATGACTGACTCATTGAAAAACAAGCATTTCTTGTTCCCCCCTAAAAACACTGCAGTAGAAGAGGAACCAAGAAAAGTACCCGAAAAACTTTTCCCAGACATAAGCTGTTCTTGGTCTCTCTTTTTGAGCATCTGAATAACAACCAGGAATTCAGATCTGAAACATCCTTTGATTCCAGATCACCTGGTTTTGATTTGTAAGCCAAAGAATATAACGGGTCTTTCCATTCTGTTACTGGCATCAAACAGATGTAATAGTGTTGATGTCAGTGGACTCAACGTGGGATAAAATTGGTGTTAAAGCAAAGGAAACAAGGCTTGATTTTTCTCGATGCCAGCTCTATCACCTCACCTACTGCCCATGCAGTCAAGCAGGGCTTAGGTTGCTCTGACACTACTAAGGCCATTTGTACATGCCACACAATCGGCCTTTAAAGCAGCTTAATGCATGTGGTGGAGGTGTAATGCACTCTAATGGCGCAGCTGTTTGCACATGTCGGTGGCATAATGTGCATTAAATAACTTTGGGGCACATTAAGTGACTTTGGAACACAGCAAAATAAAACATCTCTGAGGCCTGTGTAGGCAGCCTGTGCAAGCAGACTGAACTGAAGGAAGGAAAAAAAAAGCAGTGAGCCTGATCTTTTTTTCTTCTTTTCCTCCCAGGAGCTTGCCTGACTGCCTGAGCTGTGCAGGGACCCGGTGCTTCCCTCCGCAGCTGCGGTGCCCTCCAGGACTATTCAGGCTGGGGGCTTGCGGGCAGATGCCACCTGGGGGGGTGCCACTGCTGCCGCAGAGGGAAGAAGCAGCCTCCCTGCCCCCTGTAGCTCAGGGATCACTCCGCCCACCAGCAGCTTGCCCTCTCCTCCCCACCACCAGCGAGGCAGGTAAGGATGAGGCCCGATCCTTGTGTACATGCCATGGGGGTTTATTTCATCCTATATTGAAGCAGTGTTTTTAAAGACCCACCGCTCCAATTTAGGGAGAATTAAACTGAAATAAACCCTTGTGGTGTGTACAAATGCCCTAGAGACCAAGTAGTCTTCTATTGGTTCTCTTGGTAAGTCTTACCAAAGATCTGTATTGAAAAAGTTCAGACAGTCAAGTCCAGGCACCAGGAATTTTCCACTGGGGCATTTATTAGCATCAGAGAAGAAGCAGGGAGAAGAGACACTTGGAAGAGCTCTTCTGAGCAGCTTGCTATATGTCTGTCTCTCCACTTCCTTAGCACTCTTGAGAGCACAGCTGACCTCACATCCCTTTACCACGTGCACCAGACTGGGAAATGAGGCCATAAAACAGTCGTGTGGGCACCTTTAAACATCACTCACAAAAGACATGTCTCTCACATGCTGGAAAGCAATGCTGCAGGAGTGTTGTGGAAGCAGTATAAACTTTCCCTTTGAAATATTACTCTCTGCATTATTGCTTCTCTTGATCTCCTACCATAATTTTTGAGGAAGAAGGGAAATTAGAGCTAGAGCACGAAAAGGTGCTTGTCCTCAGTTTCAAACTAGAGCCATGTTGCACTAGTGCCACAATGGCTAACAAGTAGAAAGTGAGCATTCTGTAAAGCAGAAGCAGATAAGTAAAGAAGCCAACATCTTTGCTAATAGCAGGCTCTGCAGAGAAGGGAAGGTTGGAAGGAATTTGGATGTACAGGAACAAGACATAGTTACTTTAGTCCCCACCTGCACAGAAAGTAAAGGAGCAGGTAAATCTCTGGTGGAGAGCTACTTTGAATAGCCCAGGTGAGGAACTAGCCTAATGTCTTGAAGGCCATTCCACTTTCCTCTTTTCACTCCTCCCATGTATACCTGGCTCTTTCATTAGCTTGATCTTCCACCATTTTTATTTTATGTTCCTCACCCCACTGGATATGCCAGTGCCTCTCCTTTAAGATCCCTTGCATCAGTTAAATGCTGAACTCATCACACATGACATTAATGCAATGCAATAAACTCTGGTGCATATCACACCATAATTTATTGTTCCTGGGCATGGCATTTACACATGTGCCCAGGACCGCAGCACATTGAGCCGGGTCAGAGCAGCCCCAGCTGGCAGGGGGCCTGGCGATTCAGCCTGCCAGCATAGGACTGCTCTGACCCTGCTTAATGTGCTGTAGAGGGACTGGCTGGGGGACAAAGGTGCTCCAGTGTGGGGCTAGCTGGCAGACAGACCCCCTCGAACTACCCTCACGCCCCTGCCAGCCACATCAATTTTTACATATGCATTGCTACACACTAGAGCGTAGCATTTCACTGCTTATACAGCTGCATGTGCTGCAGTGCCAGGCAGTTTTAAAAGTGCCCGATGCTGTGGCACAAACATGTGTACAAGTTCCTGGTGTTTACAAGTACTAACCTACAGCAAAGTTAATTAGTTTACTGCAGCCTAATAGTGCTGTATGTGTAGATGCAGAGACTTTACTGTGCAACTAATTAAGCAACTGCAGTAAATGTCAGGATGCACCTACTGCGCATATTCACATGTGCAAGCACATGAGCTTACAGCAGCTCAAATAGAAGCGATGCAAATATGAGCTGGGGCTTTTTGCCTCAGCGCATGTGCCCGGGTATGCACTTTGGTATGGGGCAAATTGTGCCACTTGGGGCAAAATAACCCTGCCTGGCTCCTCCTGGATCTGCAGCAAGGGGGAGCTAGATCCTGGGACCAGCAGTATAAAAAGCTGCCCTGTCCTGGCAATACAAAAAGCTGCTCTGGCAAGTAGCTCAGGGCTACTTGCTCTCAGGAGTTTCTGAGGCCCAGCCAATTGGTACCTTGTGCCAGCTGGACTGCTACAGCAGCCCTGAGAGTTCCCTGCATCCTCTACCCACTGGAGGGGTCTGGCAGTGGGGGCTGCTGCCTGGCTGTGACCTGCTGTTCACCTGCCAGACCCAGATAGGGAGTGCACAGCCAGTAGATGCATCTGCCCCTCTGGGCCAGCTGCCAGTGGGCTGTGACTGCAGAGTTGGCCTTTATGTGGCACTACTGCCATGTGTCCCCTGCCCAGCCATCTGGGCAGCTATTGCCTGGAAGATGTTCCCAGTGTGGTGGCCTGCTTTGAACTGTCAAAGCAGACAAGAGGCCAGGAGGTCAGTCATCTCCAGCTGAGTCCAGGGTGCCATCTCTGAGCAGGCTTCTCTGCCTGGGTCCTGCCACTGGCCTCCTTAGCAGGAATTCTGGTGATCCCTATTTGAAAACTGAAAAGTCCCTGATAAAAAAATGCCAAAGTCCTTCCACAATCCTAAATCTATGATCCTCCACAATTAAAACAAAGGACCACCATATATATAGAGAGAGAGTGAGAGACAGAGATCAGTTGGGCCATGTTTTATTGATATATCTACAGTGTTAAAGCAATTTAGAAGCTTACTAGTGTCTCTATCCTCATAATAAAATTAATTCTAAACATCTATATGCTTTGCGGTTTGCCTTTGGTTTTCTTACCATAGAGCAGTTAGAGTTCCTAGTGGCACCTTCACTAACCAGGATGTGGGGACAGCTGCCCCTGCAGCCACAGCTTCTGGGTTTGTGCTGCAAGGATGTGGGGTTTGCAGGAGGGGGCTGGGAAGGTGGGTAAGGGGATGTAGGTGGCTGTGGAGGGATGTGGGGGGCCATGGGGTGTGTGGGTAGGTGTGTGTGGATTGGGGAGAGTCTCTATGTGGGGGGCTGCTTAGGAGGGGTGGGTTCCCTGACCCCCATGGAGTGCAGTCCCCCTGCACAGCTCACAGACTTTACCCCTACAGGGCTACAGCCCCCCACCAGGGTT
This sequence comes from Caiman crocodilus, assembly GCA_030014935.1. NCBI lineage: Eukaryota > Metazoa > Chordata > Crocodylia > Alligatoridae > Caiman > Caiman crocodilus. The sequence continues at coordinate 13,188,303 of JAGPOW010003316.1, forward strand.
TAGAGTGCCCCACCAGGAGCCATATGCCCCTGCAGGGGCTACCACCCCCTCCTGCAGGGCCCACATTCCCCATCCCTGCTTGCTCTCCCAGCCCCCTGGATTGCTGCTCCACCTGGCCCCATTTCCCACCCCTCTGATGGCTGCCCTGCTCAGCTCTAGTCCCCCTGATGGTAGCCACACCTGGCCCCAGCCTCCCAGCACTTGGGGGGGGGAAAAAGCCCTGCACTCACCAGCTGTAGCAGGGGCTGTGGGGCCTCCTGGCAGAACCCCCTATGCAGTCCCTGCTCCCTGCTCACCCCCCTGCCCAGCCCCACCTCTGATGCCCCCCCCAAACCCCCCCCCCCAAAAACTGCCTGGCCTTATCAGCCCGGGACTCAAAAAAAAAAAA
>JAGPOW010003316.1:13188790-13234935 GCA_030014935.1 Caiman crocodilus
AAAAAAAAAAAAAAAAGTCCTGCACTCCCCAGCAGTAGCAGCCCCCATTGGAGTCACTGGAGCCTTGTGGCAGAGCCCCCCTGCCACACAGCAGGGGGCAGTGGGGCCCAGCCCCAGCTGCCTGGTACCCGCACTCCCACCGCCCTATTGCATGGGTGTAGCTGGGGTCGACAGGGAGCTGCGGGGCTCCATGCTCTCTCAGGCAGCTGGGGCTGTGGCTGTCACCTGGGCCCTTTGTTGCCATGAAGCCACAGTGACCCTGATGGCAGCTGCTACTGTAGGGCAGTGCAAGACTTTTTTTTTTTTAAATTGCCAGGATGCTGGGACTGGGTGGTGCAGCAATGGGGGAGCTCAGGGGGCAGGCAGGAGATGGGGCTGGGTGAGGCAGTGATCCAAGAGGCTGGGGGAGCAGGCAGGGCCAGCGGGGGTCCCCCCATGGTCCCCTTCCCCCTCCTTCAACCCCCCCACCCCTCCATCACCTACTTACCAGCACGGAGCCCTTGTCCAGCTCCCTGCGGCTGGCACACTGCCTGCCCTGCACAGGCAGGCAGTGTACTTCAGCACCCAGGTGAAGGCCAGCCAGAGAGACACGCTGGCTGGCTTCCAGAGCATCTCTGTGGAGGAATGAGTCTCTGGATATCCAGGGGTCTAATTTTGCCCCCACGCTGCAAAGTTGCAGTATGGGAAACATTTTTTTGTTTCTACACATGCCTCTTACAGTGTGCCAAAGGGCTTTGAGATGCTGCAAGACGCACGTGTGTGTTCTTGTGGATGCACCCACTGAGTCCTGGCTAACATATATGTTATATGTTATGTTGGGGAGGGGGGCTTGGCACCTCAGAGCACCTGACCTGCTCTCATTTCTCACCTAATGTATGTCACTTGACAAGGCAATGTTTTGAGTATGAAGTAAGAAGTTGCTGAAGGGCATAAAGGAGGGTAGAAACTAAAGCAAAAAAGCAGTTACAGCGTTATCTCAGAGGTTGTTTCTGCCTGCTTATTTTCAACTGCTCCAGCACCAGCAGCAAGCCACTGCTTATGCCTTTTTGGTTTGGGGCACTGTTGTTAGACTGCTTGAAAGCATTTGCTGCATTTGTCTGAACTGCATTGTCTGTGATAACAGGAAGAGATAAAAAACCTCCACATAGCAGTTTACATTACCTGTACTTCCTACACACTTTTCAACCTACATAATGACAGGAAGGAAATGTTTCCAGCCTTCATTTCTCCCCCTCCTTGCCCCCCTGCATTATATGCAGATGCCTATTTCCAGTTCTAGCTTTCATTTTCTTAACTTTTCTGAAAGGTTGAAGTTGGTTGGAGGTTCAAATGCTACTGCTGGGTGCAAGAAAAGGTGTGGATACCTGATGGCCATTAGCAATGAATGAAGTAGAGAGGGGTCTGCATTAAAATGCTGTATACAAATATATATGACATTTTGGGAGCTATGTGAGTGGTTAGTTTTTCTAGTTCCCAAATTTTCCTTGATGAACTCATATGGAACAGAATGGGCAGAGAAGCTTGTCCACCAGGTGTTCAAGTATCCCAAGACCGGGGATTATTTAGGAGACTTTTGAATGAAATACCATTCTGGAGAAAAAATATGTAACTTTAAGTAATGGCTGTCAAGTCAGACTTGGAATTGGTATCACTGGTGATCCTGAACAATCTGATCTCAGCTCCTGGCCCTCCCATGAAAATGAGCTCATGCAGATATCTCATGGGTATTTGGTGACTTATGAAGGGCATAACAAGTTATTAACGATACACCATAGCAGCCACTTAGCTTTGCACAGTCCCGCTTCCCCTTTTTGCAACCTCAAATCAAACATGAGGTCCTGAGCATTATGTAGTGCTTTTGCTTAAAGTACAAATTTAATCTGTCACTGGATTAGTGTGGATTTCTGTACCTGCTGCACTGTTATATGATGCTCAGGACAATGGCAGTGTGTTAAAAGGGAGCTATGCCCCAAGTCTGCCTTTTTTTTGTCTGTGTTCCCTTGGGGGTAACTACATAAGGAGTCAGAGATAGAAAAGTGTGCAAGCTTTGTGTTGTGTACCTCTGGGGCTGTGGTTTGAGGCTGGGAGGGGAAAAGACATTGCTCTAAACTGCCATCCTCCCCCTCTTGCTGGGCAGAGGTAGCAGCTCTGCTTTTGCAAGGCCCTACGGCCAATATTGCTCTTTTCCCCCAACCCAGGTATAGCTCAGATTCACTCCGTAGCCCACTTGACCAGTGGCACAACTCCCAGACCCAGACTCTAGTTCTTGAGCTACAGAGCACCAGGCTTGCACACCTTCCTCTTTCAGATGCCTTATGTGGTTATCCCTGAGAGACTGCACCTCCTCATCCCCCTTAAAAAAAGAAGAGGCGCTGCAGACAGACACTTCTTTAAAACAAGCACAATGGGGATCCTCAGGTCAGCTTGGGCTGGAGAGACCTGCACACTGACTACCAGGTGACAGCCCTATTCCCCTGTTTTTTGATACTCCCCTTCTTGGGCTGGCACCCAGCCTGGGAAATGAATTGTGTTTCAGGTGCTACTCACTCAGCCCAGTGGTAACTTTTTGGCCAGACAAGCAACTGATTGCCATAGACACACCAGCCACTTGGTTTGAAGCAAGACCCAGAATCACGGAGTCTGGCTCATCAGCTAAGCTTCAAGAAGTGAAGTCTTTCAGTCTTTTCCTGAAAGACTTGCTGCCTGAAAAAGGGTGGAGTAGGAGAACTGCCAGAGAGCCTGCTACTATAACCCAATGGTCTGCTTGCTGGCCTCTCATGCCTGAAGTTCTGGGCTCATGATCCCTGGCTGCCTAGACCAGGGTCCCTTTGGTTGCATGTGGCTCTGTTTTTTCTATTTGCTTTGGGGCGGCTGTGACCCCCTCGGGCCATACTCAGTCAGGCACTAAGAGAAGGGAGGGCAGAATTTGTGCTTTGCAGCTTAAGGGTGAGCCTTTCAGGCAGGGATGGGAACCAGCTTGTGTTCAAGATTGCCCTTGTCCTTTTCAAGCTGGGCAGACAAGCCTGCTTAGCTCTTCAGAGGACTTATCTCTGGGGGTGCCAAGTGTTTCTCCCCAAACCATAAGCAAGGTTCAGATGTGCTTCTGAGCTGATACATTCAGTAAGAAGGCTTGGATTCTCATCCTGAAGTCCCTCAGAGGGCCAGGATAGAGACCCAGGCCCCACAATTTTGAGCTTTGCTTCAGTCCAAGAGGTTAACATATGAAAGGCCGAGTTTATCCAAAAGCAGGTTATGGCACCAAGTAATGCCTGAGGCCCAGCCCATTTTACCACCAGCTTGACAAGGAGTAGAGCATGAGGAAGGCCAAAGGGCCTGCAGGTGTAGGCTAGTGGTCAGCTTGTTGGCTGCCTAAGGTCCTTGGTTCGTGATGCCTGGGGACTTCATGTCTTGATCTGCCTTTTTTTATTTTTAAGCCAGCTATGACCCCTTGGACCATATATTATAAGGAGTCATGAGAGCGAAGGTTTAGTTTTCTGTAGCTCAGGGACTAGGCTTTACCACTAGATATAATGCTCACAATACAAATATCCCCCCGTCTACCAACCCCATTTCTCAATAAAACTCTGAACTGTGAGGAGAAGCAGAAACCTAAAGTGCTAAACACTAGGTATGCCCTGAAGCCCTGTGGCCTTGCTATCCCTGACTTTACAGGGGAGTTGGTTGGATTCTGTGGTGATAGAAAACAGTGTCAAAGCAAATATGCAAGACTTGCAATATGAGACTTGGGAAGTTAGAAAAACATGGGTCCTATCCAACTAATGGGAAGCACAAATTGTAGACTGGAGGGTCCTACTTCATTGCCTTTCTGCTGTCTCAAGACCTCACCTCTGATCTTTCTATATAACAGGCTACCCCTTCCTCTTTTGGATTTAGAGAAGATTCCCAACCTTGAGAAAGAAAAATCTATTACAGCTGCCTCCTTTAATCCAACATCAGCAGGGGTTAGGCTTGTTTGACAGGTGGGCCTTGTTAACTTGCCAGTTTGGCATTAGGTGGCCTGCTGAGCTTTGACAGAGGGTACTTGGGAGATGGGCTTTATTTCAGAAAAGGGTGAGTATTTGGGACAACTAAGCAAAAGTTGTTGCCCTTTAGTTCTAAAGGAAGCTATCTATGTTCCTGAACCTTAAGTTGAGTCTGTTATGGTTCTTGTAATTTTTCTTTAAGTACTGTTATAGGACAGCTTTGAATACCCCTGGGAAATGCTGTTATTAAATGAGATAAGGAGCCTCTATTCATGAGGGGGAAGTCAGAGATGTGCTCATGAATCTTTAGGGGGACTATCCTAGTTGGTACCTTCTTGAGCTCAAATGTCAGGAGAAAGACTGCATCTAAAGGAAGCTATTATTTGTTTATATATGGGGTTCCACATCTTGGATTTGTATCGGCGACTTTGAAGCTATATCAGTCTGTAGTATAGTCTAGAAACCAATGCCCTGCTGTTTCCATACTAGAGACGTAATATGTTTGAAGTAAAGAGCATCATGACGTAATAAACAGGCAGCTGTGTTTTTGGTAGCTGATGTCTCCTGCAAAATTTTACAGCAAAAATCTTCTGTACAGATGGTATTTATATGGCGATAGCTAAGGCGAGGCATTTGTGTGAAAGTGAAAAACTTGCAACCCTTCTTAGCTTTAGCTTATCTAGAGACAGAAACTGGAACTGAAAGAGCTCTGAGGCCACAAGTTATGCTAACAAAAGCTATCAGATCATGCCATTTATAAAGACATCAGATATGAATGCCTTCTCATACTTGCTACCTACTCCTGGTTAAATTTTCATCCCACTAGCTCTCATCCAGGCATTAAGAATCCAAGTCCGCATGCTCCATATCTATAATACCATCCATGGCTGTACCACAACATAACCTGGTGTATGGGGCATTGGATTTCGAGATTGTGGGCCTGGGTTCTGTCCTTGGTTCAGTTCTTGTGGCCAGAAACTTCTAGAAGGCCAATTCAGACTTGATATAAGGAAAAACTTTATAGTCCAAGTGTCCAAGGTCTGGAACAGGCTTCCCCCTAGAAGTGGTGCAAGCACCTACGCTGGACTCATTCAAAAGGTATTTGGATGTTTATCTTGCTGGGATCACCTGATCCCTGCAGATTTCTTGCCTCTGGCAGGGTAGGGGCTGGACTCAATGATCTCATGAGGTCCCTTCCAGCCCCTAATATCTATGAATCTATGAAAATTGTATAACTGCACAAGTCATGTCTCCTCTCTGTGGTCATTTCCCCCTTTTGCTCATCTGTTTGTTTAAACAGCAAGCTCTTGAGCAGAGGACCTGTCTTAGGCTGTTGTGTGATGTCCTGATCTTGCAGGTATCTTAAGCCTTACTTTAATGGGACTGAGATGTAAAACATAGGAGGGGAGTTGTTGGGATACCCACTTAACTGGGTAAGGAGCATTTCCGGCCTCTGATTATCCTGATGTCTGTCTTGTGGGTACTGCTATATACCCAGCTATCCCACACTTATTGCTAAGGCAACTGTCTCAAGTGGCCTATCTCTAACCAATATATATTGATAACTGGGGAAGCTAGTGTGATAGCAATGTTCAGAGGCTTTGTTATGGCAACAGTGCAGAAATGCTTTGTGCTGGTGGATTTTATGGAGGGCTGTGATCACTGGTTGTTACTGTAACTCTGCTAGCTAGGGCCAGAGCATTTAAATGACAGATTTAAGGATGTGGTTCTTACTAAGGCGAGAAGTGAATGTTACTTTTTCCTGAGCATGCAATAGTTTAGGAGTCTTGGTTGGTTGTGCTGTTAAAAATAACAGGGGAAGCGCTCAAAGGGATAGTTACCGCTGCAAAGGGTAGAATTGAGCAGCATAAGGTAAACCATTAAACCCACCACTGCCCAGGAGGAAAATAGCTTCCCATCCTCCATGAAAAAGGTGAGGGGTCCAGGCGATGCATGCAGAGTGGAAACCAGGCTTCTCTTGTGTTATGATATGTGGAATCACTGTCCATCTTAAAGGGAAAGTATTTAATAAGCATAACAAACAGTAACAAGAATGGGGAGCTTTCCACATAGCTTGAGTTCCAGCTTAGTCTTCTTTGTTTGTCAGGAATTGAATCTTGTCTGGAGCTTCAGGCAACACACAGACACGGTGTTGTTGGATAATATATCAAGCAACTACAACATTGCGGATAGAAGTGCATTTGCTTTGGAAATGAAGTTTTTGGAGAAATGAGAGATGCTTGATGGAAACAGAGGCAGAAGGGTGCCCTATGTATGCGTCTTTTGTCATAAAGAAACCATGCAAATGAGAAGGAGGCTGTTGTGATTTTTGCACTGTGTGCTGAGAGACCACCTTGGAATCAGGAGAATTCTTCTCTTTTTGGAGTTTCTGCCAGAAACAAGCAGACGGGAATGCTTGAGTTCCTGGGGACTGAGCAGCGGTTTAGTACAACTATCTATGTAGTTAAAACTAATGTACTGATGATCATTGCAGCCCTCTACTGGTCCACCAAACATGTAAGAGAATGGCAAAAATTGTTCACCCTGAAACATGCGAGAGGAAAGAGAAAACTGCACCAAATGCCCATACGAAATCAACTCAAGAGAAACTACTGCTGGAGTCTAAGTTGGCAAAGAAGGAACTAAGAATCTTCTGAGCATCAGCCAGATGTAAATACAAAAATGGGATTGTTAATTTGTCAGGTGAGTCATGGTACAGCTTAGGTGGCTGGGATATGCTTAAAATGATGATCTCTTCCTTAAGGGCTTTACAAACTAAGCCATATACTGCAGGAAAACACCCTGGTTTGACTAAATGATGGCAATGAAATCTCCATCATGAGATGCTCTTACTTCTTGCTTCCTGTGCTCAGTTCTGGACTGTCTTCCAGCTCAAGGCATCTTCCTATAAGCTGCCAGGTGCACAGCTCTACAAAGAGCAATTATACAATTCTAATGGTGCCCTGGAAGGGGGAATTTGGCTGTACCATGGCATCATTCAGCTACCAGCAAGGAATTGGTTAATGGTATAAACCTGGTCTGATGTCTAACAAATCAATAATGGAGGTGCTCACTGGAAGGTTGGCCCTATTCATCTTAGGCCAAGTACAGACTTTACTCTGACCGGTATAAATGTTTTCTTGTGTTCACTACTGATCCAAATTACTCTGCTTATAGAAAACTGCATACCTTAAATCAATTCCGCCTCAGCATTTTTGTCTGTGCCTAGCCTTACATAACATTGTCCAGCAAGCTCATACCATGTCATCATATGCAGCATTGCCAGACTGCTGAAGGAACCGAGGATTGAAACTGGAACATGCTGTTAACAGCATCCGGGTTGCTGCTGCTCCGCATACCCACTGGCTTTTGGCTATGCTGTTTTTACGGTAGGACATGTTATGAACTGGCCATGCTGTGATCAAAACCTGGCTAGCAATAGCCTTGCTTAAGTACAGCACCCATTAGCTGACTTCTAGCATGTTTCCTGGACTGGGACACTGAGACCGTTGAGATCAATTGTGCAGTAGGCAGCTTATAGCACTTTGTAGATGTATAGTATAGTATAGTATACAGTATAGTTCATTTAAACCATTCTATGACTCAATTAACAGCAAAGTCCCTTGAACATGACTGTAGATAATGGCTTGGCTTGTGGTTTAGCTCTTGCCTTTGTGGATGACCGCTCCCTGTGTTGCAAGCCAGCAGGGTGTTCACACATGCAGAAGAATGTTGATGCTGCCATCTAGGGGAGAAAAAAAAGTTTCTTCATTACTTGTCCTACTTCCAGGGGGGCTTTCCCCCCATCTGTTTCTGCTCTCCTAGATGTATTTATAAATTGGTTACCAGGGCTGTTATGGGGCTGCTGTTGATGAGCTCTTCTTTAGGGAATGGGAAACTTCTTGTAAAACTACTTTATAAACTGTTCAAGTTATTAAAATAGTACCAGTATTGTAGGTCAACATTACATACCAGAAAAGACAGGTTAACAAAAAAATAAACAACTGCCCCTCAACATCTGCCTGCCCATAAAACACATGTTAAACACACAAATGAGACTGTCTGTTAAACCTGCCTTCCTGATTTGTGGGCATAATACAGGTATAGACAGAGATCTAGAGACTGGTGCAATTTGAACACTTCGCTTAGTTTTCAGAAACAAAATAATTGTTTCTTGCTTTTGCCATCTGCCAGGATCTCGGGTCAGGTGTCTCTCTTGCAGCATCTCTGATATGCTTAGCCCTTGGCAAGTCCTTTACAATCACCTTCTCTTTGGAATAGGTCAGCATTGGTTTCTCCACTTCAGAAGAGAAATCTGAGAAATTCCTTGTGACTGTGCAATAGGAACAATTCAGTGTCTGAGTTTGGGATTTCCTCAGATCTTTCCCAACTTAGTTACCACTCCTACATACTACAGCCAAGCTGGACAACTTTCCTGTGGCTGGGGACTGTGCACTATGCTAGCCATATGCTGCTTCAAGGCAGCCCCTGGGATCCCGCCCCCCCCCCCCTCAGGATACTCCCCCTGTTTGTACAGGCTGCACAAATGGTGTCTACATACGCAGCACCAGAAGTATGTGGCCCCATGCTTCCCACCCCCTCCCCAACCATGTGGCCATGGAAGTGGCTGCATGCTGGCTTCTTGTGGGCTGCATGTGGTGTGCAAGCTGACAATTGGATATCCCCAGACTAAACGATTTAATCTCTCAGCCCCCTTACATGGAACAAGAGGGTGCTGGAAAAAAGTTTCCATGTATGTGTGAAGTGCTATTAAGTCCTACAGGGGAAACGGTTCTCAGCTGAAGTCCTGGCAAGTAAGAAAATGAGAAATAGACTAAGTATCTTCTTTTGAAATATGTGTACTCTTTAAAGGTGCAGTGCATTTCTGACTGATCTCAGACACTCACTGTCTTGCTAAAAGTTAGAACCTTGGATGCTGCTGTCCTTTGATCACTGTGAGTGTTGGGGTCAGAGGCTGACCTTAATTTCTTTGAAGAAATAACAAGATGTTGGACTCCTAAAAAACCACCAACTTCAACTGTTCTTGGTTTCTGAAGAAGACTCATCCCCATCCAGTCCAGCTTGGGACATCAGCTACCCTGTAGGGATGGCACTGCATGCTGGAAATGTGGTGCTTAGGATATGTGGCTATTCTACATTGCACATCGAGCGGTGACTCTTATGCTTAGCTCCAATACACAGGGACATAGAATCTAAACTTGCTCCTTTTCTCCATCCTGCCTGGAATACAGTTTCATTTACAAAGAAATAAATGATGCTACTGCATAACTTGTAGCCTTGGTCTGTTTCAGGCTTGGCTTCCCTCTAGAGAAGACTTCTTCCCAGAGGACAGTTCAGCCAAGATCCTCTTTGACCACTCCTCATTTTGAGTGAAGCCAAGCCCCAGTAACTGCTTTGAGTGAGTATGAACTATCAGTAGTTCCCTCTGAGGATGTCAATCGGTCAGGAAAAGATCTCTGTTACAGCCAACAGCTGTTACCATTAAGTTGATGCTTCCGTTTTCTAGTCCCTTATGTCAGAGCAGCTGCAATAAAGTTGGTGGAGGTGTACTCTTTATAAATGAGAATTCGGCCTGAGCTGCACCCCTCAACAATGCTGAAGATCACAGCAACAAAACCTATTCTTGGCATGGTTTTAGCTCTACTTCCTGTTTAGATAAGGTAATCAAAGGTGCCTCTCCTGCAAATACAACTAAGCGCATTTGGCTGGAGGGAGGGATTTGCCCTAGACCTGTTTGACCAGTTCCCGGGCTTCCTATTACACTCTTACAAGGCTTCAGTAATCAATGTCTATAATCCTTCTATTCATTCTGTGTAGAGAAGGGGAGAGGAGCTACTTTACAGGTAACTGATCTTGTAGGAAGCCAACAGGATTTGCCAGGTATTATTATCTTTTGCTTCAAGGTTGCTCTTTTTTATTTTTATTTTTTGCAGTGAAAATAGAAAGCACTGAGTGAAGTGTGCCACAAGCCCTAAAGCAGTACATACTTGATTCAGATTAAGGAAGCAGAGCCCTCCTTCCTCAAGTGCAGCAATGCCCACAAAGCAGTGGATCATCTGATGGGCATTAAAAGTCCAGGTCTGAAGAGAGGGTGTGAAGCAGGCCCAAAGTGGGCTCACTGGGGGTGAATGCCATTGGGCTAAAGACTTGCACCCAGTTGCAGGGCCTGGCTGCACACAGGAAGAACCAGCCTGTCTTGCAGCTGCTGGTTTTGTGCCAAGCCCAGAGTTCTCATGGGGGTGCGGCAAAGAAGGAAGCAGTAACAGCCAGCTTGGCTGGCACCGAATTGGAAAGACAGTGCAAAACATGACAGTGAGGTGATTGGGCAAGGGGGGTGGGGAGGGTAGAGCAAGCCATCTTGCAGCTCATGACAGCAGCCCAGCTCTCCTGCTACACACTACCCCAGTGTGTGGGGCATGTGATGGTTTCTCTCTTTTATCTCTGGCATCCTAGAAGGAAAGGCAGGATGGCACCTTAAAGATTAATTCATTTAAAAAGGCATAAGCTTTCAGAGGCTACAGCCTACTTCATCAGTCTTTAGGGTACTCCCTGGTCTGCTCTTCACCCAACTTCAGACTAGCATGGCTAACTTCCTTTCTGGCATCATTGAGTTGTTAAATCAATTTGAAGATAAAACCCACAAAGGCCAGAAGAGGGCACATGATAATAACTGTTCTGTCTGCAAATCTTGTGGACTCTTCAGGGTCCTCCAGTTTTTCCCCGGATTTGCACAGAAAGACATTTCATCTTCCTGGAAATATCCTGCTTTGAATCATCAGAGAAATGAAGTAAGCATTCTTCATCTGCCTGCTACGCAGCATACACATTCTTTCTATCACCTGCTTCTGCTAAATGTTCACACGCTTCTCTCCCTGTTCCACATATGCACCCAACAAACATGTATGTTGTATGTACATGCACAGGCTATATATATTTCTCTCTATCAGTATTCATGTAGTATAAAAATCCAAGCAGCATATGGGCCTGTGACTGTAAATGCACACTTTTGTGTGGTGGCTTTTGTGAACAGAAATGGGAAGTGGCCCAAACCAGATTTATCCAAGCTCCCTGAAATTTGTATAATTGAATAAAATGGGACCTGCCCTGAAATGTTATCTGGCTTTGCAGAAAACACCCCCTCTAATGGCTAAGTGTTTTCAGACTAAAAGCAATATGACATCCTTGTTCCACTGGGAAATGCCTTGTGCTTTTTTGATGTATGCTCAAACAGAACTTCTGAAACTTTCAGAGAAGATTGATTTTTTATTTATTTATTTTTTAAACTGGTCAGTATCAGGACTGAAAGAGCCATAATACCATGGGAGAGTCTATGTCTATGAGGTTTCAGCTGAACTGGCAAGTTCAGGAAGTTCCCACAGTTTAATACCCAGCTAAGTGTTTGGCTCGCACTTGGATTAATGAAGCTTCTGCGGTTTGCCCATTTCTAATAAAGATGCACATGCATTCATGGCCTTTCTTGCCTCAGATGTATATAATTGTCATTCATGAGATCTCCTACATTTTCCCTAACTCATATGTGTTCAAATCTGTGCACAGCCCACAGTGTATACCATGCTCCCTTGTGTACACAAATGTGTATGATCATAAATATATGCACAATTTCCTCACACTTTTGTCTCTGCCATGATATATGTACCTGTCACCCCACATTGTAGCCATACATGTACTATATACTACACATATACACACACACACTTGCCTGTATGTCCTTCCACGCAAGCAAATCTACCTTTTGATTACCCAATTTAGAAGAAATGGAATGTTAACATCAGTATTGATTTTCTCCCCTGATCCTGCCTGCCCCTCTCTTGCCCCAAGACTCAAGTACTGAGTCATTCCCAATGGTGTCATGATGTGAGACAAGTCATTGATCATTTTGAGCCAATTCAACTCACTATGGAGTTAAATGTACAAAAGAGACAAAGGAAAAGGGGCTGTGACCTGATATCACCATGATCCACTCCTGTTGCCCAGATTGTTTGCAATGCCTGCAGTGAAGTATGCGGGTCTTAAATGAGCCTTTTCAGTCATCTTTGGACTCACCAATGACTTCCCTTACTTACCAGAAGACCATCATCCTCATATCGAGGGGCTGCTGACAGCAATGTATCTGTCTTGGAGATGCATGTCCCATTTGTCTATACATACTTAAGCAGTGAACATAACACACTGACCTCATTTGCATGTACATGCACACACATGTAGCATCAATGACCTGCTGTTAATACTGCCACATATGGGCATGCTTCCTCCTTACACACTTGAATGTACATACTAATCTTGCATAAGTTCATACTTTAGACAAAGTATACACACAGGGACTTTTCCTATGCACCTCATACATACAGGGCCAGATTCTATACTACTCATTAAGCACCTCAGTGCAATTCTATTCCACCTTGCTGAAGTCCTTGAAAAATAGTTAATATAAAAGGTGGATGGCTTCTCCTTTGCCTTGCTGCTTTTTGGGGGACTCAGTCTTCAGGGTAAGATGCTTGGGTGTTTCAAAAGTAGATGCATTAATGGATTTTCATGGCTTGAATAGGGTGGAATAGCATTACACTGAAACCCCAAAGTCCAGTTAGATGCCTAATATGTGAAATATACACTATGGAAGAGATGCTATGCATAGACGTGCATGGGCACACACATGCCTTCCCCTGAATAGTCTAGCTCTTAGTATTATGCCCTGTTCTACATTTATCTTCCCTACTCCATCGTCTATTTCCCCTTCCTCCCATACAGGCCATTTTCCAGGTGGTAAGTTACTGTTGAAACTAGCATTAGAGTTGAACTGGCGGGAGTTTTTTTTACTGAAAAAAAAGTAATAACACCTCTTTTCTGGTGAAGTACAGGGGTTTTGTCCAAATTGTTCTTTTCCTTTCTTGAGAGAAAATGTTCATTTCAAGGAATTTATTTTCCAATATTGAGATAGATTAATTCTAACCAGGACTTTATGATTTAGAATTTGGCACCTTTTGGTTTTGATCCTTCTGAATGTTGTGGAAGAGTTTTCTCCACAAGGAAAACAGAAAACACAGTGGTGAACTTGTTTCCCCTGTTGTGAGATGAAACCTGAAGTCTTCACTGCTGATGCCCCACGGCTGGATGATGATAGCAAGCTTGTCTGGGCTCGCCTGAGCAATCCATGATCAAACAGCAATGGATTCCTGCACCAATGTTTCTGGAAAGATCAGGCTTGATGCAATGAGAAGTTGCTTCCACAGGTATTTATGGGGGCAAGCAGAAATTTGAAGTGCAGTAAATCATGATGAGTGACACCCATGCATAGGGTATGTGTAGGTGTTCCATTTTAGATCAGTCCAACCAGGGTTAGATCAATCTAAATGCCCAATTCTACAGGCATTCAGAGTGCTTCAATCATCCTAAAAATGGCCAACCCAGTCTTTGTTCTTTCATCTGAATAGGTGCACTAACTTAGGTTGAGATTGAGTTAACATGATCTCACAAATGTCTATCTGCAGAACAGCCCCAGGGCTTAGAAAGCCCAGCTGCTTGCCCCAAGACCTTTCCCCAGCCTTGATTGGGCTGTTTTTAGGCCCCTGAACCCCACCTCTGACTGGGCAACCCACCCCACAGACCCACTAATCACCCCTGCAGACCTGCCAGCCCCCCACTTCCCAACTGCCCCTCCCCACACTCTGAGTTACTTACATTGGGTTCCCCACATGGCTCCTGAGAGCAACGAATACCTGCACATGCTGCTCCTGATCTGTGGTCACACAGCATAAAGCATGCCATGTGAATGTAGATAGCTGCAACAAATGACTGTACCATCCACAGATTGTACATTAGGATTCTGCAGAAGCCAGCTGGGGCCTGCAAGGATTTCCAGCAAGAGGAAGGCTAGCAAAACATTACTTCTGTCTGGGGTGATTCCCAGTATGGCCAGCCTTGCCACTGCATGACACACTGTGCCTGTGTAGACTGCTCTAGCTCCTTGCTCCCAGCTCTCATTGTGCCTGTTTGGTTGCAGTATGGGAGATTGGTTGGCCAGGTTCATATGTAAGTAGTATGGGCTGAGGAACAGAACAGTAGATGGCATAGCACCGTGCATGACTCGGGGGCTACAGCCCAGCTGCAAGGGGGTGGAAGGGGGCTGCCTACCTGCCTTGGAGCCCTGGGCCAATTGATGGGGATGATTGAATGGCCCAGAGGAAGGGAGCTGAAGTTGAGGTGTTGAGGAGGCAGTACAGAGCTGGGATTACTCTCTCAGGGTCTGGAAAAGGACCGCAGGGTGTGAGTTAATCCTTTATTGTATACGTGTTGGTGTGCTTTGTGATTATGTTGTTTCCTGTGGGGACAAGTTTGACCCAGGGAAAATAAAATTGCTTAAACAGTGACAACCTGCTACAGATGGGTACAAAGAGGGAGAGAAAGAAGGGTAAGCTGAGTTCCCTTTGACAGAGTAAGGGAGCTAGGTGTAGAGAAGGATAGAGATCAAGGCCTTGGATGCTGAGATTAAGCTGTTTATAACGCTGCCATATCTCCTCTCCTCACCTGAGCATTCACTGCTAGGCAGGGATTGGCATCTGATGATATCATGAGAAATCTTGTAGTAGGTTGTTTCCTGGTTTATGTGAGGCATCTGACCTCAGGTGCCTTGAAGTCTCTGAGCAAGCCAGAAATTCTGTCTTTTCTCACCACACGCTGTGCAAACAGCTGCCTATACACTGAGTTCTTTTTCCCTGACACAACTGATTTGGAAAGTACCTTCTGCTTTGTCAGCCACTGAAATGACAACCCGCAACCTGGTTCCAAGGAGGGCAGAGTGGTGAAAATCCCTTTTCCTTTAGGGAAAGCTTTCTACCCATAGCAAGCTTTTGCCTGCTTTTCTGGCTGCTTTTGGCTCTTCTCTTCTGGCCCATCTGCTCAGACTGAACCCTCCAGGTCATTTTCTGCTAATGAAATGAAAACAGAAAGATGTATACTGTTCCATCAGAAGAAAGGGGCTTGACAGAGGAGCTGCAGGGTGATGCTTATTGCCTGAGGTAGGCAGAACGTCGGGCTGCTGGTAGGAGCAGTCCCTTCTAGCTTTACAAAATACAAAATCTAGAGTGTTGCCACAGTCCTATCTTGGTGCTAGGACAGGGGTGTCAAACACATTTTATGCCCCAGGCTGTACAGTGGGCTCCTGGGCCAGATCTAGGCCAGGGTACAAGGTGTGATGGTGGCAGCTGATCCGGCTCAGACCTGAGGCATGCAGCAGTGGTTCCAGCTGACTTGCTGCTGCCATGTGCTCCATGCTGTGCTCACAGCTCCAGCTCTGACTCCAGCATGAGACATGTAGTGGGGACTGGTGGTTGAGGTGCCAGGAACGTGGCACTATGGGTAGGTGAAGCAGGCAGAGGGTGACCAGGGCTGTCAGCCTTCATTGTCTTCCTGCTGCCAATTGGCAAGTCTCCTGGGGCCTGAAGGCCCCAGATTCTACAGCAAACCATTCCTCCCTGCCTTGCCAGTAGACCAGCAGGCCAGATAGAGCGGTTCTGCAGGCTGGATCTGGTCTATGTTATGGTTGATGCCCTTGTGCTAGGCCAACGTGCATAGGGAAGTAATGTCAGCAGGACCATATGGAATTTGCTTGAGTCGGAACTGGCCTCAGTGTATCCAAAGGTTTTGAATTGTCACTGTGCAGCAGGGAGAGATGGTGCTAATTTGCTGGGGTGGTGTTTCCCTCAGGGAAGTACATTGCCAAGGTCATGGCCTGGGTGCTGAAGAGGATGCTGTAGCTCTGCTCTTTTGGATTAGTGACAAAATGGAAGCCCAACCATCGAAGCAAGGCCCTGTGGCATGCTGCTGTCTGACCGCACTTGGTGGCTGGGTGCCAGTTCTGGCGGCAGTCTGAGAAGAGGAATGGTCACATTTAGCTTGTACCCAGGGGAGCCTAAAGGATGAGAAATGTTTTCAAAAGCACCTTGCTCTGGGACCCTGGATCCCATTGACTTTCACCTTGTGTACTATATAAACAGCCACCTGGAAAATTGATCCTGGTCCCTTAGTGTTCATTTAGACAACAGTCCTCTTGGTCTTTTCCTGGGACTTGGGCAATAAGTCACTCAGTTGCTTCTGGACATGTAATTGGTTCTGCAGGAGCCAAGGCCCTAGCTGCTGCTAAAACACCAAAACTTAATGCTTTGCAATTATACTAAATTTTGTGGCATTATCTCTGATTTGATGATGCTGCCCCTGCACACTTAGGTGGTAAAGACTGAACCACCTATCCTCATCACTACCAGTAGTTCACTCAGGACAAATCCTAGTCCAGAGATATGTTTTGAGTACTACTGTAAAGCAGCTGTTTCACCGTCTGGACAGAGCTGAAGAGGCTTCTGAAACAAATCATCTGCACATCACAACTCTGCTTCCTCAAAAGAGGAATCATTTGAGAGGCCTCCAAAATGGGCTGCAGCTTTCTGGTGCTCATTAAGTTTTGTTCTTTCTGTCCAGTAGACCAATGAACAAGGAAACTGTGGCCAGCATATCTACTGCTCACCACTTGTGTGGCCTCCTCACAACAGCTCTGGACATGGTACAGACTCCCTGGAGTAGGTGTCACGATGTTGAGTCAGGGCTTTTCCTTTCCCCTCCCCATTCCCAGGTCGCCCCATCACACTAACTGCAGCTTTGTGGTAAGCCAGAACAAAGGCCATAGTTACATTTAAGCAGAGCCAGCATTCAGCAAGAATTTTTGAATGGGCTTTCTCATCTGTTCCTCTTTGAGAACAATGTTTGGGGCTGCTCCGTGGAGGAGCTTCTCCTGTTCACTTCATTCCAGGCCTCTGTTCCTTTCTTCCAGAGCGTTTCTAGAAATAACTGAAAGCATCTTAAGTATAGTAAAAAAATGGTTCCAGATGTTTAGCCCCTGTAGCTTGCTTAACTAAAAAGCTCTGTACATAAAAATCATGTTTAATGTGCCCTCCCTCTTCCTCAAATAAAAGTCTTGGGGGGCCCTCCTTGGGATCCCATGATTTGCCTTGATAGGAGCCAGAGCAAAGCCAGCTGTTCTGTGTAGGAAGGTTCAGAGGTTAACACAAATGAAATGGAGAAGCAGAAAGCAGGCTGGAACAGATTAATTTTCCTAGATGGCTGAAAAGATGAGTGGCACTTAGCATATTTTCTGGAACACTCTTAGTTACACAGAGAAACAAACACCAGTTCCCAAGGGAAACTTCACAGTAAAGTTGGACTCCTGGTTAGCCTTTTATACTAGTTTATGGTCTCATCTTCATTTTCAAAGTGATTGTGAAGAATACTTTGTAAACTGGGTCTGCCATTTACATTTTTTCTCTTATGAGTCTTCCTCTTAGATTCTACTGGTTAGTTCAATGTAGGTATGTAGAGAGAGTTGGGGGTGGGACTTTTTTCCCCAAATCCCCATTCATCCTGGAGGACAAGACTTTGGTTTAAAGGCCCCTTACAAAGGTAAGGATCCTTGTGAGCTGATCTAAAGCTCCTTATCCCAAAGACCATCCCTTTCATATCATGGGGATCAGATAACCTGTTACAGGTGCTATGGCCCCAGGTGCGGTGGTGGTGCTCCTTGGTTCCCTAATCTCCCCTCCACTCTCCCACCTGCTATGCCTTTTCTTGGGAAAAGGGAGGCTCTCCAAGCCCCACAGTGACTTCTGGTTTGCTGTTGGTTAGCGCACTAGCAACATTGGCCTTATGGGTACATTTTGTGGCCTCCAACCTCCCCTCTAACCATGCCTTTCATGTATGCCTTGAACTGTTAATGTTCAAATGGGCCTAAGGGACCTAGTCCAATACATGGCCCTCTCCAGCCTCTGTATCTTTATGCCTCGCAGTGGGCCTCCAGCCCCCATTCAGTATATGGCCCTTTCTGGCCTCTGTGTCTTTAAGGATCTCAGTGGGCTCTCAGCCCAAGTAATATATGGCCCTCTCTGGTCCCTGCCTCTCATGGGCTAACTTGAAGCTTGTGCCGTGCCAGAGCAGGCTAAAGCCTCCCTGTGCCTTCCTGGCACTACTGGGACCTCTGCCTGCCCTCACTAGTCCCAAACTGGTTCACAGTCTTAACTACTGGCTGTAACTCAGACTAGAAGCACCTGGGCTACCCAACGCAGTTTGGAGCTTGGCAGACTCCTAGCTCCTTATTTGCAGTCAGCAGGGTGGTGGGCTTCCCTAGAAGTCTCTCAGCCCCAGTCACTGCTATGCAGAGCTCCATCCTTCACAGACAGCCTAGACTGCATCCACCAAGCCATGCCACTGGGCGTTGCATGTCTTTCCTTGGCCCACTGCAGGTGTCCTCTATTAACTGTGCAGTTTCTTTCCTCTTGGGGTTGAACTCTGTCCTACAGTGCTATTGCTGTGCTACCAGCAGCACAATAAGGACTCGGCCCCATTGCCTTACTGCTGAGCCTCCTGTCCTGCACTAGGTGCCTGCAGCCTCTCAGTCCCCTACTGACTGGCCTCTCCTAGCCGCTGGCAGGCAATTCCCTGTACCTGGGGCTCCATGTGGCTGTTGGTCCCTCTTAAAGTAACAGGGAAACCCCAGCTCCCTGTTACAGTGCCATTAGTGGCTTCTTTTCTTAAACAAAAATGGAAAAGTCCATTTTATCTCTTTGGGAGCTTCTGGGTGTCATGTTGACATACAGGCTGATGTAATACCATCAGGGGACAGATTTTTTTCAAGCTTAAATCAAGAAGTCATCTCTCAACAGAACAGGGGTGGGCAATCATTTGGGCCCAAGGCCTACATAAGGAGTTTTGATCAGCTGTTGCAAGCCAGGTCAGCATCCCTTTCTCCCCCCATGCAACAACTCACCAAAACTTCCTATGGAGAATTGGGTGGGTGGGGAGCAGTGTTCAGGAGCAGGTTGGGAGGGTGAGGCCAGGATTATGGGGTCAGGTCAGGTCATGGGGTGGTGACAGCCAAGGCCTGGGCCAAGCCACAATCCACTCCCTGCATGCTCCTGCCCTGTGGGAGGGTGAATGGGGCTGTGTGTGGTAGGGTGCATATGCAAGGGGGAGGGCTGCCTGAGTGCTATGTCCTGAGAACCAGCTGGGGATAGGGGAGGAAGGTGTGGGGACACATGCAGCATGGCTCACCCAGGTGATGCAGTCCACAGCTGCCCCCATGGTCTTCCCCATAGGGCTGAGCCCTACCCACTCCTGCCTGGGGCAACCTGCACCACGCTCCTGCCTGCTGGCCCAGCCCCAGCCTCAGCCCTGGCCAGTGCACAGCTTCTGGTGGGGCTGTTCCCATTGCAGCTGCAGCTGATGGTGCTGTTCAGCTCCCCTTGCCTCCAGTGTAGTGGTGCCTCCTACTGCTCCTGCCCCTGCTGCATTCCTCCAAGTTGCAGGGGAGCTTCAGCTGTGCGGCTTCTCCCTTAGCTCACATGGCTCTGGATCCACCTCTGGGCTGCCTCCTACCCACTCCACCTACCTGGAGTGATTAGCAGCCTGGAGTGGAGTGGCAGGAAGGCAGACAGGAGCTGGAGCTGGAGCTGGAGCCAGAGCCCCATGTACTGGGGCAGAAGCCGCCTGGCTGAAGCTTCTCACCCAGGAATGGCACAGCAGGGGCAGGGGTGGGAAGAGGAACTGCCACCGGAGGCAAGGGTAGCAGAGCAGCATCTGATCAGCTGCAGCTACAATGCGAACAGCCCCACTGGAAACTGTGCACACTGGTCAGGACCCAGGCTGGAGTGCAGTGTGGGCTGCCCCAGCAGCAGTGGGTGCAGAGTGTTGTGGGGGCAGCCACAGGCCAGATCCAGTCAGTTGACAGGCCAGTTCCGGCCCACAGGCCATATTTTGCTCACCCCTGGAATATTTTATAGAACAAGGTACCATTAAAACATGAGGAGTACTGTGGCATTAGAGGGGCCATCCTTAAAGTAGAGGTGAAGTCCAGGTTGAATTCCTAGTCCCACTGAAGTCAATGAAAATTTTGGCATGCTGTCAATGCCAGGATTTCATACCACATTTTGGCCACTTAATAGCCTTTAAAAGTTTACATGTCACTCTTCAAAATAGCTATGTTAAGCCAAGCATGGCCCATCATGAATAATTACATTCTGCCTTCCTAAGTGCCCCTCACTGTATCCAACTTAAATTGCATTTGTTGCTTCCTGTCCAAAGTGGTTGGAAGATTGTCACCCTGTTCCTTCCCAGAAATAGCTATATTCCTGTTGCATTAGGTGTGACTATTGCATAAGGGCTATAAAGTGTTTTATGATCCTGCTGAATGAGAGAGACAAAAGGTCAGGCCAGAAAAGGAATGTAAATCATTATCCTGAAGTTACTGATATAGATGTGAAGAGAATGGGTACACGTGCATGCGGGGGAGCTGGACTAGTTGGAGAGAGGCTCCACGGGGATGTACCCTTTGAACATCCAGCATCCTGAGGTGGGGTGGTAGTCTTTTTTTGACTGCTGTTTGCCTCTCTCCTCTATGTTATTTGTTTCCTGACCTCTCTTCCCATTCTTTTTTATAATAGACAGGGAGAGAAAGGGAGGAGGCATTCATGCAACTTGGGTAGTCTTATTAGTCTTCAAGTTTTCAAATGAACCTGGAAAGGACTGCAAACACACTGGAGATCAGGAGAGCAATTCAGAGGCAACTTGACAGAATGGAAAACTAGGCTGGAACTGTTAAGATGAAGTTCAATGCTGACAAATGCAAGGTGCTACACCTCAAGAAGAAGAATCAAAAACACAAAAACAACATGGGTGACACCTGGCTGGATGACAGAACTACAGTGAAGGATCTGGGAGTCTTGGTAGATCACAGACTCAATATCAGTCTCCAGTGTGATGCAGCTGTGCAAAAAGTGAATGAAGTCTTGGAGGGTATCAATAGAAGCATTATGTGTAACACAAAGGAGGTGACAGTGACTCTTTACTTGGCACTGGTTAGACCTCATTTAGAGTATTGTGTGCAGTTTTCAGTTCCATGTTTAAAAAGGACATAGAAAAATTAGAAAGGGTCCAAAGGTGAGTGGCAAAAGTGATAAAGGGCTTGGAAGGCAAGTCATATGAGAAAGGTTGAAGGAAATAGACATGTTCAGCTTCCAGAAAAGGCAGTTAAGAAGGGAGCTAATAGCAGCTTTCAATACCTGAAGGGCTGGTATAAAGAAGAGGGAGAACACCATTTCTCTCTAGCTGCAATGAGCAGGATGTAGACCAATGGCTTGAAGTTGTAGCAAACTACGTTCAGATTGATTATCAGGAAAACTTCTTCACTTTTAGAATAGTGAGGCAATGGAAAAAACTGCATAGGGAAATTGTGGACTCTCAATTATTGGAAGTGTTCAAGAAGAGTTTGGACAGGTATTGGGCAGGGATGAGCTAGGCTTAGCTATGTGTATGTTCTATTATGTGTATTTCCCAAGCTTCTCAGCTTTGCTGGTTGCCTTGTGGATCTGACTCCAGACTCCCAAACCAAGTTTGAGTCTCCCAGCTCAGTCCAGGTATACACTCAGGAGGAGGACAGAGAATGCGTTTCAAGGATGTCCTCAAGGTCAACTTGAAAAGATGTAACATCAGCATCAATTTGTGAGAAACCATTGCTCAGGATTGCCCCAAAAAAGAGGAGTCTGCAGCGAGGATCTCAGTACTTTGAAACCTTATGAAGACAACAGAAGACAGAGAAGTAGGAGTGGCAGAAACAGCACACCAAAGAAATCAAGAACCTAGAGCCACCCACCCTGCATGGAAACACATGCCCAAGTTGCAGCAGAATCTGTTGATCCCAGATCCACATCATTAGCCATCTTTGGACCCGCAGATAAGACAGTCATGGAAAACAAACATCCTTGACTGCAAGGGATTGCTGAAGAAGACTTGCAGGCCAGAAACAGTAATATTTGGTTGCTGTTGTATTGTGGACAAGAAACACTTCCTTCAAAAGAAAGTGGTAAGATGCTCTGCCAATTCTAATTAGGAATCATAAAGGCATAGAGAAGTAGAGCTGGAAGAGGCCTGCAGAGGTCACCTAGTCCAACTCCTTTCTGAGGCAGGATCATTCCCATTCAGATCATCCTATATAAATCCATTAGCTAACTTATTAGCAAAACTACACAGTCAACCCTGATACAGCCACAAGACATAACTGGCCACAGGTGAAGCAGGGGGATCACAGTGGCCAACACCCAGATGCTGTAAAAAATATTGAAGTCATTGTTAACAAATTCTCAAGAGATCCAAAGAAGAGGGTCATCCCTCTCCCACCACCCACTTCACAGAGAAGGCAACCCCCCCCACAGTTCATACCAATCTGACCATGGGGTAAAATTCACTCCTGACCCCAGATATGATCATTGGTTTGACCCTGACTGAAGGAGCACAACGTTTTAGTTGGGAACCTCTGAATCTAAGTCCCAGCAGGTACATTAGCACACCTTAGTCAAAATCCCCAGCTTTGTCTGCAGCCAACACCCAATGCTTCTGAGGAAGGTTTAAGAAACTCCTGACACATTGCAGCAGAAGGAGGCCCCCATGGCTCTGACCCAGGAAGAGCAGCAAGTTTTTGATAGCGCATGTAAGTGGTCTTGAACGAGTGATTTGCCCTCACACTGCTTCCACTTCCTTGTCTGTAAAATAAGACTAATAGTTATTACCTCACAGTGGAGTTGTTGAGCTTAATATTCATAAAATGCTCTGGAAGCCTTGCAGGAAGATGCTATACGAGGGCCTTTTTACATATTGCATATATGTCCCATACCTGCTTTTTCAGCTGGATACCACATTATCCATCACAGAAACAGACCGATTTGCATACTGCTTTGCCTTCTGTATTCATTTTAGCAGTTTCCAGGGAGAGCCGTCCTCATCTGCATGCAACAGTGCAGCAGCCTCTCAGGGATCTTTTGTATCAGATTCACGGAAGAGGTCCGATTTCTGCCAGGAGTGGCCTGCTGCTAACCTGTTGTCTGTCAATGAAACAGGCAACAGACTGACACGTGTTTTGAGACTGCTTATGAATGGCAGCCCCGTGTTACCTGAGGCTGCAGTACCAGACATGGGAGATGGGTTCTGTTCTGTCGATAAGGGGCTCTTTTCCTGGCCTGGTCACCTCCTGCATGTATACTTATCTGTGCATGCTTCTGTCTGACTCTGGAAAACCAGTATACACTTACATGTCCCTTGATGCGCATGCACACTTTGTTACATGCACTGACTCACTCCAAGAGCAGTAACAATAAAAAAAATTCCCAAAGGAGATGGCAGTACATACAGTGCAAATGAAGGCCTGCTTTTTATTCAAGGATTATTTTTGGTACTGCTAATGACTTTAATGAAAGCTGTACTTTTATTTTATGGCTATTAGTTCAATACAACACCCTTCCACTCTTTTTTGAAGAAGCCTCATCTCACTTGGCTGGAGTGGCTTTTAGAAAGACGGCTCCAGTGATGACCTTGATACGTTTATGTGAGGGATTACCTGGTGTGGCTGCCAGTGACAGCAGGGGCAGGAGATAGGACACGGAGGACTGGAAGCTATCACCTATGCTGCCTCCCTTGTGTCTAGAGCTGGCTGAGCATTTTGCCAGATTTTTTTTTTTAATTTTGATTTCAGTCCAAATTGGACCAATATCAAAAACGTGTTCAGAGATTTCCATGATCCCGAAATCCTAAGACGTGTCATTTTTGAAATGCCAAAACAAGGTGTTTCTGAAATGAAAGAATTCCCTGGCCTCTGCAGCTGCTCAGGGAGCGTTCTCAGAAGCTTTGCAGACCCACAACAGTCTGAAGAGCTTCCAGGGTCTGTAGCCTTAGGGACACCTTCCAGAGAAAATGCTCTAGGACCAGGTCGCCTGTTATTTTACAGTGTGCTGCTACAGCCCCCTCATGTGCATCATCTTTAGGCTAGGGTATCTAGCCCTGGGGATGTTTTGCAGGTTTAAGGGGGGGTGGGGGGGAAGGGGGAGGTCTTCCCTCTCCTTTAGGCAGTCTGCCAGGAAGGGTTCTTTTGCAACCTGCCTATGCACTGCCAAATATTCATTGAACTACAAAAGTTTTGAACAGCACCTTGCAAGTGCAATGAATAGGCATTTTCTGATGATGTTTTAGTTAATTAGAAAACTTCCAAGCAGGTCTAATAGTGTGTGCTATTGATTCTGTACATAGCCTTCAGATTCCCCCAGCTGGGGAGAGGGGGAAATGAGTGAGCGCAAGGGAGAAGTATGGGATGAAGTAAACTTTCCTTCTCCTGTATAAAGGTTTCCAGAGCCTCATTTTTCTCTGGTTCTTTATTTCTGATGTCAGCAGGTTGCAGCTAATAAATATGAACTAAGATAAGAACAAATTTATGAGAGCCAAAGGGAAATCTGCTTCTAAACAAGGGCTGTTCATCCTAACAAATGCAGCCCTCCGTGTTCACAGCTGTTCTTGTGAATACAATGTGTTGACTGTCTTCACAGGTGACTGTGACCCATTTTATTCATGCACATTCAGGTGAGCTGATTCCTATTCACAAAGAGGTTCACACAAAGCAAGCCATCATTCATACTAATGTGAATGAATTTCCATGCATATTCACACTGGCAGTACTCTCATGGCCATTCTCAAAAGCTCTCTTCTAGTTTGCTCATTAAACAGTTAGGTGTGTTCAGGGATAATTTTCAACCAGAAAAGAAGACTCTTGTTTTTTATAAAATGAATAGCATCCTATCAGGAAACAAAGGCAGTAACTTAGATTAAGACCAATCATGTGCTACAACAGGTGACTAAGGAATTGAATTCTCATTCTCAAAACAGGACGGTAACTAATAAACCACATGCTAAAATTTACTGAAACAATTTGCCAACCAGTTAGAGGGTGACCCCTTTTGTAAAGAACCAGTCTGCCCATGGACAGTTCAAGAACAGGACAACAGGACTAAGTTTGTCAGATAAATTATCTGCAGGAAACAGTTTGACCATCTTTAATTGTGTGTGACAACAACTTCACGTGTTAAGTTTTGGTCAATCGGTTTGCATTAATCACCTCTGTTAGATGGTGAGTCTGTCAGCTGTCACTACACTGAGAAGCAGGAATGGTTTGTATTTAATTCTTCACTCAGCCTGTAATCAACAGGAATATCCTCGCTCTTCCCTTTCCTCTGCTCATGTCTCCTTAGACTAGTCTCCCTAAATTAGACCAGGCACAATACTACAGAAAATAGTGATGGAAAAGGGCTAGTAGGTCACATCTAGTTCAGCCACATCTGGTTGTTGAAATGTCATCCCTGCTTTTTTGAGAGCTAGCTAGTTAGATTTGAAATACCTGAAGTGTTGGGCTTCTACCAGTTCTCTCAGAGTTTTCCTTTTCAATACCCAGCCAGAATGTTCTTTTTCAAAAAATGATCTAGAGAGGCTAGCAAATATAGGCAGGAAATAATCTAGAAAATTGCACGCTGCCCAGTGTCTGAGAAAAGTAACCTGAAGCAGGTATTTTACAGGAGTGAGTATTTTAGTGGGGGGGCTCTCTGATGAAAGAGCTTTGAGTCAGGAGACAGTGAGCACATCTACACATGTGCTTTAATGGGTATTAGCCTATTTTAATGCACATTCAAACATCACTAGAAAAAATGTGCTCTTTAGTTAATGTTTATTGAGACAGGTTAATATGCATTTTCCTAGAACCTCACAATGGAGGGTGTTTATACACATGCTGTAGAAATGGAGGGGTGCTTTAATTAGAGAGTTTCTCTAATGTGTAAAATACAGTTTGCAGTATTCAGTGGGGACAACTGTTTAGGTCCAAAATGTGGTACAGCATCGGGGGGGTAGTCAACCCCTGGATCCAAGCAGGTTGGGGACGAAAGGGTCCTGGAACGCTACTTCCCTTTTTCTACCTTTTCCCGTTTAAAAAGAGTCTGAGGGCAATATAACAAATAAACGCTTTACTTACAAACTGGAGTACAGTGTAGGCACGCTCTGTAAAGTTATGCAGTGAAGCACATAAATGCTTCGTTTGCACGTCCGCGCTGGCAGTTCCCCTTACAACAACTTTTAAAATCACAAAACCGTAGGAAACTCAAGAGCTCTTCAGGCATCCAACTGATGCAATTATCCAAGATGGGGCACCCGGGGGGAAAGGGACCCATGGACTCACGACCTCCAGTGAGGGTGATCAAGTCTCGCCGATGTTGTGTGGGTCCCGCTTTCTTTTTCCGCGGGCTTTGCTTTTATACTGCCCTAATAGCCAATGAGATCGGGCCTTTTTCTGCACACTTAACAAGCTGCATGAGCCAGGAATCTTGCTATATGCATTTTTCCACGCGGCTATTAGGTTGCACCCGCTGCTCCCCATGCCGCAAGCATAGCTTGCTGGCGTTTGGTCACCTTTCATCTATCACATGCCCCCTTGACCAAATGCCAAACTCGGATATACTTGAGCTCAAGAGTTTCCCTTTTTACACTTAAGTCTTATATAACAAAACATGTAAAACACAACATTATTAACAATCTGTCAAAAGTGTGGTTAGTGCATAAAAGTTTAGCAACTCCAGTGGTATCAAATTGGTCTGCTCCAGCTGAGGCCCATTGCAGATAGGTTTATCCACGGCGGCAGGTGTCAATGCTTCATACCACATCATGCGCTGGCAGCTTCGTACCATCTCAGGCTAGAAAACAAACCCAAGATTCATTAACAACTGTGCTACGTTGGCTTAGCCAATTATGGTGGGTTAAGACGGTACATGCGGGTGAGACTGCTTCGAGAGAAACCAAATAGGTATTTGGATACTCGCTGGGTTCAAGTACAACACTGGGAACTGGACTTGGACGCTTGCTAGTGGCTGTGGGAATGACCAGCCACACTGCTTGTTGTGCTAGGTAACATGGCTTCCAAGGCAGGCGTGGCACTGGGGCACACTCATCCCTCAAAGCCTTGGTAGCGTTCATGGTGATTAGTACATCATTGTTGTACTTGGTCCAGTTCTTGAATGACCCATTCTCCTTCAGTCTCAATTGTTCTTTATACAATCCTATCTGCCGCTCCACAACACCATTGGACTGTGGATGATAGGGCAGGTGATGATGCCACTGAACGTTATGCTCTGCTGTGAACCACTCTAACCCTATGGAGTTAAAAGGTGGTCCTCCGTCAGAATGTATAATGTGGGGGACTTGCCAATGGGTGAAAGCAAGCTGCAGGCATCTTTGAATCACGAAAGTGGTGGTCTTTCTCGTGGGAAGAACGAGGATCTGGTGAGTTCCCAGATCCACAAATGCTAGTCCTTTGTTTGGTGGCTTGGCCCCCAGGAGTGGCCCGACTAGGTCCACTTGCCACACTTTACCTGGGGCATAGTGCGCTGGGTCATAAGTGCCTCTCTGGTGTTTGTGATGCGCCGGTTTTTCTCATGCGCAGGCAGAACAAGCTTGAATTTTTTTTGTCCATTGTCTATACTTGGTCCTTTGTTGCCTTGTTCCCTCCAGCAGGCCTGTGCTCTCTTTGCTCCAGGGTGTCCTCAGTGTTCATGTCAGGATCGGGTCGGTGTCAACAATGTCAGTGACATGTAACTGAAGCGTATCTCGTTGGTCCATGAGTCTTTGATGGGCTAGCAACTGATCCACGACGGCATGCATGGGGTCCGTCTTGGGTTGATGGGATCGAGTGTGCTTGATCAAGGGACAGATGGAGAATTTCAGTAGGATTGCCTTAACATCATCCCAAAGGGCTGAGTATTCTGAATATTCTGAGTCTACGACTATGATGGGCACCAGGAGCTTTCCATCATGGTGTCAGTAAGTGTGTTCGAGAGCTAACTGAAAGCATCGTAGTTCAGATGCTTGGACTGACTCTCCTGGATGAGCCATTTGAAGCTTATAATCATGACAAGGGTCACAATAGTATCCATACCTTCGACCATCACAGGATGTACCATCCAAAGCTATCCATGCCGGGGATGTAGTCCTGTACAGTCATGGTACAGCAAGATCGTCCTCTTCGATGGTTGAAGAGTGGTACTGATGGCGGAGGACTAGGGCACCCCAAGTTTTTGTCATGCCCTGGTATTCTGGGTGAACTTTGCCAGGATCAAGTAGTTCCAATGTGGTGCCACCGGGTGCGACAAGTACACCTGGGCTCACTGCGAGGTGCTTTCCCAGTTGAGCCGCAAGCATGATTTTTCCTAGATAGCCATACCAGTGCTGATAGTTCTGGAGTGTGCGGTGACTGGTGTAGGCGAGGTTTCCTGTTTCAGCATCACTAGCTGTGAACCAGATATGCTCTGTGGTGTAGCCTATATGAATTGTTAGGAGGTTGCCGGCAGGGGGTGCGATCAAGCGCATCTCTTTAACCTCTGCCATAAACTTTTCTAATGCAACTTGGTCATGTTCGCTCCGTGGAGTTTTACGTCACATCTTTTTGCGAATCTGATGCTGTAGCCTTTGGAGGACTCTCAAGTGTGGTGGCATCATAAAGTGATGAAACCAGTTCAGCTGGCCTAGTAAGCCTTGGAAATCTGCCTGTGTAGTCGGCCAATATAAGGGCAATTCAGGGGTGACATTATGTGCTGTCTCCAACCGCCTCCGTCCTGTGAATCATGTCCCCAAGAATTTGATGTCCAAGGACGGCTCGCTCATGGACTTGGCCAGATTTACTGTCCATCCTTGGTTACTCAGGTGGTCTTTTAAGTCTGCCGTAAGGAAGCATACCATGGCGCCGTCATGTGCTATAATGATAATGTTGTTGACATAAGCCCAGATGCAAACATCTACAGTCTCCAGGCGGAGGCAAATGAAGCTGTCAATTGTCCCATTCATTGCTGTGGCTGCCAATGCCAGTGCATTGCGATAACCTCGTGGGCAAACTTTCCAGAAAAACATTTGTCCACCTACACACATATTAAGGATCCCATGCGGGTCGTGTATAGGGATCGAATAGAACACGTCTTTCAGGTCTAGTGTGGTAGCAAACCATTCTCCGCCCCTTTGCATCTCAGTTATGCCATCGAGGATATCCGAGACAGTCTGTGCAGTGGGCATTTGGAGTGGTTTACAGTGATGATTTGCCTTTCAGTAGTCCACTACTAGACGTGCTTCCGTTGGCTTTCCTGGTTTTGGAATGCCCCATCCAGCTGAAAGGTAAGTGGAGAATTTTATGGGCTGGATGCATTCTTGCCTGCACAAGTCAGCCAAAAGATTTTGAATCTGAGGCTATAGGTCAGTGCGTGTTGGGATTGGCTGATATCGCTAGGGCACAGAGTTTACTAGTACTCGCTGGTGTTCCTCACCTGGCATTACAGTCAATGGGAGTGCTAGGTGTATGGTGTCCTTCAAGGCCAATGCCCTGATCGCGGGGATACCCAAGATGTTTATGCCCCCTAAGACTCCATGCAGGGCTTTTTTATTAATCCAAAACTTAACTATGGTTATGGATGCTGTGGCATTCAACCCCTGTACAAAAATGACTCTGGATGTCTTGATATGGGGTGTCTCAGGTCTCAATATGTTTACTTGGGCTCCCGTGTCTAGTAAAAAACGTATAGGCATAGGGGTGGAATCTGCAGTTGCACTTACATTGTAAGTTGCATACGGGCGTTTGTCATCAATAAGCCGGCTGTTGTTGCCCGCGTCAGTGGCTGCTATTCATTTTTTTAATTGTCCGCTTCCTGTCCCCCAGGCCTAAAGCCTAGAATCTGTGCCAGTCGCTTTGTCCTTCGTCTCCTAACCTGCGAAGCTGGCTCCTTGTCAGACCACTTCTACTTAGTAGAAACCCGAACATGGCATGCTCTTCAAATGTGCGGTCCGGTGGTCATCCACACGGCAAGCGATCAGTCTGGAGCTTGTCATGTGTTGCTTTCCATGTTCCACCTGCTTGCACTGCCGCTGGTGGGGTGACCTTGGGTTCCATTCTCCGCGCTGTGGTAAGCTTTCCCAGACTACTCAAAACATTTCCTCTCGGTCCCCCTGTCAGTGGGTGTAACAACAAACGGAACATAGGTGTGTTAATGCCTCCATAAATTTCAACACAAGCCTCCACTGCTGCTGTGGACACAGGCACCTTGCCGGGATTGTTGCACCATCGGCATGGCCAAATGCTGTTTGCCTGTTGTAGGGTTAGACCCAATAGGTAACGTCCCATATCCCAAGTTAAATAACTGGCTCCCGCTATTGCATACAAAAGCTGTGCAGGTGATGAATCACTGGGTGGATTCGCATGCCAGGCATGGGCTGGAGTCAGCAGTGCTTGGACTACAGCAGCATACAGAGGAATTGGCCAGATCTTGTTGTGCAGTATTTGAGTCATGTCATTATATGCTCCTCCTCCCCATGCAGGTTGGCGCATCAAGATGGTGCATTCCTTAGGGTCTACTAAATCTGACCTGTGTTCTAATATCAGTCGCCTCAACCATATCACCAGTGTTTCACCTGGTGTCAGTCGGGTATCTTTTGCCAGTTTCTGGAGTTCCCCCCAGTATGCGTGTGGAGGGTAGTGAGGGTGCGGGTTCCTGCGCCATCGGTGACTATCTTTATTAAGGCTATGGGGTTTGCATGCAGGATGGGTGTGCCTGCATCAGCAGGGAGAGCGAAGTATGGCCCCGGTGGGGTGCTGTACGGGAGTGGTTCCTCAGGCGGGGCCGACGGGGCCTCGCTGACATCAGAGCTCCCTCCTCGAGGCTTTCTGGTCACACCCTTTTCTTCTTCCGCGATGCCATCGTTAAGCGGTGGCTCGATCTGCAAAACACTCTGCTGCGCGGCTGCCTTAGTCATCGCATCTATCATGCACTGACATGCATCTATCATGCACGTCCCGCAATAAAGCAGTTACTGAACAAAACAGGACATTAATCATTTTTCCCTTATTCCACTTTTGCCCTGTCCACCCTGTGGTGTCCTGTCTGTCAGCCTCGAAACCCTCATGGAGTACCATTAAGATTTTGCTCTCAGTGCCTCCTGGCTCGAGATCGGGGCATCTAAACTTGTTGGGGGAAATTTCACAGCCGCTCCCCTCTTTTAGGTACTAAACGCACCTGTCGTACTCCTTCTCGGGGTCATATTCATCTGTACCCCTAGACTTGATACGGCTAAGCGATGCCTCCGATTTTACATCAGGTGGGTGATAAAGAACCGCGGGACTGGAGAGAAGACATTCCAGGGCTGCGGGGCTAAGACCAGACACAACCCACTCTTTAAGCAGCTCCTCGCCGTCCTCAGTTGGGCGAATAGAGACATAGCCCCCCCATTTTCCGCCTTGCCCTTCTTGATGATATGCCACGTGGGCCCGCAGAGTATTGGCATCCATGGTCAGGGACTGGCGATGGTTCCCCCACGGGCAGTACTTAACTAATTCATCAGGGTCTCCTTCGTTCCCCCTTTGCCCCGAGGACCCTGTTCATGACGCCATGTGGTACGGCATCGGGGGAGTAGTCAACCCCTGGATCCAAGCAGGCCGGGGACGAAAGGGTCCTGGAACGCTACTTCCCTTTTTCTACCTTTTCCCATTTAAAAAGTCCGAGGGCAATATAACAAATAAACGCTTTACTTACAAACTGGAGTACAGTGTAGGCACGCTCTGTAAAGTTACGCCGTGAAGCAAATAAATGCTTCATTTGCACGTCTGCGCTGGCAGTTCCCCTTACAACAACTTTCAAAATCACAAAACCGTAGGAAACTCGAGAGCTCTTCAGGCATCCAACTGATGCAATTATCCAAGATGGTGCATCCGGGGGGAAAGGGAGCCGTGGACTTAGGACCTCTGGTGAGGGTGATCAAGCCTCGCCGATGTTGCGTGGGTCCTGCCTTCTTTTTCCGCGGGCTTTGCTTTTATACTGCCCTAATAGCCAATGAGATCAAGCCTTTTTCCACACGCTTAACGAGTTCCATGAGCCAGGGATCTTGCTACATGCATTTTCCCGCATGGCTATTAGGCTGCACCCGCTGCTCCCCATGCCACGAGCATAGCTTGCTGGTGTTTGGTCACCTTTCATCTATCACACAAAGGAGCAACACTATCATAGTAGGGAAACAGGAAGTGTTGTAGTTGCAGGGACGTAATGGTTGGCTTTCTTCCTATAATACCATTTTCAATTGCACAAAACTATCTGAATCCTATCTATCAAGCTAAAATTTTCTATCTCAGTCTCTGCTGGAAGGTGAATTTTTCTGGAATACTTGAGTAGATGTGGTTCAACTACTTTTAAGAAGAGGAAGGTGAAATAAATATTTTTCTTACTTTAGAACAATCTTGCAATGTTTTTAACAGCCCTACATCTGAGAATAGAAAGCTGAAATTTGGCAAGGGAAGTAGTCCTTACTGAGAACTGTCTTGACTTGCTCCAGAAATGTTGGTTTTGATTTGCCTGCATTCTGGTCCCTTGAAGTCATTACACCATGTACACATGTTATATTTTTTGCAAAGCTTATAAAGCGCACAGCTGAAGTAGGTTTTGCTGCATATGCATGGTGGCTGATTTCACTGCATCGTGATACATCTAGTTAAACACATTGTGGACTTTGCAAAATGCACAAGGGAGCCCTCACTTTGCCACCTGGAAATGTGAGATGAGAAAGGGAATTTCTTGCAGCTCCTGTAAACTTTGTGAGGTACACGGGTAGCTAGGGGTTGGTGAGCAGGGCACTAGCCCTGGGTACCAACTTGCAGGGAGGGGAAGGAACAGTATTGGTAGCTGGTTCCACTGCCCAGGGTACCAAAACTGCTTGTTAAATCTATGCATCAAACTTCTGGTTTCTGCAACACCTAGTAACATGGACAGCAAAGAATCCCACTGGATGTGTCTACACATCAACATCCGGCAACTTTGCTACAGTTCCATACTTTAGTACTTCCCTTTGGAAGTACTAAACAACGATGTAGTACAGGCTGTTACTGTGCCATGCAGGCAGTGCATACTTACATTTCCCAGCTATATTTCCATAGTGGCATGCTATATCCAGGGAGTGCGCCACTACAGGGATGTAACTAGTGATCATGTGTGGACTTGCATCATTGCTATGTCACTGTAGCATGCCATATAGTAACGTAGCGTGTTGCTTTGTTGCTATAGGGCGACATGTAGATGCACCCCTTCTGTTGTAGATCTGTACAAGTTGCCTGTGCTCAAAACAGAAGAACTCTCCCCTGTGGATTGAAGTTCAAAAGAACAAGATCTTGCAGCTGCTGAGGTGGAGGGACCAGAACCCTGGACTCCAGCCAGGCAGTTCCTAAGTTAGGCATTTTTCTTTTGCATGAATTATGACTAATGTTTTGAAAGCAGCAGAGTGAAACTTATTGTTTCTACCACCTTTCTTCAAAGACAAAACAAAACCTTGGGGAAAAAGCCTACATTAAGAGAATGTTAATATGCAGCTTTCTAGTGGCATAAAGCTGAGTTATATGATGTTGGACCTTCATCTAGTCACTGTATGTGGTTCGTCCTGTGCCTCACTCAAGTGTAATGCAGAAATATCATTTTTTTTCTCATTGATGCACTCTCTTCTGGTCACTTACTTTGTCATTAACTTTAAAGCAATGACTAGATTTGTCTTTCTGCATTAGACTGACAAGGTCTCTTGTCAAAATCCCTCAGACTTCTATTAAATAAACTAGCCCAGAAGAAACACACCAGCTGATGAGTAGCTTCTCTTTGACAGCAACTGGATGCCTTGGTGCTAATGAAAACCACAACCATACAGAGGAATAGGTGGGACAAGAATTCAAGCCTGGGTCCTGGGGTTTTTAAATCAGAGGCAGGGCAATTTTTTCATGCAGGAAAGTCCAGGGGAGTAGTGGGCAAGAGTAGGAGTGGCAGTGCTGGCTGCCAGGTCTTTCCCTTACCTGGCTGTGGGCACAGCAACCTTTAACAGAGGCAATTCTCTTGTTAGCACTCCTGGACCAAGCAACATAACCTTCTCTTTCCCATGCATCTGTTCTCCTCAGATGAAGAAGTACCAGCTGTACCCATGGGCAGAAGAGAAACCTGATCGCTTTAGTAGCAGAATCCAAGGGCCTCTGCCTCTCAGGCTGCCAGCTGGGCCTCATTATGGGATGGTGAGATAATGTGAGAGAGCCAAAGATGCAGGAACGATGGAAATGGAGAGGGAGCTCTTCCAAGCTTTAAATTCCCCTTGGGATAGGAAGCTGAATTTGAACCAAAGGGTCCATTTAATGTTCTGAATTATTCAGTACTTCACAGGGTGGGAAGAGTTGAGTGTAATCTGTCATTCAAGGTCACACAACCCATACTGTTCCTTAAACTGAATGCAGTGGCTGCACGAGATTTAAATGTGCCCACAGAAGCAGTACTGGGTGCTCAGGTCTCAAAGAAAAGTGAGACTGTGAAGTATGAGAACAGAGCTCCTTTCCCCTCCCTCCTGTGTAGCACTGGAAAGAGAACAAGGGGGAGTCACCTGTCCTTAGGAGCTGGCTGCTAGCTGGTGGTAGCAAGCTAGGCACTGCTGCTGGCTTGGGAAATTAAGCTGATGTGTGAGTTGTGAGCCTTTTGGAGGTGTTTTAATATTTATTGATGATTTGGAAAAGAGGGTGAAATGGTAAAGTGACTAAATTTGCAAATGGCTTAACATAATTGAGGCTAGAGAAGACAGGGAGGATCCCCAAGGAATTTAAACCAAGCTGGATGAATGAACAGATGAAATCCATTGTTGACAAACATCTGAGCAGCTCCTACACCTCACTGAGTTCTAAATTGACTGTACCCACTCAGGAAAAGGAGCTAGATGTCACTGTGAATAGTTCATTGTGTGCAGACATCCGCTCAATCTGTGGCAGCAAGCTCAAAAGAGAACAACATGGCTGGAAGTATCAGGACAGGGATGGAAAAGGGCATTGACAATACTGTCCTGATACCATATAACACAGTGCAGCATGCTCACCTGGAATACTATCAGCAGTACTGCTCATTTTATCCCAAACACAAATGTAACAGAAAGGATCTGGAGATAGCCAATAGACTGCAAAAAGAGGAGACTGTTTTTGTTTACAGGATGATGGGGGTTGGGTATGGTAGAGGTTTTCTAAAATGAAATAAAAATAAATTAGATTGCAAATTTATACTCTAATACAAAGACAAGGAGACATTCAATGAAGTTGAAAAGTAACAAAGTAAACAGTAATGAAAAGAAGAAATCTTTTATAGAATGTGCAGACAACCTGTGGAACTCAGTGCTATGTATTACAAATGCCAAGACTTAAGCATAATTCAGTATGGCACCAGACATTAACGTGGATAATAAGAACATCTCTGGTTACATTAGGTGCTATAAAACATAATGTAAAAATCAGCCTGACAGCTATGGCCAAGTTATTCCATAATTGTCCACTTCAGTTCCTTCTCTGTAGGAACTGCTACTAGCTACCATTGGAGACAGGACACTAGGCCAATATACAGGTCTGGCTCAGCAGTGGATCCACAGGGGTGTGCAGTGGTACAGTTGCACCCTGCTTTGATTCCTGATCCACCCAGAAATTAAAACCAACTGCCTGGAGGTGGCAGCAGCATTTCTATGCAGGCATCAGTGAAGAAGTCAATTGATTTCATGAATCATTATAATCTACCTTATTCCTTTTAAACTTCTCATTCCATAAATGCCTTTCTCCTTTTTTAATGGTTTTGATGATATTCCACTAATCCAGCTATTCTTTCTTTAGCAATTCTGCTGTCTATTACCTTCTCCTCTTAATGTAACTCCTGTTTCACAGCCCTGCAGACCATTTTTAACTCTAGCTAAAAACATGAACTCAGGTGTGGAATCATTAACTCAGGTGAAATCGATGCAGGCAACTTTCAGTGAAACATTGGATACATTGTCAAGATGCTTAAGAAGGCTAGATTGTGTTTTATGAATCTGAAAGAGATATACATTTAGTTATAATGGCAACAAAACACAGGTAAAGAAATAACATCTTTTGATTATTTGTTGCCTATTTTATTGTTTTATACATAATGCATGATATAGAAAACTAATGCACATTCCAATACGCTTTTAATTGTTTTCTTTGATCCTAAAATGAATACTATAGCCCTAGCATACTATAAAATTTCTAGTTTCTTTTTACCTGGATAAAAATGTGTGTTGTGTTATATATGATGGTACAGTATGCTATATTCACCCCCTTTTTCGAAATTTCTGCCTGTGGTCTGGCGTGATTTCTCTTGAGTGCACAAAAAAGTAAGACCCACAAGTAAGTAAGACCTTGACTAATCATATGCTCTGTGGACAAAAGCCATCCAGTGGGTTCTGGTTTCAAAGTATATTGTTGAAGTCAGATGTATCTGTAAGGCGGAAGTCTGCAGGGACAGGATTAGAATCTGTCATTCATCTAACATCTTAAACGGTTTGGATTTAGTATGGAACAGCTTCTGAGCTGCTTTTACTGGCCTTCTTCACTCCTCCTGAGCAGGGGGAAGGGAATTTATTGCAAACATTGGTGTTTATTGCATTGCTTAGTGAAATTCTTCTGGAGTGATGAAGTCACTCGAGCAAGGCAAGTCTTCGCCTCTGATATGGCTAGAAGATGTGACCTAGTTAAACCCAGCAGTTTTTGAATGTGATGAAATAAAAGTGACTTGTGTTTGCTGAAATTTGACACCAAAAATAGGGCATTTGATTTGTTTCCTGCTAGAAAAGGGTGTGTGTGTGTGTGTGTGTGTGTGTATCTGTGTGTTACCATAGTAACTTGTCCCACCCCTTTCTGATCAAATGTCTTACTGCATTTTGCTGAAGGATGTCACATATCCCTCTCTCCCATCCCTCCCCCCAAACCCCAGCCACCCTCCCTCCTCTCTTCACTCTGTTCCATGAAATCAAATTAAAGGGTGAAATGAATTTTGGAGTTGATGCTAGGGGCCAGGAAATGTCCATGCATAGAAAAAGAGGCCTGTCTGCCAGAGCAGCAATGAACTAACTCAGAGCTCATTTTTAAAACAGCCCTACTTGGGGAAAGCAGCTGCTGCTGCCAGGGACCTATAAACCCACGATGCAAAAATGTTGTTGCTTGGATGGATACTGTAAGGGACCCGAACAATATTTCCTGGGTCCTAGAGTACCTTGCAGTCTTTCCCACAGTAACACACCAGTTTTATTTGTAATCATCTCCTCATCCCCTCCTCTTTCTTTCGAATGGCCAGAATGTCCTAATTTGCTGCCCTATTCATGTAGGGGAAAGGGATTCTATACCATTTGAGGAATAAAGGTCATGCAAAGAAGTCTTCTCCCCTTATTGCAGTGTGTGCATACGTATGTATGTATGTGTGTGGGGGGGGGGTTAGATTCCCTTCACTGCAATAGGATGACTACAATTTTGATGACTGCCAAAGGGTGGCTCAAGCAACGAGTGCAGTAAGTTCAAGTTTGTCTTCACTGACTCACTGTGGGAGTTGCTGCTCCCAGCCTGCAAAGTAACCTGGCCATGCTGAACAAGACACAGAAACAGCAGGCTTGGACCCACATTCTCTGCCTCACAACTCACTATTACAGCCTAAGAAAGTTGCACTGTCCCTTCTACCTGCATTGAGAGGTACATATTGACACACCCAGCAAATAGCCCATGAAGTGGTGAGCAAAGCTTAAATATCCTCCCGCACTTCTGCAGCACAGTAATGATACTTCAGGATCTGTCCCACAGGGCAGAGGAGATTCAAGACTCCACCATACTGAATGCAAAGGTGATTCTCTGTGATAGTTGATAGGCCCAGATAGATCCTGTAGTTCTTCCAAAGTCCCAGTCTTTTCAAACTCCTGGGCACTGTGCTCTGGGAGATGTGGAGGGGGACGCTTTAATTAGCGCAACTTCGAGAGCCAAGCTAATTAAAAGAGCCCAAAGCATCATGTGTATCGGTGCCACTGCACTGAAAAAGGGCAGTGGGGTCCTTTGAACAAAAGCTTGTCAAATGAGCTTTAAAGTACCCTGCCACCATTCTTCAGTGCAGGGACGTTGAAAGACGTGATGCTGGTGGCTGCTGGAGTGAGTTAATTACCCACATATGACTAACCAAAGGGCAAAGCACCCTATCTGGTTAAGGCTACAGTATTATGCAGACAAAATGGGCTGGTAGAACATAAAGAAAAGAGAGAAATTATCAAGGCTACAAAAGCACTCTTTTGGGAGGAGGTAAAAAAATAGACATTACAGGGGTTAGTATGAAATCTCTTGCTGTAACTAACAGCTTCAAAATAACCTGGAAAATAGTTGTAACACTGACAGCATTAGCAGCTTTTGCCAAACTAGGATTTATTACAGACTCCATGGAGAGAAGATATAATTTACAGAATTATCCAGAGATTGCTCTTTAAAACAGATGAAGACTTTTAAATGGGATGGGTTTTAATTTACATTAGTGTATAATAACATACTTGGAAGAGAGAAAAATTTCCAGCCCAAGTCTGAGTGGGCCAAATGGAGTACAGAGGGGATAGATGTCAGGAAAGATTTGGGGTAGTCAGAGATTATTGACAAAGCATGAATTGTCAATAGGATGTGATACAGCTGTTTAGATGGCAAATGCTATTCTGGGCTTTACGAGGGGGTATATGTTGTGAGAGGAAAGAGGTAATAAGAGTTCTCAGAGCTTAAAATGTCTAGTTTCATCACTGTCCCATGATGGAATTGCTTTACAGTAGCACATTGGAGCTGAACATACCTATTTCCACCAACTTCTACTTGTATGCCTTGCCCTCCAAACATTTTATCATTCTTGTTGTCTGTTTCTGCACCCTCCATGTCCAAACATTTCTATGTCTGTTTTAAGATGCTTAGCCCAAAATGGCACATAATGGAAGGGCTGGCCCAAGACCAACTATTTTGGTTCTGCACCCCTGGTGAATTCTTAGCTGAATCATTGAGTTGGCTTAGTACCGCCAGCATAGTGCTATGGGGCTGTTTGTGGGTAAAAATCTGACCCTTTACCATTTTATTTCCCAATTATGATACATAAAACCCCGCTTTCCCAGTGATCACCAGGTAGCT
Source organism: Caiman crocodilus (assembly GCA_030014935.1). Classification (NCBI taxonomy): domain Eukaryota; kingdom Metazoa; phylum Chordata; order Crocodylia; family Alligatoridae; genus Caiman; species Caiman crocodilus. Next base: position 13,227,707 of record JAGPOW010003316.1, read on the forward strand.
GCACCCTCAACCCCATGCAGAACCCTACCAACTTTAATTTGGCTCTAAGCAGAGGCCTGCCACTGTGAAGCATGCTGCAAAGTCAGGGCTTGTATTTGTAACTACAGTGCTCTTAGCAACAAAGCTATTTAATTTACTATTTCATGTTTGCTCCTGTGTATACAATACATCAGTGCTATCCTTTAAAATTAGCTGGAATGGAATAAGAACATGACAAAAATGGAAGGTAGAACTTGAGCCCAGTGCCTTTAGACAAGATAACACTGATTAATGTGTCCCCCCACACCCTCCTCTCCTTAAATGTACTCAAACAAGACCAATGTTTCTTTCTTGGTAAGGGATCTCTAAGGTTATGACTGCATGGAAATTTTGACTAGCCTGGTGCACAGCCAATTTTTAAAGGTTGAGGACTGAGTACTTAGAATGTAAATCTGAAATGAATATATATGTTCAGTATATGCTTTAATGGGGAAAAAGGGCACACTAGGGGAAGGTGTCAGGGGAGGAGGAGGGCAATCCAAATTTGCCAAGTTTGTAGGGTTGTTCATCCAAACAAACAAGCAGAATTAGGTACAAAGCTCTACTGTCAAATAATTCTTCCAGATCATATTACACAGTAACAAAAACCAGGTGTGGTTTTGAATGAAGGTTTCCATTACCTCCTAATCTCTGTAGTCATAAATACTTTCTGAGGTGCTTTCAGCCTGTAGAGTCTTGAAGTACTTTGTGGATTGTGTATATCAGGGTAATTTGCCCAGGAGGAAAGGGAAGGCTTTTCTGAGGTTGAATGTGAGAGCTGGTCTCTCCCATCTCTATTACAGTCCTGAATTGTAAAGAACCCAAAGGCCCCTGAGTCTCTACAAGCTGAAGGGGGGACCAGGGAGAGGGAACATGTTGTGGCAGCTTAATTCAGAGCTGCCTTACACTCATGCAAGTTAAGGCTGATGCTGTGCATTTCTGTCTTGGCACCATGAGGGATTATGTGAGCTGAGCTTTGTCCTGGCATGTCTCCTTCACTCCTTTGGAAACCCCCTGACAAGTTCACTTCTTCTGCTGTGTGTGGAGAGAAGTTGGCTTAGGGGACAAAAGAGCTGCCTTTAGTGGCTTTTCCACATGCAGTCAGCTCTACCCTTTTGGGGAATTCTCCCCTTACTAATTCTGCTAGTCTTACAGCCATTTTGTGCTTTGGGTTGGAGTATCCAGCTCATCGTTTCCAATGAGATGTTGCAGTGGGGGAATTAGAAGGTCGATTCCAGTTACTTCAGCTGAAGTTAAGTTTTTGGGGTGAGGGGTGTGTGTGTGTGTGGGGGGGGGGCGGGGAATACAGCTAATGCCCAGCTCTTGTGGGGAATGAGAGAGAATTTTTCATAGCCACGAATGAGTAAAAGCTAAAGATTAGGTCTGTAACGAAAGAACAAAACTTAAGCTGCTTTGCCTGAATACTTCAGTGGCTCATCTGCCACCATGTGTTACATGCAGAGAAGGACACGAAAGGAGAGGAGGAGGCTTGGTTGAACTGCAGAACAAATGGATACAGCTGGATTGGTGGCATGCAGTGTTCTTGAATCTCTCTTTACTGCTGAATCAATAGTGAGGCTTTGGACCATTGGCAGTGCGGCCTGTCTAAAGGTAGTGGTGGTGTGGCCTGAGACATCATGTAGTTTGGTCTCTTTATTTTATACCTGCCCCATCCCAACCTCTTAGTAAATTCTATCCCTTTTTTAGTTGTCTTTAAAACATGTTGTCTCATCCTATTGTCACCTTGACATTTTCTCACTCATCTGTCCAACATGCTGCTTCTCCCCCTGCTCTGACCATGTCCTTCCCTCTCCGCATCTCCATGCCTTCCTGACTCTTACTTTTCTGGTGAGCCTACATTCCCCTTTTTTCATGGCCCTATATAACCAAGTTTCCTATTTCCTTTTGTATTTTCCTTCTCTTCCCTTCACCTTTCCCTTCACCTTTTCCCTTCACCTTGTTCTTGAACTTGTGCCCTATGTGCCCTCCTCTGCCTGGAGTGTTCTCCCTGCCCTTCTCCATTAAGTGCTCTCCCCTTCTTTCAAAGTCCCTCTGCAAAACTCACCCCTTCCTTTCTTCTTATCAAGAATCCTCCACACCCAGCTCTCTCTGCCATCTAAAAGCTAAGTCATGGAGACCTACCATATGAGTGAATCCTTATGTCACACTGAAATAGTGCTCGATTCTAGGAATCTAGGAGTGGGCCATCCAGTCGAGCTCTGTTGTCATGGGCCATCATATCATGTAATCCTTCATAAACTGATGAAGCTCCACCTTGAAAGCAGTTGGGTTTTTATCCCCTACTCCTCCTGTGGGAAGGCTATATCAGACTGTCACGTACTTCTGATCCTTAGAAACATGCATTTAAATTGGAGCCTAGATTTATTCATAATTAGTCTATGCCCATTTGTTCATGTGCCAGTTTTGTGCTGCAGCTCTAATAGCTATTTTCTGCCCCAGATGTTTTCTAACCCCCCTCTCCGCCCAATATATATTTTAGACAGCAGTCACATCCCCTTTATTTTTTTTTACCAGACAAACCAACCTTCTCTTGTAAGATGTGCTCTTCATGCCTTTGATCATCCTAGCAGCCATTCTCAGCACCTGTTCCAATTTGAGTTCAGCCTGAGCATGACCAGAACGCTACACAGTACTCCAGATGAGGTCTCACTGTTGTTTTGTACAATGGTGTTAATTCCCTCTCTCCACTGGAAATACCATGCCTGATGCACCCTAGGATTTCGTGTGGGTTTTTTTGCATGGTGGCACCATGTTAGAGGCTCATAGTTATCCTGTAATCCACTAACACACTAGGTCTTTCTCCTCCTCTGCCACTTTGTGCTGATGAGCTCTCAGCATAGAGCAGAAATTCTTGTTATTACTCCCTGAGGGGTTGAGCTTGCACTTTGTGGTATTACATTTCATTCCATTTCTATTACTCCAGTCTTTTCTTCACAGAAAAACTGCTGTGATTAGTCACTGTATAATACCTTAGAGACTTAAAAATATATTCACTATTTTTTTATTTATTTTTGCAATGCTTTTGCTATTTCAGTATATTCACTCAGTGAATAGGCTCAAATATTTTGAAGAGGAACTCTAGTCTGATGTAGACTAGGGCATAGGAAATCAGCTTCTATGTTAATGTGTGGCAAAAAAGGGAGATTTCTAAAGTTGTGGCTGGGCAGTTACTTTTATATGCTTTGTTCATTTGCTACTGCTGAATTAATCAAAGCAGCAAAAATATGCTGACATAAAAATGCTCTATTCTACCTAATGGTTCCTTGAAAGTGTCCTGACTTTTTGTCATGAATGAATGTACCAAGAGTAATTCCTGCAGTTAAATTTTACATGGTCAGACTACTGTGATGTGTCTCCTAGCATAACCATTAATGGGGTTTTTAAATGGCATTTTTGTACTTTGAAAACTGTAGTGATTTATTGGAGTGCTCAAATATTATGGCAATGGGTGACATGTAGGTGTGTGACGATGATAATTCGCTTATCCTAACAGCTGCATCCAATTATAAATATCTTTTCTGCTTTACACTCAGGAGGATGCTTGAGTAGACAGGATCTGGGATGATAATGCTATTCTTAAGGTGTTATGGGAGGTTTAATCACCACAAATAGTTTTAATAGGGTGACTGGTAACAAGGCATCTCCAAAAGCAGCAAATCACTGTGCCTAAATTTTAGTATCAAAAGAAGATACTACTAAATTCAAATAGTCTTTTCCATGCTATTAGAACATGTTACAGAAAATGTACAGCTGGAAGGGAGATACATTAGATGACCCAAGAGATTATGGTCCACCTGCCTTCCAACTCTTAATTTCTATGTTTTAATAGATTCTTTGTCACATGGTGAATATGTTAGTATGTTTTTTGGGACAGGGACCTTATCTTCTTATGAGTTTGTGTGGCTCCCATAGCAATGGGACTCCAATCCTGGCAGAATTTTTGAGAATGTCCTCAGCAAAAACGAGTAGTGGTAATGTCCACTTACAATGTAAACATTGCATACTGACAGCTGCAATCTTTATTGGGTATTTGCTATATTAAAACTGAAGGTGGCTGCAACTTGTTCTCCTTTGTGCAAACTGGATTTTTTGGGGGGCAAGAGGAATACACACACACACACACACACACAGCTTTACAATGGCAGCACTGCTTTATGGCCAGCCTGGTTCACCTGATAGTTCCTAGCACACATACACCATTCCACCATCAAAATGCTATTACAATAGCTGTACCTGCGCACTTGCACACCCACATATCCAGCACCAAATCCTTTACCTGTTACGCCAAGCCACCTCTGATCCCTCTACAGCCCCCTTCTCTTCCTACCCTCTATCCCCAAATCCTCTGTTCCCTTCCCTGGGCCTTAGTCCACATTGTCTTCATCTTCATCATCATCTGCTTATCCACCATCGACCTTGTCATTCACCCCCTCTTCAAATTGGATGGCTCTCAGAAAGGGCTCCTGGCAAGTGACCTGTGGGGTTTCCACTGGACAGTATTTGGTACTCATTTAAATAGCATTTCCTTTCCCTGCTGCATGCTGAGGACAGTGCAAGGATGCCTTCCCAGAAGTATTTCTTTACTGGTTGTTTCTTGAGCGCTTGTGACATGCACTCTGCTGGAAGCTCAGCATCTCACTGCTCTCACTCCAAGAAACGAAGAGCAGGGACCTCTGTATCTTCCTTTCTTGGTTGTATGTCATGTTGTCTTGCTGATGGAAGCAGTACATTTCTTAACCTGTCCAGATATGTTAATGAGGTGGCTGTCTGATTTGACAGGCCCTTCCCACAGGCACAGAGGGGAAGAACAGTGAAGGGAGAGGGAAGACCAAACATCACTTTGGAAGCATCAGAATTCTGAAAATATTAATCTAGAGAATGTCTCACTGCCCAAGAAATTTCACAAAGCCACCAGTCTGAATCATTGTCACAGATGGTAAGGTCTTCTAAAATGTTAGCAAAGCACAGGGCTTGACCTTCACTTGCTGTGCATCACAATTTCTGATCTTAGAAAAACAACAAGATTTTTTTTCTCAGGCTTGTAATAGCTGCTGTTCAGAAGTATAGCTGTTAGGAATCCAAACAACTGGTTTGCTGAAGGAGAATTGTTTCCATTTTGCTCAGCAGGGCAGCACAAAAAGGTTTGTGGTAAAATGTATGAGGCACCCTGAATATACTGTGAAACCCGCACTGTTTTTTTTAAAGTATAAAATTCAAGTAGGCATTTTTCAGCATAGTGCTGTGGTGACAGTCTTGATAGAAATTGATGCCAGTCGTGACACAGGCTGCAAAGAAGATCAAGAGACTGTAGATCAGTTGACAGCCTGCTTTAGGGTTCGTCTAATGATTGCAGGAAGAACTTTAGTTTTTGTTTTTAAATTAGATTCTTTGTGGTGCTCAGTAATGGGGAAACAGCAAAGCTCATCCTTCTATGATTTTATTTACCACTGAGTCTTTGAGCACCTCTCAATGTTTAATGCGCTTACCATCACAACACCTGTGAAAAGTCGAGCAGTGCTATTGTTCCCATTTTACAGAGAGGAGCCGAGGCAGAGAGAAGCCCTAAAAAAGCACAGAGGAACACTGTGAACCCAAAAGGAAGTTAGCTGCCTAAATGTATTGATTTCAAATGACTTGTTCAGGGTCACATGAGAACAAGAGCAAGTATGTTGAACCCAGATCTTCCAAGTCCTATGCTAGTCCTTTAACCACTGGCCATTTCCTCCTCTTCACAGCTCAGATAGAAATCCTTAAGAAATAGGTTATTAAATATTACACATCTTCCAAATTATAAAAGAGAAATGTTGGTAACTTTGCAAAGACAAAAACACAGACATTTGGAAATGCTGATTACTCCAGCAGTGTCTATGGTTGTCCTTGCCATCTTAATTTGGTCCCTTTGTGCGTATGCATTCTTTAATGATATCATCACATACTAGTTTATCCACAGGATCCCTATCTTAGCTAGCATGCAGGATGCTGCTATTCTGAGGATGAATCAGGCTTGTGTGATGAAGGAGGCTATTGTTCATTAAGACACCTGCTTTGTTTGTTGCAGAAGCTGAAAGGACCACAGTCATTGAGCAGGGAATTGAAGGAAGAGAAAGGACAATCTCAGGTTTAAGGTATTTGAATTGGTTTGTCCTAGAGAATTGGGTTGTGTCCTCACCTTTGCCCCAGGGTTCCTGCGTAATATTATGCAAGTGACTTAAACTGAACTTTCCTCAAGTGTTTGTTACTTGTGTGTATGTTCTTATTTTCTGGTGCCTGATTTGGGACTCTGGGCCTGATTTGCAGAGTGCTGAATGCTCACAGCTACAGCTTGAAGTCAGTAAGATCTTTGCTCTGAACATGTAATGCTATATTATGCTAAGTAAGCTGAAAAATCTCACCCTTGGCCTTGAATGACTAATTGAACTTAATCTCCTTATGCCTCAATTCTCCATCTGTAAAAGAGGACTATACTATCTCCTCACTTCACACCAGTCTCTCAAAAACACAAGCACAGGCTGGTTTGAAAAGTTGCACAGATATTAGCAAAAATCTTTGAGGAAGTGAATCATTCTATCTTCAGAGTCCTGGGTTTGAACGGCATGCAAAGTACATAAGACATGGAGCCATACATTGAATAATGAGGGGAAAACCATATATTGAATCACTTGACCACCATCCAACCTGTCTTTTTCAAGAAAGGGAGGACCCAAGTAACTATAGGCCTGTAAGCCTCACCTCGGTGCTCGGGAAGATATTGGAGAGAATCATCAAGGAGCACATCTATGGGGATCAGCAGGGGAGCTCATGCTCAGGGGCAACAAGCATGGCTTCACCAGAGGCAGGTCCTGCCTGACCAACCTGATTGCCTTTTATGACCAAATAACTAAATCCTTGGATGATGGTATCACCATGGACGTAGTCTTTCTAGACTTTAAGAAGGCCTTTGGCACTGTCTCTTATAGTGTCATAGTATCATAGTATCTAGGGTCAGAAGGGGCCTAGAACAGGCCATCTAGTCTGACCCCCCGCCAATGGCAGGAAACGAGTGCTAGGGTCACAGGACCCCAGCCAAGTACCTATCTAATCTACTCTTAAAGATGCCCAAGGTAGGAGCAAGAAGAACTTCCCTAGGAAGCCGGTTCCACATCCTAGCCACCCTAACTGTGAAGTAGTGCCTCCTAATGTCCAACCTAAAC
>JAGPOW010003316.1:13235035-13257128 GCA_030014935.1 Caiman crocodilus
ATAGGATGGGGTTCAATGTAGACAAATGCAGAGTGCTGCACCTTGGGAGAAGGAATCCACAGCATACATACAGGCTGGGGAGTTCCCTTCTTGAAAGCAGAGAGTCGGAATGGGATTTCGGAGTCTTTATTGACTCCAAGATGAACATGAGCCTCCAATGCCAGACCGCAGCCAGAAAAGCCAGCCATGCCTTGTCATGCATCCAAAAGTGCATCTCAAGTCAGTCCAGAGAGGTAATCCTCCCTCTCTATGTGACTTTGGTCAGGCTGCAGTTGGAGTACTGTGTCCAGTACTGGGCGCCACACTTCAAAAGAGATGTGGCCATCCTGGAGAGGGTTCAGAGGAGAGCCATCCGCTTGGTGAGAGGGCAGCAGGACAGGCCCTATGAGGAGAGACTGAGGGACCTGAACCTGTTAAGTCTCAGCAAGAGGAGGCTGAGGGGGGACCTGGGGCTGCCTACAAGCTCATCAGGGGAGCTCAACAGCAAATAGATAGAGCCCTTTTCTTCCCAGCACCACCTGGGGTGATGAGAAATAATGGTAATAAGCTGATGGAGTATAGGTTTAGGTTAGAGATCAGAAGGCAATATTTTACAGTTAGGATGGCCAAAATCTGGAACCAGCTTCCCAGGGAAGTGGTTCTTGCCCTTACCTTGGACAAATTCAAGAGGAGGTTGGATGCTCGCCTGTCTGGGGTCTTGTGAACCCAGAATTCATTCCTGCCTGTGGCAGGGGGTCAGGCTAGATGATATGTTCAGGTCCCTTCTAACCCTAGCTACTATGAAACTATAAGAAGACAGAGGCCCTGTGTGAAATTATGCAACAACACCAAAATACTCCAAATCCTATCATGTTACCACATGGGTCCTATCATATCAGCATCCACATGGGTCATCAGTAGAAAACCTTTCAGACTAACCACATAGCCCACTGCACCTCAGCCAATAAAGAATGAATAGGGGATAACAACATATTAATGCTACGTGGAGCAGCACTAGAAGGGGATAAGACGTTTTCTGTTTCACAGATACTTGCTGAAAGCAGAGCCTCCAGGATGTGGGGTTTTATACCAGTTTTTGGAAAACTGAGTCTTAGTGGGTATAGACTTTCTGCCCTTCTCTCACCCAAAACATAACACCTTCTGTTCCTCTGACACATCCTTGTTCAAGTCACATCTTGTCGTGGCTCATTGCTGTCTCATTTCTTTTCCCTATGGTCTCTCACTTCGCTTCCCTTGGTCTCTAGCTTTTTCCTTCCTGTATATATCCTTCATCTCCCTTTTGGCTCCCAGTCACTTAGTCTCTATGCCTGGGCACCTTGTTTAGACAGTGTCCCCACGGCTTGTTGTTTTGCTCAGACAGTACTATTTGTCTCTCTACACCACAGATCCTTGTCAGATCTGGCCTTATTTTCCTCTTTACTGGGCACATCTACACAAGCAATTGATGCTGGATGGGTTTACTCTAGAATAATTTAAAGGCATCTACATGTGTGCCCATTTGAGAACAGATTTGCTGGTCCTGGGTCCTGGCAGCAGTCTGCTCCTGCCCTCTCCGGCCCTGCACCAGCCCCTTGCAGCGGTCGGGGGGAGCTCTAGCATCCCTCTGGGTGCTAGCCCAGGGGCTGGCAGGGAACATGGGGCTAGGACAGAGCTGTCTCCTGGCAGCTCCCTGCCCCCAGAAGCTGCCAGTTGCTGGGGTGGGCACTGGTGGCAGGGCCTGGGTGGGGACAATATCCCCCTGCCCCAGCAGTAGGGAGTGCCCTGCCCCAGCTCCCTGATCAGGGGCAGGGGGCTTGGAAAAAGCTGTCAGGAAGTGGCAGGTCCCAGGCCCCTAACCTGATCCTCTGGTGGGATAGCTAGGAGTGCACATCTGGCTGGGCAGGAATTCCCTGTCCAGCCAGGGGTTCACTGCTAGCTGCCCCACTGGCAGACTGAGGCAGGGGGCTGGGACCTGCTCCTCCCCTGCAACTTTTTCCAAACCCCATGCCTCAAATGCCCAATCGGGGCATGGGCCTGGGAAAAAGGTGAGGGGCTGAAACCTGCCCCAGGCTGAGACAGTTCCTGGCCAGCCCCAGGCTGCATGGCAATGTCTGCATATGCAGCCCAGAGCTGGCTGGGGACTGCCCAACATGGGACAGTCCCCAGCCAGCTCCAGGCTGCACGTGCAGACTTCCCTATGCAGCCTGGGGCTGGCTGGAAACTGGTCTGGTCTGGGCAGGTCCAGTCAGCTCCAGGCTGGGCAGGGAACTGCTGGGAGCTCCCAGCCCCCACTCTACAATCCCGATGGTAGAAAGGGGGCTGGGAGCTCCCTGCCATGTGGGGCAGAGGGATGTTGTCTCCACCCGGGCTCCAGTGGTGGAGCCTGTCCCAGCAGCAGGCTCACAGGGCCAGAGAGCAATCTCCCACGCCCTGCTGCCTGGCTGAGTGGGAGAAAAATTGCTCCTGGTCAGCCATCTACACATGCCTTACTGCATCATAATTAGTCAGCAGTTAATTTACTACTTGCATTTGTAGGTAGCAAATTAATTGCTGAGTAGAGCGAATTACTGCGTAGTAACGATCTGCATGTTTAGACAGTGACACTTACTATGCAGTAATTTGATCTACTATGCAGCAAAGCATCTCGTGTAGACATGCCCACTGGTTCTTGGTGCCAGTTTGTCTGTCTAGCCAGTCCTAATCTCTCCCCTCATCCTAATGTCTTTCTGTTTTTACCTCCTCCTGTATCTGCCACTCTTCAGTCCCAGTCAGCTCTTTCCCTCACCTCAGCAGGTCCAGCCACAGGTTATGGGGTTTATTGAGACCGGAAAGGAGTCCTCCTGGCCTGTTTCAGAGTCCAGATCCAGAACAGCTTGACTAGCTAAGAACTGCAACAGCTAAGAACTGCTCAGCCTCTGGGTGTAGCATGTCCAGTGCCGATAGATGTCTAGACGTGCTAAAAGCTATAAAGTCTCTATTGAGCAAGTATAAACTGTATTTTTCAGAGGCTTATAATCTGGTTAATATTTGGCAGATTTTCAGGACAATAAAAGGCATTTCCTTGACAGAAAGTTCTGCTAACCTTCAACTCCCTGCTTCAAAGCACAGGGGTGCTACAGTTTTTCCAAGAAAAGATTGCCAGAATTTAACATAAGGGAAACAATGTCTTTTTCCCTAGCTGCATTCTCTAAAACAGCTAAACCATTTTGCTTGAAATTTTGGAGAGGCGGGACCCAACTCAGAGCAAATTCCTGACAGAAAATTTCAGTCCAAAAAATTAAAATTTGGTAAAGTTATAAGTATCTCAAAACATGGGCTTATAATGGCAACCACAATAATAGGTAGTGCTACTTGTTCCTATAATAGAGAATCCAGAGAGATAAAAACAGCCATCCCAACAACTTCCATAAGAGCTTCTTCTGGCAGACAGCTGGACAATTTAGGCTGATTAAACACAGATGTAGGCTAGAATAATTGCAGCAACGTATCCCATTTTACTATTCCTCAACAATTCCCAAGCAACACAGCAGTTCCCATCCACTTGGTTTTAGCCCATTTCTACACGTCCTGACACAATTAACCATTTAGTGACAGTACAATGTAATGCAATGCACAGTACATTAACACTTTTTTCATAATAATAATGCTAAGCAGTTTGCAGATGTTAGAAGCAAAATTTCATTTTGCCCCACATGGCTGGAAGAGAAAGGCAGAATGGGGGCAACCCTGGACTGCATCCTGACACAACTCGTTAGGATGTGGGAAAGCTAAATGCAGCTGTATGGTCAAGCTAGCAGAAGGTTTCTTCCACAAGAGTGGAACGAAAGAAGGACTTGCAATTCCTTCTCTGGTCTTGTCCTAAGGTGGTGTAGTTGAGGCTCTCTGCTGCTGGCTTGGTGCACTGTCACAATCTTGTTCTTTACCTAGTTTATTTTTGAGATCAGGAGAGTGATATAGGATGGTGCACATTTTCAAGCCTGGCCTTTGATTTGGGTTGTCTTAGTTTGAGCATTCAATCTGACCTGCCTTGGGATTCACACAGGTTGTAAATGGGCTTGCTCTTCACTGGCTGATACTTGGTTCCCAGTCCTGGGCTTGAGCTAGCTGACCCTGCTCCCAACTTCTGGAAACATTTCATCTGACTGGTCTCCCAAGGCATATTACATGCACTGGCCTCCCTCAGAGTCTGTGTCATAAATAACATCGCTTGTCAGTAACACAGCTGCTTTCAGCCCCGAACTCAGAAATGCCAACAGGAATTAAAAACTATTAAAAATGCACTCTGTGAAACAACCTAATGAAGTGGGGAGTAGAGAGTTGTGTTAAGAAGAACAGACATCAGGGAAAGGAGGGATTTTGAGTTGTCTTTTCCTATAGATTTTCATAAAACTGGGATGAGGAACACTCTCATTTCCTTTCATCACGCAACACTTGGCAGCCTCTGGCAGGCTCGCAGCAGAGAGAAAATAGATGCTTCTGTTACTGATATTATCATCATCATCAGTCTTACTAAGCAACCAATGATAGAAAAATGCATCGTCTTAGACGTTGTACCCGCCCACATCTACACACAATATGGCTTTAATTACACTCAAACAAGCTGCTGGCAAGTGAAGGTTGGAGCCGATGTCCTTTGAAGTCAGTGGAAAGAGTCTTGTTGACTGGAGTGGGCAATGGATCAGGGCCATAAATTGCAAGATGGAGTTTGAATTGCTGGAGTCCCCTATGGGTCCCTAAAGGGGCCAGTTAAATCACTGGCACTGATGTCAGGAGGAGAAGAACTGGAGCCCACACACAGTCCTAATTGGGATTGTAGCGCTGTCAAATCAGCTCTCTGAGCTTCTATAGTTATCCTCTTTTACTAACTCATACATCAAATGGATAGAATAAATAGCTATGTGTCTCTCACTACTTTCCTTCATATTGTACCATTGAATTTCTGAGGAGTCTCTGTCGCTCTCTGTCATTTGGAGAATTCATGCCTCTTCTTTCTTTGAATGTTTGCCATGATCTGAAAAGCTAGGCCAGATCACCAGCCAGTGCAAACTGGTATAGCTCCACTGAAGCCAACGACAACCCCATACAGGAATCTGGCTTTTTATCTTTTCCATTCTATATCCTGGAAACTGCACTCTACACTTAATTTTTGTGGTTTGCAAAGCTGTGGAGACTAATCCAGTTGTGCTCTTTCTACTCCTTCTTTCATTACATGTGAATGCAATAAAAAGATTCTGCTAGTGGAATTTAGCTGATGATGTCTTTGCATAAGACAGGATGGACTTTCTGTAACTGCGCTTGCTCTGTGGAGCCAGAAGGAATAAAAATTTGTTGAGTCAGTATTAAATTTGTGTGTGTTTCTAAGCTGTCTTTGACTCCAAAATACACAGTGAACACAAATCTCAAATAGGAAGGGCCTTTTTTTGCAAGTCACTATAATGGCTGTAATTACACCTATCTGTGAATGATTTGGGGGGTTGGCTACTTAAAAAGATAAGGTTTAGCTGATTGTTTAGGAAGTAATATTTTTTTTAAAAGAGCTCGCGGTGCTTTTCTGGTGACTTTTTTCTAAGGTTGTAGATATAAGAGGTATAATATATTATATTATTAGTCTACACTTTAGGAAATTTTTTTAAAGTAGATTGAAAGATACAAAGATTATAATCTCCCATTTTCTGGTTCTTTTTTACTCTTTGTTTCTAAAATATTATGCACGGTGAACATGGTAGTTGATAATGTAGATTAAGATGCCCTTCAAAGAGCTATTGCAATTAATCCAATCAGTAACCCCTGGCTAGAGAAGTGTTTAACACTTTCAGAGTTGTAGAGGATCCCTGTTCTTTAACAAATGCCTAAAGGTTCATCTCTCCCACCTACACTGGGCTCCTGCAACTGCTGTCAAGGAACAATACCTGTCTGCTGACTCTCGTTCCACACTCATGCTGGAGCCAAAAAAAAGTCTTTTTTCCACTTTGTGAAGTGTGTTCTGGGACACGTCCAGGAAATTGGCCTTGAGTGGCTCCTTAGAGTGAGACTGGGAATTCACACTGTTGTTCTAACATAGGGGTGCTCAACTTGTGACACCCTAATGGCACCACTCTTCCATTGCCAACATTTTCAGACCCCTGGGGAGCACCACAGGCTCAATAGTGTGGCTCTGTGTACCAAATCAGGCATGCAAGATGGTGTGGGGCAGGGGGTGGGGCAGGGGCCCAGGGCCCAATCCCAGTGCCTGGGGAACTCCAGGGCCTGACCCCAGAGTGTGAGGATGGTGTGGGTCCAATCCTAGAGCATAGGATTAGCTGAGGTCAAGCAGGGCACAATCCTGGTATGCAGTGCTCAGTCGGGTTCACAGACCAGTCCTGTGCCCCTCATGTGGCCTGTGGAGCCAAAACTTCGAGCAACACTACTCTAACAGTAGCCACACAACAACTGATTTTTTGGCATTAGCACATGCAAAGCAGAGACAAGTGCATAGTACTTCTTTGTCAGCCATGGTTTTAGGATTGCCATAGAGACAGTATAGGTATCTCCTGACGTAGGATGACTCAGCTAAACTCTTTGGGGCAAACAATGAGCAATCTCATGAGGTCACAATCTAGAATGAGGCAAACTGCTTGTTAGCATAGTGTTTTGGGTAAGTAATATACCCTTCCCAAAACCAGCATGCTTACAGACGTTCTGCAGGTAGCCAGTAGCGAGAAATGATGACTTGGAGGTTGGGCCCCATTCAGATTAGCACATAAAAGTTTACTAATTGCTGGATAGTTTTTTTCAGTTTCATACAGTGGCTGTGGTGATTATCCAAAGTGAATAAATTAAGTTCTGCCTGTGGCAGGACAGTTGGGGGTACTACTATGCTGAGCCACCCACCTCACTGTAGGCAGCCCAAAACCACACTTTGGGAGTATCCTCTGAGGTGCCTACATATGGAGACCTCCCTCCAGCCTGGGGTAATGCTACCACCAGTCAGGTACTGCTCTCTGTTAGGGATCTGTGCAGCCCAGGGTACATAGACCGAGCTAGCCTTGGTGGTACTTTGGCTCCTGGGACTGTTTCTGGGTGCTTCTTATTGCCCAAAGCCTCCCAAGATACTCTCAGGTAGGAAGGAATTAGTTAAAAAACAGCCAAGTGCTGCTAGGAGCGAAACGCATGTCTGACCCCTCTCCCTCAGGCATACACAGCTAGGCGTGCTGAGCCAGATAGCTGTTTATTGATCAGAGAATGGGAAAGGGATAGAACGGAGGAAGTTGAAGAGAAAACCAAAACACCTTGAGCAGTCCAGAATAAACTGAGCCTTTCATCAAATTTGAGTTCAGGGACTCTTTTCAACACGTGTCTAAAACCACTTAATCCTAATATACTGGCTAAATTTCCAAGTCTACTCACCGTAAAATCATCTGGAGCATCTCTCCAGTGGTCCAAGCTTCTCTGAGTCTCCAGAATGACTTCCTGTCCCCTTCCCAAAATGCCTGATGCAGGACAAATGAAGAGCAAGCTCCCCCCTCCCTTAAGAATGTGTTTCGGCCCAGTCACCTAGGTGACCAGGTGAATGAAACCAGGCAGCGTGAAAACCAGAGGGGGCTGGGCTGGGCTGTGTCAATACAGAGGTGAGGCAGTCTGAGGAGGATTTCTTCACACTGCTTACCTAACATGATGACTCTGCTTTCTTCCTTTTGGCTTAGGCCTCAGTACCTCATGGACCCATAATCTGAATTAATGTAATGCAGTAATGGTGGGTGACACTCAGCATTTCAAGACCTCATTCAAACAAAATTAAGCTTCTATGAAACTGCTTTGTCTGCAAAAATGGAACTGGAAGCAGCAGGAAAGCAGCTGGTTTCATAATATTTTGCCATTGTCTCTGGCCCTAGCCGGTACCCAGAAATGCTGAATCAAGTAAAATAGTATGCAATGCTAATTCATTTTTCAAACCTCTGAAAAGGATCAGATTGAGGTGGGCATGAAGGTTAGGAAAGAGAGACGGGTAGAAGTCTAAGAGCAGGGTTTTTTTAATCTGAATAGAGTTCTCTCATTTGTTAGGAAATTTTATGCCTAGTCTTATTTGCCTTTTGAGCCTAATTGGTTCCCCTGAAGTCAGTGATGGATCCCACATATCTTTCTGAGTTTGTATTGTTTGGCACCAGAGAAGAAGCTAGGGCAAATTGGCTTCTATCTAACTCGCTAATGATTATTGGATATGCTCCCATTCTCTCTAAGTTGTTTTCCATTTCAGAGTTATTCTTCTTAGAACGGGAGATTCCAAATTGGCCAATTCAGTTTCCTTTTCTGTAGATTGAGGCAGCAGCTGCCCTGAATTCAATTTTTTCTCTGGATTTTTGATACAGTGGTTTCATAAACAGGTAATTTAGGACTATGGCATCTAGCAGTCAGCAGTCTTGCAAATTCTCCTTAGTTGGAGATCCTGTTTCCTTTTACTTATAACCGTGTTGAAGTTTTGCCAGGGACTGTACCTTTTATTAGACCAAGTCAAATAGTTGGTCTAATAAAAGATATCAGATTTACCCAAAGCACCTTGTCTGCCTATGTCGTTAGACCAACACAGTTACAACCTATACTCCAGGAACTGGGGAGCCACTGTAGCTCCTGTGGGATGCTCCATCCATTCCACCATCACAGCATTTATGAGCCGGCTTGTACCTTGAGGTATGTAGAAAAACATTTAAAGCTGTGTGTATGTCCAAATCACAGAATCTTTCCAAATCTCTCCAAATCGATTTGGAGGGTTCTGATTTGATCCAGAGAGATTAAAGGGTCTCCTGATTCACTTTAGTCAGAGATTCAGCCACTGAATCAGGCTGAATCTCTGCCGAATTGATTTGGGGACCGAAGGTTCACACAGCCCTACTGGGGTGATGCATGTCACAAGTTCAAGGCCATAGCACAAGTGCTCATGGCATGGCCCTGTCAGATTCCAACGAAACTGCAAATTCTGCTAAAATACTTTGTCACAAGGTCATGGAAAAGGAAGTTTATTTACACATAAAGCCATGGTCATGCAGAGGTGTCATAAAAACACCACAGGGAAAAATGGTGTTTTAATTGATCTATTACCAAATAAAACTGGCCTCTAAGTCTTCTGTAGCAGAATGGGAACCTGCGCCTTGGTGGGCTACATATCAGTTTAATGATATGGCTCTTCTTTAGTAATTCAACACTCAAACAAAAACCAAACAAATGAGGGGTAAAAGACAAGAGTTCAATGTCTTGTAATAAGCTCCCTCTGTTGTGGCAGCAGCTGCAGTTTCTCCTCTCAGATTTCTTTTCTCTTGTTAGACTGAAAGAATCAGCAGCTGCTTAGGAAATATTCCAAAACAAATTCATTGAGAAGTTCCTGGTTCCTTTGCAGATACTTACTAGACAAAATTAAGCTTCTGGGATAGGGAAGCAGGGACTGTATATTTTTGTAGACAGTCAAATTCTGGCAATCTGCTTGTTTAAAAATAAACAACAACACATCAAGAATGAACTCAACAGGTCTAGAAGGTGTTAGAAGATTCAGAAACCAGTTATTCAGGGCAAAAAAGGGACAGGTTATTTGCTTAAATTACTTCAAGGGTCATATTTAATCTATTTTAAGTCCTTTGCTAAACCATGCTGCTTTCCATCTGGGATTTTGTGGGAATTGTGGTGCATGTGACATCAATGCAATAATTTATTTGAAAGAAGTGGGATTCAGAATGGTCTAAAACAGCCTTAACTTCAGGATGAATTAACGATTGAGAATTGGTTCTGATAACGTCATGATAATTTTAGTTGGTGTTTTACTAATTGAGTTGTAATTTGGTATTGTGCTGGAAAATGTTAGCCCAGTATTATGTCTACTCACATACTGTGCTGTTATTGAAAGCCATTGGCAAGGGTGTGTTTATGATGTCTTTTATTGGACCAGTGGCATAGTTGGGAAAGATATTGAATAGCTTTTGGGCACAAAGAGCTTTTTAAGCCATTGTTGTTTTTCTCTATTAGTTGTGGCTCTTCAATTATGATTTCTAAACAGAAACCTTTCTCCATGTACTGAAGGATCTGATAATACAAAGACCATACCTAACCACAAACTGGGAAGCCTCTAAAGAATCTCTGTTACACAAGAAGAAGAGTAGATAGCATTGTTATGGATCATGACTACCATGACACCTAGGAACAGTCGACCTGGAAAGAGAGAGAGAGAGAGAGAGAGAGAGAGAGAGAGAGAGAGAGAGAGAAGGATGTAGTACTTCTGGCAGCCAAGCTAGTTTGGTTGGAGGTAGCCGCAGTATCTTTTTACTGGGTCCATACAGGCATACACCAACTTCTACACAAATTCATTTCCCTGCTGTGTGGGGTTCAGTTTATAACAACTCAATTCAAATGTCAAGTTAACCCAAAATAAGACTTTGTTGCACTAAACATACCGTATGTGTCTAGGGGCTTTGTCCCTCATTTTCTCAAACTAGAGAAGTGGGATTTCAAAATGTCTTTTATATCTACGTTCTGTTTTCAACAAATCTGTTGCAGTCAAATAAAAGATGCCAGATACTGTGAAAATAGACCCTGGGGCAAGTCACCTCTCTGACAGATGTAGATAGTGCAGTTAGCAGGAGATCCTGCTTCACTTTCTTTGGTTCTACTCAAAATTCCCTCCTGAGGGGTTGCTTGTTCTGTCACTCTGGGAAGGGAACCCCTCTCCCCCCGCAAACAAAAAATTGTACCCGTGTTGCCCAGTACTCCCAGGTGCTGTATGTTAGGCCATATGAACTCTAAAGAATGTGATAACAGAATAAATGAGACTTTGCCACTGGCTACTTGGTCAGTTATTTTTAGGCAATGGAAAAATCCCAACTCTTCCTCCTCCTGTCATATTGAAATGAATTGAGCAGCCTGAAACCTCGTAACTCTGTTGTGAATCAGCACAGCTGTAGTCTAAGAAGGCATATAAGTTTGTGCACACACGGTGCTCCTTTGTAAATTATTTTGACAAAAATAAAAGGAGGATTTGAAAAAAGGATTTTTTCAAGTGAAAAATTAATGGATTTGCTCCTCTCCTTTATTTTGCCGCTCCTTCTCTCTCTTTGTGTCTTCTCTCTTGTTTTTCATTCTTTACCCACTTAAATGTTATATTAACATACTCTTTTTAGCTTGTGAAGAAACAAAAAACCTATTACAGTATTTTGACAGTTTTGTTCAGGAAGCTTCGTATCATTTTACCGCAGTGGAAAAAAAATTGTCGCCAAATACCAAGCAAACAACAAAAATGACAACAAAAAATGACTACAATATGCGATCTCTTTGTGTTCACTCTAACAGGTGTGAGGAGCATAGTGGTGGAAGGAATATGAGAAGATTAGATAACCAAGTCACTGAGGAGCATAAGAGGAATTATCCAATGCCTTATTTATCTCAACTTGGTCTCTTCCTTTCTGTGAAAGCTTTTTGAGCTCAGGAACAAATAGTTCTGATTTTGTGTTTGTAACTTGATATCAGGAGGTTCCTAGTTGGTGGTGGATGGAATTTCAGTGGAACCAAGGAGACAGCGCTGGAATTGTCTCTCTCCAGTGCTCTGTTAGCTTACTTGAGCTGGTGGTGTTCAAACAGTATGCAGGTGAAAGTGGTGGGGTTTTGGACACCAGGAGAAGTAATGAGCAACATTAAAACAAGTACAGAATAGTAAGGTAGAAAGTAATAGGAATGGCTTGATGTTTACTGATTAAAACAATCAATACCACCCAACGGTTACCAGGCATCGATTTATTGATCTCCTAGTAGGATAAGCACCTGAACTTTACCAAAAGTTCTCGTCTGGGACTGCACTGAAAAACTATAGGAACCTCTCCAGGTGGTAGCATGGGAGGTCTGTTGTCTGCAGAGTGTGTCTGCATTCTCCAGGTGAGTGAGACGGGTGCTATGCACTACAGATGGGTGCAGTGATCTCCCAGAAAAGTACTGAGGTCACTGTCTCAAAGAGATTACAGCATTACTCAGATAAATCTCATTTCACTTATGTGAAGGGACAGAGAGACCATCGGGAGGGGGTGAACACAGAAAAGCCTCATCCAGTAAACTGGGTTTAGGGAAGAATATATATGAGGACAGATAAAGTATTGGGAAATCAGGCTACCCAAAGCAAAGGGCATGGCCTGAAAAAATGCATGAAGCTGAGAGTGGGGAGAAAGGGCCTTTGGAATTAGATCCCTTTCTCCAGCAATTTTATTTGTGAATTGCAAGTGGAACAGGCCTTTGTTCTGGGAGATAGAGACAACTCTTTCAACTGCCAATGGGCTATTCTATTCATGGTGATAATTCTTGTTGCTGTGGAAATGGAAGCTCTATTTTCTCCTTTCCAAATTCAAAAGTGTAATGGCAGCAGCCCCCTCTTCTATGCTTATACCAGTGGTTTTTAATCAAGGGACCACAGCACCCTGGGGTGCTGTAAGACCCTTCCAGGAATGTGGCAATACGGGTGCCACTGCAGACAGGGTGAAATGCTTCACGGGCTTCCTGTGGAGGCAGATGAGAAAGCAGATGCAGCTGGAGCCCACACTTTTCCTACAGCTCTTCCTGGTCTGATTCCACATGATCCTCCCAAAAACAGAAGACTGCAGGGCAAGTGGGGCTGTCCCACACTCCTCTGTTTCTGGGCAGAGTATACTGGGTCAAGTCAGGAAGAGCTGGGACAAGAATGTGCTTCTAGCCACAGCCACTCGCACTGTCCACAAGGAGAGGTCACACTGGGCTGCAGCAGCCCTTTACACTGCTTAGCTGGAAGAGTCCTACTTCCATTGCCTGGCTAGAAAAACTGGGTGCAAAGATAGCCAGGGCAGGTAAGACCACCCTCCTTTCCCCTGCATGCACCCTAGGGCCACAAGGCAGTTTTTCCCAGGGCAAAAAACTCATTAGTTTTCCCACTGCTCCTGTCTGCTTTAGATTTACCAGAAAATCTTAATAAAAGCAAGGAGCATGGGGCATCACCCTGGTTGAAAAACACTGAGGTAAGCAGAGGCAACCCAACAATGGTTCACAACCAGGGTTGCTGCCAAATTCAGAAAATCTGTGGAAGGCACCCTGAATCTAAACAGGTTGAAAATCACTGGCTTATATTTTTTTTCCATACAGCTGTCATAATCTAGCTTTGTTTTAACTCTGATCTCCCCATACAGACTCGATTCCACCTGCAAGAAGCAAAGTGGTGGCCTACTCGCTGTGAAGAGAAAGCTGTAGGTCCCACAGTTTCTGGCTTAGGCATCCCTGCTAAAAGAAGCGGGCTGCACTGTGCTGTATAGCTTTCAGTGAAAGTCCAGCTATAAGGAGACAATGTTCTGAGAGCTTCCTTGGGTGATAGTCAAAGGCTGCATCCAGATGAACAGGGTTGTGCAGTTTGTGGCACCACAAATCCCACATGGTGAATGTTAAAAGTAACTGCAAATTTGCAGTGTGATGGCAAAAATTTGCTGCCAGGATGTCCCAGAAACAAAAGTGGTGTGTCCAGATGAGCACAGTCATGTAGTATGTGGTGTCACAAACAAGTTTGCACCACATACTGTACAGTCTGGTTTTCTCTGCGCTGCAAGGGCATGTTGCCTGAGTGTGTGCTGCTTCATTTTTTTCATTTTTTTTTTTTGGCCTCTGGATATCCTGGGGTCAAAAAAACCCCCCACAGAAAAAACAATTAAACAGTGCATGCTCGGGCAGCATGCACTGCTGAAAAGTGGAGCTGGGCTGACCAGAGCTGTGCTGTGGCTGCCAGCCAGGCTCCACCTGGTAGGATCACCATGGCTGAAGCCCTGGGAGGCCCCCAGGAGCCCAGGTAAGGCTGCTGGAACCAGCACAGTGCTGGCCCCAGGCTCTGCTACAATCCTCAGGGTAACTTGCCACACATCAAAGTGCACATGGCATGGGTGTTCCCTGGGAACAAGCAGATGTGGTACAAGGTATGCAGCTTCTAATTGTCCCCAGGGAACCAAAAGTCCACACATGTCTGGATGCACCCAAGCAGTGCAAAACACACAAAACAAACATGCACTGGCAGAAACAGAGACTGGGACATCCAGAGCAACACTCTGGCTGCTGGCCAGGCCTCTGTGCTGCCCGTGTTGCTCCAGAATGCTACCAGTCCACCAGCTAAGACTGCTGGGGCCAGCACCTGTACTGGCCCCAGCCCCCAATTCTCTCAGGCTGAAGGGTCGGGATGAGCTGGGCAAGGGTAGTTTGCCTGTTACGGGACAATCTGTCCCACAACAAAGAGTGTGTGCAGGGGTGAGCACTGAAGCAAGTTGTACTGGTGCAAGTGCACACCCATGGTCATCTGGGTGCCATAATCTTGAATTCAAATGTTTCCAAAGATGGTGCCTCTCTAAGAAACCAAACCTTCTTAGCCAACTTACAGCTCCTTTCTCAATGACAGTCCAGCTGTCCTGATCTTGTCTGACAAGCTGTTGGTGTTCCAAAGCACCAACCCTTTCTCATTCTTTTACAAGTTTCCAGTCCACTTGAGGTCAAACCCTCCTGTCTCCAACCCCAAATCTACCCTTCTGCTTCTCAGCCAAAATAATCAATACGACTTTATTTTTGCATAGGATAGCAAAAGAGTAGTTTGATCAAAAGATGATCTAAAAGTGTACTTGGTGCTATGAACTTAAAGAGAATAAGGGAAATATAACATTTCCCATATGTTTCAAGGATTGGAAGACACTGCGAACTTGATTCTCTAGTTCATTTATACGTTGTAAGTCCATTGACTTAAATGGAACTACAAAAACAGCATAAAATGATAACTTGGGGTTCAAGTCTGTAGTTTCTATAAAGTTGCTGTACAGAAACTGAGCTGTACTGTTTTACTGTTACCTTCCCATCTGTTCAAAGTCTACCTATGGGGATAGTTTAACACAACGTTAAAATTATTTATTAATCCCGATTCTACCGAGCGCTCACCTTCTGTTCTAAAATAAATAACTTAGGGCTTGGCTTGAGATGTCTTAACCATTCCAAAGTGATACTGAATTTGATGTGTGTGGCAACAGAAGTCCTCTCAGACCTTTTCTCTATCACTTTATATGCAGCCATAACTTTCTCTCTCAGAATGAAATTCTGTCCTTGTGTAAGAGAGAGGCTTGGGGATAGATGGTAGCTCAAGTGACAAGTAGAAATCATTAAGGCTTTACATAGAACTGAATTTTTATTTTCTTACTAGCAACCAACCGTGGGAAGGACCCTCATCCCTTTCCTTTCCATTCCTCATCCTCATACCAAGGACTCTTTCTAGTATATGACAATAATGCATTATCATTTTTATACCAACAATACTAATAATATTGTTAATACTAACAATTTGGCCTTTGGGGCTCGCTTAGAAAGAACACTGTGTCACCAGACACACTTACTGCTTTGCCAAAAAAAAGCCACTTACTGATATACAAGATTTACAAAAGCACAGAGGTACTGGGGAGTATCGAAGAGATCTGAAGAATTCCTCAACCAGTGGCTGTTTTGAAAGCTTGAAATCAGTTATGGCTTCAATGAGAAGTTATCTTGCGAACTGAGAATGCTCCAAGACTCTCAAAAGACACGTTGGAACAACTGACACGGCTACTGCATTGCAGATACCCCTGAGCAGCTCCAAGGTCGAGAACAAAATGGAAGATTGGAATCAATGCATCCTCACATAGACATTCAAGAATTAGAAGCCAGCCCATGGATTTGCAGGGTAGTCTGCATCAGCCTGTTATCAATTGCCCATAGACGTCTGTGATTTCTGACCCATTTTCCTGCTAGCTTGGTAAGTAGGTATCCAATGAAGAATAAAAGTAGAGAGAGAAAGAGTGAATAGTAATGAGCAAGAGATGCTGAAACACTAGGGCAGCTAGAAGGAGTTGAAGGGAAATGTGTATACAGGCTGTCTGGTATGTCTTTATTATTTAAGCATCAAACTCTGGGTTGTTGCTGGAGCCGCGTGAAAAGCAGAGGTTTTAGTTTGCCAGGCTGTCAGGGAACCTTTACGTTGGCTTTATTTTGCATGCGTTTGCATCTCTAATATTTGCTTGGAGTTTCAGTTTAACTTTCATTTTAAAAGCATATATCAAAACTTCACTGAAGCTGCCAAGTTTTCCCTTATTTTGTCTGAAGCCACAAAGATCTCTTGGCATTACTGCCTCCAGCCTCAGCAGAGAGAGCAGATGCTGGATTCTGATTTCTGGAGGTAACTTTAGACCAGGCTCTCTGCTGCTCAGAATTCAGCTGCCCTCTATTTACAGACATCCCCTCCATTGTCTTCTGAGAAATGGGACATCCAGTGATCCTCACCTCTATCAAGTCTTCAGGGGTGACCAGATGACAACCACTGGAGTTTCACTAACACTGTTTATCTGAGGCACAGCTATCAGTCAGCTGAGGAGGTTTCCAAGTAAAAAGAGTGAACTAACAGTTAAATTGGTAGATCAGAGAACTCCAGGCTTAGGTAGCTTTACACTTAGACTCTGAAGGCAACTGGTTGGTTGGGAGGACGCAGTTGTATTTTCCTTTGTCACTGTGGGTCGTGCATAACAGCTGCTGCTGGGTAAAAGGGATAATCAAAGAATGAAACACTGCAAAGAACAGGATAAAATGTAAATCAGGCTGGATACAAAAAAAGAGATGTAGTGTGGCAGCTAGAGAGGAGAGAGGAAAATATCTTTCACTTACAAGAGGAGCAGAATGAAGGGGGAGGCTAAGACCTAAAGGAAATGAAAAATTTTACAGCAATCTGTAAACCTTGTAGAAGTAGTTCAGAAGACTAAACCTGACTCCACCATGCCCCAAAGGCTGTTTCACAGCTTTTCACTCATGCAGAGCAGCAGGAACACATCACCTCTGTCCTTACACTCATGGATGGCTTTCATTCCAGGGCCTGATTCAAAGATGCTCTGAATTCTCCCTGGGCTTGCATCACAGCACCTATCTCCACCCTTTTCTCTTTCTACAATCAACTATGGATTTCCCTAGCTCAGTGGGGACCGACCTTTTTTGGTTGTGTGACAATTTAGCACCTCATGCTCCCTGAGAGGCACTCCAATTCCCTTTCCCTGACCAACCTGTTGCTTCATAGTTTCATAGTAGGTAGGGTCGGAAGGGATGTGAGCAGATTATCTAGTCCGACCCCCTGCCATGGAAAGGAAAGGATGCTGGGGTCAAACAACCCTGGCAAGTTGATTATCTAGCCTCCTTTTGAAGACCCCCAGGGTAGAAGCGAGCACCACTTCCCTTGGAAGTTGGTTCCAGATCGTTGCCACCCTGACTGTGAAGTAGTGCCTCCTGATGTCTAGCCTGAATCTACTCTCAATCAACTTGTGGCCGTTATTCCTTGTTACTCCAGGTAGTGTTTGAGGGAACAGGGACTGTTCTGTTGCCTGCTGGTCTCCCTTGGTCAGTTTATAGATGGCCACCAGATCCCCTGTCAGCCTTCTCTTGTGGAGGCTGAACAGGTTCAGGTCCCATAGCCTCTGCTCATAAGACCTGCCTTGCTGCCCCCTGATCATGTGAGTGGCCCTTCTCTGGACCCTCTTCATGCTGACCACATCACTCCTGAAGTGTGACGCCCTGAACTGAACACAGTATTCCAACTGCATCCTGACCAACGTTGCATAGAGGGGGAGGATCATCTCCTTGGACCTGCTTGTGATGCATCTGTGGACACATGACACAATGTGGTTAGCCTTCCTGACTGTGTCCTCATATTGGCAGCCCATGTTCATCTTGGAGTCTATAATGATTCCAAGATCCTTTTCTGCCTCTGTGCTGATAAGAAGGGAGCTCCCCAGCCTGTAGGTGTGCTGCTGGTTCTTCTTCCCCAGGTGCAGTACCCTGCACTTGTCAGCATTAAAACCCATTCTGTTCTCATTCGCCCACCCCTGTAACCTTTCCATATCTAATTGCAGCCTGTCCCTCTCCTCTAGTGTGCCCACTTCTCCCCACATCTTAGTGTCATCCACGAATTTGAACAAGGTGCTTTTCACCTCCTCATCAAAGTTGCTGATGAAGATGTTGAACAGTCTGGGCCCGAGGACTGAGCCCCGGGGGACCCCACTGCCGACATCCCTCCAGGTCGAAAATGACCCATCCACCACCACTCTCTGGGTGCGGCCCTCCAGCCAATTAGCAACCCATCTAACTGTGTAGGCATCAACACCACAGTCACCTAACTTTTTAATGAGAATGGTGTGAGAGACAGTGTTGAAGTCCTTCCTAAAATCCAGAAAGACTACGTCTACTGCAACACCTGCATCTAAGGCTTTTGTGACCTGGTCATAGAAGGCCACCAGGTTGTTCTGACAGGACCTGCCTCTAATGAACCCATGTTGGTTGCCCCTAAACATAAACTCCCCTGCTGGTCCCTTGCAGATGTGCTCCTGGACAATTGTCTCAAAGAGCTTCCCCAGGACCAAGGTAAGACTAACACACCTATAATTTCCTGGGTCCTCTTTCCTCCTTTTTTGAAAATGAGGACCACATTGGCCCTTTCCCATTTCCCTGGAACCTTGCTAGAGCACCATGAGTGCTCTTAAAGCTGTGCCAGGTGTCCTGCAATGACCTCTGCTAATTCCCTCAGCACTCTGGGGTGGAGATCATCAGGACATGCTGAATTGAACACGTCCAGTCCAACCAGAAGTTCCCTGACTAGGTCCTCACTGACCCTGAGCCTTGCTGTGCCTCCCCTGGGACAGTCGGGGATCCCAGTGCGGGGGGTAACCTGGTCTCTGCTCAGAAAAATAGAGGCAAAGAAATTGTTAAAGAGATTAGATTTGTCATCTGGTGCAACCACCAGATTACCAAGCATGTCCTGCATGTGGGGAGGAATTGAGAGGAGGCTTGACCTCCAACCGGACAGGCCAGGGATGAAAGGGTCCAGGAACGTGGTCCCCTGTTTCTTATTCTTTTCCCATCCCACATGAGAGACTCCGAGCCAGTATAGAAAAGCAATACTTTACTTACAAATTAAATAGACCATAGATAAGCTGTGTGAAATCACACCATGAGACACCTAAATGCCTCGCTCCACCGTGAGGTACTTCAGCGCTGCATACCTCACTCCGTGCCAGCAGTTCCCTTAAACTTCGCAGCCAATGCCACAACCAAAAAGACCGTGGGAACTCGAGAGCTCTTAAACTGTTCTGCTTGCAGAATATCCGTAGGGAGCGCCCAGGGGGGGAAGAGGGAAACGGTGGGCGCAGGACCTCGGTGAGGGTGATCAGTCCTCCCGATGCTGTGTGTGGTCCCACCTTTCCTTTCCTGGGCTTTGCCCTTTATACTGCCCTAAGAGCCAATCAAATCGGGTCTTCATTCCTGCACCTTCTAAGCAGCATGAGCAGGGGATCTTGCAACATGCATGCTTCGCGCAGCTGTTTGGGCTGCACTCACTGCTTCCTTTTGCAGTGAGCACAGTTCGCTGGCGTTTGGTCACTTTTTATCACTACTTATTTACACACTGCAGAGGCCTCACGTTACCCAGTACCTTCTTTTTACCCCCTATGTATTTAAAAAAGGACTTTTTGTTATCCTTGATCCGGGTCACTAGTCCCAGTTCCATCTCTGCCTTGGTCTTCCTAACAGCCCCCCTACAATCCAGAACAACAAAGGTATAGTCCTTCCAGCTGATGGCCGCTCCCTTCCATTGGGTGTACGCCTCTTTTTTAGTTTTAAGACGTTCCCGGATGTTTCTGGTGAGCCATGGGGGCTTTTGAGCCCTCTTGCCCCCTTTGATCCGTGTTGGGATTGTCACCCTTTGGGCTTGGAGTATTGTCTCCTTAAGGAATGACCACTCTTCTTGGACTCCCAACTCCCCACCCCTCTGGGACCTCAGTGCCTCCCCAGCTAGTCTCCTTACCTCATTTAAATCTTCCCTCCTGAAGTCCAGGGCTGTTGCCTTGCTGCAGGCCTTTGCCACCCTGCGCTGGATGGTGAATTCCAGTAGGTGATGATCGCTATTGCCCAGGTGATTGAGCACCTGCAGTCCTCTCACCAGGTCATTGCCTGTGGCCAGGACCAGGTCCAACAAGGCATTTCCCCTGGTGGGATTGTGTACCTCCTGGGTTAGATGGAGGTCCTGTAGCTTGGCTAGGAACCTACATGAGCAGTCAGACCTGGCTGACTGCTCTTCCCAGCAGATGTCCAGATAGTTTAGGTCACCCATGATCACCATGTCCTTTGACTTAATTGCCTCTGCGAGCTGACCTGAGAATTCCCGGTCTAGTTCTTCTCCCTGGTTGGGTGGCCTGTAGTAAACACCCACTTTCCTCCTGACCTCCTGTTCTTCTTTCGCTTTCTGCCCTGTGTTCCCTTTTCCATCCACTGCTCTTTCTGCTTTCCGTTCCATTTGCCACTGTTTTGCTTGTGCCCTTCATCTGATCCATCACAAACACAGAGTCTGCCCATGCCACTTGTGGCATGCATGCTGCAGGTTGACTGCCCCTGGTCTAGCTTATAAAAAGAGGTTATGCTAGTTAGCCCCAGTTTAATTTCAACCTCATTAACCTAAATAAACACTAAGTGATTACTGTTGCTAGTCTGATTGTGAATAAAGCTAACAGAGGTGCATCTTGGAAAAGGGGGAACCCCAGTATAACACACTTCAAGGAATGTCCCCTCTGGCTCAGGTCTTCTGCAGTTATGATAGCAAATTCTTTGCTATTGGCTGCAGACACCTCTCTCCATTTTGCCATTGCA
Organism: Caiman crocodilus; assembly: GCA_030014935.1. NCBI lineage: Eukaryota > Metazoa > Chordata > Crocodylia > Alligatoridae > Caiman > Caiman crocodilus. The sequence continues at coordinate 13,255,703 of JAGPOW010003316.1, forward strand.
ATCCCTAATGCAATAAGGACTTCCAAAATCACCAGTGATTCCATGCTGATTATAATGTAAATTTAGGCATGCAATTTGGGGTGAGGATCGCCTCAAAAGTGGAACAGCACCTGGCCAGCCCTGGGCTGCTCGGGGAAATCTTCGCCCAGCCAGGGCTGCCCCAGAGGCAGGACTATTCCTGGCCAGTCCACAGCTGGGTGGGGAAGCAGAGAGCCTGGAGCCAAGCAGCACAAGGATAGGGTGGGGCAGAGACCTACCCTGTCCCAGTGCTGCTCAGGTAAATCCCCATACACCTGGGGGCTGGCTGGGAGCTGCCCAAGGAGTGAGACATTTCCCAACCAGTCTCCAGCTGTATAGAGAAGCTCCACTCTGTGCCAAACAGGGCAGATGCTGGTGAGCCCCGTGCCCCCGTGCCTGGCTGGCAGAAAGATTCCCAGAAGCTGCCCCAAACCCAGGGCACTCCCAGAGAACCCCCCGCTGGGCAGGGAATCTCTGCCCAGCAGGGGGCTTGCTGGCAGCTGTATGTCCTGATGAACATGGGGCCAGGAGAGCTCTGCCTGCTGCAGCTGCAGCTGTCTCCTGGCCCGGTGTACATCAGGTTCCCTCCTGATGTGCACTGATCCAGGAAATAGCTGCCACTGCAGCTACCAGAGCTCTGTTAGCCCCATGCACATTGGGAACAGCCCCTATGCTCCCTGCCAGCCCCTGGAGAAGCTTGGACCTTCCCCTGGCTACTGCAGGGGGGCAGAGCAGGGTAGTGTCAGAAGTAGTCGCCATGCTACTATCTGAGGATCCCGTAGCAGGTGGCTAGGCCAACCTGGGTGATGGCAGGTCACGGTTGCAAGGAATGTATAGACTCAGTTTTAAATTTAAAGTAAATAAGAAACTTTAGTCACAACAAGAAAATGCTGTTGAACACGGGTAATGGTCCACAATACAGCGTGTTGTCGATGATGGTTGTCGATTACAGTAGTCACAGATGATGTTATGAATACAGGTAATGCTGCGAGAATTCTCTTTCAGGTTTAAACCAGATGTGTGACTAAGCACCCAGTAACAGGTGACTGTTACTGGTGTACAGTATGGTACGTACGCATTATAACTACAAGGTACAGCCTAGGGGTTACCTCAGCGTGAGGAGGGTGATCAGTCCACCTCATAAAATGGAAAGCGCCCAAGGAACGCACGAGCGAACCAAGGAGCGGCCGAGGAACCTCGTGCTGAGGTGTACTGGTCCTTTTATAATCTCCTAGACCAATCACAGGGCTTTCCAGCAAGATGGTTCTAGAAGACAAGGCTGCTGGCCAGGCAGTCATGTCTCTTGGGCAGCCACTGATTGGTTAGGCTCGCTTGATCACGCTCTGTTCACCTGCACATTACATAACATACATGTACATAAAGTTGAACCTCTGCTACCGATCAACTC
>JAGPOW010003316.1:13257228-13275512 GCA_030014935.1 Caiman crocodilus
GTTCACCTGCACATTACATAACATACATGTACATAAAGTTGAACCTCTGCTACCGATCAACTCGACGAACCTTAGTTGTGTCACTTAATCTGACACTAACATAAGAACCTTAGTGATGTCACTTGATCTGGTACTAATAATCTGGCAGGTGGTCATGTCTTTTAATCTGACAGGTAGGAGCAGCCCTGTACTGGGAGATTTGCTCCCAACAGTGAGCACATATAGACGTGCTCCCAGGGAACGCCTAGTGCACAGTATTTTACTGTGCAGTAAGCCTTTAAAGCATTAATGGCATGTGTAGATACACCTAGTGAGAGGTCCCAGATGCCCACAAAGCAGTTTTCTTCTTTCCAGGAGAAGGGGAAGGAGTTGTTCTGCATGATTCCTGTTGCACTGTAGGCAAATGTGTGTTGTTTCCACTGTGTGTGGGAATAAAAGGGGATCAGTTTAAGGTTTGCATGCAGAACTACCAACCTGAGGCATTAAAAAATGTCAGACATCAGCTAATTATGAGATTAGCTTAGTAGTCGTAAGAGTCCTTTTTAAGAAATATATGTAGGGTTATTTTTACTTGTCTTCTGATCTCTGAAGCTTCGAGGGGTACTTAACATAGGTTTTCAAATGCTTTCCAGCCCCATGAGGGCTAGAGAGTTTAAAAAAATGCTAAGATTATTATGAATTACTTGATTCTCAGAACTGTAACTTTATATGAAATTTGTTGTGTTTCTTGAAAATATGGGACCAGAGAATTTATTTTGGGCTTGGGGTGTGTGCTTCAGTGTGCTGAAGGGTTGCTTAGGGAAAAGAGTTTGGAATAGAGCTGCCATATCATATATCTCCCTGTTGCCCCCACTACCTTAAATTCTCATGTGCTCAGCTGGGAGGCAGTAGGTAGCTTTCTGCAATTACTTCTTCCTGGCCTTGGTAGGAGACTGTTGATCACAGAGACTGTGATTGTCAAACAGACAGGAAGACTCTGCCTACTGTTGCTGACAGCTGAAGGCCACCATCCAGTATCCAAGGACAAGCAGCGCAGAGATGGCAGCAGAAAAGGCCACAGGACCTTTCCTGTCTAAAGTACCCAACCACCAGTCTGCCAAGAGAACGCCAAAAAGCTCACGAGATTTTCCTGCTGCCATTTCTAGGCGGGGTTTTTGGATTCTTGTATGAATGGGCTCATTTGCCACCAGCTGGTCTCCTGCATTGTGTTCAGCTTGATTGTTAATACTTATGGTAGATTTGTGTGTACATCTTCCATCTCCACCTTCTAAAGCTCAAGTGAAGAAAATTTGTGACTTTTGTCCAGAAAAAGTGTCATATACAGGGCTTCATAAAACTTGACAAATATCTGTAGGACAAGAATGGAATGCATCTGGATGTGTATTCATGTAGTGCTTCACGATGACAGAAGGTGATTGTATATTGTACCTACCCTCCAACCTGGATATTTCCCCAAATTGTGGTGGAAGATAATTACCTCAGCATACAAAATAAGGGATGCCTTCAGCAGAGGAGCTACAGATGAATCTGTGTTAGATGGAACATAATGAAACTATTTCTGCAGCATCATCAATAAAAGAATAATACCACATCTAACCAACAACATAATACATGAAAGTCAAACTGGGTTCCTTCTCGAGAAACAAACACTGACCACATATTTACTCTGCATCTCATAAATAAACATGAGGAATGCAGACGCTGAAGAAGATATTTGCCTACTTTATAGACTCTTTAAAAAGCTTTTGGCTTAGTCTGGCTCTCAGGGCCAAACTGTAAATTGCTACAAAATGGAACTGATGGAAAAAGTTGGCAGTATTGAATGCACGTAACAGTCCATCATATGTAGGTCAGAAGTAAACAACAGGCAAAGGGAGACTTTCAAGCAAGAAAGAAGAGTAACACAGGGACATAACCTCAGCCATGTTCTTTTCAGCACACATATCAATGACCTTCCAACTCCCTGGAAGGAGTTCCCAAACTGAATTGCTTTGTTAAATGATGAAAATAAAATGTCTTTTAATACAGTGAAATGCAATGTGATACATATGGGAACAAGGGATGCAGGCTACAATTACAAATCGGTGAAGAAATCTTGGAAAGCAGTGACTCTGAAGGAGATTTGGGGGTCATCACAGATAACAGCTTTAACCCGAGCTCTCAGAGCACTGCTGTAGCTAGAAGGGCTAATGTGATCTTTGGATGAATAAAGAGGAGGAATACTGAGTAAAAATAGGAGAGGGATCTTGCCTCTGCCTGTAGTATTGTTGGTAAAGTACTATTGTTAATAAGTTAATGAGCACCGGTGCCCACATTTCAAGCAGGATGTGGAAATGCTGGTGAAAGACCAGAAGGAGGGTCACAGGAATGATCCAGGAACTGGCAAGTGCAAGGATGAAGGCACTGACTCTATTGGGTTTGTCAGTGAGAAAGCTGAGAGGTGATTTGATTACTCTGGTTAAGTATTTGTACAAGAAAAAAAGATTGGATAGTGGCGTGGAGCTTTACAGTTTTCTGACAAAAGCGTAACAAGATACAGTGGCTGGAAGGTAAAGTTAGACAAATTCAGCCTTGAAATAAAATGCAGTTTCTTAGCAGGGAGGGTAATTAAACACTGGAGCAGTTTACTAAAAGAAGTGGCACAGTCACCATTGCATGGAGTCCTTAATTTAACGTTAGATGGCTTTCTGGAAGCATGCTTTAACCTGCCTTCTGGAAATGTATTCTATGGTTTATACATTATATGGGAAGCCAGCTTAGATGATGCAAGTGGGTCTCTTCTCCCTTGGACTCTACAAATTTATGCAAAAAAAAAGTCAAAGGATCATAGCATGTGATTAGTTAACTGTGCAGTAAACACCTCAGCATCCACATGTACACCCCTATTAGAGCACATGAAACTAATAAACACTGCAGCACATTAGGACTTGTAAATACAAGTTCTAACCTGCTCTGGAGTTTTTTCGTGCACAGCAGCATGTGTGCAGATGCTACCTCAGCTGGCTGTGGCACAGGGTGCTTCAGTGTGGGGCCAGCCAGCAGGCAACCCCCACACTGAAGCACCCCTGCGCCTCAGCCATCCCTTCTGCAGTATGTGGAGCCCAGCTGGAGCAGCCCTGGGCTTATAGGCTGACCCCCCAGCTCCCCACCCCGGCCCCTGTCAGCCAAGGCTGCTTTGACAGGGCTCCATGTGCTGTGGATGAATAAACTCAGGAGCAGTAAGAGTTTATTTGTGCGGGTGAATAAACTCGGGCTCTGGAGTTTATTTGCGTGCAATAATTGCACATGTAGACATGCCCATTTTGTTTGATCATTTGCACAGTGAGTGCAATATACTACTAAAACAGAAGGGTAGCATTTTGCACTTTCTTTACCTTGATATTAATAACTACTCTTGGGCAATGGTGAATTGTACCCAGCACATCTGAATTTTTTACTAGTTATATTAGGAAGCTTCAGATGGACTGTTAAAGCATCCTAAGTGTAAACTTGATCACATGCTGCATGGTTGACTATAGTTATGTTCTAGAACAGGGGTGGGCAATGATTTGGGCCAAAGGGCCACTTTGGGAATTTGGGTGAGGTGTTGTAGGCCGGGTTGCCCACCCTCCCCAGCTCACTAAAATTCCCTAAGTGAACCTCCAGCCCAAATAATTGCTCACCCCTGTTCTAAGGGCAGAGAGGACAAAGGATAGGGGAATCTTGACTCCCTCACCTTTCTCCTGCACTCCCTCCTCCACCCCAAGTCCCCAGCATACAGCTGGGCTGATGTCACACTGTGTTCCTGCATGCTGCTTTGGGCCATATGGCCATGTACTGCAGATCTGGGGTCATACAGGAGCCATGCCAGCTGTTTTAGCTGCACCCCTGTGATGTAGCCAGAAGTGGTGTGTGGGAACATAGCGCAGCACCATGTTAGTGCAGCACATGCCCTTACCAAGCCCCAGCCCTTCAGAATCTGGACAACCTGTGTCCCCCTGCACTCCCTCCCCTGCCAGCAAGGAGGACCTTACCTGAGTTTCGACTCACTGGGGGTTCAGCTTTCTTGGTTGTGAAGAGCTGCATGGTCAGAGCTGCATACAAGCAGAATCCTGGCCAGGAGCTTGTTGTCCTCTGTCTTGGAGCATACACTGCAAGTTGGGGGACAGGACAGTATAGCAGAGCTGGAGTGGGGAGTGGTGGCTGCTGCTGTTGCAGCCTGCTGGCATGAGGAAGGGAGTGGGCTAAGAGGTGTCAAAAGCCATGGCAGCTATGGGCTGGATACAATTTTCCTTCAAAGGAGCAGCTGTGGGCCAGATAAAATTGTTTGGTGGGATGGGTCCAGCCCACAAGCCATATATTGCCCACCCTGGTTCTAGAATGGTAGCTTTGTGTATTCTTCATCTGCATGCCCTCAGTATACAAGTGTGAGAAGCTACTCACAATTATTTTCACTGTTTGTCGATGTGGGTTATACCAAGGGTGTTCCAGATCTTGTCCCCAGTGCTGTATCATCTGGGCCATGAGGCGCCCAATGGATCTGTAGGGAGCCCTGTGAGCTGTGGTTCTATGGGCTAGATTGGGAAAGCAGGGCAGTGCAGGGCCCAATCCTGGTGCGCAGGGGCTGGGTAGGGGCAGCACAGGTCTCCAGAGGCTGATCTTGTTCAGGCAGAGGTGGCATGGGGACCCTGGATCCCCATCCTGGACCCAATCCCAGCTCCAGGACCCAATCCCGGCATGAGGAGGTAGCACGGAACTTAATCCAGTCCACAGATCAGCCCCTCACCATTAAAGTGGCCCATGAGGCCAAAACTGTGAGCACAGTTATGTGATGCTATTTGTGGTTATGGCATGCAGGTGTAAAGGGTAGGTGGATCAGTTTTTGTGTCCACTCATGGGTGACTGGTGCATCCAGTTGAGTTGTGGGGGGGCCCGCATGCAGACTGATCCCTCTCACCGGGGGTGGGGAGCATCCACCGGTGGCCGATCACGCTGACGGGGGTTGGTCCCTTGCATCTAATCTCGCTCACCAAAAAGCGGCCATGCCACTTCCGGAAATTCCGCAGCCACTTCTGGAAGCGGTGTGGCCACTTTTGTTGGCAGCCCTACTCCCCTGCCAGCTAAACAGGGAGTGTGGCATGACAGGGGATGCACTGGCACTCTCCCACCTCCATTCACACCCTACGCATCGCCACTCGCTGACCCTACCTTCCAAAACTGTAAGCATGGAAATGCTGTCAATACCAATTTATACAAAGTTCGCTAAAAGGTCAGCCCTTACAATAAGGTCTTCAGTGGGGTGGCCCTCAGTTTTAGTGTAAAGTGTGGGAAGTAGGAAGATGCCAGACAGAAGCCTTTCTATGGATGCCTTTAATCAATTTAAGATTAAATTCTTAGCATAGGAATCTATAATTTGTCAGGCACCGATCCTTCCGGATCATGGTGAGTACATGAGAGATCACCCAAACTTTTGATTCATACACGTAGGCAGGAGTTTTTTGGAGGAATGGAGGCTTCCCAGAACTTCCACCCCTCTTTAAGGCACTGAAACAGAATCCAAAGTCCAGACTGGGTTCAGACATTTGTTGCCTCCATGGCTGTATTTTGTAGCACTGTGTGAAACAGCACCATTTCATTTCAACTTCAGTCTGGCCATTTCAAAGGGACAGTGTTTCATTGTTTCATTTTGTTTTGAAGCACTGTTCCATTTTGTTTCATCAAAACTGTTTTGCTGTTTTGACACGTTTTGACATTTCGTGTGCAGATCGGGGGCCCGTGCCCCCCAGGAAGAGCTCTGGAAATGATCAGAGAGCTGGGAGAATCAATCAGAGCTGAGGAATCAAACAGGGAGCAGCGTCAATATCAGATAGCAGTCCGTTGGCCCTTTTCCCCCTCCCTTTCCTTAGTTTCTGACTAGCTGCAGCAAGCTGGGCTTTGAAACTTGAAATGTTTTGAAACTTTCAAAATGTTTGAAGCTGTTTAGCAGCTGTTTGTTTCATTTCAATTTCCCTGTTTCGAGCTTGAAACACATTGAAACAGTTTCAAAATGAAACGTCTGTTGAAACTTCGCACAGCCCTAGTATTTTTGTATAAGTGTCCAGAAATTGAACCCAGGTCTCCTGTACAAGAATTCTACTACTGTAATAAGTTTGGATAAAAGTCTAAGATTCATTGTAGTAAAAAGAGCTAATAAAAATCCCTGGACCTACAATTGGTATAGGACAGGGTCTAAAACAGCTGGGATTACAATAGCAGCCCACCCATAGAGTAGTGATAGAGACTCCTGGCAGCTTGAAGGAGCAGTGGAGACCCCAGAAGACAGCAGGCAGAGCAATGCTCCCTTGTATCAGTGGCAGCAACTCCTGCATAGACCTCCCTAACCAACCCTCACTATTTTGGTTGCTGTTGCTGGTAGAGCCTCAGACAGCAGCTCTAGGTAAGACTCATTTCCCAACTGACTGGACTATGTGGTTCCTCACTGGGTTGGTTTGACAGTGATTGTGACCTGTTTTGAGTTATAGTTAAGGTTTCATAGTCAAGTTTTTCTGTACGGTGCATATTTGCTCCCTTTTTCTCTTGTAATAAACAATGTTTTAGTTTAACATTTGCTTATGAATGGGGAAGTTTGTTCTTTTCTCAGGTTTCTGGGTATGGGCTCAAAATTTGAATAGTTTGTATAAAACCCCTAAATTTGTATAAAACCTCTTTGTTACTGTGGTCTGTTGCCTGGCAGGAGGGTTGCATAAACAAGAAAGGTATTAAGGCCTCCTGTGATAACACCACCACTAAATAAATGCAAGCTCTTGGACCAAACAGCCACCAACACCATTCACCAGTACTATTCAGGCCATGAACTGATCTTCAGAAACTAGAGAGGAAACCGAGAATCAGAATACAGTGCAAGCAGGGGTCCTTGTTCTGCAAGTGCTCATGCACACAAGTAGATGTCTGTTATCCCATTGATTTTATTAGGACTACTCATACAAGCAAGGCTAGGCACATGGGTTCAGGATGGAGGTTAGAGAGAGGAACAACTGTTTAACCAGTGTGGCAAGAGAGGGGGAGAAATGGAGAGCTTTTCTAAGCAGTTTGCCAATTTATAAAGCTGCAAGATCTTCATAAAAATTGTCATTAAAAGTATTCTGGAAAAGAAACTGTACACTAACCCTAGGAGAAGGGATTAGATAGAGCAGGGCTAATCAAGACAAGGTAGTAAGGACAAACGGACATGGAATAATATTCAAAATCTAAACTAAAGCACTTATATGCAGACTGTGCTTCCCAAGTCACAAGTGGGTTGTCAGCTTAATGCCTGAGGCTCTTTGCAGAAATGTTATCAGCATTGTTTTTTCCTTCCTGCATTCATTGCATTGCATAAAGTACATATACAAGGTCATATACCACTGCCATTCTGTTAGAAATTTGACATACAGCCCTATATGACATACTGTAGGTTTTTTCTTTTGAACTGGAGTATGTTTGCTGCAATCCACTGAAAGACAAATTGGTTAAGCTTGTTTGGTTAAGCACAATTGTCATTACCTGGGCATGCGTGTGATGTCTGTCTCATTTACACTTTGCAGGTCCATAAGCTGTAGTTTCTGCTGGACTTTATCCTATTATGGATAAAGTCCAGCAGAAACTACAGGACAAGTTATGCCAGAGATTCCAAGCCAACACAAGCACTCAAGGGGAGTGCACCAGGCAGAAGTAGAATGAGTCTCCCTCCTAATAGATGTTCACACATAAAAATAAACTTTTGGTGCCCCCCTCCCAGCCTGGCAGCGAACAGTCCCTCCACTCACAAAGCACTAGAGAATTAATTTAAAAAGAAATCAAAATCCACTCCTGTAATTCCTCCCAAGTATCAGCATAATACTAACTTCCTGATCAGAGAAGGTAACAATCTTGCCCAACTCTAGGTAACAATCTTGCCCAACTCTAAAAAATGCACCGGCTCTTTAGAACAAAGCTTGCTATGCCAATAAGCTGGCAAAGTCACTGGGAAGAACAGCTCAGACCCAGCAGCAGAGATTGTCGGAAATCCCCGTACCTCAAACTTTGTAAAACTGAGGAAGGCGTTTAGCAAGCAACCCCAGGTAGATAGTGGACCACTCAAAACGGGAGAAAACAGGGTAACAGCTTTGCAAGGCAGGTGGCAGGCAGGCAGAAAAGAACATTTCTTTATTGTGGTTAGGCATGTCTGTCAGATAATTGGGAACATTTGTCATTAAGACACTCCCACTCCCCCAAAAACCCCAACCCTCCAAAACTTCTGTGAGCAATCCAGGGAGAAAGGACGAGAGACAGCAGAGGTAGCATTAACTTGGGCAGCAACCTGTCCTGATATCACATGGGCTTGGGGACAATTGGGACAACTAAACCTCGCAACCCCTCTCTCCTCAGACAGCTACTGACTGTAGGGTGATGCTGGGGAGCAGGGTCAGCCCCAAGCATGGTGCTGTGCCAGCCTGATCAGGTGTGTCCAGGTTTGGATTGGCTTCTGAAGTTTTCTGCCTGCACTGTTGAAGAGTTACACAGCTCAAGCGTCCCACAGGGGTGCATTCTGCATGTGTGTGAAGTGATGGAGGGGAGGGGGGAACAGCACCTCTTTGTGCTCTGTGTGTGTGTGTACACATATGTGTATGGTGATGGGGGAAGGATGGCACCTCTCTGTGTGCCTGTGTACATGTATACATCTGTGTGGTGACAAGGGGTGCAGGCACCCCTTTGTGCTCTGTGTGTGTGTACATGTGTGGTGGTTATGGGGAGGGGGGATGGCACCTCTTTGTGCTCTGTGTGTGTGTGTGCATGTGTGTGGTGCTGGGGTGATGGCACTTGTCTATGCTGTGTGTGGTGACATGGGGTGGGGGTGGGTGATTTGTGTATGTGCTGAGGTAGCTTTGGCACCCTCCCTGCTCTGTGTACATCTGTGTTAATGGGGACGGGACTGTGTGCGTGTGTACACGTGTGTGTGGTGGTGAGGTGCTGACACCCCTCCATGCTGTGTGTGTGGTTATGGGGGGAGGGGTGTTGGCACCTCTGTATGTGGTGACACGGGATGGCGGGGGGAGTGACCTCTCAGTGCAGTGTGTGTGTGCAGTGCTGAGTTGCTGGCACCCCTCCGTGCTCTGTGTGCACACGTATACATCTACGGGTGTGTGTGGTAATGGGTGGCGGGGCAGGACGGGAGTGTTGGCATCCCTCTGCTGAGCGTGTCCGCGGTGATTGGGTGCTGGCGCCCCTCCGTGCTGTGTGTGTGCACGTGTGTGCGGTGACGTGAGGGGGCTGCCTTCTCTGTGCTCCGTGTGCACACCTGGAGGGTGCACCCATCCGCGCCGCGTGCGCACCACACGGCCGCCGCCCTCCGCGCCCAGCGCTGCCTCGGCCCTCGGCTCCACTCCTTGCCCGGCGGGCGGGCGGGCGGGCCGGGCTGGGCAAGGCAAGGCGAGGCGGGCGTCCCCGGGGCGGGGCGGGGCGGCCGCGGCGCCTCCTCCCGGTACCTGCGGGGGCTGCAGCGGGGAAAGTTTGTGCCCGCGCCTGACGGGCGTTGCTGTTCCGCCGCCTTCCCCGCGCAGGCGGAGCCTCCCCGCCCCTCGCGGCCGAGCGCGGCCGGGCGGGGGCTGCGGGTCTGCCAGCCGCGTCCCGAGCCGGCATGGGGCCCCTGCCCCTGCCCCTGCCCCGGCTGCTCCTGCTGCTGCTCCTGCTGGGTGAGTGCGGGCGCGGGGCGCGGCGGGGGGAAGGGCGCCCGCCGGGGCGTGGGGCAGCCAGGGGCCGCCCGCCTGCACGCGCGCACACACGAGGAAGGGCCCCCCACACCCTTTCCTTTGAAAGATTGCCCTTATACACACACAGTGAAGAAAGATTCACCTCTACACACACACAAAAGATTCTGCCTTACACATGCACACATGCAAGAAAGATCTTCCTAGTGCACACTCGCTCTTTCTCTATGTGTCTCGCTCTCTCATGGGGAAGATCTCCGTTACACACACACACACTCGAAGGAGAGATGTCCCCCTTACATGCACACGTGGAAAAGATTCACCCCTACATACACACACACAAAAAATCTCCCCAGGACCTGTGTGCAGACGGACACAAAATTCCCTCGTACACACACACTCTCAGGAAAGATCTCCCCAGTGCACACTCACTCTCTTTCTCTGTGTGTTTCTCTCTCGTGGGGAAGATCTCCTTTAGACACACACTCTGAGGAAAGATTTCTCCCTTACATACACGTGGGGAAGATTCACATCCACACACACACTCGCTCTCCCCAGGACCTGAGTGCACACATGCAATATTCCTTCTTACACACTCTCTCAGGAACAATTTCCCCAGCACACATGCACACACACAAGCACTTGTGAGATTCTCCTCTACATTACATACATACACGTGCAGAAAAGATCTCCCACCCACCCCCAATGTGGCATTATGGGCAGCAGCAGGAGAGCCACACTCCTGCTGCCCCACCCTGTGTGGCAGGCACAGGTCACCTTGCCTGGTACAGGTGTGGGCGGGGGCAGGTTAGGTGGTCCTGTGAGCTTCCCTATGCCTCCTCATTCTCTGCACATAGGTAAAGCTGCTACCAGGGTGTGTTCACCCAGGACTGTTCCTTCCCTCCCCTTCTTAGGCACAACCTGGGTGGGTCCTGGTCCAAGCTTTGCCTTGGCATCACCTTGCACAGGGGTGGAAGATGTTCCTGCTGGACCTAGTCAAGCAGATGAGACTGAATCCAGGGCTTCCCATGTGCCCAGCAGCACCGTGGCTTTCAAAGCCTGCTTGGCACCGATCGTTAGCCTTGTGAACTCTAGTCCCAAGCCAGCCCTGCCAATTCATGCCTGCCACGTTTGGGGGGCGCTGATTCATGTGCGGAGCCTGCTTTGAGCTGTGTTAACTGTGGGTGACCCTGCTAGACAGGTAAGAGGGTGCACACTGCTCTGGGCAGGCACTCCTTTTAGATGCTGTACAGCCTTTCTCTGTAGATCTAAGGATCCCCTTTTTGTGGCAGGCAGGTGAACTATGCGAGCTGGGATAACCCCTGAACAATTAATTGTTGGGCAATAATTTCTAGCTGTTTTAGACTAGATGGAATATTTTATATGACTTGCAGACTCAGTAAAATAACTGAGATGTACAAAATACTGCTCTTCTTGTCACTCTCAAGGGACATTTAAAATAGAAATAAAAGGAAACATTACTTCACACAGTGCATCGCTATCCTGTGGAATTCATTTCCAAATGAGGTCAGTTGTAATGTAGCTGGAATTATAAAGCATTGGGATGATTCTGATGTTATGAAATTTCTTGCCAGTTATATTGTGCTATATAAAAGAATTATCCGTTTAAGATAAGTGTAATGAGATCTTGTATTTTATGGCATAAAAAGGCTCACTTTAAGGTTTAGGAAGAGATTTTTCTCTCTTACACTCCACAAGTGGCAAGGTGCATTATGGCATCTCCATTCAAAATGTTGGGTATTGGCTACTATCTGAGGTAAGATACAGTATTTGATAGACTAGTGTTGAATTAAATGCTGGTCTGGGTCACATCATATAGGTTGCTGGGGTAGTTGTATAATTAACATAGTTTTATTGTTTGTTTGCTAGTGCTGGGCAGTGTATAAAAATAAAGTTGGTCTGCTCTGAACAGTATGCAATTTTAGTATTTTTTTTGTCCAGAAATGTTTGCTGTGTTGCTCTGCACCTGCTAGATGTGTTGAAGTAGTAGCATATTTAGGTAGAGAACAAAGAGACATAGAGAATCTATGCAAGACAGAATTGCATACAGTACTTCAATGGTGCTGTGTCATATCTGTAATTGGGTAGAGGTGCTGTAGGTGTTTGCTCATGAGCATACCATGCCATACCTAATTCTTCTGGGCAGGCCTTGAGGAAACCATTTGGTTAATTGCAAGTAACAAGTGGGAAACTTCCTATGGCGAGCAAGTGGTGCTTGTGGATCGATGGAAGAGGTGGGTGCTCACACACACATTTTTGCAAAATGTAACCTTCCATTTAATGCTAAATTTCTAGCCCTCACAGTAGCCAGAGATAACCTTCCAATGTCAACTTGTACAGCTGTAGCTTCTGCCATTAGAGATGAATATGGAAGAAGGGATGTCAAGCAGAGACCAAGGTGTTATTGTTGAGTCCCAACCATGCTCTCCCACTCTAGTCAGTTGAGGTCAGGACTGAGCTTTTCACCAGTGTCTTACCTAATTAGTGATGCCATCTCTCCTTCTAATTTCTATAGGTGTTCTGGTAATAGGAGTGTGTTTTAAAAAGAACAGAGGGTTGGAAAGGACCTCCCGGATCACTGAGTCCAGCATGTGGTATTGAAATTAAATGATTAATTTAGATTAAGATAAATCTCAAAGGCTTCTTAGTAGTGCTACCCTTATAAGAGATGAAAGGGGAATGAAACTCCTGTTTAAAAGAATGATCTGAGGCTCAGCAGGCAGAGTGAAAGTAGGGATTCCTGGATCTTATTTCACTGATTCCCTGTGTGATCTTGAGCAGGTCCTGTTAGGGGAAAAAAAAACAAAACCCTTTCCAGTTATAGTTCTATTTTTTGAATTTTTAAAAGCAGACCTGTATGTACCTCATGGTGCTATTTGTGGTGTGGTTTGTCTCAGTATTCTGGGTGGTTGTAGTGGCCTGTTGACTTTTTTTTCATTTATGTAGGGAATTGCTCTAGTAAAGCTGGAGGCACTGCTGTGCCTCAAAACATCTGAGCCTGTCAGGGCTGACTGGTGAGAAGGGGTATGGTTTGGGGCTTGGATTTCTTTTGGTATGACAGAAGAGAAGCCTGGAGGTAACAGTAAGAGGATTGTAAAAGAACGCTAGACTAAGTTTGGGGAAGTATATTCTTTGACACTCTGGTTGATAAGGTCTGCATTTTTAACAAGTTATGTGTTTTAAAACAGTCTCTTTAACAAATGGAGACCAGATTCTCTCCTCTCTTTGTATTGACCTGTCTGTTTTAAAGCAATGCTTGCAGATACTCAGTTTACTACTCAGAGCCTTTGGTAGGTTGGGAAAAGGATTTTGAGGTCTACAAAAATTCATTCCTCACGCACGGTTACTTCGTGAGGTTTTGTTTATAAATGTAATGCAGCAAATGATATGTGTGGCATAAGTGTTTGTCTGTTTTATTAGGAACAACTCTCATTGTCATTAGAGTGGGTAGCTATATAAAGAAAATAACCATCACCACACTTGTCAACTAGGGACCCATTAGTGCTATTCTGCAGAGATGTTATGGAGACTAAACTCCATTCCTGCTTCTCATTTCTGTGGCCTTTTCAGGGCGGGATTGGAGCATATGGGTTGGGCAGCTTGAGAGAAGTTCGCTCTGCCATGGCCCATGCTGTGCATGACTTCATTCTCCAGGGCTGTCATGCCAACACCTTTCATCACATGAAAATTGCTAAGAAGACCAAAGCATTTATAACAGGGCTTTGAACCATCCATAGCAGGGATATATCTATCTATCTATCTAGATATATAAAAACCCTACACACAACAGCAAAATTGTTTTCTGTTTCTAGGACTCAGTATATTAAAATCACTGACCTGAATAACTGCCAGGGTTTTCAGTTATGGCTGTTTGAAAGTAGAGATAAGTATTTCAACATACAGGTTTTCTTTAATAGCTGGTGGCTGTTTATGGAAGAAGCAGGTGTTTCCAATTCTAGTTTCTCTTGAGTTAGGCCTCCCTTAGTAGGAACACTTCCCTTACGCTTTCCCATCCACAAGGTTCTTCTTTCTTGCTACAGATGCCCTTGGAACAATTTTCTCTCCCCTGTATGCGGGCTCTGTCTAGTATTATGGCTCTTTTAGAGATCACCTTATATGGATCTCTTGGCTTATTTGTTATGGCTTGCAGCTGAAGTTGTTTGTTATTGGATGCAACAATAAGCAGTAATTTGAATCAAGGTTTAATTCAATCTCTGCAGTAAAAGGCCTCCAGTAATTAGTTGCCTGTGAGTTGCTACAATCATGAACATTAGGGAAAAGCCTTTTTATTCTTTTCTCTGCACCTGCGGTTAGTTTCAGGGAGCATTAGAAAAGCAGAGAACTGGGGAATCTTCAGGTTCCAGGCAGAGGGATAGTGGAGAGGAGATGAAGGGTGCAGGGGATAGCAGCTGTGTTAGAATAAAACCATCAGCAGCTGTACATGTACATCAGCAAGCTCCTTATTTCTTTTGCTGGTGTCTGGGCAGCTGCCAGTGAGTTCACCAATGAATAACTGGTACTCTTGTTGGTGGCCTTCTTCATTTGCCTCTAGGAGGAAGATGAATGATGGAGCTTGAGTCCCCACTGTTTGGACAAATGCAAGTCCTGAACTTAATTTAGTGGCTTGTTGGTTTGCAGTAACTGTGAGACCCTTTGACACTTCTCACGGCCTCAGGGAACTTTGTTTCTTGAAGATGTGCATTTTTTCAAGCCAGTATTGTCCGTGCTTAGGCTTGGCAGGATTCTATTCTTATTGATAGATGCCAGTAAACATCGATTTTGCCCAATGCTCATAGACTAACAAAAAATTGGTAATCAGTGAAATTTACCAAAAGGAGACCAAAAATAATAAAAAAAACCCATCTAGGATGGCATAAGAAAATCTGGTATAGGGGGCGTTGTACATGTGCATGCAGGCTGCTGCAGGCGCTAGGGACTGTTCTGGGAAGGCTGTGCTGGGAGTAGGGTTTGGAGGGGCAGGGCTGGTAGCAACAGGGAGCCTGTTGCTGCTGCTGTTTGCTTTGCCCCGGTCCCAGCTGGGGCAGTGGTCACATTTCTACAGAGCCTGGCCCAGCCTCTGTGGGAGTTTGGCCTCTGCCTCAATCATGCAGGCCTGGCTTTGTGAGAGTTTGGCTTCTGCCCTAGCTGGGACCTAGGTAGAGCAAGGGGCAAGGAGGTACTGGGTTCCCAGATGTTACCAGCCCTACTCCTCCCACCCTCCCTCCCAGCAGAGCCTTAGCAGCACAGCTCTCAGCTCCTGCAAGTGGCCACTGTGTGTGCATGTATGGGCTAAATTGATAAAAATTGAAAAACACCTCTAATTCCATACAATTCTGAAAATTTCAATCAATAAAAATTGAAATAAATGCTTAAAAATAAACTGATCTTTAGCTGTCTAAATTAAAAACAAAATCAAATTCTGCCAAGCGTAACCATAATGTATTACTTGCTCAGCCCTACTGCCCATGGATGAGTGAAGGTTGAAGACCACTTTCCCTTTTCCTCAGAGGTAGACAAAAGGCCCTCAAGGGAGTGATTGCAAAGAAGCCTGCTGTCTGTGCTGCTGCTAACCTTGCAAGAAGTAGCTATTTAGAGTCAGCTAGCCCTTTACTTCCTAGCTCCACTCTGTTGTCTCTGGGAAAGGGAATTATTATATACATATTTATGACATTGTTATTATATATTCTTAAAGTGTGTGTGTTGGGGAGAGGAGGGAGATGCAGGAGTAATGGGAAGAGGTGCTTATCCATGTCCCCTTCCAAAATTTGCTTCTGACCATTCCTTGGTAACTTTTTTCACCTGCAAGTTAGGCTGCCACAGCTGACTTTTAAGGGGGTACAGAGGCTACTTACTATTCTGTTGAGAGGTGGTGGTAGTTCTCTTGCCTTCCGCTCCTCATTCTTTCTAGCTGAAGAACTGTAGCTTATTCACCTTCTCTAGATCATTCACATCTTTGAAGTGATGTTTCTCACCTGCCTGCCCAAGACTGACTTGGAGAGAAAAGCAGCACAGGTGTGTGATTCTTGAATTCTTCCCACCTTCACCCTTTTGTGGCAACAGCTGCTGGTTCCACGTAGATTATATTGTGTTTATCCCAGTTACCTACTCCTGATATAAACACCTGCTTGGATCAGGCTCAGTTCCCCCCTTCCTACAAAATGCCCAGTGTTACCTTTTAAAAAGAAGTTCCCTCTTACTTAATGTATATATGTGCATCCAAGTCAACCTCATTACAGAAATTCTTTTCCATAATTATCCTATGCAATTTACAGAACTCAGTAGGCTGTAACTTCTGTAGCACCGCTAGCAAATCTTACAACATTCAGAGACAGTTACAGACATTTCCAGTTTTCAGATCTAATAAGTCTAAAATTTTCTACCTCGCTCAAAATTATCCAGCCTCCAGTTCTTGTTAATCACCAGTGTGGAAAGCAAATTTGAATTCATTCTGTACATAAAGGGAGTTACAAATGAACCAACACATTTTTTAACAGAGAAGATACAGTTGTCCTTATAGTAAAGTTCCAGATGATGGGAAAAGATTGTTTTTTTGAAAATGTGAGATAATTTTGATATGTAGAGAAACCAATCGTTCAACAATGTCTTATTGTTTAAACAAATTGTCTAAGCTAGCTAGGTCCAAATAAGGCTTATAATAGAGTATTTCAGCGTCAGTGGTCATTACCTTCTGGTTCAGTAATTCCTGGGGAGAGGAGGGGGGAGAACTACATTAAGATAGAGATAAAGTTGAGTGCATATATTGGTAATTTAAGAGAAAAAACCAAACCATTGTTATAATTATCCCTAAAGCACGCACAAGTTTGAGTCAAGAATGGTCTATACTTCACTGTGGAGCTTGTTGTTTGTAGATGTTTTAAGATGAAATTAAATCTTCAACATCTGTAAGCACTCTGGTAAACAAAAATGCTCAAGAAACAGCCTGGGTAGCTTAGCGAGGATTGTCCTTTGAAATGCATTTGTATTCTGGAGTATTAAGCTGTTTCCTGTTACAGGTGACATGATTTTTGTACTGAGGAAAGTATTCTGTAAAGACTCCTCCAATGGTAGAGAAAAAAGAATGTATCAGTTAGTACATTAGTCTGGACCTCGATTTGTGTACAATTTACTAGTTAAATGTTTGTTTTTTAGATCAGAAGTTGTTTGTTTTCCCAACCATAGAGCTGATTGCCAACAAGTTAATCCAGTCCAAATTTTTTTAACTTTGAAGACTCCTTCCAAAGTTCATCTATTTATAGACAAATTCTAAAATTAACCATCTAATTCTTTTTAAAGTTTTGATGCATTCGACTTTACTGAGGACAAAGGAATAAAATAGATGTTCAGTTTCTACGCTAAAATCCTTTTGATATTGAACATCTTTCTACAGCAAATCTAAATAAGTCAAATTCAGTTCTAAGTGGAAGTTGAGGAACTCCTAATTTCATATCTCAAAATGGCTCAGATATATTGATAGACATAAAAATAATTCAGATCATTTGTCTGAGTAAGTGTGAGAGATAAGACAGGATAGGCTTCTGTCAGTGAAATGAAATCTCAGAATTAGACTTCTAAGGTTGTGAGAGAATTTCCATTAACTGTGGCATTATAATTAAGCTTAACATCCTTAGAGGCAAGCTTTCTGAGAGGTAGGGTGAGGCTACTAAATTTCAAGGATACTTTTTTTTTTTTTTTTTAAAGAGAAGCAATTAGTTAGGGCCTGAAGGAGGAAGTTAGTAAATTAGAATCAATATAGACTCAATGCAATTGTCATGGTGGCTGCTTAAGATGTACCATGGAATCTCATGGAAAGTATTCCTACTGCAGAACATAAAAAGAGGTAACATTCAGGAAAAATCCTAGCATAGCTAAGTGTTAGCAAACCAGGGTTCATTTGGGCTCTAAAAATAACCCTTTAGCAGATCGAACTCCTGTCTAACTAATGCTTACAGAAAAGAACAATCATTGACTTGTAAATTGGTGATTAATGTTCTGATCCAAAGTATACCAAGAGGGAAATTGAGGTAGCCTGACTATGGGATGCACAAGTAGTGCTCTGAGAGGGGTAAAAACATACAGTATTTACTCAAATAGAAGATGAGGTTCCCCCTGCTCCCCCATCAGCATGGGGGAAGAAACCCTTGTCCTATTTGTTTACAAAGCAGGTAGGGGGGCAGGTGGCAGGGGGGTCAGTGGGGTGGAGGGGAGAAAAGTGGGAGGGCATTCAGGACAACCTTCCAATGCTTACATTCTGTACCTGGAAAGTTGCAACAAACTTATAAATTTTCTACATATAGAATCTATTTTTTTTTGTGGGGGGAGTTGCCTTATATTTAGGGTCATCTTGTATCATAGAATAGTAGGGCTGGAAGAGACCCTGAATGATCATCAGATCCAGCTCGCTGCATGAGCAGGAAGGATATCTGGGATCAGACGACCCCAGCCAGGTGATTGTCCAGTCTTATAGTATCATAGTATCTAGGGTCAGAAGGGGCCTAGAGCAGGCCATCTAGTCTGACCCCCCGCCAATGGCAGGAAGGAGTGCCAGGGTCACAGGACCCC
>JAGPOW010003316.1:13281350-13325968 GCA_030014935.1 Caiman crocodilus
TCTGGGAGCGCCCCGTCAGCCAGTTTCTGACCCACTCAACTGTGTAGGGGTCAATGCCACAACTCCCCATCTTTTTAATGAGGATGGGGTGAGAGACCGAGGTATAAAACAGATGGAACTTGGGATGTCTTTACATGTGCTCTTGTGGGAGAGGGTGTCTTTAATTAGAGTGACTCCAAGAGCCGCTCTAATTAAAGTGCCCACAGCATCACATGGTCAATGTCCCGTGCTTCAAAATGATGATGGGAATGCTTAAATTAAAGCTTGTTCTTTGAACTTTAGTTAAAGTGCCCCTGCTTCCATTTTGAAGCATGGGGATGCTGAATACACATGACATGGAGGCTGCTGGAGCACGCTAATTAGCACACTTCAGCAGACTTAATTGAGTCTGCTCCAATGCATGCTAATTAGAACGCATTGGAGCAGATGTCTGGCACATGTACAGGTGCCCTTGATGTCTATATTGCTTGTTTCATGTTTAATTCAGCTGAAAACTCAAACTTACTTGAATGCACTGCAGAATTTTCATACTGCTACAGAAACCTTGCCCCATTTAAGTTTGGTTTGGTACATGGCAACTGGCACTTTCCACTTGGTTTAGTTGAGGGTCAGAAGGAAACTTCATCCATGATTGCATGCACTGCTTTGGTGACTATATTTTTGTGAATAACCTGTACAAGTGGCATTTCTTTTAAGCCATGATGATTCTGGGAGGGATCCCTATTTTAAGTAAAAAAGTGAAAAGGCATAGTTGTTTATTTTACCACCTTAAAAACAGTATTTATTTTGGGGGTGAGGAATAAGGCAGGTTTAGTCTCCTTACATCTTTGGGAGGCTTAGCACAGTGGAGCTGAATAGATCTTATTTGGGGTATTGACTTAGGGCTGTGCACAAATCTGTCTATGGCACAAAGCTACTGACCAGCACTGGTTTGTGGGAAGCTAGAAGGAACAAAACATGCAGCCAGGAGATAGACTGTGGGCACCAAAGGGTGGCTTTCTCAAATGCTAGAGGGAAAAAGACCAGAGGATGGGCATGGAATGGGAGACAAAAATGCCAAAAGCCAGAAAGAAAGGGGAAGAGGTCTCTGAAATGATACAAAGCCATCAACAAGAAACAGTCCTAGTGTAATCGTATCCAAGGTTTGCAAGCAGCCAATTCCCTTGTTTACCTGTCTGTGGGGAACACGACATTTATATTGGCGAATAGTAGATTTAAGCTGTTAACTTACACTGAACAAAAATCAAGATATTGCATTCTGTTCCTTTTTGGTTGTGGAGATGAACTATGGAATATGAATTGATTCAATTTTGCCTACCGAGTTTCGATAGTTCTAATACTGTTGCTTATGCCTGGGAAAATGACCCAGGCTTTGAAGTGGTCTTATTGACGTTACACATTACCATGCGTCTACATTAGAACTGACAAGGATTGCATCCATTTTTTTGCTGCTGCTACTTGGGACATCTGTAGGCTGGAGCTTTTCAGAAGAAATGAGAAACTGGAGGTTGGGAAATAGATACAGAAACAGTGATCTTTTCTCCCATGGAATTAGCAGTTGCCTGTAAAGATTTATGTTCTCTTTGACAGGACAGTCTCCTTGCTGGCAGCAACAGAAGAGGACCCTCATTTGCTCACCTGCTAGGGATAGGCTGTTGCAAATAAGCAGACCCTGAGCAGGCACTAGGTGTGTTCCAGTACCAGGTGGTGATGGGGAGGAAAGCCAAAGGCTTGGACCTAGTGTCCAAGCTGTGTGGTGCTCTTGAGGCTTCAGTGTGTATGAACAAGTCAGAGTAACTCTGACACAATTCAGTTGTGTTTCTGATGATCACTTCCTTTATTGTGTGTTGCCCACCCTTTTTTTTTTTTTCCAGGGGAGGCTGCAGTGGCAACTTGCTGGTAGATCTGCAGATTCTTCAGAGAGAGGGAGTAAATGCAGTCCTCCCAATCTTAGATACACTGATGTCAGGTCCATGGAAACTAAACTTTCTGTGTATGAAGGTCACCTAGATCAAGGTGCCATGGTGTCTGCTGTATTCCCTGGGGTCACATTATGCCTGTGGGTGTGCTTTAACAGCCTCTGTAATGATGCAATTCAACATGGATCTAATCTAGTCTGGTTGAACTGAAGCTTTTTTACTTTTAGTAGAAAAAGATGACGTGTATGCACTGAACTGAAGTGTATAAAGTGCTGCTAATTCCTGTTGAGAATCTTCAATAGTGCTAACTTATAAGATGTGGGCTTATCTGACATATATAGTCTTTCTTTTTCATTATCAGACAGAAATATAGGTCCTTTTCTGGTTCTTTTTTTTTTTTTTTTTTTTTTTAGAGATATTCTCTTTCTACACACAGTCATTACCCTATCTTTTTTTTCTTGCTTGTCTTTATCCTGCTCCTGTTAACTCTTCCTGCTCTAATGCAGTGTCTTCTCCATAGTGTCCAAAGAGTGAAGACTGAAGTGCTCCTTGTTTTTTGTTTGGTTTTTTTTTTTTTTTCCTCCTGGGCATTGTGCTGCTTCTCCTTTTGCCTGCTGGAGAGCCAGGGGCCAGTGGAGTTGTGTTTCTGATTTTAAGAATGTGGGAGGTGGGAAGTCACAAGAAGCCCACAGGTCTGTGTTGAATTTAAACTCCTTAATGGACAGAGGATTATAACCGAAGTATTTCGTACTCCACCTCATTAGGATTAAAAGACAATAATTCTCTGATTCTGAGTAACAATTCTGATTATGATTTCTGCACTTACATACTGAATTGTGTACCAGATAGAGACTTTTGGAGTAACTTCAAGTAAACTCAAAACAGGATATTATAATCAAAGTAACTTTGAAAATCAATAATAGTACAGCATTTCATATCTGTATTTTGATATACAGTTCTGTTGAAACTTCCATTTTGGAAATTTTTAAATTTGTAATGCCACCAAGTTTTAAATTTGTTGTACAGATTTGGATTTCTGATGTAGAATGCTAAAATTCTGCTGGATTTGATGTAAAGGTTTTGTTAATTGAGGTCTTAAATTTTTCCCATGACTTCGCAGGAGCCTGTGTGGGGTGAAGCTTGTGGCAGGGGATAGGACACGTATCTTTTCTTTTTCTTGATCCATGCGAAGGGAGATATGGAGTGAAGTTCTCTTAAACTTCCTTAGTGCCTTGTTCTGGAAACGATCAACACCGTATTGCATCACCGAACTGCATTCAGTGTTTGCATCCAGAAGAAGCAAATAGAGTTGTTGGGTATTTCTCCTAAAATTAACAGTTAAATGACTAATAATAAAGATACTAAACTTGCCAACATTGGCATTTTGAGTTCACATCCAACAATAATGATTGAGACAGCTTCCCTCTTGGCTATTGTTTCAGGCTATCTGTAGATTAATGACTTCATTGGTTTACATTAGGTTTTTGTTTTGGAGATTTTCTTACCAACCATAATGGTTAAAAAGTCAACTGTTAAAAAAAGTTCAGATTCTTGCATTCAGTTCTGTCACAGGCTGGATTCTGTTGCCTTTTGTAGCTACAGGAACACCAAAACAGAGCTATGATTATGACTTCAAGTTGAGAACAAACAGTACAAGTAGAAGAATTCATTAAGAGGCCAAAGATCTCATCTTACAAACTTGTTTATATTGCAGTGGCAACCAAATGCCCTCCTCAGGAGAGGGTGCGGGGTGCTCCTCTATGCATGAACTGAAGAATGCTTACCAGCTAGAACAGTGATTCTCAGCTGGAGTGCTGTGACATCTTTTCAAGGATGCTACAGGGTGCTGTACAATATTAGCATGGTGAGGTGTGCAAACATACCTATATATGATGCACCAGATTAAACCCAGAGATTTAAATAGGAATCCATAGTATCAAAAACATTCTGACCTGTTATGGTCTTTCGTCTTTCTGAATTTTTTTTTTTCAACGAAAGAATTCTATCATTTTTCTATAGTCAGGTGAAAGCAAAGAGGTGGCATTTCTCAAGGACTGCTTTGAGTTCAGAAAGTTTGAGAACCACTGAACTAGAGAGTAGGAAGTGTATAGCGTGACTTATAAGAACTTAAATGCAGCCTCTATCATGATGATTTTATAATCAGACTAACAGAGTGAGAGCAATTTTATTAAATATATGTAATAGCGGAAAGACAGAATTCACCTGCTGGGTTGCCAACAAAATCAGCTCTTTACATCATTGTAGAAGCTTCTCAACATTATCCCAAATACCTTTTACTTTTTGATTCCTACACAGCATTTATAATTTGTACAAATTACTTATCTCTGAGTTCACTCATCTATCAATGGAGTGAAAACAGAATGGGATAGAAATCAGGGGGAAGATCATTACTGAATGTGTAAAATGATAAATAAAATGTGATATGTCTTGAGCCACAAAACAGGTATTTACCATATTTAATGAAATATAAGATGAACTTTTTTTCCCATAATCAGCACAGAGAGAAAATGCCCTTTGTCTTATTCACATACAAAGAAACCTCATTAAATACACTGTCTATCATTAAACTGCTGCCAAAAGTAGCTTGTGCTCAGTAATGGAAACTATGAAGTTGATTAAATATAGTCAACACTGAAAACACATAGCCCATATTGGGGAAAAATACTGATGGGAACCATTCTACTGATTTTTTGTTTGTTTGTTTGCTTGTTTGTTTTTGCAAAATATTATTTATATATAATGATACCTCTACCAATCTGTCTTGTGCCGGTTATGGTTCATTTGATAGTCCAAAAAACTCTTTTACGGTTACACCATTCTTAGTCCCGTTACAAAGGCTGCACCACACCCATGTATCCACGTGCCCGTCACCATCATTTTTAATTGTCACAATTATGAAAAAGACTACCTCAGTGCCTCCCTCCCCCTGCTTACCAGTTCTCCTGCCCATTTGCCCAGTCCATTAACTTGTCATTTATTTGTTGTCATCTCCACCATCATTGTTGTCCTCATTGTCATCTTCCTCATTGTTCTCCTTGGAGGGCTTGTCTCTGAGTACCTACCAGTACAACCCATCTGAACAAGAACTAGTGCTCATTATGCTCATTTCTCCATAGGACCAACACTTTTTCAAGTTATGGTGAGCCAGAAGGTATGTACATTACATACATTTTGACTACTTCTTCACTCTGATAGCTGAGCTGTGCCACTCTTTCCCATTTCCAAGGATTTTTGATGGTTTACCAGCAGCCTTAAATGTCTGGAAAACATCACCAAATTGGGCCCCAAATAGTTCACCCACAGTCCCTTTGTCACCTCCTCTCTCAGCCTGTCACATATGATTAGTGCAGCCCTACCCTCCATGAGGTGAAGCCAAACCAGGTTGTCTGCACCTCATCTGCATATACATTTTTGGAGGATCCCAGGATGTCTGACAAGAACACCCAGTTCCAGTCATGAGTGAGGGCTAATGAGCACATGGCTTCTTTGTTGGGGGGTATTTGGATACACACACATGCTAAACACTCTTGAGTTGTGGGGTTGCCATGGCTTGGAATATTGACTCCGTTGGGGACAGCCCAATGAACTATATGGTAAATCATGAGCCTTTTGGCTTTGTAATAATATCTTGTGTAATATCAAGCAAAGGCTTCTTGGCCATTTGTCTAAGATCAAGCGTGTCGGGATATCTGAATTCCAAGGCTTCTGGACTTGGGGCTTGCACATAGAATGCCTGTCTAGATTTTGGGAGTATTCAAAGCCTTAGATCAATGGGTCTGGGAAGGAGGATACTTGCCTGATGGGTGAGCTATGCAGACTTGATGACTGAGTTCTGCTCAGTCCAATTTTGGAACTTGACTATTGGGTTTTGCCCAACTGAATTTGGAACTGATTTGACCTTGGTAATGATTTTAAACTAAAAATCAAACCTCTAGTATAATATCTTTTAACTTTACTTCAGAAAGTATTTTTTCCTGATTTATATGTTTTTGAGTATTGTATATAGAAATGATTGCATAATAGCTCAAAATAAAGTTTTACTCTTGTATGTTGTGTGTAGGGGGATGTGGGGGGTGGGTTTATATATGAGTGTGGTAGGGTGTGTGGGAAATATGCAGGGGGGTATATTGGGGTGTGTGGTTGTAGTGTGGGGTGTGTTGGGGGCTGCCTGAGTGCTAGGACATGGGAGCTGACCGGGAGTGAGAGGGGGAGGCAAGGGTGCGTGCAGCAGAGCTCAGCTAGGTAGCGCAAGTGCAGTCCTTTTGCCTTGGTGCTCCACATAGGGCTAAGCCCTGCCTGCTCTTTCTTACCCAGTATAGATTTAAAAAAAAACCCCCTAACATATACTAAATCGTGCCCTGTTCTCTCACCTGTACCTACCTTGCACTCTTTCCTGCAATGAGCCTGTCCAATGTGCACAGCTTTCTAGCAAAGCCACCTTCTACCTGCTGGGTTGCTCACAAGTGGCTTCTAATCACGCTGGGTGGGTGGAAGGTGGCTGGGAGCTGGAGCTAGAGCCCTGTGTGCTGGGGCAGGATCCCTCAGCTTTAGCATCTCCCCTCTACCTGCCCCCACTTCCCATCTTGACTGAGCTGCCCAGAGTGCTGCACCAGGGATATGAAGAGGAGCCACTGGAGGCAGGGGTGCTGAACAGTTCCAACTGGAGCCCCAGTTGAATCCCGGGAGCTGCCCATGGTGGCAGAGCATGGGCCAGGCCAGCCTGACCCCATTGCCCAGGGCTCCCCATGGATTCTGCCTGAATCCCATGAGCTGCACGTGGCAGCAGAGGACAGGCTGGGCTGGCCCAACCCTGTCGCTCGTGGCTCCCAGCTGGAGTCCCAGGAGCCACATGTGGAGGCACAAAGCCAGGCTGGCCCAGCCCAGCACAATTGGGCAGGGCTCCCCACAGCTTCTGGCCTCCAGCTCCTCCTGCCTTGTGGCTGGGGGTGGGGAGTGTCAGACCAGGCTGGGGTAGGGGTTGTCTAGCAACCAAAGGCCAAACCGCTGCTGCAGAGGAGCAACCATGGACTGATGATAATTATCTTTTGGAGGGGCCCTGCAGGCCAGATAGAATCACCTGGTGGGCTGGTTGTGACCCGCAGGCTATGTTTTGCCCACCCCTGGTTTACATTGAATCGGAAGCATGCCCTGTAATCTACTTACTGATTTATGTTGTCAGCTGTGTTAGCCTGAAGTCAGACAGATGGCAGGGTAGAGTTGTACCTCCTAAACTAATTCAGAGATGTATAAACTTTTGGAAGCAACATTGGGTGAGCTGTTACTTATGAAACTTATGCATCTCTGAATGAATTAGTCTAGAAAGTCCAACTCTACTTCGTTTGTTCTCTGTTAATTTTTGGTAGTCTTAGCTATAAAACGACAAACACAGCTGCTCTTCTGGTGTTATCTGACGCAATATCTTCATTTGATATTGTGTATTTTAACTAGGCTGATTTCCTGGGAAATGCCCAGCAAATGATTAATTTTTTTTTTTTTAATTCAGTTCTTGTTTACAAGAAATTAATGAGAATAAATTGACTTGTTATTTACTATCTCACAAATGTTGTAGCTCTTCTGCTGGTTCTCCATTGGCCATATAAGGGCTTATTAGTATTTCTTTAGTAAGTATAATAACTCTGGTTACTTTTTAATAATTAACCAACTTTATTTCAGGATGTTATTGTTAACCTCACTGAAGATATTGCTGTACACGCACGGAAGTAAAAACGAGTTAATTTGGGATGTGCTAGAAGAAAAAATCATTTACTGAATGGGAAGGGTGGGGAGGGAGAGAGATGGATGAACAGGGGTTTTTTAAAGCTTCAAAGGAGAAATTGCAAACAATAAAGAATTCAGAAAGAAAATGACTTCTAGTGGGTTACCAAGCGAAAAAGGTGTTGCTCTTTTACCATGCCTTTTAAATTCACATATCATGATGTTATATATATAGCTTATATACACTTTAAAATAAATCTTTTAATTAAAAAAATGTTGGCAAAACTGTCTTTATAGTTTTTCCTTTTGTATAATTCCTTTCATACTGCATTCATAACATATGATGAAGTAGGCCAGGAATGGGCAATTATTTTGGTTGGTGGGCCACTTAATGAGTTTTGGTGAGCTGTTGAGGGCTGCACACACGATCTTTCAGAAGATATTATTTTAACGAATTATAGATTAGTAAAACAAATCGTATACTAAAAATCAAACATCTACTATAACATATTTTAATTCCAAAGACAATTTTTGCCCTGATTTATGTTTCTTTGAGTAGTATATATAAAGGCAGTTGCATAATAGCTCAAAATAAAGTGTTGCTCTTGTATATTGTATACTGCCCCATGTCTGCTGATGGCCCCGGCCAGCATGCACAGCTTCCTGGCGGGGCTGCTTCTGGTGCGGCTGCACTGCCTAGGTACTGCTAAGCTTCCATTTGCTCCTCCTCTTCCTCCTGTCCCTACTGTGCTGATGTGGGCAGCGAGGAAGTAGCAGGGGCCATAGGGACACATGCTGGGCACCACACGGCCAGGCAGGTGGGCAGGAAGCTGCAGCTCATTGGAGCCTGCCCCACCATATAGAGCTGTAGCTTCTGGCTGCCCTCTCACCATTTGGCTACACGCAGGTGCCAGGACTGAGGCAGTACTGTCAGCAGGAGTGGGATGGGTTTAGGTGGGAGTGTGGTGCAGGTTGCCCTGGATGGGAGCGCGGCACAGGTCGCCCCAGGCGGGAGCAAGTGAGTCTTGGCCCTATGCAGAGCACTGCGGAGGCAGCCCTGAGTCAGATGCAATAAACTGGCAGGGTGCATTTTGCCCACCCCTGAAATAGACTATTACCTACAAAAGCTTATGAGTTTCTGATCAAGTTAGTCTGTGAGGTGCTGACTTGCCCAGCCTTCTGCCTGACTTCAGACTAGCACAGCCAAGTACCACTCAACTCCTTTTCTTCTGCCTGTTAGGGCTTTGTTGATATCATGTTGGCTCTTTCAAGATATGTTGGCATCTGAGATGCCATCCTGAGAGCAACAAAGAGGATTTTTTTCTCTCACATGGCTTTCAATGCCTCTTGTTCATCCTGTTTTTGATAAATGTATCTGACAACAGGCTTTCAGTTCAAAATTTTTTTGCATGTTGTCAAAATTGACGGAATGTTGTCAGTTTTCTAACAGTTTTCTTCCTCCCTCCCCGCCTTTCAGAAGAGCTGAGGGCTCCCTCTTTTGGTGGGGAGGGATATATCCCCTGATTATTCTAAAAGATGTGCAAACTCATGTCTTCAGTACTAAGGCCGGAGTAGTGGAAGCCCTTGTGTGCCCACTAGCGTGGATATTTGAAAGCAGTGATGCATGCTTTTGTGACTGGACATAATCAGAACCATCTCTCTGAAAACCTGACCCCAGGCGAGCCGTGTAAGTCCTTTGTTACCGAAGTGCTAGTCACAAGCTGAGGGGCCTCTGGGAGCTGATAACAAAAGCTACATGTTGGTCTTTTATATGGTATTGTTTATTTAGGAGGATCTAAGTTTACAGAATATGCATTAAAAGCCTCATGGTGTTTTTATCTGGACCAAACTTCAGTTTAAGATTTTTAACTCGATTCAGACTTGTTTGTGACTTTCAAATTGGATGTTACATTCTTTGCTTCACGTTCTAAGCATCTGTGAAGGACACTAGTGCTTTGCACATCATTAATAAGGTTGGCAGTAGCCAACAGTCTTGTTTGCATCACTGGGTTCCTGGATGGTTGTGTTATCTTGTGCCATGGTTGGCTAAAATTTGGTTCTAGAATCTTTTACTAGAAAAACCTGAAATCAAATAGTATAAGTATGACAAGAGGTGAGAAGATGCACATTATCATATGCAGTCTGTCTTTCTCTCATATGTGTTCAAGTATGTGGTAAACAGTAGGATTGTTCTGATATTCTTCTGAGCTAATTCTCAGTATCAGGTAATTGTGTAACCCAGAGATCAGCAGCTTCCATGTACCATAAGCTCTGGCTAGTTTGCCTGTGGGGTAATTTTGCCATCCATTTTGCTTACCCTTATTCCTATATCCCTAGTGGCTCCTTTTCCATCCCAACCCCAATGATTAACTCCTTATAACTGGTCACTGCTGGGCAATTTTTCATTGTTCGCCTTCGCTTTGGAGTGGTGAATTATCCAGTTTACTGTCTAGTTGTAAGAGTAATTAGGGCTTCCTTTTTGTTTGCTGGATGTTTGCATAGTATAACTAACCAAGAACAACCCTACAGTCCCATCATCAGCAGTAAGAAATAGCATGATCTCCTCTAACGCTGCAGGGAGAGACAAATTGCTTTTGAGGGTCAGTGCTTGATATTTTGTGAAAATCCTATCTTAAGAAATCTGAAGCTGAGAGTTTTTTAAATCACTAGTCATTTCTAAAAATCTTATTCTCTGTATCTCGCTGGCTGTTTCATACAAGGGCTGGAATAGTAAGTAGCAGGCATGTTCTTCAAATAAGGATCATTTTATTTAAAGTTCAGGAGTTGTGTATCTCTCTTTCTCATGACCTGTCTCCCCAAACTGAAGCTTTCATCTCAGCTACTGTTTTAAAAAAATTACTCTGCTGTCTACTACAGTACCATTTGCCTTTCAGCTAGAAGCATAGCTCTTCAGGCGTGCCATTTACGTACTGAGATGGGTCAGATGGGTAATGAAAGTCACACAAACTCATGTAGCTCTGTTTAAAGTTACAGTTTGGAAAAGGTTCTAAAGTAATTTCTGCAAGTTCTTTCTAAATTCACTGTGGGGTAGTGTGTGATGGGATCATGCTTCTGGTCAGGATCAAACTCATTTTGTGATGTGAGGTAAAATGTTGACACCTGAACTTAATCCCAGGAAAAACTGCTTTGCAGTCAGGGTGTCCTGACTGTGGAATAAGCTCCCTCCAGAGTTGGTGCAGTCACTTACTCTAAAGGTTTTCAAGAGGAGACTGGACAGTCACCTTGCTGGGATCACCTAACCCCAGTTGTCTTTCTGCCTAGAATGGAGTGAGGCAGGACCCGATGATCTGCAAGGTCCCTTTAAGCCCCTAACAATCTATGAATCTATGAAATTCAAGTTGCAAGGGTTAAAATACCCAGTGGCTCATTTAGCATCCATCAATACACATACAAATATCAGGAGTTGTACCACAGTTATAAACCTGATGCACGGTGATTCAATCTGAAGTAAGCAAGAGTGCCATCTTGGGTTATGGTTGCAATTGAGTATTGTTATGCTTAGTTTATGGTAATCTTGAACATGTAACCAGACTGAATTTGGTTTTGTTAATTTTGAATTTGGCTAGGTTTTTGAGAACTCTTCCAGAGATCCAGCTTGCAAGGGGCTGGGGGGAGTGGGAGTAAGGCGGTCAGGAAGGGAGCACTATGTGCATGTGTACATGCACACGGCCATCAGGGAGCCTGGAGAGCAGCTCCTGCAGGTAAGTCTGGAGGGTGGGGGGATTGAGTCCCCCATAGTGATGAAGGAATTGGGCAGGGCTCAGGCTGCTGCCCATCCTAGGGGATGGATGGGGTTTGGGGCCTGGGGCTAGGATGCATGACTGCAGGGATGAGGCTACAGGTGACTCATTCAGGGGGTAAGGGAGGGGGCTGGCTCCCTGCTGCTGCATGCACTCTTGGATGGGTAATGGGGGGGCCACATGCTCCTCAGATTTGTGCATGGGGTGGATAGTGGGTGTGGGCTGGCCTCTGCGGGCTTGGGGCTTCACGCCCTGCTGCCCTCTCTTAGTGGCCTACACAGCCCAGTGAGCAGGACTTAGCATGGTAGGGCACAGTGGGTCGGGGAAGCCTGATGCCACTGCCACAAGCCCCATATCACCATTGCTGGCAGGGGAAGCTCTGATTTTCCATGATAAAAAATCCAAAATCAAACACCAAAATATATAGGTATTTAGAATTTATTTTATTGTAGTGATTGAGGCACAGTTAGGCTTCCAAATTGCTCTTAAATTGTAAATATATCAATAAAGCATTGTGCTTAACAGATACTTATATATAGATAGTGGTGTTTCATTTTAATCACAGAAAAATGTGAATTTTGTGGGGGGTTTAATCAGAGATTTTGCAATTTTTAAACAGAGATAACCAGGATCCCTGACAATCACAGTTTGTTAGTTCTCACCCATTGTATGCAGTCTTTATTGAACTCTGTGGTCACTAGAGACTCCTCCAAAATGACTGCTCTTCTTTCATGTCTTTCTGAAAGTTTCTTTTAGGCCCCCAGTCTTTTCCATCCCTTTCCCTGGCTGCTAGTTTTATGAGATGGAGATAAAAAATAATTGTAATGAAAAACTGCCTCATGTTAAACCAGTGGCACTTTAACCTCCCCATTTTTGCCTGGGACTAGACTTGGATGACTTTGCCTGGGTTGAGACGGTTTTTCTTTGGGCTAGATAGAAACCAACTATAGAATTGTTGCATATTTTCAAGCACTAATTTTATAACTGATTTGCTCTTGTAATGCTCTGGTTGGTTCAAGATGTGCAAAGTAAATATACATGATAAAAATGACTATGTGGCCACTCTAAGTTTACTGCGTGTTTAACCAATTAATTGTGTAATATATGTAATGTGTAGCAGGGGCTTTCGTTATGGCCATAACAAATAATAAAGGTGCAGTAGCAAGGACTAAATATGTGATGTCCCTTTTTTCAATTCAGAAGTGTCTACGTAAATCTTGTATCAGAGGAGGAAGAGCTCTGGTGTGTCTCATACAGGATGGTATGGGGGGCAAGGGATATACACATGCCCCCACAAGATCCTTTCCAGCCTTGGGCAGAGGAAGGAGGGGTAGCAGGGTGGGCAGTCGGAAACATCTTTGTTCCTGTTTACCCAGATACTGTACAGATTAGCATACTAAACAGAGCTGCTCTGCTCTGTGTGACCTGAAATAGGCTCTTAAGTGCTAATTGGAGATCCAGTGGTCCCAAGAGAATGGGTCTGAAAACAGAGGCTTGCATTGGTTTTCCATGTCATCACTGTGCCCATGAGGTGGCAGATTGCTTTTCATTAGCTGAGATGCCCAAATGAAGTTTCCAGTAGGGGCTATTAAACTACAGGGACATCATCTGGTGAAGGATAAGTCAAATGGTCTGCTACCCCACCTTTGTTTCTGCCTTTTACAATATCTGATGACGTGAGCCTTCAATATCTGATGACAGTTTCTGTGTGCTTGCACACACGCATGTGAGGTTTTGGTTAGTCTGTGAGATGCACATCTATCCTATCTTCTACCTGAACTGCCACAGGTTGCATCTCAGGTTGCATAATCTAGTATGGTAGTATCAAAGCTGTCCAGTCCCATGGGCTGGATAAGGATTGCTGGGCTGGACTGGGACTAATTCCCTGTGCAGTGCCTGGGGTGTTCCTGGGTCCAGCCTCCTCGCTGCATCACAGGACCTGGGGACTGCTGTGCATGTGGCAGCAGGTCCAGCATGAAACACATGCTGTCTGCAGTGTATGGGCTGAACTTCATGCTTCAGGCAGCACAGGGGCCTGGTCCATGGTGCTGAATGGCACCTGTGCCCAGGTCCCCTGTGCTGTGTGCAGCATCAAGCCTGGCCCAGAACCCCGTGTTGGCTCTGCATGCCATATGCACTGCAAGCCCCATGGGTAGTGTGTGCTGCATGTGGTGTGTAGAGCTGGACTTGCCACACACCTTGTATGCAGCATAGGGGGCTGGCACAGGGCACAAACTACATGTGGCTCCCAGCTAGGCTGGCTCTGTGCACTGGTTCTGGCATGGCCTGATCCAGGTTGGTTTTGGAGCTGGCATGCAGAACCAATGTAATGAGGAGCTGCATGCAGCACACGCTCCAAAGTGAGCCCCCTAGGCTATGCGTAGGGTATGCAGCACCAGGTCCACACCTCATGCAGTGTGCAGGGCCAGTGCCAGTGCATGGAATCAGTATAGCAACCCATGGGCCAGGTGGCCAAGTGGTCAAATGATTTTGTGGGCTGAATCTGGCTAATGGGCCATATGTTTAACACCCTGATATAGTGAAATGGAAATTAAGTATGTGTTCCATCCCCGACTGTCATTGATTCACCACAGATAAGTCAGCTAATCTGCCCGGAGGTTGTCTACAGTTGCAATATAACTAAATTACATCATAGAATCACAGAAAATTAGAGTTGGAAGGGACCTCAGGAGGTCATCTAGTCCAGTCCTATGCTCAGAGCAGGACCATCCCCAATTAGATCATTCCCGCCAAAGCTTTGTCTAGTCAAATCTAAAAAACCTCCAAGGATGGAGATTCCACCACCTCTCTGGGTAATCTGTTCCAGTGTTTTACTACCCTCCTAGTGAGAGATTTTTTTCCTAATATCTAACCTAAACCTTCCTTGCTGCAACTTGGGACTATTGCTCCTTGTTCTGTCATCTGCCATCAATGAAAACAGTCTAGTGTTCTCTAGTGGGTTATGGAATAGAGAAAGATCCCATACTAATTACTGCTTCGTTTGATGCACTGGCTGTGGGAGGTTTTAGTTAATTGCACGATTTCACAATGATTACACACTTAGTTCATACAACACAATTTTATTTTAAAATTCTTTACTATGCATTTAACATTGCCTTGCTTTAAGAAAAACCATAAACATTAAAAACACGATAACTACATATATTAAGAACAATACTCCAAATGTACTTCCTTCCCAAACAATGCTATAAGAATTGGTATTACAAGAACAATTACAATTACAACTAACTGTGAAATTTGAAACAGGAAAGATACTACTACTATTATTCATGCTATACTTACAATCCTAGGATTCCGAGAAGCCAAATACCTACATATGCTTTCATTCCTTAGTAGTACAGTTTAATCGGCTGGCCTCAGTAGTATGGTTTAATGGGCTGGCCTCAGTAGTGATAGGAGTAAGTTCTCTTCCTTCGGTCCACCTCGGGCACTCTGTGGCTTCAGCGTGAACTGAGAGCTTCGTGTTCACGGAGAGGGTGGTTCAGGTAATCAGTCTTCTGCAAGTGAGGTTACTTCCAAATTGGGACAGTAGGTTACAGTTTATATATCGGGTGAATTGCCATCATGGACCTTTCCTTCCCAAACTCATCACTATACCTATATTTGGGCTGGAATTTTATGTCACAGAAAATTTCTTGGCGGCAAGGTTTTGGCCACCAAGTGGAATTTTCCCCTGCGGTGATCTTTTAGTGCCCTCAGTTTCTGATTACTCATCTAAAATCCTTTTGGCTTCAATTTCTCGGAATTGTAGTTAATTTTTGATTCTGGCCTAAACTGACTAATGGGTATTTATTACGTACCCTATAAACTACATAAACTTTTCATTAAGGTGACATCTAGCCCCATCCTTTATGGAACCCCCCCTTCAGGTAGCTACTGTCAAAATCCCCTCTGTCTTCTTTTCTTTCTGCAGACCAAATAAACCCAGTTCCCTCAGCCTCTCCTCAGAAGTCATGCACCCCAGCCCACAAACCATTTTTGTTGCTCTCTGCTGGACTCTTTCCAATTTGTCCACATCCTTTCTGCAGTGGGGGGCCCAAACCAGACACAGGACTCCCTGTGTGGCCTCACCAGTGAAGAATAGAAGGGAATAATGACTTCCCTTGATCTGCTGGCAATGCTCCTGCTAATGCATGGTGCTTATGTACCATGGTGGCATCACCCTACTTTTACTACATGCACAGAAAGGGCGTGGACAGTATTATCATGCTGCCATAACACCCAAGCTGAATGTTTTTATTGTCAGTGCTTTTACCTTTGCAGATGATTTTACAGCAAAGATGGAGCTT
Source organism: Caiman crocodilus (assembly GCA_030014935.1). Taxonomy (NCBI): domain Eukaryota; kingdom Metazoa; phylum Chordata; order Crocodylia; family Alligatoridae; genus Caiman; species Caiman crocodilus. Next base: position 13,297,077 of record JAGPOW010003316.1, read on the forward strand.
TAGATAATCTTCAGTTATTTACCTGTCCTACAAACATCAGATTTGTCTCAGAAAATGGAGCTATGAATACAGTGTCAAGCATGGGACCAGGGTGCTCCTGTACCACATATTGTACTGCTTGTTGAGCATCTCTAGCAATCTTGTTGCTCATTCAGCACCTTACACAATCTGCAGTGACTGTGTATGTGAATGAAGCAGAAAACTGCAAGAGTAAGGCTAGCTGAACAAGCTAGAGCTGGCATACTCATGTTAGATATGTCAGTATTGTAGCTTCTGCTGCCTGTAATTTGGCTGGGCTGTGTAGGTAAGTTTTTTTTTTTTTTTTTTTTAAGACTAAGATGCTAGTTTCTTTTAGCTGAAGAGCAAGTTTCTATAAGATCAATCTGTATGGAGGCTGATTTCAACTGGTTTCCAAAAAGTGGAACATGAACAGGAAGCTGTAGGCATGTAAAGGGAGGAATAAGTTGTGCCTGAAAGTTTTCTGTGAACATGGATAAAACCACATAGCTTAAATCAGAATTGGGGTAGAGTAGTGGGATAAGTTATGTGTGACTGTAACCAGTTAGGATTGTGTGAATGACTGATTTTTATTTTGTTCATTGATGGTTTTGAAAAACGAAAAGATTTTGCTTTAGGTTGCATGAAAATGTTTATTCAGATTTCAAGTAATGTTAAAACTGTTAGCTTTTCATTCAATGTTCAAAACATTATTTCACAATGAAAGATCTGTTACCTGCCCACACACCACCACCCCTATACCAGGAGCATCAAACATCTGGCCCTCAGAGCCATGCCATTGCCATCCGGCATCCAGCGTTGACCCAGCAGAGCCTGGGATGCATGCCATTTGCAGTGCCTGCCCTGGCTGCTTCAGAACTGTGCCTCACAGCTGAGCGCCCGACACAGATCCTGGAGTGGTTGGAACAGGCGCTGCCTGTGGCACTGTCTGGCCAGGGATGTGTAGTGCAGATCTCAGAAGCACTATTCTTGGTGCCTGCCCTAGCTGGGCTGCATTACACATGGCACCTGCCCTGGTAGCTCTGAGATTGTTGCATGTGGCACCTGCTCCAGTCAGTTTAGGACCTGCACAGCATGTGGCACCTGTAAGTGCCACATGCAGCCCTGGGTCCTGGACTGGCTGAGCAGATACCATGTGCAGGGTGATTTCTAGAGCTGCTATCACTAGCACTATGGGTGGTGTGTGTTCTGGTGTGGGCATTGTGTGGTGTAGTCTGCCTGGGGTGGGCACCATGTGTTGCACTTCTGGGATCTGTGCTACATGTCTTTGGTCAAGAGGCACTGCATGCAATGTTCATTCCATCTACTCTAGGATGTGAGTCATATATGCCTGCCCCTGTAGAACAGCTCTGGGATCTGTGCTGCATACACACAGCACTCAGGCACTCTGGGATCTGCTTTGCATACAGCACAAGTCCCAGACTGGTTCATGTGGCTCATGAACTGGCCTCATGCCACTCTTTCAGTCTGTGGGGCCACATGAGTTTGATACTCCTGATATGTATGGTGAAAGCTCCCCCCCCCCTTTTTTTTTTTTTAAATGTGAAAATGAAGCATGTAAGTTGCCTCCTCTGTGTTGGGTCCTGTTTAAAATACATCTAGTTAAAATGCAAGTTCATTTATTGATATAGGTTTTTGCCAATATAAAACCTAGGCCCTGAAGTGTCTTGTAAGGTTGAATCAAGACAAGGAATATTTCAAGTTCCAGGGTGTGCTCTGTGCTGTATGTTGTACACAGAGTGTTAGTCCCTACCAGAAGAACTTTGAATCTTTAATAAAGCACAAATGTCTAAAGGCCATAGGCTGACCCTGCTCTGGGAAGACTGGAGATAATAGTTATGACCATAGAGCCTTCCAGTAATCAGTGATTTTACCCAAGTGTGATCCTGTATATTCCAGTTAGCCAACACTTTAATGCATAAATATTTGCAGCTTGGTTTAGTATTGCAGTGCTTCCCTGGCCTTCCACCCCAAATTTTCATGAACCTATTTCTACAAACCTTTTCCAGCTTGTGCAAATTCCTCAGTGTTGAACTTGTTCTTTTCACTGTCGCTGGCTCTTCAGCTTGTTCTTCCTTATGCAACTTATTCAGCATTCCTCTTAAGACTCCAGTAGCACCTCCGGCTGAACATCAGAGAATTCTTTCTCTGACTGGGAGGTCAAAGTATCAATTTTGAAATACCTGAACTCCTGGAACCAGAGATTTAAATGCCTGCATGGGCTACCCAGTCTGTTTATTCCTTGGAGATGGGTAGACTGAGTCTCAGGCAGATAATGATGTGTGGGCCTTTTAGGTTAGACTCATAAAAAGCACAGTTTTGGGTTTTTATCGACTTTTTTCCCTCCTCCCCCTTGGCTGCTTTGTGCAGACTTATCACAAATGGCTCTTCTGTGCAGCCTTTTATCTTTTAATGGTCAGTGGCAGTGAAAGAAAATTGAGCTTTGCATTTGATAGCTTCCTCCTAAATCTGAATGCAGCTCTAAAATGCAATTTTAGCAAGGGTATCTAAACTTTACTTACCAAGGGCTGACTTACCAACTTCTGACACGCTGCAGTCTTTTCTGATGAATGTGATCCTTTATACAGGGGTGGTTGGGAGACTGCATTGCTCTGTCTTTATCTGATTTATCTTGCTCTGTGATGTGCATGTAGCACTGCACGCTGGGACCTGGGTTCTCAGTAGACTGATACAGAAGAGTGCTGTAGGGCATATTTAATTAGTGCCCCATTTTGGTATTGTGGCTGCCAGCCACTCCTTCCTTACATATTCCTGCTTAGTTTACTGGTCTCTTTTTTTCCACCAGTGAAGCAGCAGTGTATTCCTGAGGCAGCTTGAACAGTTTCCCCTGGTTCTTCCTGGCAGCCAAAGGAAATAGGCTGTCAGCCTTTTTAAGAAGAGTGCAATAGGGTTGTTTTTAAAAGGTGAGTGCAAGAAGGGTGGATACCCTTTGTCTCCTTAATGTCTAGAGCTCAGTAGTCTGGAACGTTGCTATCTGTACAGGATAAGAGAAGTCAGGGTGAGTGGCAGTCAGCCTAACAAGGAGAGACTTGTTTGAGGTTTCCTCCCTTCCTTGGTGGTGGATAAGAGACCTGTTCCACAGCAGGTGAGTTGTAGTCAGATGTGGTTAGCAGCCCTAGGTTTTTTGTATGTGAAGTGTGTGCTCACAAGCAAAATTTCTCTCATCTCCTTTTCTGCAATCCATGAAGTAGACATGGGGCTTTCCTCTTTCTGTTGTTCCTGACTTTGATCTGGCCCATTACACACAGATTTCTTGGGTACTGGCAGGAAGGAGGTAGAGTTGAACTGGGCATTCATTTGGCTTATCATCAGGGATCTTAGTTGTTTCTGATTAAGAAATCACAAATTCTCTGATTAAAACCCCCAAAATCCATGGTTAAAATGGAAGGCCTGCCCACAACCCCCCAATCCTGCTGTGCCACTTGCCACCCACCCACAGCTCCTGCTTCCTCAGCCCGGCTGGAAGGGGCTCCCAGCTGTCAGGGCTATGGGGCTAGGGACTGAGGTCTGCAGCCCTCTGCCCCTAGCATGAGGCAGTGACTCCTGCAGCAGAACGGAGCATGGAGCCAACACCGCCCCTCTCACCCCGGCTGCCTGCCTGCACAGCTGCAGCACGGGGTTACGCACAGGGGATGCGGGCAGTGTGAACTTCTTGCATGGCTCTGCTGTTCCCTGCAGCACCAGGTTGTATGTGCTGGGTTGCGGAGGCCCTGGGGGAGGGCAGCAGGGTGGGAGCCTAAGCCTGAAGCAGGCAACATGCAGCCCTGTGCCCCATACACAGATCTGGAGGGCAGGGGTCCCTTCTGCTCCCTGGGGTTGTGCATAGTGCTGGGGAGCAGCTTTCCCCTGCCGAAGCCCACAGCAGGCAGCCTGCACCTGCTCTGCACGCAGAACTTGGGGTGGCGGGTCTCCCCTGCCCCCCGGGATTGCACACAGTGGTGAGGATCCAGCCCCTCCTCCCTGCCCTCCAGGTGTCCAGGGCCTGCAGCCCCATCCCACTCTACACTGGAGACCTGCGGCTGTGCATTGCAGCCCCAGGCTCCATGCCCGATGCACCACCCAGCTGAGCAACAACCACAGCCCTGCCCAACTCCCTCCCTCCCTTATGGGGGCCTCAATTCTTCCCTCCACCCCCCACTTACCTGCACAAGCTGCTCTCCCGGTTGCCTGGTGGCCATGTGCATATATATGCACATGGCGGTAGGTTGTAGCCATGTTGGTTTAAGGACATAGGCAGACAAGGTTCTTTGAGTCTAGTATCTTCTATTAGATCAACTTAAATAGTTGTGAGGGGTGGAATATATATGTTTCTTCGGTAAAATGAGAAATCTGCATTTGCCTCTGGTAAAAGATAAAATCCATGGTTTACTCCGTTTTTTCTGTGGAAAACAGAAAACCAGGATCTCTGCCATATGCTGAGAATAGAATATCTTGCCCTTCCAGCAGAGCTGCTTCTCCCTTAATGTAACTTATTTAGTGTGTCAAAATTATCTGACTTGCAGGCTTCACCTCTTTGAGACCCAGGAGCATAGCTGCCTACCTGGGGAGCTTCAACATAACTTCCTAGTCACCCGGTGGAAGGATTGTTATTGCAGCCCTGCTATGCCAATTATGTTGAGTACTTTTTCCCTTTGGACATGCAGTCTCCTGGTGCCCACTTAAGAAGCATTGAGTTCCATATTGCTCAAGTGAGTTGAAACAGTGTTTCCTGGAGGAGAAAAAGGATAGCAGGCCAATAATGTGATTTTTAACACTTTTCATTTCCTGAATATGGAGCCAGTCCTCAGGTGGATTGGATGGGGACTTGGGATGTACTAAATTTGGGGAGAGAGAAGTATATGGACACCTATCTTGGTTGTCTCAGATGGCACTAGGATTAGAACAATCCATCTGAATTACACTCTGATCACATTTCTGAGGCTTCACTTAAGATGCAATATGCGTTTCCTGAGCTTGATAGAGATAATAGGTTTTAAGCAATTACACCCAGGCTAATTCCTTTTGATAAGCTTTCTACATTATCTAAAAAAAGAACCCTGGCCGCCTGGGAAAGAACAATGTAAATGTCTCTCTCATGCACTCTTCCATTCAGTCTTTACTGTCTTGGTATGATTCGCTGCAGATCTATCAAGTCATAAAAATCTACAAATCATGTTTTATGTAGACAGTAATGCAGTCAGGGAGGTATAACAATGCTGTTGGTAGGCATTGTTAAGGAGCAGGATATGGAGCCCTACATGCTTGGGACACTCCAGTGCCTGTATGATGCTTACAGCTTAGCTATAAAGAATGAAATTTGGCCTCCCTTAATGGAGCCCCTGGTGCTCTCTCTGTTCAGGCTCTCTGATTGTGAGATGGCAGACTGCTCTGCTGATCAGGGTGATCTGAATTCTGCCACTTGAAAGTAGTGGTGAGAGCCTGCCTGCCATTTCATTAGAGATAAACCCAACCCCTACTGCGTGTTTTGTCTGCAGTAGGGAGTGGGATACAGTGCTAGTGCATATGCAATGTAGGGAGTGCAAGAGATTTCTCTTAGGTTTATACTGAGGAATATCGCTAAATTTCTGACACTATGAAAGGAATTTCACCCATCTGCCTAACTTCTTATCAAGTGCAAAGCATAGTATAAAGTAAAGGTTATAATTGGATGGATTTAAAGAAAAAATGTTCGTCTAAGCATGCCATTTTGAGGGAGGCTATATTATAAAACATACAAAGCAGCAGTAATGTCTTAAGATTTTCACATGTAGTGTGGGACACTTTTCTTTTTCTTCTTTTTACTTGGAGATTTACTACATTAGCTCCTTGATTGGTGCTGTCTAATGGAAACCCAGAAGGGGATCAGATCCTTGTGCTCTGGGCTAGGAGGACTGAAGTGCTGCGGAGGGAGTTAGCAGAAGAATGGCACAACTGCCCCTCTCATGGCTGCACTGTCCCCAGATAACAGGTAGATGAATAGCTCCTGGCAGAGGTCTGAATAGAGCTTTTTCATTGGCAGGAAGGTTGTTCTGATGTGCTTGTTTGGATATCTGCTCTTGGGAGTACAAAAGGGGCATAAGGGACAGGTTTTGTTACTATGCTGTAGTGCTGTTACGTGCATCACAGGGTTAGTGCATTTTCAGTGCAGAATGGAAGAGGGAAATCTGGCACTTTGCTTAGAAATAGGAAGTAATATCTTGTGAGCTCTCTGGGAAACAGAGCTGGATCATTGCAATTCATGACTGAATATGGGTACTTTTCCTTTCTGACAAAATAATACATTAGATCAATGCCCACATGGTATTGTTTATAAACCCTCTCCCCACATAAGTACTTTGTTTTGGAGCTGGATATAGCACTCTTCCTGTTGCAAACTGTTGTATACTATGAAAAAGCTATTTTTCAGTTTAGATGCAGCCATATTTTCTTGGCTGATATTTTCTTGGCCGATTGGGCAAACCTTTGAATCTGTTTAAAAACATTCTGTGGTCCTTCAGGGTTAAAAAACTATGCACGTTTATCCATTTCCTTCTGAGGCATTGTTCAAGCATCTCACTAAGCATTTCTAGAATCCTTGCTTTGTCTGAATCTGAGACTTGAGGTCCTTAGTATCAGCCAATTTGCTCATTTTTCTTCTCCCTCTTTCTGGTTCTTCAATGGCCATTTAATTGGCTTTCCTACTCTGTGTCACATCATGTTTCCCTTTGAGTGGCTGACATGGCAAGTTGACCTTCTCCCGGCTGTTCAGGAAATGTGTTGTTCCATTATATAGAGCAGTAGAAGGCTGCAGGGAGAACCTCATACAAGGGAATGGTGACCAACACAGTGGTCTGCTTTGTGGTGGTGGTACAGAAGAAAAGGCTTATTGGGTCCTGAGACCTGAATGGACTAATTTTTGTGGCAAAGGAAGGGAAAGATTCCCTAATTGCCTCAAAGTACACATTTCCACATCCAAAATAATACAGGATAGTAGTTAAAAACTGACATTAGCCTATATTTCTATCATCTCAGTAAAGAGAAGTCCTTTCTCTCCCAGGGTGAGATTTTCAGTGCTGTAACCCAGGTGGCTGCCTTAGAAATACATTCATTCTGCTCTCTTTGCAATAGGGAAAGCGACTGATGTGGGATTGGGGGAGAGGCTATTTATTCAAGACATTTCAGCATCTCATGAATAGCACTTCAAGTAGCTTCTCTGCCTTCCTCTTTTACGTGAAACCAATAATGAAGGAGCCCCTAGAAGTTCAGCAGCTTGCCCTTTCTTATTAGGATTCTTGTAGATTGAAGCATGAGCTGCACATTGGTAATGATGGAGGGGATAACTGCCTTGAGTGGAGATATTTTTCTTCATGTGTGTTGTGCAGTATACTTCATTGGTGATGGTACAAATCTATAGAACACTGGAGGCTTGTCCTGCTTTTACTTCACTTACTTTTTTCATCACTCCAGAGCCACAAGTTACTGTTGCAATAATCTTAGCATCAATAACCAGTCTTTTCAGTCCCAAGCCTTCTTGCTTCCTTACCCTCCACTCCAGAATGTTTTTTTTTTATCACAGGAAAATAATGAAACTGTATGTACAGGTGATTCAGAGAGAAGCCAGCAGGGCAGGGAAACAAGAGCAAGAACGACATGGAAACACTCTCACTCAGAGCTCTGGTTTGGAGGGGAATAGTAGTTCACAGTTGACCGAAGTGTGGTCTGTTAGTTCTAAAGGTACAGACAGGAGATTAGTTCCCCGTTGTCACTCATGGCACTTCTCAGGAAGCATTATGAGTTATAATGATCCATTGGTCCTGGGTGTTTGGGAATCCAGCTGCTGGCTGCAAATCTGTGGCCAGTCTCGCCTAGCAATGCCTCTCCCCTCTCCCAGCCCTGGCATTGCTTTTAGAATGGGAGAGGGGGGAAAAAGAGAGCTCATTCTGGGGGTTCTCCACTGGGGCTGGAGGATGGGGTGGGTGGTGCACTTCCCATGTACCCCCAATTCTCTGTGCCATCACCACATATACCCTGGGGCTTTCCCAAGTACCCCCAGGGGTACATGTGCCCCCAGTGGACATCCCCTGAGCTAGACTGTTCTCAGTGGTGACGCAGCAGCAGGCACGTGGCGACAGGCAGCAGCGCACGGCGGCATGCTTCCCAAGTACCCCCACTTCTCCATGCTACTGCTGCATACTCCTGGGGCCTTCCCAAGTACCCCCAGGGGTACACATACCCCCTGGTTGACAACCCCTGAGGTAGACTGTTCTCAGTGGTGGTAGATGACAGAACAAAGAGCAGTGGTCTCGAGTTGTAGCAGGGGAGGTTTAGGTTAGGTATTAGAAATAATTTTTTCACTAGTAAAACACTGGAACAGGTTACCCAGAGATGTTGTGAAATCTCCATCCTTGAAAGTTTTTAAGATCCAGCTAGACAAAGCTTTGGCTGGGGTGAACTAGTTGGGGATGGTCCTGCTTTGAGTAGGGGATTGGACTAGATGACCTCCTGAGGTCCCTTCTGATTCTATGAACTCCCCACTTCCATTCCATAGACAGTGCCATGGCTAGGAAGTGGCGCAGACATAAATTACTGAAGGTACTCTGTTTCATGGGATCAGGCCCTTTTAAAGTGCTCTGCAGCCATGCACTTGTTTAGTCAGGGCTGTAAAGCACTTTCAGGCACCAGATCTAGTGAAAATTGTCACTTCTGTTTGCGCCTTGAGGGACCTCAACCTATGCAAGAAGAGGAAGGATGTTGAATTGCTCTCTTTAAATGTTTGACAAATGTCTAGTAAAGCCCTGTAGTATCCCTGCATTTGGCGTCTCCTTGGTTGCCCCACTGTTCTTTGCTTGATCCCATTACCTGTATTACTGTTCTCTTTCTGTTCTTCTAGTGCTTCTGCTGTGCTAATAAGTCTATAAAACAATTTAGCATTTATGCAGTCTTCTACTCAAACAAGTTCAGTGCAATAATTCAGTTTATTATATAAAAGACAGTTCCTTGAGTCCACATTAAGTAAACATAGCTGGTGGTCTTTTTTACTTTATAAAATATTGAAATTTTAAATGCTCTGTTAGCATGTAAACCATGCTGTATTGTCTCCATCTGCTTTTACAGTTAAACAAGATTTCAATTAATTTTATTAAGAACATGTCACTATATATTAACAGTGAAGTGCATTAGATTCCCAGTAAACCTTCAGTTTGGGAATCTCTTGCATATTGTGAAAGTTGAACTTTGGCTGCTCTGGTACATGAGGAAAACACCAGTTTAAAACACATTTGTAAAATATTTTATTTTTCTCATACAGCAGAATGCAGCTTACTGTTGCTAACAATGCCTTATAGGGACCAGTGAGTGCTTTCAAGGGGTTGCAGGGAGGGGGATGAGAGAGAAGGAACCTTAGCGCTGGAGTCTTATTTATCTGATACAGCAGACTGCAGCTGTCCTTCCACCAAGTCTGGAGTTCATGGCCCCACGTCTCCTGCTACCGTTACATGCAGTGTTAATCCCTCATGTGTAATAAACAGCATACCACCTTGATTGATTTCTGAGATTCGGCCCTCCATTGGCTGTAACTTGAGGAAAAGTGGAACCCCAAATTCAAAATTTGGTAGGATAAGAAGCCCTTTAAGTCACTTGTGACCATGTGGAATGAGATCTGTGGCAGGACTTGTTCAGTTACAGGTATCTCAGATGACACAACAGTTGGACTTACAAGGTGGCTCTGTGTTTTTCAACCCTGTTCAGAAACTGAGAAAATACTCCTGGATTTGGAGCAGCTGAACTTGGGCTCACAGCTATATTCTCAAAAAATGCAATTTAAGAAAACTCCAGCATGTTTGCTTCTCTCCCCTTCAGTCTTCCCTCCACTTTAAATATGGGAATGAATCCTTCCCCGTTGCCAAAAGTGGGCTGCAAGGAGAGGGTTGGTTAGCTTTGCACTTTACCAGAATGGGTGCCAAATACTCATGCTAAATCTGACTGTCACTTGTTGTCCATGGGATCTGTAGTAACCTGGGAGGTTGAGGATCTGAGTTGAGTTGACTGTTAATCCCAGTATTTATCTGCAGGCCATGCCTTTGTCACCCTTAGATTGGATTAACATGGTACAGTGTGTAGGGCTACAACTGAAGACTCATGCAGAGCATGGTTACCTGTTTGCTTACTGTTGCTAACAGTGCCTTTTAGGGACCAGTGGGTGCTTTCAAGAGGTTGCAGGCAGGGGGCTGTAAGAGAAGGAGCCCTAACTCTGGAATTTGCTCCCTGCCCTGGTTTGTCAAAGGCTGTTTGATGTCCAGGACATGCTTCAAGGTTCATCCACTGCTCACTGTCCTTTGTAGGGGGTGAACTGCAAAGGGTTGGGAGGGGGGTTAAATTGAAGCTAACTGAAGTTTAAATAGACTCCAGTCCTCAGCTGATGCTTGTTTGGTTTGTTTTTGTATTAATGATTTAATGGGTTGGCGTACACATGTAGAGAGATGATAAACATAACTATAAAACAGTAAGCTATTACCACTAACTTCTGTCTGGCATCCTGCAGGATTATGTCTCCCTGCTGATCTACATCTGCTTTCTTATACTGCAGACAGAAAATCACTTTGCCTCTGCCTCTCTCTGGGTGGGATGTGCATATGAGGGCCCATGAATGTATATTAAGGCTGAGTTGGGGGAAGGGATAGAAACATACTTGTGTGGTGCAGTGAAGGCCAGATTCCTTTACTGGTAACAAATGCTTGACTTGATTTGACATGTAATGACAGTATGTCCTGCTGTTTTGATTTGGTCTGATCTATTATAGTGCTTTCTTTCTTTTTTACTTTTTCTTTCTATTTTTTTTTTTGTTCCCCAGAAGTTAGATGTAATAGAGCACTGAGGTTGAAAACTTAATAGTAAAGAAGTCAGGAAATTAGCTAAGGTTATCGCAGCGCTAACTTTACCATACAAAGAATGTGCCCAGTAGAAATGAGCATTGTCTAAGATGAAGTGCTGCATTTTGGCTGCAATTTCCTGGAGAGATGCTTTATAAAAGTTAAGAGGTAAGGTGCTGAAGACAATGTATTAATTCTTGGTTCGTCTCTTAGTTAAATGGCTATATAAAGCTCTTGCTGGCTATAATTAGGGATAAAGAAGATAATTTTTATTATCTTCTATGATTGTTTAATGTTCTCTACACATAACCGTATACATCAAAGTAAAATTTAATGTGGTTTTTAATTCTTAACATTTTCGTAGTCGGTGCTGCACTGAACCAGCTGGTTTCCATAAGCAGTTTTTCATATTGTGTTTTTTATTAGTTAGTTTTAGCATTCTTTCTTAATGGCCCAAAATTTCTAAGTCAACAGCATGATTTTTAATCAATGGAATGATTTTATTGGAAATCTGATGTCCAGCATCTTAAATAAGGCTTTGTGTCCTGGGGGGTGGAGGAAGTGAGAGGGTAAGAGAGAATGAGGGAGAGAGGCTTTTTAAACCTCTATTATTTTTTAAAAAGTTAAAAGCAAAGGGTGGAATTGCAGTAAGGTGCTCCCCACCCAGGGGCTGAGCATGACACATTGTCAGTAACAAAATACTCATATCACTAGAGATTGAAATCATCTCTATTGCAGTGCCCTTCGTGGGTTCCTCTTTTAGGGTGGCTGTCTATCTTCTACCTTGCAGAGTACCCCCATGATGACCTAGTGTGACACAAACTGCTCCAGACTCAAACATGACGTACACCCAGACCAGAAAACAGAAGAGTTGTAGGGTGTCATTGGAGCTGCCCCTGAGAGCCAGTTTCTGCATCTCTTTAGAGCTGCCATCTTGGCTCGATCCAGCAGAAAACTGGCCAGTCATCTCACACTCCCTTTGGCCGGGTGGTACAGGATGAAAAAATGTACACAGTCTTAAAGAAGTCCACGTCCAACATGCCAAAGAGGCTGTTGAGGGCAGCAAGGAGTGGCCACAGTTGGAGACAGTCCAAGAAGGGGTGGAAGATCAATCTCCTCTACCTTCTCTTTACAGAAAGGGCAGGCTGCCAGTGCCACTGAGCCTGAGTGGTAGACAAAGATGCCAGTGGCTAGGGCCCTGTGCAACAACCATTACTGGATGTTGCTACTTCTCTTGGTGGTGGGCAGCATGTACATGGTGCATCAGATTGGACAGGCCTGCTTTGCTGTTCCTGCTGTAGGTGTTGCCTCCAGAGACAGAGAGAGATGCAAACTGGGGTGTAATTTAATGCAGCTAATCCTTTCCCTGTTGAACCTTCCTTCTTCCAAACAAATAATTGATCTTGGAAGAGGAACATAAATAACTTCCCAGTATGATTAGAGAAGCAGATCCCTGCAGCCCAACAACCTTTATTTCTTTCAACTGGAATTAGTTCAGGTTTCTGGTCTGAGTAGTGTCTCTGGAAATCAAGGGTACCTGCCCTTACATTATCTTCTAGAATCATGAGTGGTTCAGGATGAAAAAATCTTCCAAACATCCTGCTTTATCTCAATGTTTCTACACAAATTTTACTGATGTGTCTTGGTTTGGATATATAGTTAATGGTGATAGAGCAGGATTGCCAGTTTGTATGTAACTTTGTTCAGTGACCTGAGTTTGAAAGGTTTGGGTCCCCTGATTAGAGCAAATGTCTGTCGCAGAAATTTTGGGGCTTTGAATCTAGCCAGTACTCTCATTCACTCTTTGACTTTAGGAGATTAGCTTGCTTCCCATCTGCAGCTGCAGAGGTTATTCTCTGGGCTGAGGAGCCAAAGCCACTGGAAAGGCTCACAACTTTCTTTGCCAGATCATCTGGCTAATTTAAATGGTTTGCATCTGTGCCAGAGAATAATGTATTGCTTCTCCAGACTTCTGCATTTTAGAATTATTATGGTATTTTATATATATGTGGTGGTAGGGTCTAGAGAATTTTATGGAACTGTCTTCCTTTATGGTCTGTACAGCTCAGAGCACACTGTTGTTTTTTTTAAACAAACGCTCCCAGTATTAACTAGTCTGTTATGTATCGCCAAGTAGCAGTGATCCATAGCACAATTCAGCAAGCATAGACATCCCATAGCTATTGCTGTGCTACTGGAGTGCTTAATGGGGAAAGTACTGACATTTCCTTTTGGCACTGAGTTTTGGGGTTATATTTCTAAGCTTTTTTTCCTGAATAAGAAGCTCTTCCCTCATTTGTTATGTCATGCATTTAGGTTGGATAGTTTTATTCTTGTAGTGTAAGGAAAAAAAACCCTCTTTCCTGTTTGAAATGCCAGGGAACATAAATTGGACAATGTTCATACTTCTCCACTTAAATCAGGAATGAGTGGAAGAGGAAGACCTTGTTGTTTGTCATCGCAACTACCTGTGTTACCTTGACTTACCCAGGGATGGTCAATAACTGTTCCCTTAGATTGTGTTATAGAAGCTGAATATATTTTTAAAAATTGCCAGTGGTGAGAGGCACATTTAGTGGCCTGCTAGGTTAGCATGACTAGGGCATACAGGAGAGAGAGCTAGCACCAGGACCAGCCATTTTTGGATCCACTGGCTGAATAGGTGTAGGTGTTTGCAGTTGCTCCAAGTTGAGAGCAGGGCTTGAATTCATGCTTCAAGATTCATAGCAAGACAGGTTAAACCCTCTGCCACCATGCCCTGTAGGTAGAATACAGCATCCAGTCAACGATAGCTGCCTTCCTCCCAGCCAACACATGCTGTCCAAGTCTGCTTAGGAAGGCAACTTCTTGTCTTTGACTCAAATTTTGATTACAAAAAAAATACTAGAACAACTGCTGTTGCAAGGAACTTCTGTTCCCTTTTGTTAGAGAGACCACAGGTGAGAATACTTTTGACACTATGGATTCCAATTTGAAATCTCTGGTTTTAGTTTGTCTTGTGTAAGTGTTTGCATACCTAACAGTGCTATGTTTTATGTCACCCTTAAATATTTCATGGCATTCCAGGGTGTTGTGGTATCATGGCTGAGAATCACTGCATTGGACAAACTCTTTTTTTCTGTCTTTTTGTCTTTTCCTTTCCTGTAGTACATATCTATCTCTTCACCTTTCTGCTTAACATAGCAGTAAACTAGAAGAAGGAATTATATATTTATACATCTCTTCAAAATAATAAGCTTTCAGAGTTAATACTCCAGTGAGGTTAATCATACCTAGGAAAGTTTTCATTTGAGTTACTTCAAGCTTCCTGCAGCCAGAGTGAGACAGTGCTGCACTCTTGTCCTCTTCTCGTTCAGAAAGTGTTCTTTGCAATCCAGACGTTTAAAACTATTTATTATTTTAAAAAATAAGTTCTGTTTATTCTGTGAACGTTGTGTACATACATCACATACAGGTCCCATCCTCAGACCTTGTTTGATGCATCTGCGTAGGGAGATGTATTTCTGGGGCTAGGAAAGATTAGGTGCCTGAAGGCTCTGAAGGTCCCAGGTATGTACTGTACCTCATGCCTAGCTTAGGGGGGAAAGTGGTGAATTAATAGGCCAAGCCAGCGCATCCAGGCCTGAAAGTATCATAGTTTCTGACTTTTACTTTATGCCTGGATAGCAAATAGCCTGTCCAGAGCCCATGTTCATCTTGTCAACTAACCTCTGTGCAGAATGCCATGTGTTCAATTGAAATATTCTGTTGGCAGAAGCCTTATGGTAGTAAGATAAGGCGATGAACTGAAAAATTAAATGCCTCTGCTTCAACACTGCTAGGATTATTAGATAAAGGCACTTGCTGGGGTTCCTGGGCAACTGAAATAAGAGAAAGATCAAAGTATACTATGTGCAGAACATTAAATTCTTCATAGATTTCATAGACATTAGGAAAGGAAGTTAGCTAGTCTCAGATGACCCCAGCAAGGTAAGCATCCAGGCATTTACTGAACATGTCCAGAGTAGATGCTTGCACCACTTCTGGGGGGAGTCTATTCCAGACTTTGGACACTCAGACAGTAAAGAAGTTTTTCCAAAAGTTTGTGACCATTTGACCTTGTTTCCCCTTGGGGTGCCCTGGTGAACAGACGTTCTCCCAGTTCCTGATGCACACCCCCCTTACGTCCTTGTAAGCTGCACCAAGTCACCCCTGAGCCTTCTCTTCTCCAGGCTGAAGAGTCCTATGCCTCTCAGCCTTTCCTCATAAGGCCTTTCTCTTGACCTCTAATCATGCGTATGGCTCTTTTCTGGACTCTTTGTAGGATGTTCTCATTTTAACGAGTTTCTTAATGTGTGAACTTCACTTGACACTCCAGGAATGTGGAAATTCCTTTATGGATAATGTTGCTAAGCAAACAGTGATAAGCAGTAATATTTGATTTGATAGTATGTTCATGTAAATCTCTGATTCAGCCTCATTTGGATGACTGTTTTCATGTAAAGTCAATCCATCTCAGGTTTTATTGGGAAAAGAAACAGTCTGATAGTGGGTGACAAAAGTTATGAGTTTGGACAGACTTGCATTTGAGGAGAAATCAATAAGCAGGGATCTAGGTTTTCCATTTGCTGTGGGAAAATGTGGATTTTTCTCCTTTAAAAGAAACAAATGCAGGAAACCACAGGTTTCCCTTTGCAGGCTGGCAGAGTTCCAGTCTGCAAGGGCTGTTTGGGGTTGTGGGAAGCAGGAGGCAGGGTGTGTTATGTGCATGTGCAGGTAGCATGGTAAGAACCAGCTCCCTCTAGGAAAGTTTACAGGGGTAGGGTGGGGGGCACAGGCAACATGGCAGGGGAACGAGGGACAGAGGTGATGTGTGGGGGGACACATGTACCCCCTCCAGATTTCTGTGCCCACAGCAGGGCACGGGGCTGCAGACAGGCTGGACCAGTTCTGGGCAGGAGACACCTCAAGTTCCAGGGGGTGGGAGCTGGTACAGGAGGTAGTGCTGTGTTGCCATGGCTGCCAAGGTGAGGTCCCCCTGCCTGCCTGGCAACTGCTGGGGACACAATTCCTTGCCACTGCCTCCGTGTCTCACCTTGGCAGCCATGGTGACATGGCACTCCCTCCTGCGCTACGTCCTGGCTGCGAAGGCAGCTCCTTCCTGAAGCTAGTTCAACTCAGCTGCAGCCCCATGCCCCTCTGTGGGCACAGAAATCTTTAAACTGCCAACTTCCCCCCTGTGGTTTCAGGCTGTTTCCAGCCAAATCACAGTTTTCTGGGACTTTGGGGAAAACACTCAATTTCAGGCTTTCCCATGAAATCCCCTGAAACCCAAATTACAGTGGTCCATAACTATATCTAAGTAGTACCTTGTCATCTACTTAAAAGTGTGTGTATTCAGTACCTGTGTTAAAACTTGCAGCTGTTTAAAAAACCATGAAATGCATCAATTCTAAATGAATTAAGTCTACAGGAATATGCAAATTACTATAGCTATGTTTATTTGAAGGTCAGTGTTTTCAAATTGGCTCCTCACTTCCATGTGCTCAGGGAGAGCAGGGTCTGACACTAAGCAGGGGGAAAGGTGCTGTAGGACGAAGAAGTTGGGAAACACAAGGCAAAGGAGCTACCTGATCTCCCAGATTTATTTTCCCTGCTATAGCAGCAGGAAAGGGACACATTCAAGACAGACCTCCAATAATTGGATTCTATACTTTGGAAATGATAATAAGTTAAAAAATTTCCATGTAGAGAATCTAATTATTGGGGGTGGGGTTAGCTTGTATCAGGTATATCTTATATTGAAGTAAATACTGTATTATGATTTTGCACATAGGTGCATTTCTTCTTGTTCTCCTGAACCATAGTAGCAATTGGACTAGTGGGACACCTGATTTCATTCCAACATATTAATTTCTACGCTAAATGTGTTTTGTTTTGTTTTTTTCCCTGCCTAGCTCTCTGCAGAGGACGTATTGTTAGAGTGCCCACCAGTCCCCTTATTCGAGTAGAGGGCACAGAGGTGGTGATTCCTTGCAGTGTCAGTGAGTATGACGGACCCAAAGAACAGAACTTTGAGTGGGAGTTTTTGAAGGAAAGTAAATTTGTGCGCATAGTCAGTACCTGGGACACCACGTTCACCTCGGAGGAGTACCAAAAGCGGGTTGACAGCAAAGAGATCAAGCTGAGACGGAATACCAATGACGCCGTGGAACTTGTGATCAAAAACGTTCGGCCAGCTGACAAAGGAGAATACAAGTGCACCACCCCCAGCACAGATGCTACTGTTCAGGGGAATTACTATGCTACAGTTGACCTGAAAGGTATTTCTGACGGGTGACGGGTG
The DNA here is from genome assembly GCA_030014935.1 of Caiman crocodilus. Classification (NCBI taxonomy): domain Eukaryota; kingdom Metazoa; phylum Chordata; order Crocodylia; family Alligatoridae; genus Caiman; species Caiman crocodilus. The sequence continues at coordinate 13,314,267 of JAGPOW010003316.1, forward strand.
TTCATAATTGGTACCATGTGAAAACATGTTGTTGGGTATTCCAGTACCTTCTGTGCTTCTGTACAATACCAGGAATAGTCATTGGCCCTGTTTTTGCTTAAATCTCTGCTACAGATTTTCTGTGACAGTTCTCTTTTCCAGATCCATGCTTCAGGGCTGGATTGGGGCTAGGCTGCACCCCCTTCTCTTCCTCAGCCTGTGTGACTGGATTAAGGCTGGGCTGTGCCCCTCCTGCTCCCCTCAACTCCCCCCACATGGCTGGATCAAGGCAAAGCCATGCCCTCTTCCCTGCCCTCTGTGTGGGCAGATCAGGACTGGACCACACTACCTCCACCTAACGTGGCTGGATAGGGGTTGGGCTGCTCCCTGACCTCACATGGCCAGATTGAGCCCTGCCTCACTGTCCTGCATGCTGTATCTGGCCTTTGGATGGACTGAGCACTGTCCATCTCACCCACAGGGAAAAAGGTTAGGCACCACTACTCTGAAGAATCTAGTGTAAACCTCCTAGAGGTTGAAGCAGGAAGGCTAAATTATAAATAGGAGAAAGGGAATAAAAGGGATGGGAGACAGGGATTGGGTATGTTTACAGCTGACAGTATCATCTAGGGGTTTTCAACTAAGGCAGTAGTAATTTTCCTTTATCTGGAGAGCCTGATATCCTTCAGCAGCATGGTAATAGGGAATTTTTTTTTTCCTTAATGAATGTATAGCATTTTCTTGCACACTGAGCACATCTACAAAAGTGCAGTAGCCTTATAACACTGCACAGTAGTGTGCCAAGCAAACCTGTGGTAATATGCTACTGTGCAGTAGTATTAGGCTGCTTCCCAGTTAGCACCACTGAAAAACTATATGCTGGCACTACTGTGCAGTAGCACAAGTGACTGCTTCTTGATTTAATACTTGATAATCCAAGTACTAAACTTAATGCACAGTAACTATGATGCATTAATGAATAGAATAATGTGTAGAATAGATGCTCCCACTGATAGGCAAAATTTGGAAGCAAACCTATTGATCTTGTTTTTGCCATCAGTGACCGAACTTGGGAGTGGGGGTAGGCATCAGACTGAGCACTTCAGTAGGGACTTGCTTTGATAAAATAATGGTGTTTCAATGATTTTGACTGATTTTGGGGAGTGTGGAAGGACATAGATGATTGGCCAAAATGCCATGTATACCAAATTTGGAGCCAGCCATCCAACTGTATTCCTGATCATCACTACTTCTTTTATTTGTTGGGGAGGGGGCTTTTTTAGTTGACTAATTTTTATTGTTTGGTGTGCTTATAATAATCTCTTCTTTGATTAGTGATTGCCGATGGCTTAAAAGTGAATCGCTGCAATACCCAGTCTTCAGCATCCCTCAGGCTGTCTGAAGGAGTCTCATTTGAGTTATGCTGTTCAGCTTCTACCCACACTTCAGAGCATACTCACCTGCATGTTACCTGGCAAGTGAAGAGTGGCCCATCTTGGAGGGAAGTTCTTTCTCTGACGCACGAGGGCAAATTCCATTCCAGCCCTGAGTATGGGGAGCGCTACCACAGCGGAGACGTACGCTTCGATGCAGCAACAAATGACACTTACTGGTTGTCAGTGTCTCAGGCACTGCCAATGGATGAAGGTGCCTACAGGTGTCTAGTGAGCGAGTGGGTAAAAGGGACAGATGGTTTGTGGCAGAAGATTCAGGAGAAGAGTGTGGAGACGGCAAGTGTGGTGATCCAACAGACAGGTGTGTTTCAGGGTCGTGTGGGATGTGTATGTTTTAAAACTGATCTTCCTCCCTGCCACATCTGGGTCATGTGAATTAGCAAGAGCAGAAGTAGGATAAAGGCTGGACAGTATTTTAACCTGGATGCCACCTGGGAATGCCTCAACTGTGGTAGGAAATAATGTTGTTGGCGCTCTCCTTTCTTAGGGACCCGGTCTATGCAACATGGGTGGAGAACAATAAATTGATACATGATAATACATCGATTGTTCTTTTTAAACAAGAGAAAAGATCTAAATCCAGATCATCTGAGGGCTGGTTTTAATTCTGTCACATATCTCCAGAGTCATTTGTGTTCTGGTTCTGTATCCTATCCCCAGCCCTTCTTGGGTCTTTGCATTTTGTGTCTTCAAACTTATCCTTCCACATACTCATGTCCTGTCTCAGACTGCAGTGGATGTTGATCTGTACTGTTAAACAGCTGCCTCTTTCCACCCTAAAGGTAGTTGTGCATCAGTGGCAGGTGTTAAGTATTTCTCATTTATGCTATTAAATACTAAAACAAATTAGTTAAACAAAATAAAGGTAACAATGATTTCCAAGTATGTTTTTATTTTTTCAGCTCTGCAGTGTTGATTTTGCTGCCTCAGCTTTCCTTTCATGTTGGCAGTGGTGTAGGGAAGCAGTTTTTCTGCTAAGTACTTACTGCACGCTTGACTAAGGAGCTGTAAATTGTATGTTTGGGAAACATATACTTGTAGTCCTGGACTCTGACTATCCATATAGCCTCAACCCAGAGCTTTTAGGAATAGATTTGCTAGTCCTGGCAAAGTGTGTTGCTGTGTGTATGTGTAGCAGCCTGGGTAATGCATCTTATCACTGAGTGGGTGTAAAAGCAGACAAGATGGTCCCTTAGAAATATGCGATTATGACGTTATTTTAGGCAGTGTTCAGACAGTATGGGCATCTGCCTTTTGAAATCCTTTAATCGCCACAGGGAGAACTCAGAACTGCTGTTTGGATAGCTAATTTGGATGTGATTTAGTGTCCTAGTACTGCTTAGTCTGTGAGATTTGACAGAATCAGCCTGCCTCTTCTTCCTTGAGATAGTATGGATGCTAGACAGCACAGTTGGCACAGCTTCTCTCCATAGACCGGGAGTACTGATCAGGGGCTGTAATTCTCCCTTTGTCAAGTTTTTAAGTTACTAGATAACCTGAATTAACAGGGTGGGGTTGAATCTCACTGGTTGGATAAAAGATGGAAATGACAGGCACCAGAAACAGTGTTTGAGCAGGGACAGATTATTAAAAATAATTTTGGTCTTCACATTCAGCTCAGTCATTTGTAGACTTGCCTGTTCTGTTGGTAGCACAAGGGCCTCTCTTAACTTGTCTCAAGTGGAGTGGATCTTGTCCGGTCTCTAAAATATTAATGTTATAGTCTGTGTATAATATGTGTACCTCCACGTAATGTGGTCTGATAGCTAGGACTTGGCAGCACTGTGTACTCAGACCTGTAGTCAGCATAGGCTGTACCTTCACATAAAAGGCAAGGGTGAGCATAGCATATTCTGGGGAATGTTTTAGCCACCTTGGATTTAAAAGCTGTTGTGTTCTTTTTATGTAAAATAAGAGTTTTATGCCCCCTGTCCTCCTATGTCAAATAATCCAGTACCACTTTTGGGTGCATACAAATTAGCTATATGACTGCCTGAACTTCCTGCTATTCCCTTGGCCCCTCATTGCTCCCATCCCTTCTATTGGCTGTCATTATGATTGCCTTATCTAAGATCCTGGAAAAGATCCTAAGATTTCTGGACAAGAGATTGTCTCTTCCTATGTGTTTGCATGATGTAATGGGTTTATAATCCCACTGGGGTCTTCAGGCACTTCTGCAATAATAATGGTTTAAAGAGAGCCTTAAGGAGAGACTGTGTATGGGCGAAATCCTTACAAAAATTTCTGCTTTATTGGATATCTGGTATTTCTTGTGTTTGACAGGTGCTTGTTTCTTGGAAAACCTATTATGCTTCTCCTTGTTATTGAGTCCTAAACTTGCGTTTCATATTAGTGTATTGCATTATGAATTGAGAGGCTTAGTCAATTTTCACGTCACAGTTATAATGCGGAGCGGTGGGGGGAGCAAACTGTCTGCCTGCCTGTCAGAATTATTACTTAGGGCATGCAGGTGATATGGAAACTTGACAAGTGTGTGCTGTTGTGTGACCAAGTGAGCTTACTGACTTTTTTGTGCTGTCAGAAGTGGTGTTAGACTGGAAGAGGGGCAAGCCTTGGTTTTAAAGACAACAGCTTTAATAATTTAAGGAGTGATTGATTCTTAAATTTAGAGAGCAGCTTTCGTTACAAAAAAAAAATCACAAAGTGCTTTACAAACAGTGAGTAAGTGCTGTAGTGTGCATACATGGAAATCACTTCATCTGTCATTTAAACGTAGCTTCCTGTTAAGCGGGAACTTGGCCACTGATTTGTAGCTCTGGTGCTAGTTTAGCAAAATCAGCAGACTTCAATCAGGATTAGAGCACTACATATTTTACAAACAAAAGGCATTACAGTCCCTACCCAAAGAGCTCATAGGCTTGTACTTGGACAGTATGCAGTAGGTGAATAGACTTAAATTGCTTTGAGACAAAAGGGGACAAGATAAGATACCACATGTATCTTGTGCTATGAGGTTAAAAATAGCATGTTTTAAACTCATCTCTTCACTTCTTACTTCCCATCTCCTTTTTCTAAAACACTGTCAGTTATTTTGGATCTCAAAGACCTCTTTTTTGAATAGAGGAAATAGCTTGTGTTATAGGGGTTGAATACAGTCACTGGCCAGGAGAGGAGTCTGATAATATGTCTAAGATACTGTTGTAGCGATGTAAAGTCTTCAAGCATGTGTTGGATACTGTTAAAATTAGAGAAGTAGCAGTGTAGCTGTGCTTTCTGTTAACTTTTTGTTTCTAATCTTGGTAATGGTGTTGAGGTAGGTCAGGAATTCAGGATTTAGCCAAGGCTGTTTGTATGACAGCTACACTAGGAGGAATATGACTTCCATCAGAGGAACACAAAACAGAAGTGACTGCCTGGTGTTCTGATAGAAACAAGTGCAGCACCTGTTGACTCTAGTGGAGACTGACTTGTGTAACTTCAGTTGCTGAGTGTGTTGGCACCATTATAACCCTGGGAAATTGACCCTTACTTCTGGGAAAGTAGGTGCAAGGACTTTGACTGGCCTAATGTCACCCAGGCAGTCTCTGGCAGAGCTGGGAATAAAACATTAAAGTCCTGATAAATTTGTCATTAATCAAGAGTTTGTAGGAATTTATGTACTTTTAGATTTGAAGAAGATACTAGATCTTTCACAAGTCTGTCAAAAACTAACACCTTGTGTGGGGTGTTTCTCTTGATTTTTTTCAAGCTCTAGATGTGGTCCTTATCACAAACAACGCATCTGTAACTGAAAGAGATTCTCTGGACCTCACCTGCAACATCACAACAGACAGAAGTGGCATTTTCCAAGCAGAGGTCACATGGTATTTCAGTGAGTTGCCCAGTGGTACCTTGCCTGATGCCCAGGTTTTGCTGAGTTGGGACCGTGATTCTGTTGTCAGCGACTCTGCCTTTGTCAGCCTGAGTCGCACGGATGGAAATTCCTATCGCCTGTTGGTACATGATGTGGATGTGGAAAACTCTGGCTTCTACTTCTGCCAAACCACTATCTGGGTGCCGTTGCACAATAGGACCTGGCACAAGGTGGCGGAAAGAACATCAGCACCAGTCAATGTGGTCGTGACAGCATTAGGTGAGTGCTTCTATTGAAAAACTCTGTACAGATAAACCATTCTTTTCCTTAGTTCAATTATGGCATAGTGTATACAGGACAAAGACGTTGCAAGGTCTCTTCTGGGTAGTCCATTGTCTCAAAGGCCATATATGTGAGTCTTGAGCCATATACCTTTTGAAATATGGTTCACATTCATCCTTTTCAGTTTTGTTATTAATTACCTATTCTAGAATAAAGGCATGTGGTAGACCTGCCAGAAGCTGAAAGGCCTTGTATTGCAACTTATATAAATTGGTGAAAATTGGAGTTGCCACACATTGAATAGCTTGATAATGATCTGTGGGGTTCTTTAATTTAATTAATTTATTTTTTTACTGTCCTATAACAAATTGTTCTGAAGTGTGGCTTAGTAACCCACACCCAGCAAGTGCTTCCATGTTAAGGCAGATGGCTAATAATATAGATTTACCAAGATTACTGTTCTCCATTTGCTACCTTTTATAAAACTCTTTAAAGAGCACATTGTTCTAAGGTACCCCAATGATAATATAAAGGAGTTTATGCTTGTTTGCATATTTACAGTTGCTACTAAGCCACATCATTGCATAGCTGATGTTTGTTCTTGTGGGCAGGATTTTGTTGTAAAATCAGAAACTGGAGGTGGAAAGGATGTGTAGTGGGATCCTTTACCTCACTTTATGTACAAAGGCAGGATAGTAGTGCTCTTCTTCCCCCAAGGACTGAATCTGTATTTAGACTGATAACCTGCTGTCTTATGCAATACCAGATACTGACTGTACCAGCTTTTGCTTTGTTACTGTGGCTGAAATCTTCAGCTATGGAGAGTCTGTCTTTACGCACATGTCCTGAGAAGTCAACAGTTCTTCAGGACATATCAGAAACGAAACCCAAGCAGAATTTCTAACCCCGCCAACCCATGTATTTTCCAGTTTGTTGTGACATATCACAACTGTCTCAAAGAATAATAATAATAAAGTAATTAATTTCAGCTATTGCAAACCTGATGGCTTCTAACTGTATTTCAGACAGAATTAAGAGGCACTTCTGCGTCATCCCTGCTAAAGTCTACACGGCACTGATTATTTTACAGCCATGAGTGAGCTTGGTACCTGTTACAGATGTGCAGCATACCTCAGTCCTGGCTTAGCACTCCATGCTGTTCCAGTTTAGTGTCTCTTTTAATCAGAGAATAACAATAACGTCTAGTCAGTGGTGGTAATCCTGAGGTGGGGGAAGAGGGAAGAAAGAGGCAAGTCAAGAAGCCTAGATTAGGTTCTGAACCCCGGTTTAGAAGTATAATGCCAAGTTACAGGGCTGATAGTCTTACTGAGATCTTGGTGGTTACCCTTCTTGTTTTGCATATACCTAACCTTTTGGGGCAATAGGCATTTCTGTGTCTCTCTCCAAACTTTCAGCATTTGAAACTCTGGGCTGATTTCCTGCCCCTGGGGCAGTAGGCTAGGCTTGATGATCTTCAAGGTCCCTTCTAGCTCTAACATCTGTGAAATCTATTAAAATGGTGCCCATGTCCCTTGGAGAGATAGTTTATGTGCTAACCTGCTGTGTTCTGTTTCTTCCTGTAAAATCATCTTTTGGTCATAACAATCACCTGGTCAAAACTTGACTCAACACCTTTCCTTTGTACTGAAGCATCCTGTAGGCTGCTTGGAAGTTTGGTCCTTTTCTTACCAAACAGTAATTTATTTGGGGACAGTGAAGTAGTAAAAACTACTCTTCAAGCAGGATTGCATTGCTTGGGGGCAGAGGGAATGGAAGAGGAATGTTTTTTATAGCATATGAGGTTCTAAAAACCACATCCTGTATTCTCTGCTAACCCCCTTCCTCCATGCTTGAAGTTGAGCTGGCTGGGTATTAAGTCATTTAACTGTCAGTGAGGCTGTTCGTTGACAGGTGACAGAGTGGAGGAATGAGGTTTATCCAGCCAGGCCTTTCTTCTTTCTAAATCCTCTGCCTGTGAGCATCAGCCAGTATGAAGCGCCTAGCTGGAGTGGTGCTGTCAAAGCCAAGAACTCTTTCTCCCTAGCAGTCCTCCTCCTTACAAAAATAAATAAATACATACAATAAAATAAAGCTAAAGTGATTAGCTGAAATTCAGTTTCTCATCTTTCAGTTTTTCCTTGTGCTATTCCTGGCATGAGAAACTTCAGCCTTTATGTTCACTCACATTGGTACTTAGTTGATGATAATGCTCTCACAATATAGTGCCCCCAGTACCTCTAAACCCCTCAATTCCTGTTGCTTTGCAGGAGGTGGGAATATTGCACTACCTATTGGAAAGATGTCCTGTGGCATTATAGCCTCAGGACTGCTATCATCTGTGGAGGGGATATGAAGGACATATCTTAACTGTCTAGGATGAGAGAGGATTTAGTTCCCAGAAAGAAGGTGTCAGTGGTTGTGGCTGCTATCACTTACCAATGATCCTGTTATAGTGAAGGATCTTGTGGATGTTTTTTAAGGTCTGGCTGATGTTCATAATCAATGGAGATGTCTCAGAGTTGCTATTACTAGAAGCTGTGGAAGCACTAATATAGGCTGGTTACCAATGTTTTTACCTCTTACTCAAGTCAGCAAAGAAGCAGTTATTTAATTAATGTGTGGACTCTGCCAGTGGACCCCATGGTTGCCTGTAGTAAAGATGCTGCATGAAAAATAGCAACTGTTGAAGGTTTCTCTAAAATTGCCTGACCAGATGGAGGCCAAGTACTTTTTAAGTGGTACCACTGCTATCAAATATACCCTAAGAGTGCTAACACCTACACACAAAAAGGTGTAAGGCAGTGATTCTCAATCAGGGTTGAGAACTGCTAGTCTAAGGGTTATCTCATAGTAGATTTGTTAAGGTTGATTTTGTATTATGCTTCAGAGGTAGGTACATTTTAGCCTCTATTTCTTTCTCTGACCTAATTGCAGTTACAATGACTGTTTGCTAAAGGGAAGAAAAATATCAGCTACAAGGAGAAGCAAAGAATAAAATTTATAACACACAATCATGGTGGAAGTATTAGTCATAAAGCAAGGCTAGGCTGTAAAAGGCAATGCAGGAAAAATCATTTTATTACAGGCAAATGAGCACTCATTTCCTTTGTCAGAATCTGCTGCTAATAGAGTCTTACAGTAATCTCTTTATTTTGCTGTCTCTCTGTTCTGCTAGAGAATAAGGTCGTACAACTGTTCTATACTTTCCAGGATTAGGACAACTGGCTATTTCAGCCTTAAATACAGTTTTTAACCTCTGAACTTAGGCACTTGTTTCCTCTGAGGTTTTGTGACCTGTATGGGGTTGTAATCACTTTCTAGTTGCTTTTATTACCTGTGTCGTTGGTGTTTGTCAGCCAGCTGAAGATGTTCTGGTGCCTGCTGTACTTAATGTTGCAATTATGTAGGCACTGTTCAGTGCTAAGGCAGGAGATACTTTTAGTACCTCTTGTTGGAAGATGCCCCCTGTAATGGTCATGTATATGGTACTCTACAAGGGATAGGACTGATAGTATCAATTCTGGTAGTGGAAATGGTCTTTTTATCCTGGAGGTATGGGGTATCATTAACCAATTTTTCTGAAACACTATGATGGCAAGCTCTTACATTTTACATATTAATCTGAACTTTGGGGGAAAGTGTAAAAGGTTATCAAAATCTGGGGTGCTGTGGACAGAACATAGAAGGAAATAGTAATATTTCTTAGGTTCTTCATGTTCAGATGTTTTGGACCTGGTTTTTCTGAAGAGCTGGACTCTGTTCTAGCTCAAGTATATGTGAACTAAAAATCAAGGCCAGCATAAAGATTAGATATCTAAAATAAAATGCGGCTGTTGGAAAATGTTGGGTTATGTTTCTGGTGTTTTACTTTTACAAGTAAGACATTATATTCTGATCCTTTGTATTTGTCTCAGGTGCTGTTGTGTGTAGGGATTGCTATCCCTAATTATCGTAAATGCACTTGCATGGTTACTCTGCCATTTGCATTCTCTTGCTTTGTTGACCCTAGCCTTCTACATTTGGCTTTCTTCCCATTTTCTCCATTCATCTATAGATCCTGACTACCAGGTACTTCTGAATGCTTCTAAAGCGCCCAAGTTCTCAGATGATCCCACAGAACTGGAGTGCAGGATTACGAATGCACAGAACACAGAAGAAGGAAACATACGTTTTACAGTCTCTTGGTACTACAGGCCATATATACGCAGTGATGATGTGGTGACAGATGAACTACTTGGTACTATGGATGCAGACTGGATGCTACTGGTTGGGGATGGGAGCAGGCAACGGGCAGAGAATGGAGAAATTATTTTCTCTAAACAGGCTGTGGATACCTTCAGTTTACGAATCCAGTGGACATCTGAAACAGACCGAGGGGATTATTACTGTGTCATCTCTGCCTGGATCAGGCATCGCAACAATAGTTGGGTAAAAAGCAAAGATGTACCTTCTGCACCTGTCAGCATTTTCTGGGCTACACAAGGTAGGTGCTTTAAACTTACTGATCTAAATACCGAGTTACTGACAGCTGATGGCTTCATAATTTTTCTTGCATGTAGCGTCCACCTGCCAGAAGCAGGCAAATGAACTTTGGGAATATACAGAAATAGATGATTGTAATAATACAGATTTCTTCACCTGTCACAGAAGTGCAACCATGTCTAGGGTGGTAGGGAACACATCCATCTATGCAAACAAGTATTGTGAAGCAGTTTTGGAAAGGAAGTAAAGAGTAACAATGTTTTCATCAAACTGCAGTGGGAATTTGGGGAGGGAAAAGATCACTTCCTGAGTTGGAATCTGGCCAGGCCATTGCAATTATTACCCATTCCATTGAGAACAGCCATAGGATGTGAACCACACAGAGCTAGAATTTGTTGCCTCTTCAGGATTTCTCAGGATACATCTTATTGCCAGCAACTGAGGCATTCGCTCTGGTTCTGCATTACCTTTAGCAAGGAACCAGTACCTGTTGCTTTGGCACATATTTAAGCTTGCCCATTACTTGAAAACTTACAAACCTGTGAGCAGCTTTTCCCCCTCCCCACCTTTTATCAGCATAGCTGTTTTTTGATGGGATCATCATGGGAAACCTGCAGGCACATAAGGAATTGGCTAGTGAAAAATTAAGGATAAATGAGAGAGTTGATTTACTGGAAAGAGGGTAGATCGGTAGAAGGCACATCTTTAGCTGGAGCTGAAAGAATTACCCAAGCTATTTCTAAACACTTGTTCAGGCTTATTCTGTTTTAGCTAGGCAGTTTTAGTTGGCTCCAAAGTATGTCTAAAGAATAGCAGCGGTGTTCCTGCTTGGAGGTAGGGTCATGAAGGTCTGCCGTGCTGGGAGCTGGGGAGTAGATTATAGCATTGCGTTCAGGCAAGGCACTTCGTGAAATTGACTTTCTGTTCTATCATGTGCATCTCCTGAGACAGCTTAGCCAGTCCATGGTGGAGGCTAGACTGTTTAAACATGTTTCATATATAGATAGCCTGAGCCAGTCCAAAACTGTTTGGGGCCTCTTTACACATACTTCATCGTAGAGGCAGGGGGAGGCACTTTAATTAGAGCTGCTCCAAAAGCTGCTCCAATTACAGTGTCCACAGTGTCACGTATTCAGCATCTTCAGAATGATGTCAGGGGTGCTTTAAAGCTTGTCCAACAAACTTTAGTTAAGTTCCCCCCACTGCCATTTTAAAGTGTGGGGATGCTGAATACATGACTCCAGAGGCTGCTGGAACATGTCGATTAGCATACTCCAGCCACTTAATTACTCAAGTCTGCTCCAGCACGTGCTAATTAGCATGTGTCGGAGGAGATGTCTGGGACGTGTATAGGTGCCCTTTAGAGTAGGGGGACACCAAAGTGAATCCCGGTAGAGGCTTGTTTCAGGAAGATAGAGGAGCGGTTGGGGAACACAAATTCTGCAAACAAATGTTGCCTTTGTGCCCTAGCAAATGCGTGTCCTTTTTCACACCACAAATACCCTAGTTTGCAAGTGCAATGATTCCCATGCATAGTTTGTACTGCCTTATCATAGTATCTAGGGTCAGAAGGGACCTAGAGCAGGCCATCAAGTCTGACCCCCTGCCAATGGCAGGAATGAGTGCCAGGGTCACAGGACCCCAGCCAAGTATCTATCTAATCTACTTTTAAAGATGCCCAAGGTAGGAGC
>JAGPOW010003316.1:13326068-13416550 GCA_030014935.1 Caiman crocodilus
CCACCCTAACTGTGAAGTAGTGTTTCCTAATGTCCAACCTAAACCTGCTGTCCAGTAACTTGTGACCATTGGTCCTAGTTACCCCTGGTGGTGCCCGGGGAAAAAAAAGCCTGTCCTATTTCCTGCTGATCTCCCCTCAGCAGCTTATAGGCAGCCACCAGGTCCCCCCCTCAGCCTCCGTTTACTGAAGCTGAACAGGTTCAGGTCCCTCAGACGCTGCTCCTGGCCTTTTTCACAGCCAATATTTGTGTACTTATGGCAGGAGTGTGCAGACAGCCTGGGGCTGTTCATGCTTTCCAGCTGCCCCAAACAGGTGCTTCCTGAGGTTTCAGGGGCCTGATCCTGAATGCCCCAGGAATCCTGCAGGGGGATTCCCAGGCTGTGCACTATCTGTTGCCATGCCGTGAGAATCCCCATATCACCCTGCTGTATCACAGCTAAGGATGTGTGTCTGCAAGTGGGGGTACCTCTGTGGGGGTCCCCCAGTTGCAGACATGCTCCCTAAGCCAGGGCACAGCAGGGACCCATGTCTCAATGTTTGTAGACCCCAAGCAAGCAGATCAGCTGTGCCAGGACACATTTGCCTCTTCTGACTATACCTCATGCCTCTACTGAGGTTATTAAATGTGTTAGTGCTCGCAGGATAGTGCTGGTGCTGGGGCAGAATTGGAGGCAAACCTCTGTTTGGACAAGGCTATTGTTTAGAGAAGGCTTTATGGGTGGGCAGTTGCCCAGGACACCATGGTTGGGGGTTGCCAAACACACACTTACAGACACACACGCAAGCCCCATGCTTGCAGCAGCGTTCTCCTCCTTCCCTGCCCTGGCCAATCCCCACCGCAGACAGGAGGGGTGCCCAGCCCAGCCTGCCTCACTGCCTCTAGCTGCTGCTCAGGAGGAGCCAGGCCAGGCAGTGTCATGGGGTGGCACCTGCTCCAGTCCACCTACCTTGTTCTCATGCAGCAGCAACAGAGTCTGCCCCCTGTTGCCTGCCTGGTGCACTATCCACCATGCAGCTCCGTCTCCTCGCTGGACTGTGTGCCCTGCATCCCTGCCTGTCTGCTTGTGCCTGCAGGAGTGCTGCTGACTTGGGCGGGGGGAGGGGGCAGGGAATACAGGTTCTCCCAGGGCTCCATTTTCTGTAAGGCTGGTTCTCCTGGCATTCAGCTACATCTTACTAAAAGGAAACAACTTGTTGCATTCATAGCTTGGCTAGCAAGCAAAGGTAGTCAGACTACAAAGGTCCTGCCTTGAAGTGTAAGTATTACATGAAGAGATCAGGGCCTTCTGTTTTGGCTTGTATGGTACATGGACTCGCTCATTTGTACATTCATTTGAGGTATTTTATCCACCTTTGTTCATCCTGCTGAAACCATCAAAGTCTAAATGTTTTTTCTGCTTGCTCACCTTTGCACGTGCTGTCTGTCTTTAGCATATATTGTAGGTTGGTGAATGACAGTCTGGAGCGGGAAGGAAAGAAACTTTTTTTTCCTTTTTTGTTGCTGAATAAAACTTTTACCTAAACCAAAACAAAATCCCCTTCCCCCATCAGCTCTTCTGTTTATATCTTAGATTACTTTTAAACCAGAAGTTTTTTGACCGTATACATTACTAATCTATTTGCTGCTACCATATAAAACACCATTGTCTACTTGTTGGAGTATGCTACATTGGCTTGGTTCTCATGGGGTGATCAACAGTGGTTGAATCTGGGATGGAAGCAGCACTTGGGAATGTTCAAATAAATAAAGGTGCTTTTTCTTAAAACAGTATTAAGTCTTTAAGCCTCCATACAACAAGGTTTTGTAAAAAACCCTTCATAATCTGTGCAAAATCTAAGTAATTAATTTTTAGATGATAAATTCAAACTGTCATGTGTCTGTTACCCTGGGCTCTATTGGAGGAACAGGCAGCATTGTTACTAAGAAATTAGTGACAATGGAAGCTTAACCCTGTTGCAGCTTCTTAACCATTGCTCATATATGATAATTAGTCTTCGCTTGGAGCAGCGGGGCCCAACCAGATTGCCTCAGTGATTCCCTTCCCATGCCTAGCTTTCTTCTCTGCTTTTTTTGCTCCCTGCTAAATCTGTTGCTCTGCTTGCTGCTCTCTTTTCAATCAGTCACTGTTTTTTTTTCCGCTCCCTCCCTGATTTGCCATGTGTCCCACACACGAGTTGCCTTTGTCACTTACGGCATGCACATTATGAACTGCCCACCCATGATTTGGAGACTGCCATGTTAATTCTAGATCTGGGGTGCTGATTTGAAGATTATCCTTCACAATGCCTATATTGCAGTCAGAAGTATGACAGCGGCAAATGTATTAGAACCAGCTTTAATCTAGTTAGCTAGGTTAGCAGTCAGTGAAGCTGTAGTGACCCAGGCTTTACTGCAGCCTGAGGAAGCTGGCTTGAGACCCTGGCTTCTTTTGGAAACTAAACTTGTGCTGAAGACTGATTTTTTCCTAATTCTAGTATCTGAACTAGCTAGACTGCAGTTGCAGTCTAGTGCATTTATATTGTAAACACCATCAGATCACATTCCTTTAACATTTGCAGTGCTCGTTATGCTTACAGCATGTGGATTGTCATGGGGACATCACAAACAATGAAGTGATGTAGATGTTTTATGGGTAAATTTTCAGTGCCAGTTCTTCCTGTCTGGCCAAAATTATCCTATTTTTAAAAAACTGGGTTGAGAAAGAGACTTTTTGACTTTTTAAAACAGTTATTATAAAAATATTAAAAACAAATGGTAAAAGTAGAAAGGTGCATGGCCCTCCCAAGGGCTGAGCGTAAAACACTTGTCAGCAACAGAAAACATCCTTTCACCAAAGATTGATACCCATTTTCCTCCATGCCCCTCCCAGGGTCATACACACAGGACTAGCTTTCCATGTTCCACCTTGCAGAACACCCCCTTGATGGCCCAGCATGACACAACCTGGTCTGCATTATTCCAAGATGAAGTGTCCAATTTCAAATGTGACATGTACCCAGATAAAGAAGCTTCAGAGTTGGAAGTGTTGTTGGTGAACTGGTTTCTCTGGATTTTCAAAGTCTCCATCTTGGCTTGGCCCAGCAGGAAATTGGCCAGGCAGATCACGCCCCCCCTTAGCTGCTTGGTATGGGATAGAGAAGATGTACACAGTCTCAGAGAAGTCCAAGTCCAGCATGCCAAAGAGGGTGCTTGCTGAGGGCAGCTGCATCTCAGGCAATCCATGAAGGAATGGAAAAGTGTCTCTCCTACCTCCTCCTTGCAGAAAGGACAGGCTGCTGACACTGGGGGGTCTAAATGGCAGACAAAGGTGCCCATGGCCAGGGCCCCAGGCAGCAGCCATTTCTGGAAGTTGCCAGTTCTCTGGCACTGGGTAGGTTGCACAGGATGTGCCAGGTATTGCTGCTACTAGGTGCCAGTTCCAAGGCCTGTCAAGGCAGGTGATGAGGATGTGGGCATGACAAGACAGTCCACATGTACAGTGTCTTCTTCAACAGAATCTCAAAGGAGACCTTACCAGAGAGAGAGAGACAGAGAAGACATCCTGCTTTTAGAGACTTTTCTTGCTGTGCAATCTGCAGCAATCTTTCTTTAACAGCTCTCATTCTGGCTGCATCTTTACTTATTTTGAACTGATGATCCTGTTTGAAAACACTTGCAGTCATTACCCAAGAAATGTATTCTGCACTTAGTGCTAAGGTCTTGAAAGGAGTGCACGTTTTAGCAGGAAATGCAGTAGAAAAAGAATATTGTGGTACTTAAGCTTTAAACAGCTGGTGACAAAAGTAAGGAAGTGTAACAAAGACACAGCACAATTTCTCACTTCAGCCAAATAAGAAAACTGTGAGTAGGATTTCTGTTGCCTCCAGCATTGGTCTGTTTTCTTTATAGCCAATCTGGAAGTTATTCCAGTGGGAGTAGTTTCCCTGTAATATTTCCCCCCTGCCAACATAAACTGTACCAGCTGTGCCCTTTGTATGTGGAACCACTGGATTGGATTGTGTTACATTTTTTAGCCATTACATGAACAAAAGTTACAGACTGTGTCTTAGCATGAGTTTGGGCTGTGGCAGATGGAGGCAAGAAGGAACCAGGCTTTGTTCAATAAACCCTTTCCCACTTCCTTTGTATGTCCCAGAAGAGATCCAGCCGTGTTTTGTGGCAGAGAATTCCTTTGTTTGACTGCTCTGGCACATCTTTCTTTAAAGGTTGACAAGTTATTAAGCAAGGGAGTATCTAGGAAGTGACATTTGTTAGCTTAGAGCAGTGGTTCTCAATTTTTTTAGACTCAGGTCACCCCTCAGAAAATGTCAGGTCTTTGTTTCCCCTCAATTTTTGACTATAGAAAAAAAAAATGCCAAAGCATTTTTTTCTTGTTGCAAAGAACTAGGAAAGACCTCAACAAGTCGGAATGTTTTTAGCACTATTGATTCCAATCTGCTGTCTCTCAGTACATCTTGTGAATCATGTTTGCACACCTAATGGGGCTAACATTATGTGGCATCCTGCAGAAGTTTTCAAGGCATCCTAGGGTACTTCAGTACCTTGGTTAAGAATTACTTGCTTAAAGATCACCGGCCCTTGAATGAAATTAAATACCTAATACCATTTTCCCCCCTGTAATAGCACCATACTTCCACACTTGCCTTCTGCTATTTCCTGGACAACTAAGACAATTTGGGGATTCGGTTGAATTAATAGATCAATATTCTTAAATGGTATGGCTACCTTTTAGGGCAGATAGTACCACTGTCTTTTTAGGCAGCTTCCCTCCTATAAGCAGTATGACTCATGTCTTACATGGACTAAGCCAGAGCCGATTAACATGGATTCAAGGTTTATTTCCCCTCAGACAGACTCTAGAAAAATGTAGTTGATCATCTGGGTGCAATGAAAAGGAGGAAGTGTGCTGAATGGTGTCCACTTGCAACTGTAACTCTTCCCTTTTATGTGTATGTGTGTACATTATGTTGCCATCCCTAATTGCTTAATCACAAAATAGAGTTTTCAAATTAAATAAAAACATGAATCAATTTTTTCTATAGGAAACACATCTGTATCATTTTGCTATAGTCTGTGCATCGCTAAATGCAAGCTTGTATTGCTTCTGTTTAATAATTTATTTTTCTAGCCATTGTCCTTACACAGCATACTTCAGATTAAGTGTGTGTATGTGTAAGTGTGTGTGTACACATAAATACATATACATATACTTTATATATATGTGTGTGTGCGCGCGCGTGTATATCTATCTATATATATATATACATAGTACTATATCATTATATATAGTAAAATTATGCTGACAGTCCCATACAAAATCATATGAAATTGAAAGTGCATAAATATTTTAAGTGTATGTAAACTGTCAAAAATCTTGCCATAAAAAGGTGACTTTTAGAGATAAATATAGAATTCTACATTTACCCAGAGTTGCACTTAAAAAATCAGCTACAATGTTAATTCTGGCCCAGCTGAGGTAATGTATACCAACTTTCACACTGTGTGGATTTGACAGGGAGTATTGAGTGCCATGGCAAGGAGCTTGCTGTAAAGAACCTGAATTGAACAGAACACTCTATTACTGTAACCATTCCTCAGGAGTGGCTATAACAGCTGGCTGTGCAGTGGCTTTGAATTACTGCAAAATGCTCTGCCTTCTAGACTTACTCTCTATATGTACAGTTGAATCTACTGGCTTTATCTGTTATGTCTCTGAATAGTGAAAACTACTTTCAAGCCAAAAACAACACGTGCAACTACTTTTTCTCTTTTGAGAGCCGGGAGTTGAATGGGGATGCTTGGCATGTTCTTAAATTACATGTGCTTGTTATGATCTCTTAAGATACCTTTACATCATCAAGCCCATGTTCATAGCAAACTGCTTGCACGCATCACTACATGATTAAAGTCGCATATCAAGATGGGACCATACTGTAATCTATTTCTTATGCTTATTGTATGTTAAAAATAACAAATGCGCTCACTCAGGACCTTGGGACACTTTGTAATAATTAGCTTTATCAAGACACTATAATAAATAACCTTCCAGTTAAGATGTTTGTCAAGGAGAAGGACACTTGTTCCATAAATCCAAATTATCAGTTTTGCTAGCACTCTGCTGCAATGCTCATCTGAATGGGGTTGTAACATTTTGTGCTTTATCTGTGCACTCAGAATCATGTGTCTGTAACCTTCACTACATTTCAATTTTTATTGATTTATTATTTAATTATATTTTATTTAAGACTACCACAGCAGTAATTAGAATAATGGAAAATTAGGGTTGAAAGGGACCTCAGGAGGTCATCTAGTCTAACCTCCTGCTCAAAGCAGGACCAGTCCCAACTCTTTTATCCCAGCCAAGGCTTTGTCTAGCTAGGTCTTAAAAACCTCCAAAAATGAAGATCCCGCAGTCTCTCTAGGTAGCTTGTTCCAGTGCTTTACTACCCTCCTTGTAGAAAGTTTTCCCTTGTATCTCACCTGAACTTCCCTTGCTGCAGCTTGAGACCATTGCTCCTTATTCTGTCATCTGCCACCACTAACAATCTAGCTCCATCCTCTTTGGAACCCCCCTTCAGGTAGTTGAAAGCTGCTTTTAAATCCTCTCTGTCTTCTCTTCTCTAGACTAAATAAGCCCAGTTCCCTCAGTCTCTCTACATAAATCATGTGTCCCAGCCCCTTAAACATTTTCATTGCCCTCCACTGGGCTCTCTCCATTTGTCCACATGCTTTCTGTAAGGGGGGAGGGCACAAAACTGGACACAGTTCTCCAGATGTAGCCTCACCAGTGTTGAATAGAGGCAAAAAATCACTTCCCTAGACCTGCTGGCAACACTTATACTAATGCAGCCCAGTATGCCATTAGCCTTCTTGGAAACAGAGGCACAGTATTGGCTCATATTTAGCTTTCTGTCCCCTGTAACCCCCAATTCCTTTTCTGCAGAGCAGCTGCTTAGCCAGTTAATCCACCAGTGCATGGAATTGTTCTGTCTTAAATGCAGGACGTTGGACTTGTCCGTACTGAACCTCATGAGATTTCTTTTGGTCCAATCCTCCAATTTGTCAAGGTCTCTCTGAATCCTAGCCCTACCCTCCAGCTTATCTACTACTCCCCCCAACTCCCCCCAAAAGCTTGGTGTCATCTGCAGACTTGCTGAGGGTGCACTTCATTTCATCTTCCAGATTGTTGATGAAAATATTGAACAAATCTAGCCCTAGCACTGACCCCCAGGGCACTTTACCTGGTACCAGCTGCCAGCTTGTATCAAGCCATTGATTCTACCCTCTGAGCCCAATGATCCAGACAGTTTTCTACCTTACAGTCCATTCATCCAACCCATACTTTCTTAGCTTGCTTCCAAGAATGTTGGGGAGATCATATCAAAAGCCTTGCTAAAGTCGAGGTATATCATGTCCACTGCTTTCCCTGCATCCACAGAGCCAGTCATCTCATCATAAAAGGTAGTTGGGTTGGCCTTGGTGAATCCATGCTGACTATTTCTAATGATAGTATACTCCTTGAGGACCTGCTGTATGATTTTTCCAGACTGAAGTGAGGCTGACCAGTGTGTAGTTCCCTGGATCCTCCTTCTTCCCTTTCTTAAAGATAGGCATTATATTTGCCCATTTCCAATCAACTGGAGCTTCTTCCATTCACCACAATTTTCAAAGATAATGGGCAGCAGCTACATTGACTAACTTTGTTAGCACCCTTGGGTGAATTGCATCTGGCCCCATGTCCAGCTTCTCTGAACAGTCCCTAACCTGTTCTTTTGCAGCTGTTGGCTGCTCATCTTGTCCCCAAACTGTGCTGCCTGGTGCACTAGTCTGGGAGTTGACCTTGCCTGTGAAGACTAAGGTGAAAAAGGCATTAAGTAATTCAGTCTTTTCCACATCATTGGTCACTGGGTTGCCTTCTGCATTCAGTAACGGACCCACACTTTCCCTAATCTGTCTATTGTTGACATAATTATTTATGTCCCTTTTATTTGCCTGTCATGTCCCTTGCTAGCTTCATCTCCAAATGTGCTTTGACCTTTCCTTCCTGCATGCCCAAGCAGTACTCTTGCATTCCTCCCTAGCCATTTATCCTAGTTTCTTCTTCTTGCAAGCTTCCTTTTTGTGTGTTAGCTCAGTGAAGAGTTCTCTGCTGACCCAAACTGGATTTCTGTCATACTTGCTAGTCTTCCTGCACATCAGGATGATTTGTTCCTGTGCCCTCAGTAAGGTTTCTCTAAAGTACAACCAACTCTCCTGGACATCTTTTCCCCTCAGACGGGCCTTCCAGAGTATGCTGCCCATCAGCTCCCTGAGAAAGTCAAAGTCTGCTTTTCTAAAGTCCATTGTTCTTACTGAAGTCCAGTTTTGACCTTGTTAGAGGCGTACCATTTCACAAGAAAGAACCCCTGATCGAGGAGTCCTTAGTAGGCCCGTACGTGCTTTTGAATAATATATGATGAGTTTCCGGTGTAGTATCCTTTGGAGGAGAGTTCGGATTCTACTTAAGGTCTGCAAAACAGCCCCAATCCTCTGAACTGTTTTAGACCCCCAAGATTGGAGCCCCTCTCTGAATGAAGAAATCCATTTCATAATGTCTGCTAGACTGGGGCTGCCCTAAAGTCTCCAGGAAAAAAGGGTTTTATGAGACTTTAGGATTGGAATGAGATCTGAACTTGATCAGAATCTGGTGAAAGAATATTTTTCCCCTGCCTACAGAAACATCCTTCTGCTGGATGACTTCACTGGAGAGGATCATATAAATTCCTTCCTTGGTCCTTTTACTGCCTTCTAATACATCACAGACCTGATGAACTCACTCTGTTCTTCCTGGCTCTTCTTTACCATTGTCCTAATGTGTTTTAATCTTCAGCTGTGGAACAATCCTTAAGTAGTACACTGTGGTTGACAGACTGGAAAGGATCTCCAGGGTCACAGTGTTTTAGACCCTTACTGTTGCAGGCAAAAATATCCTATAGCACCACCCCTAAACTGATCAAGTACCATCTTAAAAGCCCCACTACTGTTGGGAGAATGTTTTGCAGAATTTTACTTTTCTGATGGTTATGAACCTTTTTGTATTTTCTAGTCTTATTCATGGTGAGTTACTGGTAAATCTCATTAGTATTTGTATTGACTTTGTCCTTCAGACTGAATATTTGTTTGGCTTTTTCCCCCCTTTCCTTCTGATGTTTATTTTCATGATTATATTTATACACAGTAATTGTATTCCCTCCCAGTCTTCGTTTTGATAGACTTGAATAAGCCATGCCCTTTTAGTCTCCTTATCTTAAGACAGGCTCTTCATATGCCTACTCATCCAAGAAGACCCTTCTCTGCCTCTGTTCTAATATGATTGCATTCTTTTGAATAGCTAGGAATAATGGCCATGTAGTGACAGAGAGCAGATTTAGGTTGGACATTAGAAAGAATTTCTTCACAGTAAAGGCTTCCAGAATTTGGAATGGGCTTTCAAGGGAGGTGGTGCTCTCCCCTACCTTGGGGGCTTCAAGAGGAGACTGGACAAGCACCTAGCTGGGGTCGTCTGACCCTAGCACTCTTTGCTGCCCAGGGCAGGGGTTTGGACTCTGACCTACTGAGGTCCCTTCCGACCCTAATGCTTGCTAATCTATGAATAGGTCTGACCAGCATTGTACACGGTACAGCATTTCAGCTGAAATCTCACTAGTGACTTGCACAGTGGCCTTAATCTTTCCTTCTGCTGAAGAAGTCTTGTGCCATATATTCAAGGCCACATTTTGTCTTTCAAGGCTGCATCATATTGGCAACCAATAGTCGTCCTGTGATCAACTGGTACCCCAGGTGCTCCTCCACCCTGCTTATCTTTTAAGCAATGAATTCAAAGCTTACAGCAGATATTCATACTGCACCCCGTATGTATGACGTTGCCCTTTGTGCTATTGAATTTCATCCTATTTTTTCTGTTATTTCAGTCCTCAAGGTTGCCCTGTTTTCCTCTATTGTTAATGCTTCCTGACTCTTATCAGCACACTCCTGCCTTTTTTTTTTTTTTTGCAAATCATTAATGAAGATATTAAACAAGATTGGTCCCAAGACTAATCCTTGAATAGTTCTGTTAGTAGTCTCCTCCATCCTGATGTTTCCCTTTCAGCACAGCTTAGTGTCATTTCCTTTTTTAGCCAGTTCCTTATTTTTCTAACCTTCATCTTTTCCAGTTTAATAGCTTCCCTTGTGGCACTACATGAAATGCTTAGCTGAAGTTCAGCTAGAGGAGATTACTACATCCTTTGTCTGGAAAATACTTTTTGCTATTCTCAAACCAAGTGATACCATCCCTAAATTGATCATGCACTAAAAATCCATCCTATCAGACCTGTGGTGTTCTATGCCAGTTCATTCAGATTTATGGATGAAGAGGATCTGTTTTTCTACCCTTCCTCCCCCTCTGAATTTGAGTGTGTTGAGATTTGTATTTGCTTTCCACCTTTGCTATAGTAACTTGCAGTTTTATTCCCTCATCCCGTTAGCCATGTATCTTTTGTCCCCACATTTCACATCCTTTTGCTCTGTGAAAACTGAGGCAAAGTATTCCATCTAACTTTGGGGCCATACTTTTATTATCTCTCATTCCTACCCATTATCCCTATATAATTCACATAATTAATTTGTGATGTTTGTTTGTTTCTGTCTTTCCTGAACTGTACATGTCCTTTCATGCCTGTGTTTGTCATAACTGCTCTTCTACCACATTTTTCCCTGTAACATCAAGTCTGACATTTTTGTATCTTCTAGTACACAATCCTCCATGTTGTTGCCCATACTTCTTGCACTGTCATGCAGACATTCTTAATGACTGCAGTTAATTCCCTAGCTGATTGGGCACAGAGGGCAGTAATATTGCCTCTTGGACTACAGTTCTCAACAACACTAATTTCTCCCCTCCCCTTGCCAGCAGTCCCTTCTGTATCTTGATACACCTCTTATCTATTGTTGTATCTTCATTTGTCTGATGCATCAACAATCCACACCTTATTTACTTAAATTTGCTAGGACAATTCCACCAATATTGTCATTTTAACCTGTCAGTTTGGAAACTGAGCCAAAATTGGACCTGCACTGGAAATGCAAATGCAACTTTTTAACTGTGGCCTGCCCTTCACTGCCTTTAGTACAGTTGTCTACAGTGAAATTACACCAGTAATTATTTTAATAACTGAAACAAGGTATTTCACTGTCATCTCTTGTTCCTACTGAAGTTACTGCCTTATACAATTGAGTATTTTGTAGGAGATTATGCTAACAGGTGAGTGTGTCAGTGAAAGAGGAAGGGAAAAATCCACTGTCAAACCCATCTAATTAGAAACATCATAACAAATATTCAGATCAGTAATGTGAGAATCAAAGGACTGTAAATTATTTCAAATTAAGTTTATTCATCTTGAAATATTTTAAGGACAAAGACAAGTCTGTTAAAAGTATAAAGCCAAGCCTACTTCTGCTTCAATGATACTGCTAAGTATTTTATAATAAAAGACCTAGTTAATGCAGCTGTGTGTGTTTAAGATACTAATAAGGTGTGATGCTGCAGGCAGTTGAGAGCCGCCTGCAAGAAATCCAAGCATTTTCCACACACAGTTGGTTTCATCCTGCTCTGAAACCAGGACCAAATGCCTACTGATAGAAAAAGCAAGGCTTAGCTCATTGATTTTTGTGGAAATTTGAGTGTGCTAGCTGTTTCTGTCCGGGGCCTTGTCTGTCCGTCAAGGAGGAAAAGTCTTTTAAAGGCATAGTAGACAGAGGTTGAAAATTAATTTAATGAAGAGACTTTAGTATCCAACTGCCTTAAAAGCCTGGTTTTGAAGCTGTGATATAATGGATGATCATTCTAAGAAAAATTAGAAGATAAGTAGTTTTAAAAGTTGGGTCTACAGAGGTATCCATTTTTTCTGTTTTAGCATATAGTCTCTGTCCCAAAGACATTATTGTGCACTATATTTAAAACTATAATAATACAAATAATAGATTCAAATTGTTGCAGAGATGGTGAGAAAAAATGGATTTGAAAAATATCTAATCATATGATTAGATTGCAGTGTGTATGGACAGGAGAGCAAAGACTTGAGCCATTTTGGTGTTACTGACTTCTGAGTATTTAATTGAATATCTCTACTAATCTGAATTCTTTTTTGTTTAGAATATAAAAATAATTCTATGCTCAGCCAGAAAACTGGTAGAAAACCTTGTTCGTTTTCTTCTTTTGAAATTACTTTGTATAGGATGGAACTGTGATCTACTTTATACAGCACAGATTTAAAAATGTTCATACCAAATTCCTCACTTGTGAGTTATGTTTAGGCATTGTGTACACTGCTTCCTTGAAGGCAAAACACTGCAAAATGTAATCATAAGGTTTTTTTTGCTCTCATGGGAAGAAGGCAAGTATTCCAGAATTGGTTAAATTTTGGGGGAGGGGGTTGCAATCTCACCATAGTTTATTTCCCTCTGGTCTTATAAGGTTTCAGCCTGCATGCAAGTGGACTGTCTTAATATTCAATCAGTCTCTTTCTACAAAGAAAATGCACTATAGCAGAAACAGTACAAAATTGTGAATTGGTTCATGATTACTAACATTGGCATTTCTTGGTTTTCTTGATGGATTCCTTGAATCTTGTGCCTTCATCAAACTTGGAGATTCACATTTTGTAAGAAAGAAGGAAATGTGGTTTGAAGGCATACTCACCCAGGCCAGGTTAATATGGTCTTAAATGGCCATGAGGCATTACACTTAAAAAGGAACAGTCGCCTGTGTTTCGGAGGGGATGGGCAAGGTAAACCAATAAGCAGTTTTGGTTTCATTATGCACAAGATAGTGAATATATACGCACTCTGGCTACAAGAACTCATGAGATTCACAATCCACAAGTCAGAGATGCAGGAAGGATATTATTGGTGTCACCTGATAGCCTTGCTTTCTGCATCATGGGATTGGCCATGAAGACCTTATGGTAATTCTTCAAAACCCTGGCAGAAAGACCTGGCCAAACATTGAAGGTTTACTGGTTAAACAACATTTACCCAGGCAAGCTAAACTAGTAAATCCATACATAATGGACCATATGACCATAAAGGAGGAGGGAGGGAGTTTTTAAAATTAATACTACAGATATTGGGATAGCTTCTGTGTGCCAACCTGACCTCAGATATTGTGGTCTTTTGGTGTCTTAAGAGACCCATTTTTGAGGCAATTATTATGTGCATGGTACCTAGTCTTTATTGACCCATAAATCTACTTGATTGTTTGCTGAGATAACTTATCACTGTGATCTTATTCATTAGGCTAACTTGTCATCTGTTGAAGCATAAGTAGTTGTTTCTAAATGTGCATGCCTACTAAATCACAATAGAATTTTTCTGATAAATAGCTTAAAAGCTGTCCTCCATAGCACCTCTCAAGCCAAATGATGCTCACAAAGCATTGGATACTTATCAGCTATTCTTGGCTCAAGACATAATGATCAACTGTTCTATTTTGCAGAATTATCTTTTATTTTGGGCAGTGAATGAATGTAATCAAGCAAAGCAAAAATCTTTAACTAATTATTTTTACTTCATTATAAATCATGTAATTCTAATCATGTATGGAGCACTCTGATTTTTTTTTAATAAAAAACTTTACATTACACATTTATCTGTGTAATCTTTTATGATTCTCATATGGCAAACCAGATCGTGTCCAATTTTCAGTTAAAGTTTTTTGTAATATTTTTTAATCATAAATGTCAAAAATCATTCTTTACTGCATCTTGATTTGGCATGCAAAACACATCTCAGGAAAAGTTGAAAATGGATAACAACTGGTGATAACTTGGTGATAATATCCCCTTGCTATGATGAATTAACTAGATTTTACTTTACTTTTACACCTATAAATTTCTGAATTTTTTTTTCTTGAGCTCAGATATTTTTATGTTGGGGGTCTCTGCTCAACTCCAATATCCCATCGTTGAAGGATGTTTAAGATTAAGGATCCCATGGATTTGGGGAAAAGTGAAAAAAAGGAGGGGCTGGGGAAAAGGAACAAAAGTTGTAATTTTTATGATATTGTTATTGCAATTTGTTTGTGTAAAATATGTTGGAGGGATGCTAAAGCCCTCCTGACAGACTTAAATGAATGAGTAGGCTGCCACGATTCTGCAGTTCTTCCCCAAATTTATCAGTGTGCATGGGAAATTTTATTTCTGCAAGGAAACACCTTTATGTTGTGGTCCTAATTGGTTTGCAGGCTAACCTGAATCAAACTCAAGTACTGCTTGGCTAAGTCTCTAAGGGAAACCTAAATACGATCAGAAGTATTGGTGGAACTGCCTGCTGGATTGTTTTCACTTTGAGCTGTAGGCACGGGACCAATGCCCGCTACCAAAAGTGTCATTTTAGTTATAAGCTAAAACTCAGGCCCTAATACAATAGGATACTTGCCTGCCTCTCCCCACTGCCAAGAGTAGGGGAGCTAGTCCTAATGGTACTGGTCACTTTCTAACTTGAGTAAGTTGTGCCTTTTCTCTGCAGTGTTTATGCAGACTTATAGTTGAACTTCAGATCCTGCTCTGGCTGTTGTGTTGTGTCATTTTGTGTGCTTTTATGTGCTTTCTGCACTCTTCTCCTGTAGTGGGTGAAGTCTTCTGTGGCTATGTATATTAACTGGTGAATCACTATGGTTGAAGAGTGATGCAGGCAGCTGTATACTAATCCCTCCATTGCTGCTTATTTCCTTACTTCCTTCAGATTACAAGCTGACAGTGGAGGCTGTGAAACTGAAGTCGTTCTTTGTGGCAGGTCACACCTTTGAGATGACATGCAAGGTGTCTTCCAAGAATATCAAGACACCACGCTACTCCGTCCTCATCACAGCAGAGAAACCTCTGACAGACCACTCCAACCCCAATGGAACCACTCGCATAATTTCCTTGAATCAGGATTCGGTTGTAAGGTTGGAAGACTGGAAAGACCAGGCTCGAGTAGACGGTGTGGTTCTGGAGAAGGTCCAGGAGAATGAGTTCCGCTACAGGATGTACCAGACCCAGATTTCTGATGCTGGGCTGTATCGCTGTGTTGTGACTGCCTGGTCCCCAGGTGGTGGTGGCATGTGGCGAGAAGCAGTGAATGGCTTATCCAATCCTATCCAGATAGATTTCCAGAACTCAGGTCAGTACAGAACTAATTGGTGTGTATCTAGGGTGTTGGAGGAGAAGAGTACTATAAAGTGCTTGTAACAGTGATGCTCATGTCTCTGGGGTTGTGGCTCCTGCTGTTTAGTGGGAGCTGAGAGCATCACTGTACTGAGATAGTATGATTGCTAAGCTTTGCACATCTCTCCTGCATTGGCACTGTCACCATTCTTCCAAGACTGGGATTAACCTTGGTATCTTGCCTATGAGTCTTCTTTCATTAATACAGGTTTTAAGAGCACACATTGTGGGGGCTTGTTTCTGAATGCAGCATGGCTACCACACTTGCCAGCTCAATCTCACTAAATTGCTTCTATTTAAAAATTGCTTTGGGAGAACCTTAATTAAAAGCTGTGAAAAAACCCCATCACTGTTTCTGTTCCAAAACAAACTTAATTAGCTTACAACCAAATTGACCAAGTTCATTTCCTAAAAGCGTAATCATTAAAAATCCAGAAACTCGCCAGTTATGTCAATGTCTTGGCCAGTTCAGCTTGCATACCTTGCTATTCAAATCCCTGAATAAGCCATCATACTTAGACTCCAGTTCTGCATGCCATCCTGAATACACACGTATGCATTCTGTTTCCCAGAATCCTGCTAAACTCACAACCTGAACTGCAGTGTCAGCTAGATGCAGATATTACCCCTATATACTTGTATCTACTCTCTAACTTTGGGGCCATACCTTTAGATGTGCTGCCTGTACACTGTTGTAATCAAGTCTGAGTCACAGTATGTGTATGTGGGGATCAGTATCAGGGCTGTCCCTAGGGTATGGTGAATCAGGGCAACTGCCCTGGGCCCCATGCTTTGGTGGGCCCTGTGCTTCAACATCCTGGCTCTGAGGGTGGCAGCAAAGGTGCTGCCTAGTGCCTGCTTCAGAGCACAGCCTGGTGTAGGGCTCCTGTGAGGCTGCTGGGCACTGCAGCTCAGCTCAGGGTCCCTGCCTCAAGGGAGTCCCTGATCCAGCCTTTCCCGCCTGGTGCAGCCCTTACCTCGGCTGCCCCGCACTGCAAGTGGCCCCTGAGGTGGGCTGCGCCAGCAGGAGCACCCTCAGTGCTGGTGCCATAGCCAGGACTGCTGCCTCCATCCTGCTCTATAAAAATGTTAAGGAGTCTCCCTGCACTCTCTTAGGGTTGACCCTGGTCAGTATAGATTGAATTCAAAGTCAGTTTGTGGTGGTGTTGGAGAGCTGGTGTTTAGCTTGGCTATACATAAATTGAGGCTGGTTAGTACATTCGTGTGGGTGTAACTGGCAATTTCCTGGATTAAGCGGCTAGAAGTGCATGTGGGCAGCTTAATTTTGAGCTAATGGGTATTTGTTGGGGAATCTTAGAAAGAAACTTTTAAAAAAATGTATCAGTGAAGTTAACAACTTTTTATCTCTCTCTCCCTGCACTGCTCTGTTCCTATTAGGACTTCTCCCTCATCTGTCATACAGTTCTCATTTCTGTGTCCCCCAAGCACTGTTTTGCACAGTATTTAAAACCTATTGGGGTGGGGAAGTTGTATTTTGGTGGTTTCATGGATAGAAGTTTACATACACTTCCGCTTGTCCAATTAGTTTAACAACACTTTGGCCATGCAATGATCCCCCTCAGGTAGGCAGTTACTATAACTTCTTACAACAGCCTTGGGTATCATTCCAAGATGTTTTCTATTACATTTGTGTGGTGTCCTGCCCCTGTCAGAAATCAGCAGCGTTGGAAGTGCCACTTCACTTTAATGGTGGGAACTAAACTTCCAGATGAGTTTCACTTCTAGACGACTCTTCTGCTTTTAATGTAAAAACGGAGCCTGAAAAAGAAAGTGTTAATTACCAGTCTGTAGTGTTACGGGGCTTATTGCTGGAACAGGGTAGATGTTATCTAAGTTTGTGTTGCCATTTCAAAACCGTTTAGTGAGCTGTCACTTGCACTTTCTTGGTCTCACTGTGCTGTCACTGCGTTTGCTGGGAATTATTTGAAAACTCTGAGAAGACTGAAAGGGTGAGATTTTTTTTTATACCAAGGGCCTGGTCATCTTTTCCCCGCCCTGGGATTGCTAATTATGCTTCCAAATATATTCAATTTGTCTTACTACTGAAATAGTTTAAGAATAAGGCACTTCATTAATTTCCCCTGTAGGCAAGAAAGCCTTGGAGCCAAGCAAGGGGATGATGTGTGTAGGCATCTTTTTGCTAAGAAAAGCCCCTAAGAAAGAGGCTTTCATTTCTCTTCATTCTTCCAGAAGATGAGATTTCACCACCAACACCCCCTTCCAAAAAAAATAAAAAATAAAACTGACAAATAGGAGTGGCTGACTTAAAATTTCCACATTCCCATGATGAGTTGCTTTTGGAGGAGGGAGAGGAGGGGCACTTTGCAGGCTTGTCTAGCTAAAACTGTATTATCTGCCCTGGATTTTCCATGTGAGCTACTGCTTGTAAAAACAGTTATTATAAAAGCTTTCTGCTGTCTTGACCTGCTGCCTAACTATTTGACACTATTAAAACCTATTTACCTAGATTTTATTTGGACTCCTGTCCTGAATTCTGTACCAATACTGTTTGTGTCAATATGTATTCAAGTTTTGATGTTGTCAGACTGAAGCATCTCTAGAGGAAAAGGAGATCATTAGGCTTAGTTAGAACAGACCCTGGCAAACACACTCAAACAAAACTCATGACTTCTTGCTCACGCTCAGAAACTTAGGCATGCAAAAGTCTTTTCCACACCTCTCTGTCTCTCTGTGCGTCTCTCGCTGCTCCTGTCTGCTCTGTCCTTTGGATTTGTGCAGTTTAATTTTCCTTTCTCTACTTTATGGAATAGAGAAGGTGGTATCCCAGGCTTTTACTGAGGAGAAATGGGTACAAATTTTGATCTGAACAAAAGTTGAAGGCAGGCTATTCTAGATGGCAGGATTGCAGAGAATGTGGTGGCACTTGTAGCGACTAGGGGAGAAAGCCAATGGAAAAGGAAATCTCAGAAGTAGGTTGGAACAAGTTCATGGACCTATAAATCCAGAAATGTTCCACTGTGTATGATGTCTTGAGTTTCTGCTGAGGTTAACCTGACTTGCTTTGATGTGTATTTGTCCCCCTCAGAATGTTACCATTTTTTTAATTCCTGACGCTCTAGAACAGGGGTTTTCAACCTTTTTTTTTTTCATTTGAGGACCCCCAAAATTTTGAATGGTGATGCAGATCACTTTGGACTGTAAGTGTGGTGGATAATCATACTTTTGATTAATCATCTTTCTCAGCCCCCTTAGACATAGTCTGTGGACTGCCCCAGGGTCCACAAACCACAGGTAGAAAACAATTGCTCTAGAACAGTTGCTGTATACCAGCCAGGGATTTTAACTGCTGCTGCTGGATTATAATTGGGTTACTTAGCGTAACGATTCACAACCAGAGCGTGTTCAAGTCTGCCAGTCTGAAAAGCTTGATCTCTTAAGAACATACTGAGTTCATGCCTTGAGGGATGGGAGGGGGAAATAGATCAATAAGAAAGCAGAGGAACTCTCAGCAGAGGAAGTTCTTAAAGAGTTTTACATAAAAGCTTTTAGTGGCAGTAGGAATATCCTTCTCTATTGTCTTTATTGATTTCTCGTTGGAGCTTGGGGACTTGTTTGGATTAGAAATCCTTTCCTCAGTCCTGGCTTCCACCCAGAACTGTCTTATAACATCACTTTGTCCGAGTTCAGCTGTGTTTCAAGGAAAGCTTTTTATTGCACGTACACATTGTGAAATGCTATCTGTTTGAACTGTAGGAGGCCTGTAAGATTTTATATATGAGCAGGAGACTGTACACACACACATGCACATACACACAGTCTTGCCACAATAACCTTGAAATGTGGCAGTTTTCTAAAATGTTTTTCCATGAACATCTGTAGAAAAATGTCTTGTTCAGATTCTTTCCAGTGAAGGCAGAACTTGCTGGCTACAGGCAGAGACCTCATCCCTTTTCTTTCCCTAGTTACTGCTTCATAGAAATAAAGTTACTCCAGTTAATTTATGATCTGAAACATAAGGGAATTTCTTCTTCAAGTTGAAAATGAAATGTGGTTGTATATTATCAAATGATAGACTGGAAGGTTTAAAGGAAGGGAAAATATCACTTGGTCATCTAGCATATGGACTGAGTGAATAGGAGCATTGTTTTAAAGTATATTGATCCCCTAGTTTTGAAATCTATTTAATATCTGAGATCCTCCTGAATGATCTCATCCATAATAATATGAGCCATAAGAATTGCACAAAATGTCAAGCTTGTGCCTAGTCCAGAATTGATAAGCATGAGTGAGGGGTTCAAGAAAAACTACCCATCTTGGTTTGAAAGACTTACAGTGGGGCTGGATTGGATCTAAAGTGTTCCTGTTAAATGATTAGAAGTGTCTCCAGAAATGGGAGTTCGCTTTCTCCTGAGAGACTGATCAGCAGTCTAACAGGTGGCACTATTAATAAATGCTCCTTGAAACTCAGTCTAGAATCTCCTTTTTAACTTTTGTTTCTTTGCTTCTGGTTGACATCTCTCAAAATCCTAAACAGTTCCTCCCTCTCTGTAGTGCCCACACTCTTAAGGTAAGTGCACATGTGCCCTCTCCTTAGCCTGCCCACACTAGACCCATTTACTATGTTCCTCTAATGCAGGGGTGGGCAATTATTTTGGACGGAGGTCTGCTTACCCAGTTTTGGCAAGCTGTCGAGGCTCTCATGGGTAATCCCACTCCTTGACAGGTGCCCTGCACCCTGGTCACTGTCTCAGGACCAATGTCCCAGGGCCAGCACTGGTGGGACCCAAAGCGGGGCACAGGCTGGCAGGGGTCTGTGGAGCTGGGCTGGGCTGCACTAGCAGGGAGAGGGGGGCTGGGACCCTGTATTCCTGCTGCCCTGCTCTGGGCCTCACTGGCACTGGCCCTGGGACACCAGTGTAGGCCCAGTGTTCCCACTGACTTCTGCACCCACTTACTCCCAGTGTTCCCCCAGCTCTGTGGTACAAGCAGAGGGCAGCATGCAGCCCTGACCCCCTGTTCACTGGCAGGGGAGGAGCTGGTGCTGAGCGTAGGGAAAAGTGGCCCCAAGCCTGCCCCATGGCTGGTGTCCCGCACTACAGCCGCTTGCAGCCTGCGTGGGGCTGGCTGTGCCTGCTCAGGACAGCCCCTTGCGGGCTGCGAGTAGCTGCAGCTGGGAGCGTGGACCACAAAGTGGGGGAGGGTCCATTTTTCCCCAAGTTCAGCACGAGCTTCTTCCCTGCCCTTCTCTCCTCTCCCCTCCCTCCTCCCCCCCTTACCTGAGTTTCCAGCACTTTGCAGCCTTATTGTCCCAGGCCAGCAGCCCCTGCTGGGTCTTCTGGCTGGGGGCGCTCTGCAGTTGCAGGAGTCCAAAGGGGCTTCCCCTGGGCCCTAATGCCCCTGGCTCTGTCATTTTTTACAGGAACTAAGGCTAGATAAATATTAATTTTCCAAACCTTTTAAGGGCCTTGTGGGCCAGATAGAATGGCCTTGGCCAGATACAGCCTGTGGGTCATATTTTGCCCACCTCTGCTCTAAAGAGTACAAGAGCTCATAAGATGGCTCCTCCAGAAGTCTGTACTTCTGCATTTCAAAGAGCCCTCCAGTGCACCAGGCCCTCTATCGTGCCCTTTCTAGCCCTCAATCACACCCTGCCTCTTCACTTTAAATACAAAGTATGTGTAGCACATTTATTGCATTTCTCAGGTTCCAACCAAAGTGTTGCACCCTGGGATGTTGAGAAGAGAGCCTTTTAAGGGTACCCTAAGGTGCTGTTCAATATTACCACTGTTAGATGTGCAAATACCTATACAAGAGAAACCCAGAGATTTCAAATAGAAATCTGTAGTGTCAAAAACATTCTGACCTGTTGTGGGCTTAGAGAAATTCTTTTGTGGCAGAGAATTCAGTTATGATTTTTACTTGCATACCACACGCACCTTTTCCAGAAAATTTGCCTTCGAAAATTGAGGTACGTATCTTAAGCACAGAAGATGATTTTTCTGCTGAGAAGAGAAACATGGAGATGCTGTACTGTGGTGGCTCGTTTTCATTCTCTTTTTCATTCTCTTCCCTCCAGAAGCTGGGTGGAGGGAGTTAGAGACTCCAGTAGGTGCAGATTGGTGGGGGGGAAAGGCCATGTGGTGATGCAGCTGCCCGCCCTCCCCACTCCCTTTAATTCCTGCTACACCCCAATTTAAAAGCCAACTGCCTGGCAGCAGCAGTGGCAGTTCTATACAAGCAGTGCTAAGGGAGTAAATTGACTTCCTGGCTCTTTCTAATCTACCTGATGCCTGCTAATTGCTCTTTACTGAGCAGGTGTTAATGGCCTTCTCTCCTTGTCAGTCATCTTCATGTTCTACTAATTGAGCTATCAGTTTTGCTGTCTGTTAGCTCCTCTTGGTCTCTCTTCCCCTATTTCCCAGCCCTGCAGACTGCTTTTAGCTCTTTTCAAAATCTTAGATCTGCCCATGGAATCCAGCCTTCAGCAGCAGCTACAGTTTCAGCTCTTGGCTGAGCTCTGTTCTGCTCAGAAAGAGTTAAAACTATAGCCTTTGCCTTAGCAGGAAAGGGAGGGTGAGTGAACTGAACATTAGGTTCTGTCCTTGCTCTTTGCAGCCATAAATGGTAAAAAATTTTTTTCTTCATTCTGTCTTTCCAAAAACAAGCTGCATGTCTTATTTGGAGGCCATGTGGCATGTGAGAAAATCCAATGTTTTTCCATAACCAAAACACAAGTGAAAACTAACAGCTGGCACTTTCCAAGGGATGCCTTGAGTCTAAGAAAATGGAGAACCATTGTACTATGGTGCTTGATAAACAAGTGCTTGAGTTCCCCAACTTAAAATATGTCTTGTCTCTTTAGGAAAAATAAATTCTCCACCCCCCGCTGGCATAGGTCATTTTAGAAGCTCAGAGGCACCAGATCAATAGCCCTGAAAACTGAAGTACATTGTACTCACAGGGTAACACTAATAAGGGAAGGGAATGTGATTTCTTATGGCCCTTTTCATTCTTCCACCTTTGCTGAGCTGGCCAATGATAGGGACTTACCTGTTTGGAACTGCTTGAGGCCAAAGCATACAATCTCACATGGGTCATCTGATTTTGGTAGCTTGGTCTCTTCCAGCAGGGCTTGATTTGAGCCAGTGACCTTGATGTGGAAAACTCCTTCCTTTTATCTCAAGATCTGATCCTCCAGAAATCCAGGTGGTTGATACTGTAATGCTGAATTTTTCACTATCACCATTCCCCTTCAGGCTATGATTTAGGATCTATCCCCTGTCCCATAATCCAGATAGTCACTGCAGCATGTTTCATTCTGCAAAAGTGTTGGGGAAAGATGGTAGAAAGAAGGAAAATTCTCATTTTGTTTACAGAAGTACATGAAGAGGGAGAGAACAGTCTGGAGCCTGGCTTTACTCTAAGCTGGCTTGACCGGGAACAACCCAGCAAAGGGTGAAAGCTGAGGAGAGGCAGAAACAAGAGTTTCTTGATGCAAACTTCAGCTCTGGATTACATCTTCCTATGAGCTCATTACACAGAAATGTTTTATCACTCATTTTGGAAAGAGTAAAGACAAACCAAGGACTATTGAAATATGAGCAGATTGGCGGATCATTTGACGTTAAACTGGTGATTAAAATAAACTCTACCCTGTACTGACCCAGAGCTCTGACTTAGTCCTTTGTTTTTTCCTTTTTCTTGCTAAAACACACAAATCCTAGCTTCATGAAGGAGTAGAGAGAAATATAACACAAACTCCCTGGCAAGAAATCTTTGTATTTTCTGCCCCCTGTTAGTGGGTAGAAATGTGCTTTGTCATTGTTTTTTTCCCTTCCTTTTGTCAATTTGTAACTGGAAATGTAAACCACAGATTAAAGTGTTGAGGATTCCTTCCAGTAATAATTATGTGATTTGGGATGCAGCTGGTTAGGGAGTGAGTATATGAAATAACAGGAGTAAGGAGTTCATTATATAGAGAACAGATGATCGTATCGTCAGTGCAATAGCAGATGATTCCATGCCAGGGCATATATGAGTAATTTTCTGGAATAGAGAGGACTTGCAGATTGCATCAGTTTTTCCTCTCATGGTTTGTGACAGTATTTGTTTTTAAATGGAGAAGGCATAAGACAGCCATTGCAGGACAATTGGTGAAGAACAGAGTAGATAACAGGACAATGGTGGTACTTCAGATTCCTTTGTTAGGCTTCTCAATGCTCCACCTTCCCTGCCCATAAATGGGGATAACACTTGCCTGTATTACGATAAATGTAATTCTTTGTAACATGTTTTGAGGGCATTAGAATGAGAAAATATCAAACTGGCCAAGGATTGTTAAGATTGCCATCTTGCGTTGTGAAGCCATCTTTAGGTTTGTTTGCGGGTTTTTTTTATTTTATAAGACTATTTTCTGTTAAAAATGGAGGTTTATGTGTTTATTTTTTTTTCAGATTGTTGGCTAAAAACCAAGTAGGTTGGAAAAAGTGTGAGTGATACCAGTTAAGCTGTTTTTTCTAAGTTTGCCTCCTTTTCAAAGAAAAATTAAAACAACCTCATAAATTCAAGTTTTTTTGAAACGTAATTCACTCAACTGGACTAATTTTTTCAAGTATGACTTGTGTTACATCTCCTTGAACTCTTAGGAATAAGCCAGACTTGTCCCTATGAGCCATTAATATTTTTCCGTTAAGTGCACAGAACAGTTTGGGGGAGAAGGTGTGTGTGTGTACGAGACACAGAGGGTAATTTGAAGTATTTTATTTATGGACTAATGTGAGCCAAATTTCACCTAAAGTTTGGCCTGAGGGAGTTCATCAATAAGGGGACACTAGGCAGGAAGCAACATAAATACAACTACATTCTGGAACTTAGGAGAAACCGCTACTCTCTACAAAAAATATTGGTATAATGTTAAGCTTGAATAATTAGTTTCTCAAAAGTCAAGAAAAGGGGAGTTAAAGTTCCATTTCAGCTCTGCCATGCATATATGTCTTTGTAATGCAAAAAGACTGACTACTAATAAAGTTAAAGCAGAAAGTACTTACATAGCCTTAGAAGATAAGGTATAGTACATACAGACTTTTCTAATACTCTCACTTTGCTCTTGGCCTGATTTAACTTTCTGAGATCTACAGAATATCCCAGCTTAAAAGAAAACTAATTTCCTAATTTTAAAATGAATGATTGATTCTAGGTTGGCATCCAAAATTGTTCATTGGATTTCCTGGAATAAAGTAAACCTACATCAGCTCAGAGGGTGAATTTAGTATCCAGTCCTCAGGTCAGTCAGTTTTAAGCATGCATAGCTTTAAAACTACTGAAAATTTTTCTTCAGGTGTGACTTGGTTTAGCTCTCAATGAGCTTTTTACAAGTCAGCAAGTCTAATTTGTCTGCACAACAACTGAAATGGAGTCTTATTTAATAATGAGAGAGATTATCATTGTGTAGTTAATATCACTATTAAATGGCAATAGTGACCAGACATATTTCAGGTATTAAATATAGGTTTCAGGATTAAGATAGCAATACATGCATTTCCAGGCATTAATATTGCCTAGACTTGACGAGTTTTTTGACATTGAGTTAATATTATACGCCACTTTTTAAAGATGAAGCTACTGGCAGGCTGAGGCTACCAACTGGCTGATGCTACTGCCCATCAGGTTAACTGACTTATCTTGTGGTTTCTTTGTACTCCCATCTGTTTTCCTGATCTTGGTCTCTGTCCCAAAGATCTTACAGCCTAGCTTTGTCTTTTGTGTTTGTCCAGTGCTTAGCCCTGTGGGGTCCTCATGCAAGATTAGGGTTTCTAGGCACTATGGTACTGCCAAACAGTAGTAATATATTGATGCTACTAATAAGGGTGAGGAGCAACCAGCCCAATTTGTACAAACCTCCCAGATTTTAATTCAACTACACTTATAACTCAAGCAGCCCTGTGCAAAGTGGTATGTCTAAAAGCAGCGGTTGTTGCTGTAATGCTAATGCCTGCCAAGATGCTTTTATTGGGGTTCTCCAAAATCAAATCTCCTGATAATGGTGCTTCATGTGCTTCAGTTATTATCAAATCCCAATTGAAAAAGGTTCACAGTTAATTCTGCTCAGCTTTTCCTATTACCGGGTAGGGCAAACTGATTAAATTGGAGAACATAAATCAGGGAGGTCTTACTCTCAATAAAAGTAGTAAAGTTTACTTTCTTTAAAAACAAAACAAAACACAGTTAAACGCAATTGAGGCACTGGTGGCTGCAGAAGATTTCTAATGAGATTATGGGGCACTCTGCAGCAGCTTTTTTTTGTTGAAATGATATCCTGTCCAGATCTTTGAGGCACATTTTACCTTCTAATGGTGGGTTAATGGTTTCTGTGGCTCAATCAGTCCACTCTTGGTTACCATGTGTCCATATAATAACCATGGCCATGAATTGTTCACATTGCTTGAAGTATCTGCAGGGTCAAAGAACTGAGTGAACCACAACTAGCTATCTTTTTCTTCCCTGAAATGAGTGGTCTCAGACTAGGGCCACGAAGTGTGTTGATGGAAAGCGCGGGATGGTGCCTCATGGCAAAGATGCTCTGACCTATGTTATAACTGTGTGAATAGAATCTCCAGGACTGTCAACACAGCAGCTTCATACCATGAAAAAACTGCTGAAAACAGTCCTAAAGAGAGAAAACCCAAGCTTTTTATCTCTCAGTTGCATCAGGGGAAGACAGTGCTCCCTGAGGTATGTTGGGGCTTTCTGTTGAAATCCAGGCCTTGTGACAGAGGTGTATTTCAATTCAGCTTTCCTGCTGTTTTCCTTGGACTTCAAATGAAAAATTCTTGAAAGCATAGATTTAGTTGTAGGAGATGAGAATTCTGGCAGGGAACAGGTTACTGTGGTCACCAGTGGGAAGTATGATTGTTAAATAACGGAGAAGCTCTTCTTCACCTCCCTTTTATTGATTCAATATTTGCCCCTCAGGCGTGAACTTTTCACACCAGCAACAAATGTGAGGCGTGGCTACCAGCCAGAAAGCAGGAAAGTTGCATGGAGATATGAAATATTGCACTTTGACTTCTGATTTTATGGGGGAGGGGTGTTCGAACCCTGTGCAGTTGAGATACAGTGTCTACGATGTGCTGGGGGCTGCAACTCACATCCATCAAATTAAGTCAATTGCAAGTGGCTTAGTCTTTACTGTACAGTGTTAGTGCTGAGAATATAACTCACAGTGTGCACTATTGTTTCTTAACTCGCCCCTTTGTGTCTATACCCAGTAGTAGAGTAGCAAGGCTGTGCTTCATGCGCGTGCCATATCCTCACCAGGACAAAGCAATAGACAGGGATCAGATGATTCTTATCTAACTCATTCTTTTTCAGTAGCCTTTAGAGAAGAGGTGGTATGTACAGGAACACGAAGTTTTCTTTCTGTAATTAGTTTTGGTGTCAGGATCTATGGAACCCATTTTCTTCTTGCCCTGTTGAGGGAGTTCATTTCCTAATGCCTGAAGTGCTGCCATTACTTAGACTGGGATGCATATGTAATGGCATTTAGTTTAGGTTCTGCTTGTGTCGGATCTACTCTGTAGCGCATTGGAAACTGGAAGAACAGCGATGCATCAGGCAAATTAGCCTTCTGCTGATACTATTGCTCATAGATGACTGGGGGTTTTTATTTACATTTATAAAATGGAGAGAGCACTAGCCAAAACGCTGTGGTTGATCTTGATTTTTAACATCTAGCTCTATAGCTCACTAAAGACTGAACAGAAGAACTCTTGATTTGTTTTAGCAGGAGGATAAACTCTACAACAAGGCTTGTAATGGAAGTGAGGTTGCTGGCTGTCTCAGGAAACAAAATGAATTTTCATAGAAAGGGCTCAGAGAGAATCTGAGGAAAAAGGTCACATGAAACTGTTTCCCTTCCCCCAAGGTCTTAACACATTAAAACTCTTTCATTATGAATGTAACCTACTAATGCAGCTATAAGGCAGCCATCACCAAAGTATCTGAACTTCATACTACAGTATTTATTTCCTTAAATATGTTCAGGCAGCTTTTTTAAAAATATCAGTCAATAGTTCATTTGACCTCTGATGTTTCTCTCATGTGCTTTTATCTCCATTTTTGAGGGATAGGTTACTGTTTAATATGTGCCTTTCCATGGAAAGTAATTTGAAAAAAAAACACTGTATGCATCGATTGTTTTGTCATTGCTGAAATGCAGCTTCTTCTGGGGCAGAAAGTAGAAGCACTAAATGCAGGGGCGGACAAAATACAGGCCACGAACTGGCCCATTAGGCAATGTCATTCAGCCTGCAGGTGGGTGCCTACCAATTCACTGTGTCTGGCCCTGCCCCAGGCTGCCCCTGCTATGCATGCCTGAGGCTGATCCCTGCTCACTCCTGTGGGAGCAGAGCACACTGTGCTCCTACCCTTGCCTGCAGGACAGCCCTGACCCTGGCCCTGCAGGTAGGGAAGCAACAGCAGGCAAGGGAAGTAAGTAATAGTGGCTGTGGCAGGTGGGTAGGCAGGTGGGAAAGTAGGGAAGCAGAAGGAAAGGGTGGTATCATAGTACCTAGGGTCAGAAGGGGCCTAGAGCAGGCCATCTAGTCTGACCCCCCCGCCAATTGGCAGGAAACGAGTGCCAGGGTCACAGGACCGGTGGCAAGGGCAGGGTGGATGTGGTGGTGGCAGCAGGTGGGCAAGAGCAAAGTGGCAGCTGAACAGCAGCGCAGGGCCCATGCCAGTGCCCTGGGGCCAGGGCCAGTGGGGACCCAGGGCAGAGCACCAGGAACATGGAGCCTGGGCCAGAGGGGGTGCAAGGTTTACATGTTCTATTGTGCAAGGCTTACATGTATCTCCTGGGATCTTCACCCGAGTTGCATGCCTTTTGGGGGAGCCCTTCATGATGGAGCCAGTGGCGCAACCCCACTCACTGCCATGCGCAGGTCATGGGAACGGTAGGGAGCTCCATGCTGCGGAGCCGGGCTGGCTCTGCCCCCACCCAAACCCCACAACCTGCACAACTGGCTTCATCATGCGGGGTTCCCCCCAAGCAGCGCAGGGCTCAGGCAAGTGAACCACGTCCGATGGAGCTGGTGGCCTGGCCATGTGCAGTCCTGGGGCTCACCAGCAGGGGCTGTGTACAGTGGGGGGGGGTCCCACACGCACCCACCCCTGCCACACCCCTGCCACACACACCCCAGTCACCCTCCCACACCCCACAACCCCCCCATACACCCCCTCCCACCCATACATACCCTCATATCCTTGCCCACGTACATATACACCCATCCACCCATACCCCCCACACTCCTCCACCACCCCCTCCTCAATATACAAGCATAAGACTTCGTTTTGAGCCATTGTGCAATCACCTCTATGTATACGACACAAACGCATAAATCAGGACAAAAATATTATTTGAAATAAAATTAAAATATGTTATTGTAGATGTTTGATTTTTAGTATATAATTCTTTTCCTGGTTCTAAGATTGCAAATCCCCTTCCCAAAATGAGTACTTATGGGGAACAATGGGAAGGACTTCTGGTGGCAAAGTTTGGTGGGTTAGGGGCAGAACTTCCAGTCCCAAGAAAGTGACCGGGGACCAGAGCACCTGTCAAGGGGTGGGGCTACCCTTGCAACCTGCAGCAACTTACCAAAACTTGTTAAGCGTCCCTCCAGCCAAAATAATTTCCCACCCCTGGCTTAATGGCATATAAGAATATTACATGCTGCATTTAATGACAAAGTAAAGAAAATTGTGCACAGATGAAACTGTAGGGGGAATTGAGGAAGCCACAAAGTAATTACTTCAGTTTAATTGGAATTTGGCTCTTATGAAATGTGCCAAGTAATCTCTACTGACCAAAGTAGTTGCGCCCCTGCGGTCTCTAATATCTCAACCAAAAAATTACACCTCCAGCCACACAGTATCTTCTGATTCAGTTCCAGAGCATTAGTTCAGTAGCAACCTGAGGGAAAAGTACAGGATGAATGACTAACACAGCTTCCTGCAGGAACATTGGAGGGTTTCCATTAGAGACCAAGCTTGGCCTGGCTGGACTCTAAACTCTAAAAGGATATGAAATGTATGGCATTTGGTGAAAATTGGGGTACAGAACAAAGGAGAGAACCATAGAAGCTGATTCCCTTTGCTCGCCTCTATTATGTCAATAGAAAACACAAACATCCAGTGTTCAGCCTAAAAGTTAAGTTAAAGTGCATGAGCAGTGCTCTATCATTAATATTACAGCATAGGTTTGGTGGTCATCACAAGTGTGTGCTTTGCTTTATAGGCTGTTCCCTGGTGGGGGCTGTCCAAATATCTAAGCATCTTACAACACCGCAGTGAGATGCATCAGTGTTATCACCATTTTTACAGCCAGAGGAATTTGGATGCATGTGTCTTGGCCTGCTTGCATTGATGCAAGTTGTTCTTTGGCAAAGTCAACAGTTCAACCCATAGGAAATTTGTTATATGAAAGGTTGTTTGTTCTGAAAGATGATCTGGTCTTTGTTCCAGCTTCTAGTGGAACTGACAATATCACATAAGCATCGATGGCTCAGACAAGGATACCAGCTAAAGCAGAAGGGCTCAGGAGTGATGCAGACTGTTCTGACCCATACAGGGATCTTCACAAAGTTGTGGGAAGGCAGTGTAGAAGAGGGACACTGACTGCAATGTAGACTTGCTGTGCTAGATATGTGAATCAGTAGAGAGCCTCAGTGCTGTCACAGTTGGCACCTTTTGTTGACTGTCAACTTAATTTTCTAGAAATATGTGCAGGAGGGTTTCCTGAATCTTCAGTCTGATGTAGATTAACAGTATGTTGTCTCTGATCCCAGAGTGCTTTACAAGTTAGCATACGGTGGTTTTGAACACTTACTTAAAATCTTTGGGGTAATGTCAGCAAAGGATCTTAAATGCATAATAGGATTAAATATACTCTCTTTTTAGGTCCTGTATTTAATGTCTCGGTGCATTCGGACAACCTGACCATTTACCAAGGTGAACTGGCAGATTTGCTCTGCATCATCACAAGGGAAGGAGTGCCACTGGAGCCAGGTACCCCCCTCTTCCCCCGAACTTTATTGCTTTTTCTTTTCAATAGTAATTGGGTTACCTTCACCATACTGGTTTGTGCTGGCCGTTGGTACCCTAAGAGGCCTAAAATTCTCCTAAGGATCAAAACATACCTCAAAGCACCATAGGGTCAGCCAAATCAAGGGAGAGTATGGATGATAAAGTGTCTTTTTTTCCCCCCTGTGTGTTTATAATACCAGCTAGTTGGCTCTCATTTCCTCTCCCTATTAATAGATGCAAAAATCTCCCTTACAGTTTGCACTGAACCAACCCATTGTTAGTAGTCCTGGTCAAAAGTCAGGGGACTGGATCAGGCTACGAAAACTATCCAGATCACCCTTTGTCAGGAATAAAGTACATTGGCAGGACAGTCAGCAGACAGCTGTGTCCCTTTTGTAGATAGTCTTAAGTTGCTAGGTCTGTCACTTTAGTTTCTTTCACCAAACATTTAAGCTTATTTTAAACTGTTTTTAAAAAAAAAAATTAACATGTTGAAAATTCCTTTTGCTGCTGATCCTTTCAGTGACGAACCTGCTTCAAATGTAGGAACTTCTGGTATGAAATAGCAAAAAAAAAATGATGTAACTGGTTATGTTCATAATTGGAACAGAATACATGCAATAGGCATTCAGAGAGGGTCAGAGAAACACTCAGAGGTCAGGTTTTTACTTAATACTAATTTTCCTTATTTTGGTTTGGGTAAAAAATACAATGAGAATTACTTTGATTTGCTATTTTTCTGATATGAAAAGTTAAATACTTATTCAAAGCTCAAAAGCTCAGGTTTGATAGAAGTCTGCAGTAATGGTTTGATTTGATTTCTCTCTTATTCTTTTTAAAAAAAAAAAAGCATATCTTGTCCCTGTTGCTTATGTAAATTGTTAAGTCATAAGCGTGATGGTGATCCAGATTTGAGTGACTCTTTTTTCACTATAGTAACTGGAGACATGATATACTGATATTTAATCAAAATTCACTGTGTCTTAAAGTTACACCTTGCTTACTAGTAAATATACAGGCAAAGAGTTGCTAGATTACTGCCCTGAGCCACCTGTGAACATGTAGTAGAGATCTATGTGTAGCTGCTGTTAGAGAGTGTGTGCATGTAGTGGAAGGCTGAAGGATGAGGATGAGGAGTTTGAGCAAACTTGCGGCAGATGAGAACTGTCTGCAGCAACGTAAGTATGTTCTCTTCTTGTGTGTGCACATGAGCCTACGTTCCCCCATCTGCTACTCTCTGCAGAAGCTTCCTCTAAGACTCGCTGGACAATTCAGTCTCCACAGCTGTGTTTTAGTCTTTTGCCTCAGATTTTCAAGGAGGAGGTAAATCCTGAGGCAACTTTTGATGGGGATTTTGAAAGATAATGTTTTAGAAGTACAGAGAATGAGAGATATGATAGTTTTTTTTGGTGGAAGGCCAACTCTGAACCGAACTGCCCATCTTTAT
This sequence comes from Caiman crocodilus, assembly GCA_030014935.1. Lineage (NCBI taxonomy): Eukaryota > Metazoa > Chordata > Crocodylia > Alligatoridae > Caiman > Caiman crocodilus. The sequence goes on from JAGPOW010003316.1 coordinate 13,357,805, forward strand.
AGCCAGTCAACTCAGCTGTGGGTGGAAGCCTGGTTCTTCAGGCATGGGTGTTAAAGGCAGCTGGACGTGATGCTAGCCACATCACTCTTTTAACAAAGCACTCAGGACCTGTGTAATCCATTCCACTGCTGGAAGCTGTGTCATGCTTGGAAGGCTTCATGTCAAGTATCTGAAGCCTGAAACAGCTGGGCAAACAGAGACCCTATTCAGCTTGGACATTGGATGTATACAGTAGGGCATGACTAAGTGTGGCATTGTGACAGGTGCTAAGGAAACTTTAATCAGCGCTCTTAGCTTCCCTTTGTTTGATTTAAACAGCATTTGGGGTTCAGCCAGCTCCATTTGAGTCATCATGAAGTCACTGCATATGGGCCCTTTGGACGTGCCTGAGAAAATGACACCTCTCCAGACTTTGTGCTGAACCTGTAGATGGAAATCTGACAGAGGAGGAGATGCAAGGGACAACTGGAATGCCCATAGTGGCTGTTAGGTGCCAGCTTTGACACTCCACCCTGTTGACTTTGATAGAGTCTGTGAGCCAGGGTAATGGGTTTCCCTATAGCAGGAGTTGCCAGCCTGCAGCTCTTCAGAAGTTAATATGGGTCTCCTTGAAACTTTGCACAAGCACATGGTGACCAGCTTCCATAGCTGTTATGTCACGTCATGTCACGTCACGTGATGCAGCTGCTCACAGTGAGCACGTTACTCAGTTTGGACTTGGAAGTTTGGACTCCAGAGCCACAGGTTGGCTTACCCCTGCCCCAACGGATTAGACTTGGAGGTAAAGAACCTTATAGATTCTTTACTTATCATCCACCTCCAGACCATATAAGTAATAACCATGTGATTTCTGAGGGTTAGGTGGCAGGCTGCCCTGTTCTTAGCGGGGTATGTCTCCATATTGCAACATTGAACTCGGAGCTGCAAAAAGTGGAGTCTTAATTCTGAAGTGGCAGAGAATTGAAAAGGCCTTTCTTTCCTATAAATGGCATTCCCCAAAATAAAACTTAGGCACAATGCTGGGGAATGCCTACCCTGACTAACCAAATATGAGGGTTGAGAGTTGATTTGTTGGTCAGGGTGACAGCTTCTAAGGAAACTGGATCAATTCAGGGAAGGCTGTACCAGGGAATTAATTTTGGCAAGGAAAATGAAAGCACACCACACTGGTCGTTGGTGTAAAACAAGCATGAAAAGATCTCAAATGCTGTCTCAGAGCACATATTCTGGATATTGTGGATGTCAAAAGTCCCCATGTTCAGTGCTTGTTGTTCTGGCCTCTGTTCTGGAATGATGTGCTCTAGGTCATTTACTGTGAACTATAGGCTGGTGGATTTTGGGGGATCTTATGGTAAAGTAAGGATCCTGGCTGTTGAAGGCATTCAGCAAAAATCTGGGCTTAGCTATTTTCAGTTAAGCTTTGCAGCTTACCTCACAAATGTGTAATTCTGATAGGTGTTTATATTTCATGAAATAAATTAAGGAAACATCTGGTACAATCTGTTCCCTCTCTCTTAATCTTTAATTTCCATTGCCATATGTGCAAAGTGCTTACAGGAAGATTTTGAAATACTTGCTGTTCTGAGAGAAGCCAAATGACCTTCTCTTTTTCTTGTACCTAGGTTCAATCTGTTTACCTCAAGCACTAAAGGCCCCTGCCAGACCCTTAGGTGGGATGCTTTAACCTGTTTTAGCAAACTTTGGAAGTATTCAGGACTAGAGGCTCTTTTGAAAGGACACTGCAATGCTCTGCTGTGGCAGCTCTGCTCTTCAGCGAGTGCTGTCTGCTGGAGCTTATCTTACTGAAGACTGGGATGTCCAGCTTTCAGATTTTTCATCTGGGGGAGCCGTTCTGTTACTTCAATATCTGCAGTTACTACTGCAATGAGTTGGAAGTGTTAGAATGAAAGGGATTTTTTTAATTTGTAGGGTAGTACCTCTGTTGTCCCAGAGAGAGTCTGCTCTAATACAGTGATAAAATACATACCCTAGATCTTCCAAGTGACCTCTTCACAAGGCCACAGTATTAGCAATTTCAGAGTATTGCTTTCTGACAGATTTTTATCTGCTCCAGACAGACCCCAGTGAGTGCCCTGGAGAATTCACAAAAGCAGCTTTCTTACCTTTTGTATAGCTTGAAGTGGTATGCCTGGCTCTCTAGGAAACTCTATTCAGACTCATTTAAATGTAGTAAACAAAAAGGGTCTCAAAATTGTGATTCAGCACAGTAACAAGATGCTAAAAGAGCTCTATTCTGTCAAGTGGAAATGCATGGTGTCTAATAGCTGGGCTGGAAATAGGATTCACTGTCTTGAGGACTGATTGGCCAGGGAAGCAGCAAAAACCCAGACAGCTTAGTCCTGTGTGTCAAATCAGAATGTGCATGATATGTGCTTTACATGTTGATGAGTTTAGCCAGCCTAGAGGGAGAAAGCACAGCATCACCATTAGTCTGCCTGGTGAGAGTATTTTAAGTGTTCCATTCCCACTGTTTCAGTATGATTTAGAAAGGGTTTACTTCTCATAGCTGCGGGGAGCCGAGGGCTCAGTAGCCCTCTGGATTTATCACTGGTATGTTCTGCTTCTTAGTCAAACACAAAGGCCCCTCACCTCCCTTTTCCAGGTGCCTTGCACCTGCTAGGCATAAGACTGTATGGGAGGAGCCAGGAAGATTGACAGTTACTTTGTGGTCACTGTGCTAGAGGCGATATCTTATAAGATAATACAAGATAATATAAGATATCACCTCTAGTACACTGCCTGCTTGTTTTCTTAGACCAACATGGCTACAACTTTTATTCCAGTTATTTTGCGATCATAGCAGAAACCTTTGTGTCAGCTGTGGCATGTTTCAGTGTTCCCACAAGCCAGAAAAGGAGAATTTTTGTCTTCTAATGGACTTGGTGTGAATAACTGACATGGAGAGGGGGTTGAGGGAAGATTGCTGCTTTTGTATGTAACTGAAGCATTTTAAATAGTTTATCAGTTCTTGGGAACAGCAAGGCATGTTTGCCTCTGATTTTAAACAACATCTGATTCATAGCCTGAAATTGCTAAATCTCCCTGTGTTTTGTAATGTGGATTTAAAAAAATCACATGCAAACTAGAAATAAAGCAAATGACAGCCCCTTCAAGGAATCAAATGGCAAGGAATATCTCTGCAGCTGAACTCACCCTCCGTTCCTTAGTGTGTGTTTGTAGTGAGTCACTAATTGCACACTGTGTATACTGACTAATAAAATATATTGACATAACACTATAGTCCCATGTTGTAATTACAGAAGATAGATTTTGCAATTTCAAAATGACAGCAAGCATCTCATGTGAACGGAAAAGAGCTTCAAATGAACAGTTTAAAAATAAATGGAAAACAATTCTCCAAAGGCATAAACCTGCCTGAGAATTTAAGAAATTGTTTTTTAAATCCTATGGAAGTGGGCATGTATGGGACAGCTTTATTATCTTTAGCCTCAGTTGCCTTTGAGTGCCTCTGGTAGCCGATAGCTGCTTGGATGGTTTTTAAAATGAGTGGTTTTCCATCATATTCCTGAGCACTGGTACCCTTTACCACATTTGACACTAAGGGCAAAAACAGGTGTCACCTGATGTTTCATTTGTGCCGCCTTCATAGTTTCATAATAGGGGTCAGAAGGGACCTAAATAGATCATCTAGTCTGACCCCCTGCCACTGGCCGGAGCACACGCTGGGATCACATGACCCTAGACAGGTGTTCATCCAACCTCTTTTTGAATTTACCCAAGGTAGGAGTGAGGACCACTTCCCCAGGAAGTTGGTTCCAGATCCTAGCCACCCTAACAGTGATCTCCCATAATGAGTTTGTAGGCAGCCACCAAATCCCTCTTCAGCCTCTGTTTGCTGTGGCTGAACAGGTTCAGGTCCCCCAGACTCTCCTCATAGGGCCTGCCCTGTTGCCCTCCAACCAGGTAAGTGGCCCTCCTCTAGACCCTCTGAAGGCAGGCCACGTCCTTCTTAAAGTGCAGTGCCCAGAACTGGATGCAGTACTCCAATTGAGGCCGGGCCAATGTCGTGTAGAGGGGGAGGATCACCTCTCTGGACCAGCTTGAGATGCATCTTTGGATGCACAACAAAGTGCGGTTGGCTTTGCCGGCTGCGATCTGGCATTGGCTGCTCATGTTCATCTTGGAGTCAATAATGACTTCAAGATCCCTTTCTACCTCTGTGCTTGCAAGGGGGGAGCTCCCCAGCTTGTATGTGTGCTGTGAATTCCTTCTCCCCAGGTACAGCACCCTGCATTTACCCACATTGAAGCCCATTCTGTTACCATCCGCCCACTTCTGTAGTCTGTCTAAATCGAATTGCAGCTTCTCTCTCCCTTCGAGCATGCCTATGTCTCCCCACATCTTGGTGTCATTGGCAAACTTGGACAACGTGTTTTTCACCCCCTCGTCCAGGTTGCTGATGAAGATGTTGAACATTGTAGGCCCCAGGACCAAGCCCGGCGGGACCCCACTATTCACATCCCACCAGGTCAAGTATGAGCCATCTACCACCACTCTGGGTGCTCCCCATCAGCCAATTTCTGACCCATCCAGCTGTGTAGGCATCAATGCCACAGTCACTCAATTTATTAATGAGTTTGGGGTGAGAGACAGTGTCAAAGGCCTTCTTAAAGTCCAGAAAGACTACGTCCATGGCGACACCGTCATCCAGGGATTTAGTTACCTGCTCATAAAAGGCCATCAGGTTGGTCTGACAGGACCTGCCTTTGATGAACCCATGTTGATTTCCCCCGGACTTGATCTCCTCTGCTGACCCCTCACAGATGTGATCCCTGATAATTTTTTCAAGGATTTTTCCCAAGACCGATGTGAGGCTTATGGGCCTATAGTTTCCTGGGTCCTCCTTTCTCCCTTTCTTATTAATGGGGACCACATTAGCTAGTTTCCAATCTCCAGGCACCTGGCCCATGGACCACAATCGCTCATACAGCTGGGCCAAGGGCACAGCAATGACCCCCGCCAGCTCTCTCAAAACCTGTGGGTGGAGGGCATCAGGGCCTGCAGATTTAAAAACATCCAGCCCTTCCAGAAGATCCCTAACTACTGGGCAGACCCAAAGCCTGGCAGTGCTATCCCCAAGATTGCCCCTACCTGTGATGGGAGAGCTGTCCTGGTCCCTGTCCAAGAAGGGAGAGGCAAAGAACTTGTTAAAAATTTCAGCTTTCTCGTCTGGTGTAGCCACAAGATTACCATTTGAGTCTAACAGGGGCCCTACATTACCTGGTGCATTCATCTTACTCCCAATGTATTTGACGAAGAACTTTTTGTTATTCTTAATCCTGGTTGCTAGCCTGAGCTCCACCCTCGCCTTGGCCTTCCTAATGGCCCTCCTACACTCATGGGCCAAGGAGGAGTATTCCTTCTTGGTGATGGCCCTCTCTTCCACCAGGTGTAAGCCTCCCTTTTGGCCCTTAGGCATTCTCAGTGCCTTTGCTGAGCCATGGGGGTTTCAGAGCACTCTTACCCCACTTCTTTCTCTTGGGGGCTGTCACACTGAGCCTGGAGGATCGTCCCCTTAAGTTATGACCATTCCTCATGGATTCCCATATCCTCTACCTTTTGGGTCCTCAGTGACTTCCCCACGAATCTCCTAAGTTCATTGAAGCTGGCCCTTCTGTTGACCTTAATGGTTAGAAATAAACATCTCTACCCTTTGTAGTGCCACATCAGTGGTCATAGCAAAAAGTAGTAAAAAACAGCACTGCTCTATTGCAGCTGACGTCTATTTGCTCTGTAGCAAGAGAGTGTGGGCATGGCACTGTCCGCACTCCAGCTACCCTGACAGGTGCTCCAGGGGCTCGAGGAGCCCAGTCCTGGCCACCCCAGAAATTCACAAGATTGAGCCCCTCGGGATGCCTCTTTGACCTCTCTAAAAGCAGGGAAAGTCCGTTCAGGTCCTGGCAAGGAGGCACAGGACCCAGGTAATCCCTGGTGCCCCATACTTCCACAGTGTGACCTGTACCAGGTGCCATGCTGAGCTGTTACTCATAGAATAACAGAATCATAGAAAATTAGGTTTGGAAGGGAACTCAAGGAGTCAACTAGTCCAACCCCTAACTCAAAGCAGGACCAATCCAACTATATCATTCCAGCCAGGGCTTTGTTGAGCCAAGCCTTAAATGTCCCTTTCTTTGAGGACCTGCTCCATGATTTTTCTGGAGACTGAGGTGAGGCTGACTTGTCTGTAGTTCCCTGGATCCTCTTCCTTCCCTTTCTTAAATATGGGCACTGTATTTGCCTTTTTCCAGTCACCTGGGACCTCCTCCAATAGCTACGAGTTTTCAAAAATAATGGCCAGCTCCCTCATCACCCTTGGATGCGTTGCATCCAGCCCCATGGACTTGTATATGTCCAGCTTTTCTAAATGGTCCCTAACCTGTTCTTTCACCACTGAGGGCTGCTGCCCTCTTCCCCAAACTGTGCTGACGGGTGCAGTAGTCTGGTAGCTGACTTTGCCTGTGAAGACTGAGGTGAAAAAGGCATTGAGTACTTCAGCCTTTTCCTCCTCATTTGTCACTCGGTTGCTTCCCCCATTCAGTAAGGGCCCACACTTTCTCTGATCTTCCTTTTGTTCCTACATATTTGTAGAAACCCTTCTTGTTGCCCTTCACATTGCTTGGTAGCTGCAACTCCAGTTGCGCTTTGACCTTCCTGACTTCATTCCTGCATGCCTGAACAATATTCTTGTACTCCTTCCAAGCTGTTTGTTCAAGCTTCTAGTTCTTGTAAGCTTCCTTTTTGTGTTTAAGCTCACTGAAGAGTTCTCTGCTAAGCCAGGCTGGACACTTGCCACTTTTGCTATTCTTTCTGAACATCAGGATGGTTTGTTCCTGTGACCTCAGTAAGGTTTCTTTAATTTACAGCCAGCTCTCCTGGATTCCTTTCCCTCCTTAGACTGTCCTCCCAGGGGATCCTGCCCATCAGTTCCCGGAGGAAATCAGAGTCTGCTTTTCTGAAGTCCAGAGTCCTTACTCTGCAGCTCTTCTTCTTTCCTTTTATCCTGATCGTAAACTCAATCATTTTGTGGTCACTGCTGCCTAACCTGACTTCCACATGTACACCCCCACCTTCTTCCCTGTTCATGGTCAAGAAGAGCATGACCCCTACTTGATCTCTTCAACACTCTCCAAAAACTTCCTGGATTGCCTGTGCATTGCTATATTGCCCTCCCAGTAGATGTCAGGGTGACTGAAATCTCTCATAAGAACCAGGGCCTGTGATCTGAAAGCTTCTGCTGCTTGTGTGAAGAGAGCCTCATCTGCCTCATCCTTCTGATCCGGTGGTCTATAGCAGTTACCCATCATGACATCACCCTTGTAGCTCTCCCTTTGAACCTTAATCTGGAGACTTTCAGCAGGCCTATCTCCAGTTTCATACTGGAGCCCTGAGCTTTATAATTGCTCATTTTCATAATGCACAACTCCCCCTCCTCTTCTGCCCTGCCTATCCTTTCTGAACAGTTTGTACCCATTCATGTTAGTGCTTCAGTCATGCAAGCTATCCCACCAAGTCTCTGTTATTCCAATCACATCATAGTTCCTTGACTGTGAGGATTTCCAAGTCTTCCTGCTTGTTTCCCAGGCTGCATACATTTGTGTAAAGACACCTGAGGTGACTAGCCAATTGCCCTACTTTCTCAGGAAGAATGAGGCCTCCCCAGTTGCACTATCCTACCTGTAAAACACAGGTCCCAGCCAGGAAGCACAGGGCCCTGTGAAGCATGCTTCTCAGTAAAGAGGTGCAGGCCAGTAAGGGACATGGGGAATCCCCTGGCAAAGGGAATGTGTTGCCTGTGCAGAAACCCAGTGCAGGACAACAGGCAACATGTATTTCACCTAATAAAGTGGATCAGCTGTGGTGGGATGTCCCATCACAGCCAGTCAGCTTTGTTTGGTGACATCTTTTTACCCTAAGTCTCACTTTTTAGCAACTGCACCAGAGACATAGTAGATAATAGAGACAGACCTCTCCCCTAAATGTGGTACCTACTAGGTGTGGCAGTTGTGACATCCTGGTCCCACTGAAGTCTGTGGGAGTTGTTCCATTGACTTCAGTGGGACTGGGATTTTACCCTTAGTATTTGAAAAGTAGCTGAGTAATAGCTGTTCCTATGTACTGTCTCAGTCAATATTCTGGAAGGCAGATGCTGATATCTAGGTAGAGTAGGTATATGTTTCCCTCTTAACAGAACTACAGCATGTTCCGGGTATTTCATCAGGGTTCTATGTTACCCTTGCTACTCTGCAAATGTTAAGTCCAACCAAAATACGGCATGAATAACAACCTGCGCCCAAAATCTATATTAAGGATTTCAGCTTCCAGTTTTGACCTATCTGCTTGGCTAATCTGTGAGGGATGAAGAGGCAGGTCAGTATCTGCAGAAGCAGCAGGCTTGTGTATAAAGCCCACTCATGATTTAGACTCAAGTTAGCCACACCTATATCTGTGGCTATGGACACATAAATAAGTTAATCCATGGTAAATCAAATTGTCCTAATTTTATGTGAGAAACAAGGGGCATGCCACCAATGCCTCCCTCCCTGCTTGTTTATCTTCCTGCTGTTATGGATAGGCCCAGTAGAGACCCCCATAATCTCTACCCACAGACTGTGATAATATCACCTGATTACTGTCAGGCAAGTTCCATTTTCAGCAGGAGGTTTGGAACAAAAATCGGTGTCAAATCCTATTTCAGTTCTTAAGGCCTCTCTCTCTCCTTAATGGTTTCCTGCTTGTTGTTAGAATGTGATGGTGACCATGCTTTGTTTCTAACCTGCTCTAGGCATTAACAGAGGATGGTGCAGTGATTGAAAAACATCCTCAGCTACCAGCTTAACACAGTTAATGTGTTGATCTGCTAATAAGATCAACATAATTGTGCATGAAGCCATAAAGGGCTGGGTGTACTGATGGACTCTGAATGTCTGTCAGCTCGCATTAAAGGTGGGAAGGCACTACAAAGCCAGTTAGTAGCTTATCTCCTTGGATAGTAAAACTTGTGCAAGGCTACTACACACAACTAATGTAAAGCCATTGAAGAAAGGTAGGACTTATGTTTTATAGATAGTATGTGATTGTGGACAGTGCTTTGTGATGCCGTTGTCTTTCTTAGTGTGATCTGTGTAGAATCTGGCTATCAGCCTTTGTTTGATCACACTGACTACAATTAGCAGTCTTGCCCTTGAAGAGGCTTTCTGTCTGCGAGCAGGTATGGTAGACAAGGACATAGTTCAGAAAGGGTTTTTGCTAGCAGACATCTTGCATTCCACTCTTGTGGCCCCTGTGCTTTAGTTCTTTGCATGGGAGAAGAACGCCCAAGGAGGTTATTTTTACCCATAAGGTAAAAAAAAAAAATTAAAGGTTCCATTTAGCAAGGTAGATAAATAACCATGAGATCTCTCTCTTTCTGTTTCCTCTCAGTAAAGAATCCTGTCCTCCTGCCAGTTGCAGTAACCTTCCCAAATGTGCATTCCCTCCCAGCTCTTAGCAAGGACTTGCACGTGCACACCACTTCTTCCACTGTGGTTGAACAACCTCCTAATACCACCTTTTTATCTAGGTTCCAAGCTCTCCCATGTTGACCTGTCCCATTGTGTCTATTTGAGTTTCCCCTCTGTCTGACTCGTGTTTTTCCACAGTCCTTCACCAGATCTAACTGACAGCCTTTTCTAGGTACTGACTTTCTCTGACTGTCCTCTAAAAAAACAAACCCAAGCTACAGCTTTCTCATCAAGTGCCACAACATTAACTCCTTCCCTTCAATGTATGATCTAAACTGTGTTCAAGACATGCAAGTATCTATGCATAGTAGTGAGTTAGTATTCTAATAGACAGTTACCTACACTGCCTTGTATATCTGCCTGGTTAAGAAGTACAGTTACTGTGTATTGGGGTGTGTGCATTTATGTCACAGTCTGTATTGTTACGCATATCTGTGTGGGAAAGCTGAATCTGTGAAGAGCAGGGACTACCAGAAAGAATCTTGTCTGGTATTTTGAGACATCTGGATGTAATGCTCATTTATGTTCAGAGACACCAAGTTCTTCTCCTCTGCTGGCTGACGGCAAATGTTCTGAGCTTATTGCCCTTGCCAAATTCTGTTTGTTTCCACCTCCAGAGGATATGTCCTTCGATGTCTCCTGGTTTGCTGTGCGTTCCTTTGCTCTGGACAGGGAACCAGTCTTTCTCGCCTCGTTGGATCGGACAGGAATAGTGACCCAGGCCAGGAGGAATGGGAGCAGCGATCTCAGCCTGGAGAGGATCAGCCCCTTGGAATTCCGGCTCCGTGTGCACAGCAGTGAGGACCACGACTTCGGCAACCATTACTGCTCAGTGACACCTTGGGTGCGTTCACCCACGGGTGTCTGGCAGCAGGAACCAGAGATCAAGTCCAAGCCCATATTTCTGTCTGTAAAGATGGATGGTAAGGATGTTTAGAGAACTTCCCCTGGTTGAGGCTAGGGGATGTATTTGCCACAGCCCGTGTTGGAGATGCAAAGGCCAAATATCCCTCATTCTGCATCTGCCCCGCTGCTATGTTGTAGCCTCCTCTCTTCAGGCAAAAACTGTACAGCACACTTCAGAATCCATTGGTACCTCTGCTTTATACTGTCAGTAGAGCAGTCACTGCACACTGCCAACCTCTACTTTTTACAACCTCTGTGCTCAGGCCTAAATGTTTTACACAGGTTAAGTGAAGCGCCTCCCTTTCCCAAGTCAAGTTTCTGGCAGATGTTACTTTTGTTGCACTTTACATGGGAATTTAGCACAAAACAAGTGAATGTTCAGACGTCACACTGGTTGACACAACCACACAATCAAAAATGGCAGATCCATGACAGAAATGCTGCTGTTTCAAACAGCAACTTCTTTATCGAAGAAGATTTTCCATCACAAATTTTATAGGTGTACAAGTCTGAGAGACCTACCCACCCCACTCAGTATCCCATAATACTCTCTCTCTCCTCCTCTAATGGGGAGGAAAGGACAGAGTGGCTGGTTCCCTAATAGCCTGCAGGAACTCGTGTCTGGCCAGCCCTATCCCCTTTGCTGCCTAGGGTCCAGCACTGGCAGTTTTAACACTGTAGTGGTGTTGGTGCTTTTACCATTCCTGCTGGCTCTAGGCAAGGGCTGATTGGGCCAGCCTAATCTCTCCTTGTCCCTGCTGGCAGGTTTTAGACCGCAGCAACAGCTGAACAGGCAAATTTATCAGTGAATCTGTCCCACTCAGTGATAGGCTTCCCTGGGGTCTTGGGGAGCTAAGGAGTAGCTCCTGATAGCCACTCTAATTAAATCCTGCCCCTCTCCACCCCCCACACACACACCTGGACCACATTTAAAGATATCACAGGCACTCTGGCAGGATGTGTAATACCTGGAACCAAGACTCTAGTTGTGCTTTAAGTGTTTGACTATCTTTACACTGACCATGGGAAGGAAGTATTAGTCTCACTACTCACATGAAGAGCACTGAGACAGTGACTGGTCCTGCAGTTACTTTCAGAGTCAAGAACAGAAACTGGGAGTTCTGACTTTTCATCTCCTCTTCCAATCACAGCATATGCTACTCCCTGCCTTTAGTATCCTTGACTTTACTAGTCAGTCCTTTCCCTTGGTTACAAGTGTGCCTTATATGAGAGGGCTGATTCTGATCGTGTCATGTCCATGTTGCGGTTAAGCACTTATACCTAGCAAGTAACTAAACAGTAGCACTAGTCTAGGAATCATTTTGTCCTAATTATTTATCAAAACAGGTTCTTTCCTGGCTATTCAAGGAAAGGCTTCACTAAGAGGCTCCAAGGCAGATGGAATGAAAATTATGCCTTTGCTGTCCCCTCTATACACATAATGAATTACCCAAAGACAAGACAAATTGCCCTTTAACTCTTCCTGTTCTCCAGTTGGTTAACCCTTGAGTTCAGTACTCTCCATATGAGCTATGGTGAGAGCTGCAGCAGAGTCTGACTCTTGCCTGACTCTTCTGGGCTGTATGTCACCTGGATGATTGCCCTCAGTTCCCTACATGGCTCTGCCTTCCAAACTCTTTATTCCCCTGAGTTGATGGCAGCAGGCAGAAAAGCGCTTCAAAAAATTAGGCCACTTCTACAGGCACCTGATTATGGGCTTGGTTGAACACTGCTAAGCGGCTAGAGTTAATTTCTTCCTTAGCTAGCTCTAAATCTGTAGTAGACTTTTGTTACTGAAGTCAGACCTTCTTCATCTGGGAGTCCAATTCTAAATGGAAAGGCTTTCCACCAGACTTATTTATATGGCTGTTAAATAAATGTCATGATTTATGGTTGGATGCGTCTCAGAACCAGGGCAGCCCTTGGAATTGGGTAGGCTGGAGCTGGTTATCTTACAACAAGGTTTCTCTTGGAAGAGCCTGGTATTTTTGGTTCCCTGTGGGCTGGGAATTGGAGGAAATTTAGATGGTGAAGGTATGAATTGGTGAGGGGAAAGGATTCTTTTTCAGAAACCTTAAGAGGGTAAAGGCTGGAAATAGACAGCTATACTTATTCCTTTCTGAAATGAGTTAATCCATCCTGAACTGAAACATGTGGGGGTTTTATTTATTTATGTATTTCCTTAGGCAGAACAAACATGTTTGGCACTTACTAGGATGCTGTAATGATTTTTTGTTGCTTCTTTTTCCATCCTCTCCCCAGTGCTGAACGCTTTCAAGTATCCACTGTTGATAGGCACTGGTCTAGCCACCCTCATTGGACTCCTATCCTGCCTTATTGGCTACTGCAGTTCTCATTGGTGTTGCAAGAAGGAAGTTCAGGAAACCAGGAGGGAGCGACGCCGGCTGATGTCTATGGAGATGGACTGAGCAAGGGAATGAGACGCGCGCACGTTTTGGGAGAGATTCAGAGGGATTGTCCAGAGGCTGCTTTTAAACTGAAAGTGTTTAACACTTAAATGTCCCTCAGATGGTGTTTTTTCTCTCTGATCTCAGCCAGGATCTAGTGCTTCTCCTCTCTACATGCTAAGTACTGAGAGCACAGGCCATATTTATCAACACAGAGCTCTCCTCTTCCTGTGGCACTTTCTGTGGGGATACATCCTGCACTCAGACTGTCCAGCCTTCTTTCATCAGGGCCTTTTAGACAAGAATTGCAGTTAAATCTTTTTATCTCATTTTTAAGATATCTCTGGTGTGATCACATGATTGGGAGGAGGGATTTGCCACGGAGCAGGCAGAGGCTGGAAAAAGCATTTGCCTTTTATACAATCTGCTGGCCTTCTCCAGCACTCCAGCCCCACCCTGCCCCAGTGACTCATTCAGATCTCTAGTGTTGGGAAGAAAGCTGCAGTCTGGGTTGCTCTGGACTTGTCACAATAAGGTGCTGTGGTCAAGGGCTGGTTTGTAATTATCACTGTACCCTCCTTCCCCTATTTTCAGGGGCTTTGCTATTAACTCCAGAAGAGAGTGTACGCAGAAGTCTCCTGAGATGGGTTTTATTATTTTTTTTCTTTTTACCAAGTTCTTTAAGAAAACAAGAAATCGTTCTTGATCTCGATTGTGGTGACAGATGTTGGCTCGCAACCCCCCAGGACTGAATAAGAATTTCGTGCTGTCCCTTACAATCCCTCTCTGTGTGCCTGAACACTGCCCCATAAGGCTACTGCTTGTATTAAGAAAGGAATTCAGTTTTCATGGCCTGCTCAGTTTTGCCTCTGTGCACAGACTGCCAGCAAAGCATCAGCTAATGGTGATGGCATGTGATATGAGTGCAATCCCTCTCCTTAAAGAGTTAAATGGTCTTCACCAAATCTTTTAAAGATAGCTAGCCAGCTGACCTTTGGCTGGAAATGACTTGGAAGCCAGCTGTTGCCAGTGCAATGTACTGTGTAATGTACTGGCAGTAGGTTCTATACTAATTTTCACTTTATTTCCTTGCAGTTGCCTAAGCAAATCGCTACAACCCTTGAATTTTGGCAGCAGAGAGGGCATGATCTATAGGATCTGAGTTGCAACTCAGGACAGGAACAGAAATAGCCCAAGATGTATAAGAGGTCCACAGGTTTTGATGATATTTTTGTAAAATGCAGTGATCTCTACCTGTCAGCAGCTCCTTGTCCATTGTGATGCCCAGCACTAGAGATCTCCTGGTGGGGTTTATGAGGTGTACTCCTAGGTGCTATAGTAGAGAAGCCCAGCTCCAGTCTTCCACATTCCCCTGGAATGGCTCTGAAGAAGGTGCTCCCTGTTATCTAGGCAGCTCTGTTCCAGCCTGGCTGGTGTTTTTAAGCAATAAGAGTTAGACTATAGACATTGTGTACACAACCAAATTTACTGATACCACACCCAGAGTTTTTGGCTTAAATCAGCAATGAGGAAGATTCAGAGTTGAGGCCTGTGCTTCATCCATCTCCACTTTGTTTAGGAATAAAGGGCAAATGGTAGGAGAGGCCATCTTGAAAAGGTCAAGACACCATCATATTATTAACAGTCCAGGCTTTACATGGTTAGTCTTATCTGTAATTACTTACCACCTTGGTGTACTCTCCATAGGTGCTGCAGGATCTAACTTCCTAACAGAATTATATATCTCATCCCTGCTCATAGGCTATAATTAAGCAGTGACTACAAATAACTTTTGGGGTGCATTTTCTCTTTCTTACATTCAATTGCCTATGTCCTGACTTGTTCTGAAGCTGCCATAAAACTTTTCTCCAGGAGACGTAGGCTAAGATTTCCACAGGGAACGAGCTATTTTGGGTCTGAGACTCTCCCCCAAAAAGTTGTTTTTTTTCCCCCAGAGAGTATATGCTAAGCACTTATTTTTCCTTTAAGTGTGTGCATTTTAATTGGAACCTCTTTAATGTTTCATTTGGGCACCCCTAAATTGGAACCCAAAATTACTAGTTGCACTTGAGATATCTTGGTCAGAATCTTCACAGCAGCCTTCCTTAATACCAGTCTTTTCCTGCAGAAAAGCCTTGAGGGGTTTTTTTTTATCACCTTCCTGAAGCTGCAGGCAGGCAGAGGCTGTCCAGCAAGGAACATGCAGCAGCCATAGACGCTTCCCTGTTTTATAATACAGGAAACAGTATTTACTCCACTTTCCAAAGAAGAAAAGTAGTGGAGCTGATTCATTAGAGTAGGGGATGCTGCTCTTCTCGAACCAGCACAGGATGTTTGTCGTCATCTTCTACTCTGCCAGCCACAGAGGCAGCCCACTTTTCTCTGGTTGTGCAGGATGTTGTGTCTTCCCTTCAGATTACTTTTGTCCTTCCCGCACGCAGAGCAGCAACTCTGCTTGTTTTCTTTCCTGCTTTAATGTTGGCTTTCCTCATAACAGCAGTATTTTTTTTAAAGAAAAAAATAAAGTTCCAAGCGTGTCTTTTGTTGGGAAGGAAAAAGAGTTGTTCAAAGCACAAGTCACTCGCTCTCCTGGCAAGTTTAGCCCTTGTCTTTGTTGCTTTTTTGTTATGTTGTGAAAGAAGGGAACCGTGACTGTAATGCGGTGATTGTGGAATGAGCGAGCAGGGAGTGGCCAGCAGCTCCTTAGCACATACCATGCTCTGGCTTGAAGACAAAAATCTCAGGGTTATTTTGGCTTGGGGCTCTTTGCCCATCAGTCAAGGGTTCCTGTGTCTTATCTAATGTTGACTTCCTTTTAGAGACCATAAAAAAACACCTTCTTCCCACACAAAATAAAGTGAGCTAGTCCCTAAGCTACACAGCTGCTAGCTCTTTGGAAGGTGATGCTGCATCCTCTTAAATCCTGGTCTTGGTGTGTTTTGAAGGCTGAAATCCTGGGTATAGAAGTTTCTCAGCAAGTCTCCTTCAAGCTGTGCCAATTTTATATTAACTATTTTTTATATAATGGTAATCTGTCTCCAGCTATAACAAAATAAGGTGTGTCAGTCACTCCTTCCTATGTTTTTTTTTTTACCACTTGCGTGTGTTTGAAGACAGGTGGGTACCAGGAGAATATGTCACATAAGGCACAGTATGAGGTTCAGTACCATCCATGCTGCAACCCTTGGTATTGACTGCCAATAGCCAAGTATCCAAAGGGATACTGTCAATCTTACTCTGTTCGCATTGCCACACATTTCCCACTTGGTTACAGCTGGGAAATTCCTCTGAACACTTGGCATTTGAACTGGGAATAGCTTGAAAATGACTTAATGAAAGGACAGGATTTTGAAGTTAAGGGAAAAAATGGTGTTTTGGCACAATTCTGGAATGCAGGAATTGAATAGCTCTAATGATGCTGTGTAATGTTTCTTTTTATGTCAAAATAAAGAGCGAGTCTTTTGATTAAATCACTCTGTAATCAGAATGTTTGCCCTACAGATAGTTCTCCTTGATATATTCATGAACAAGGATGTCAAAGTTAAACCTTGGACCCTGTTTCTACAGCTCCTTCAGTGAAGTAGCCATTACCCTGTTTTGCACAAATTTCAGTGGTTTGCTTAAGACCACAGAGTGAACCAGCAAATGAGCAAGGTCAACACAAGGAGCCTTGGCTTTGCTTCCTGTCTGTACCCACTCTCTACACTCCTATCTCAGGCAATAGTTTGCTTTTCTTCTTTTCCACTGAAGGATTATTGTGAGTGAATGCCTGCTGTATCCTCTAAAACCAAGGCAAGGTCTACTAGCTGGTGCTCCTGACTTCCCCTAAGGTGTTTTCTTCTTGAGCTTCTGTCAGAAAAAGCAGCTGTGGTTATAGCTAAAAATCTTTTTTTCATACTCTTCCTGCTAATGTATCAGCCTGGGATTTTATTTCTTCTGCTACAAATGGTAAGGCTGCCAAAACCTATGGCAGTAGGAAGAACATCCCTCACTGCTGTGCTGTAACACTTGTACTTTTCTCTATAGGTATTTGCATCTGATGAGGCAGAAGAAGGATTTTCAGGCTCTGGACTCTGCTATGGCAATGTACAAGCCATAGAATTGGGAGACCTCTAGGGTCATTTTAATGCAAACATCTGCATAGATGCAGGTTACCCTATCCCTAAGCCAACCTAGACAGAGTCCTATCCAGCCTCTTTTTGAAAAATTCTGCTGAAGATTCTACAACTTTGAGACCAGACTTTCATGTCGCTAGCCCCCTTCAGCTTGACTAATACTATAGCTACTTCCCTGTGGTAGGCAACGCTGCTATGCAATGGCTCACACTGAAATTCTCTGTTCCCTTGATTCCATATGATTGAGCCCTGGATCTAGTCCCCTAAGAAAAACCTGTGACAAAATCCATGTGTGTTCATGGTGGAGTCTGGGAGGTACCGTAGGTCAGAGGATCTTTGGGAGGGGACATTTGTTTGAAATAATTTTATTGTACCTTGTGCAATGGAGCTCCAGCCCCTATTGTCCTCGAGTGCTGTCAGAATGCAAATAAGTGAGATATCTGAGGGAGTGGGTGGTGGTGCAGCAAGATTTGCTCTGTGGCACTGCTGTGCCGGCAACATACCTACTTGATATGGGTTTTCCCCATAAACTTGTTTTACCCCAACATTATTCTGCTATGTGACCATTTCTTGTGTAACAGCAAATTAAGACCCAATAATCATGACAGTGTTTCCTTACTCTTCCGGATTTTTGGCTGCACTACAAGCTTTACTGTATGAAAGGTATGTGTACATCATCATGTAAATGACTTTGGTCAGTGTAGGCCAGGATAAGCTCTGTATAAGATAGCAGTCAGTTGATTAGGCCCTCCTGGAATATTCTCCATAGATATTGGATTGGCTGGAGTGACCAGTGCAACCTGAGAGAGATTTCCATTACAAAGCCTGAATACAAAGCTGCTTCTGCAGGCCCAGGTTGAAACACACCTGTGTCACCCCCATTCCTTTAGTGAAGCAGGAAGCCATACTCTACACTCCAGGGTCAAATCATGGTTAAATGACATAGTGTACAGTTTCACTTCACCTAGACTAACTGAAAAAAGGTTCAGCCTTGTTGACTAACTGAGAAATTTGTTCAGACAGCAAAATGCCATAGGCTAGCCCAGGCTGTACCTAACTTATCACAACGTATCACCTGCATCCTGTGATAAAGGCCTTGAAGAGGCTGGAGGAATGTAATTCATGGGAAAGATTAGGTTACCCCAGTCTCCATCTCTTGCTTTGAATCATGGCTTAGGGCCGGAGCTCAATCTTGCAACTCATTTGTGGGAGCAGTTTTCATTTACATAAATTACTTGCTTCCTAGCTTCATATGGGCTCAGCCCTATGGCATGTTTATAACCTGTGCTTGTATTCCAAGAGCAAGCCTTTTCATGGCTCCAGAGCTGATCTTTAAATCTGAGGATAAAAATGATGCTCAATTCATGGCTTGTCAGGTAAAGAGGAGCTGGAGCACTTGGGAAAGGGGAAAAAGTGAAGGTGAGATCATGGTTTATGCCAGCAATGATGAACCACTTTGACAAACATACTACAAATTAAGTATAATATATGAAAATCTCTTTTGATACTTTTGTATCTCACTGCCCCTGGGATACGGCAACACTGAATTTAGTAGTACCCACACCTGCTGCACTTTGGGGACAAACCTTTCAGCCTGCATAGATTCCTGAATCCTGCCCCTCCTTAACTGTTTCTCTGATCCCCTTCCCCTCTCTTGAGTACTGCCATGACTCCTAGCGCTGGTGCCTTCTTTAAATCAGCACCCAGGGTTTGCATGCTAAATGCACCAGCTGCTTGTGCAACTTGGGCTAGAGATAGACATTCAAAAAGCCTAAGCCTGAATTGATTCAATCTTAGTCTAACCTGCAAAGCTTAAACCAATTTGGAGGTGGATAGACATCCCCTTTTCATTCTAGGAATGCAGGCACGTGCCTGCAGTGGCTTAGGCTAGAAGCCGGGGGGCACTAGAACAGCCCTCCCTTCCCTTCCACAAGGCTGAGCTGAGAGGGGGCATGGCCCGGCCCCAGCAGGATGCTCTAATTAAGGAGCACGCCCCTGCAACCCAGCAAGGAATTGATAATAGTGTTTATCACCCCTAACTCAGTGTTTATCACCCGTCAACAAAACAAAACGATCTCTCATTAGTTCAAGCTCTTCTTAAACAGCTTTTCCAAGGAAGGAATGGAAGGACATTACCAGCTACCTGTTGATTAGCTCCAAAAAGCCCTAACCTGATATTACTGTCTGCCTTTGTCCAGTCTCCCACAGCACAGACAGTAGCCAGCATGTGGTATGCTAGCTAATGCTGAGAGATGTCTATGTAATGCGGGGAAGGAAGGGGGGAATCCCTGCTTAAGGAATCCCTGCCCCTCTTTGCTGCCCCCTGGCTGCAGCTCTGGCAGAGACAGCACATACAGAAGGGTCTGCCTGGCTTCTTCCTGCTCCCCTCTCCCCCTCACCACTCCCTGCAGGAGGAAGCCAGGCAGACCCTTTTGTATGTGCAGTCGCTGCCAGAGCTGCAGCTAGGGAGCAGCGAAGAGGGGCCATCTCAGCTCTATGGAGCAGACAGCCCTGCCAAGCCCAGAGAGCATGCTGGGATGCTGGGGGAGTCTGATTTAGCTTAAACCAGGAAAGGGTCTGGAACAGACATTGTATAAACCAGTTTGACCCAAGTCAGTTAAGTCTGATACTACATTCAACAAGGTTTATCTGAAACTGGTTTATGTTCACTGAACAGCTGTTCTGCTACAGGTTTAAACCAGTTTCTGATCATATAAATTGGTTTGTGTGTAATGTCCCTAGCCTGTGTGTATGTATCTTTAATAGTTCAAGTGCTTTGGAATCCTTTAGATGGCAGATCCTCAAAAAATGTAAGGTAGCTATTGCCAGCAGATAATGTTGTGACTTATTGTTTGTTAAGTTCCTTTTAAAGTCTCTCCTCATTCTACAGCCATTTCTGACAATGAGAATAACAGGGAAGAGAGTGCTTCGTGATAGAGACATGCATACAGTATACCTTAAAAAAGTTCTGACTATGCTGATCCATCCACACCTCCAGGTTAAATTAAAATATTTGAGACCTTTGGTTTCAAGAGCAGTTGTAAATGGAGAAAAGAAGGCTTTGGGAAGTTGTAGTAAGCCAGAGTGTGCCACTCCAGGCATTGAGATGGAGCTTTTATAGACTGTTGCTCCTGCCTTTCAACAAGGAGTATTAACAGAGAGAGGCAAACCTGTTTCTGCTTGGAGTAGAGTTGCATGGATGGAACAAAGACACCGCTTCTGGGTGAACTGTAGATGTAACATTGATGAAAGTGATGAGTTCATAGCACAGGACAGAGTCAAGCACAGAAGTAGATTCAGAAGCTAAGCAAACTATTGAGCTGTGCTACCTTCCCTAGCTCCTGAATTGATATGTCTCTCCTCAATCTCATCCTAAATGCTAAGCTCTGCCCCTTTTGCCTTGGCATGCTGCATCCATTAATGAGCTGACTGTCTGTGCACAGTACCTGGATTCACTGTGCTGGACATGCAGCTATCTGCAGCTCCTTTCTCATTGCAATTCTGCCCCTCCAGAGGTCTCTTCCTGAGATGCCATTCTTGCTGCTCTAAACCTACTTTGTGTCCTGAAAGTGGGGCCTCCAGTCTGATGGAAGTACTTTGGCCAGGTGCTGTATGGGAAATACCCTGTTCCCACCTGCTTTCTGGGGTGGCTGGCGTCCACCTCCAATACTTAAATTAATATTAAATTAATATTTTGAAGGTAAGTCAGTCCCTGGTCTGTAATCACAGTCACTGGTACATTTGGGGCAAAGGCTTTTTGGCTGCTGGTGTTATCACTTTTTGCAGTTGGTCAGACTTAACAATTGGCTGCAGCAACGGCTGCTTAATTCTCTTTTAAATGTTTCCAGTGCAGCCATTTAATTGAGGGGGGGAGGAATAAACCCTCTGATTCTGGAAATCCTGTAATCGAATCCAAGCTCTGTCAATCTAATTAGTTTTGAAATGCAGTATCTCCAGAACTTAGAGACATAAATAAGCAGCTTAATATTAAGACCTAGCTGCTTTCCCTAACACTTAATACTGTTATATATTCCAGAACAGACATTTTCAGTAAACAGAATCCTCAGTTGAGATATCAATTTCCACTTCCCCTTGGCTGCATTATTTTACCCTTGGCATTTGCCCTCAAAGCAGCTGGCAGGAAGCTCCAAGACCAGGTGGGCAATATCGTGTATTGGCCCTTTCTTCTCTTTCAACTAGGCATCCCAAGTCCTGCTTCACTACAGTGCTGGCTAAAAAGATGCTAATGCAGCTTTAAATCCCAGGGCAGGCAAGATTTAACTGTGTTACATAACCAATTTAATGCTATGCTACAGCCTTGCTAGGCAGGGCCAGCTGATAAAAGCAGGCTATAGTCCCAGTGTTGTCAAGTGTTTATGTGATTAGGTCTTGCCTCTGCTGGAAAATGGTTAGTGCTGTTATTTAAGAACACGCAGGCCATATGCCTCAAGGCTCTACTGTTTGTCCATTTGGGCCTGATCTGAAGCTGGGTCATGAAGGGACTTGCTCCTTACTAGTTGGAGATGGCTGTATGGCCCAGTAAGTTTTCAGGCAGGGGCAGGAGGGAAGCTGCTTTCTCCCAGCTCTCCATTCAGCTGCTGCTACCCCTGCTCTGTGTTTTAATACACATGTGCTTTAATATGCAGTGGACCATTTTACTGCACATTAAAGCATCACGTAAAAAAAATGACATTCTAATGCACAGTAAACTAGTCTACTGCACATTAAGTGTCACTAAAGAAGTGTGCCAATGTACTACTACACATTAGTGTAGCTTAATGTGCATTAATTGAGTACCTCACATTGGAGGTACTCAATTTAATGCACATTAGACAAGATGTGTTAATGCACGTGTAGGTGCTCCCTGTGGGCAGAAAAGGGAGAAGGGAAGCTGATTTTGGAGCAGCAACCAAAGCGTCCAAGTAACCAGCCCCTTCCTCACATCAGAGCCCCAAATTACTAGCAGGGAGCCCAAATCTTGTTGGGAGTAGCATAGCATTGTGGGACAAGTCTTCAGACATTTTGTGGGTGGCAGAGCCAGAAAGGCTGAAAACTACTTGTCTGGCAAAGGAGATGAGACTCAGGCAAGCAGTATTTTAATTCTGATTGCCACTACTCTTGTGTGACCTTTGGCAAGTCAAAGCTGCTTGCTCCTTTAGTTTCCTCATTTGGAAAATTAACTTGTTACTTGACCTTTCTTGAAACGATGTCTGGGGATCAAGACTGCAGCTGCATAGTTTTGTCACTGGCCATCAGATTTACTGGTGAAAAGAAGGCAAGTGTTATAGCATGGGTTCCCTTGAATAATATTTGAGTAGCTCTAATCTGGCTACTGTAGATTGCCACCTAGCTGTTGTCAGCATCACCTGAGAAGTCTTTCTCTGGCCTCCCCCCCCATCCCCAGCTCTTTCCATTTTTTTTTTTTTAAATATGCCTTTTTTTCCCCCCAAGCTACCAAATCAATAACCTTTCTATGCAAGCTCATTACAAATGCATTTAGCCCTAGAAGCAAAGGCAGTGTGGTTCTTACATGCCAAACCTCTCTTATCAGAAGCCTTCCTGTTATCTGAAATGGGGTCATGTCCTGGAGGAGGGGGGCCTTAGATAAGTGAGGTTCAAGTAACAGCGGCAGCAGGCAGTGTTCCCCAGGCAGCTGCTCCCTGCTGGCAGAATGGCAATCTTATCCCCCTTGCTTGGTTCCAGCCAGCTGGCTTCCCCAAGGCTGGCTGGCTCCGTGACACTTTGGTGCACAGCTCTTTACCTGCTGAAATCTCACTTGACTCCACACGGCCCATAGGCAAAAGCGAGATTACAGGCAGGCCGAGCTGTCTGCTGAAATGAATGGGGAAACTGGCCTGTGCAAGAGCTGGATGAGTCAGGTACTTGTGTTCCAGCATGAGATTTCAGCACAAGAAAACGCACATGTGGGATTGCAGCTGATCTGGCCAGCTGTAGGAAAGCCAGCCAGCCAGCTCTTGCTCTGAAATTGGGGGAACAAAACAGCAGGCTTTGAAGTCTGATGAGGGCTGAGAGAACCTGGCTACACACTTCAAAGTCTGTTGTGCCAGCTCCCCTGACACTGGGATAATAGCAGCAGGACTCTACTGCCACCCACTCCCTCCTGTGCCTCCCCACTGACCTTTTATTTGCTAGGGCACAGTTTCTCAAACTTTTTAGATTCAAGGCATCCATCATTAGACTCCAGACACCCTTGGAAAATGTTAGCTCTTAGTTTTTATTAGATTTTTAACTACTGAAAAATAATAGAGCAATACTTCCATTGCAAAGAACTCAAAAAGACCACAACAGGTCAGAATGTGGTTAACGTTGTGGATTCCTGTTGGAAATTTCTGGATTGCTCTCATGAATCATGTATGCAGACCTAAAAGTGCTAACGCTTCATGGTACCACTACCACTGGGACTCTCAAAAGGATCTTAAAGCACCCCAGAGCCTTGCAGCACCCTGTTTGAGAATCACTGTGCTTGAGCTCACTGCCACTTCATGTGGGCATGAACCGAATCCTCGCCACAGGATAAGAGCTGGCCCTGCTGTAAAACAGGACCATAAGCTTCAGTGAGCTCTCAACGTGAGTTATGCCAGTGGCTTTTGTTGGTGGTGCTAGAACCCAAATAAACTGAGTGCAATCTGAGTACTTGGGGTATTATCATGCTGTTATCCACAGTTCTGGACCATGTACCTGAGCTAATGTTAACATTAGCAGAAATTTTCCAGGTCAGCTGTCTTAAGTAAGGCCCTCAGCTTCGTCAGCCTGCTTTCTGTAAGTTCCTGGGTTGAAATGCCGCAGGGGAACTTGTCAACAGGCCCTGGATGAGCCATGGTGACACTGGCTGCGGGCATAGCGCAGCTAAGCCACCAAAGTACAGGGTGATGATTGTATTAAAACTATCTTTCTTCACAGCGGGACTTGGGATACTACACAGAGGGGCTGAAATGGTACAATGGCAGCAGCATTTCTAGTCAAGCAGTGCTGAGGGAGTCACTTGACTTCATGGCTCATTGTAATCTACCGGATCCCTTCTAAACTCTTCACAGGTGTTAACAACACTCTCTTTTTAATGGTTTGTTGTTTCACCAGTCAAGCCAGCCTTTCTTCTGCAAGTCTGCTGTCTGCTAGCTGCTCCTGGTCACAAGGATCCTGTGTCACAGCAGATTGTTTTTAACTCATTCTAACAAAGTTATGTGTGTTTGCTCCCATCTTAAGCTGAACCATACAGCCCAAGACTACTAGTGAATCTTCTTGTTTCTTTTCAACTGGAGAAAAATGTGCTGTTTTGTATGTGATGGTGCACATACCAGGTGAAACCCCTCCTTTTCAAAATTCCAGATCTGTCCAGGGCAGATCTTCTCACTTCAGCTTGAATTGCTTCTGTTTCCTGATGAAATGTGTAGCCTTGCTTGTCCCCATCTTCAAATGCCACCTCAATCCAATGCAGATGCAAAGGAATGGTCTCACTTTCCATACCCTCTTTCCAAAATATATGATAGACCTCCACTCTCTTATGGTGCAGACAGATCAAGGGATCAATCTGATGCCAAAATCCTTTCAAAATGCCAAACAGAGGGTGAAATCATGCCATGCTAGTACAGTCCATGACTGACAGCTTTGTGTCAGGTTTTCAGATTTTCAGGGTTTTTTTTATAGTTTTGCCAACATGAACTGTTTGGGTTGAAATTTTCCATTTTAGCAATTACCACAAATGAAGCTACTGAAAAGCGGGGGCAGGAGTTCTTTAAAAGAAACAAGAAACATTGTATGACATTAAAGGAAGTTGCAGTGCATTAGCCCAAGGCCAAGGGGATAAATTAAGATTGTCCAGGCCACACTTTCTAGTACTTCCTAACCCTTTGAGTGCTTAGCTTTACAACCTAGTAGTATCTGGGTGGGTGTTGGGGTTTTTTTTGGGGGGGAGGGGTTGTTTTTTTGTATAATAACAGATTTATAAGGGGGCTCCCGTGTTCCACTTATTTCAGTCAGGGATTGAGCTGACCCTGCAAAAGCAGTGAGAGATGACAGCATTTACCCCCAGAGGGCGCTAGGGTAACACTTGTCATTAGCCATCAAGATGGAAGAACACACACTTCATTGCCAATAAATATGTACTTAATTTCCTAGGAGCTCAGGCTGGGCTGCTTTGTGTCTTTCACACTCCTTTTCCTCTCTCCTCTCCCTCTCTTTTTCTGTCCTGGCAACTGGAATAGAAATTTGCTAAATCTCTATCAGCTGATCTTGCTTCACTGATGTGGTTTCTAATGGAAATGACAACTTCTAACTGGCTTTGTAAAGACTTGTGATCCCTTCCCTCTTTCCACCCTGCTGCCTTGATCAGTCCTGCCATGTTTTGTTTTCCCACTTTACCAGGGAGCAGGAGTGTGATTTTTAGCCTGCTCAGTCCTGAGGGCAGAGCTGTCACATCCTTGTAAAGGGCTGCACACACCAGTAGTGCTGGGCAAAGCAGTGTTATCCTCTCTGGTTTTCTGTTGCGAATGTGAAGATCAATTCACACATTTGCGTTAGACTTGGAACTATACTGCTCCCTTTCATGCTTTGTTCCCACAGTATGTGGTACTCAGTGAGTTTGAGCTCTCAGCTTCCTCTTGGTAGCTCTGTTGGGGCAACGGTGACACTTTTCCTCCCTTAGCACTGGTGGGGGGCATGGGAGGGGGGGTGTTGACTTGTGAACTTTGGCTCTGAAGAGCTCTCATCCACCTACAGGAACTTACTTTCAGCATGGCCCCTGCTCCCTCATTCCCATGAGTGTTTCACCTGAGGATGGAGTAACTAAGCAAAAATCACCATTAACTTGTTCAAGAAACGTTGCCAAAGACTGGAGACATTTGCTTCATTGCATCCCACTCCACCCCACCACACAGCCTCCCTTCCTGACTGAGCTCCTTACCTACAATGCCTTACCTTCAATGGAGAGGTGCTCTCAGGATTGTGTCCTATACTAGGTTGCCAACCCTCTGAGTCTTCCAGAATTGGCATCAACCTCCTGGTGATCATTGAAAGCAATCCGGGGATTGATATTGTGAACAGTTTGAACAGTACAATTAATGACACTACATCATGTTGGGGGAAAAAAAACTCCCAGAATAGCTTCAGTCAGAGTTGGCAACCCTAGTCCCATAGAGCTTGCTTTCCTTCCAGATGTGAACATGTGCAATGCATGTTAGCATCTACCTCCTGGCTGCTCCCCCTCTATTGGCAGGGGAAGAGAGGTCAGGATTTTGCTGTCAGCTCCCTGATTTTCCTAATGGACCCTGAGTGGGAGCCAATAAAATCATGAACTTTGCAGTAAGGAGCCTCTGCCTCTGCCTTTACCTCTTGCACCTGCAGACTGTCTAATGAATCAGTTTATCACAATATAGACCATAGATTCATAGATGCTAGGGTGAGAAGGGACCTCAAAAGCATCATTGATGTTTATTTTGTTCTTAAAATGAATGGTGCTCCCCATCCCTGCCTGGTGGGATGAAGCAAACAGGGCTTGTTTTACACTCTGTGTGCCCACTGCAAGTCTCTGAACCAATTTTCTGTTTCAGCTGATGCCCCAGCAGTCCTGTGAGGAGCTGTGCAATTCAGGATTAAATGATCTGTGTCAAAATTTGTCCTAGGAAAATGTGCCTTTCTGAAAGCCCCTCTAATTCAAACCATTTCCTCCCATTAGGCCAGGCATCTAGGGAGAGGTTGAGCCTTTCATCATGCCTATGTCCCTCTCCCTGCATGTTTTATGTGTGCGCAGAAGAGAAGCACGGAGAGCCATGAAAGCACAAAAAAACAGCAGCTTGAAGCTGACAATCAGAAAGGTCACGGTGTTTTAAATCTTCCTGTTTACATGAATGGAAAAGCAGCACTGGGGAGGACTCTAGTCCCAGGTGCTGGCAGCAGGAGAGAGGTGTGCCAGTGCCATGCTGCGAGCAGTTGTCAGACCCTGGAGCCAGTCCTTACGAAGAGCAGCATAACTAGAGGTGGACAGCTGGGCCACCAGCCCCAGGCACCAATTCTGAGGGGGCACAAAAATGGCAGCTGCAGCTGTGCCCATGCTGCTGCTTCTCCAGACCTGGTTACCACTGCTACCCAGGGCGCAGTAACTGCTTGTTATTCCACTCGTCGCAAAACCCAAGAGTCACATTTCTGAAGCTTCCCCTCGGTGCCCCTTTTTCTCCCCCATCTCTCCAAGTTTCCCCACAGATCTGCAGATACTCTTGGTATCACTGGGCCCTTCACATGCCGGGGCCAGCTCTCAATGCTTGCTTTGCTCAAAGGGTGTTTCACAGGCCTGTCCAAACTGATGATGAGGTGTGATGTCCCACGCTGCCACCCCCACTTCTGCAGGATGGCATCTTGGAAGCCTGTAAAGCAAGAAACCAGAGGAGGAAACTTTTCAGCCTGGTCATAAACGTGAATTGAATCAAAATCCCGCTTTTAGGAGGGCAGATTCAGATGAGATAATCTACAGCTGCGGGGCCACCCTTGGTTTCCTAACTCAAATGCCTGTCTGTGTTTTTAAAAAAAGCTAAGAAGGGACAGCTGTTTCCTGGCTGATGGATGCTTTCAAGAAACGTGGCATAAGGAAGGCCCTAGGACTTGCGAATCTGTGTTGAGATGTAAACCAGAGGCCTGGAGAGGGAGGGGAGATCATTGCACTGGCAGGCCTTAAGTTGTACCACTGAGGACACAGGGGTCCCTTGGGCACTCATTAGCCACAGAAGTCTGGCTAATGGGCCAATTCGATGCTGGGCTGGGGCAAAGACTGTTCTCAAGGGAAAATGAGGGTGTGGGGAATGACATTAGTGAATTAATCCGATGGACTCTTCCTGCTCAAAAAAGCAGAGTCTGTGTCACAATGGTGTACCAGGGGCTGCTGGAGTTCCCCTCTTGTCCATTAGTGAAGAAGCCTGGTGCAATAAAGGATCCTTTCCCTGGTCTTCTAAAGCTACTGGTGTGAACCCCAATCACCTGAATTTACTGCTTTCAGGTTTTCTATACATGCAAAGGTGAAATAGGTTGTCCATAGCTAAATCCCTATTGGACTGGCTCTTCTTCCTCATACAATCATACAGTCTCTGCTAGGGTCAGAGGTTTGGTTGTTTGTTAATTTGCGGTCTTTCTGTTGCTTAAATTAAATAAAACCCCAACACCCATGGGAAGTAGATTTTACCCCTTGGGTTGAGCAGAAGTTAGTGTCCCATCAAGGCCCCCTGTTAAATGTAAGGAGTGACCTTTACTTTGCATTACCTAGCGCTAGCTGCACGCTAGATCTTGCACAGATAGGAAAGAAGCCACAAACACATTTAGCGAAGAGCTCGGTCTCCACAGACAGCACATCCGCCCTGGGCAAGGGGGAACTAAAACATGGGGTAATAGTGGCTGGGTTTGGCAGCACTGGTTTCATGCGTGTGGCTTTGAGCAGCTGTGACACAGCACTGCAGTGTTCAGTCTTCTCCCCAGTTTTTTGGAAACCACAATGCAAGACTGCGACTTCCTTCCCATTGCTGTCAGAGAAGGCTTCAGCACTGCCTGAAAAGGGCTTTCTCCCTTCAGCCTATTCGCCATTGTTCCCAATGGGGTCCATCCAGTGCTCAGTGCCCCTGCTCTTCCTCATCCTGGGTGAGTATCATGGAAGATGTTGCTGTCCTTCTCTCTAGCTAGCCTGGGCAGTGGGAGGTGTGGTCTAAAAGGATGGTTTCCTGGGACAGCCACCCCAGCCTTTCCTTTGTCAGTGGGGCTCTTTGGTGGCTGCCCTCAGGAAGGTTGAGGTGCCCTTAGGATCCTGGGTGTCTTTTGGCACTGACCACTGCCTCTCCAACAAGGACTGTTCGGACTCAATGCAGTCATATTTCCTTCCCCCATGCCTGCCCACTGGCTCGGCATGGCTCTTAGGCGCATTGGGGTATGGCAGGGGTATAGGTGCACTTTAGTGTGGGAGAAGTGAGGGTGCTTTCTGTTACTTGCCTCTTGTTGCATGCCCTTGCTATACTGCTATGCCATTCTCTTTTTGAGATAATCCTGCTCTCTCCTGGATATCTGGCCAGAAGCCCCTTAATCTCACTGGGAGTAGCTGTATGCACTGTACAACTGCTGACAGCCAGATGGTACAAGGTGCATAACTTTTGTTTGGTCCACCCCTTTAGGATGATCTCATACTAGACTTTCAAGTTACACCATTGTTTCCATCCCTGTGTAATTTGGCTGGTCTCCCTGTGGAAATGCAGCCTGCTGCTTGTGTACTGTTTTGTATTTGGCTTAGGGCGCTAGCTTATTTAGAGCATGGCATCCAGTGTAGAGCAAATCAGCTCTGCTCCAGAAAGCGAGAAAAGATACCAGCCGTGTGGGCTCTGCCCCTTCCCTAACTTGTTCCATTCAGGCCATAGGCAGGCCAAAGGGGTGAACTCAAGTGTCTAGAAAGCTGCTCTTTCCTCCCAGAAAGCCTCTCTTGGCACCTTCTACCATCTGGGCATTGCCTCAAACTCAGCTTCTCAGGGCCTAGCCAAAAAACTTCAGAAGCTAACAGATGCCTAAAGTAAGGGTCTGAGTTCTCTGCATTTCTACACGTCTGCACTCCCAAGAGCTTTTCTTATACCTTTTTCCCATCTAATATCTTCTTTACCTTTTCCCCCTTCCCACACCCAACCCTCAACTTTAGCTCATTGCTGCCTGTACTGTCCAGGCAGCAGCAACTCATTGGTAACTAACCTTTGAGTAACCAACATTTGGTCTCTTAATGCTGCCTTCTCAACTGGTAGGTGTTTTTTGTAACTTTCTACCCTGGCTGTGTTATCTGCTGGCAAAATGTGTCTATAACTGTAGACCTTTCTCCATTGAAACATCTTATCCTGTTTGTTATGCTCCCTTGATCATCAGGCTTTGCTTTATCTGCCTCTTTAAAAATGTGGTGCTTGGATTTCAGCTCTGTCTTCTGCCTCCAACCCATCCAGAAGAGACTTACGTGGGGCTGAGGAAAGCAAAATAATTATTAAAGGGACACTGATTCATAAAACACTAAGTCTTCAGTTTGGATGTGCAGTGACTGCTGCTCTCTGTGCAAATAGGGTATTTCCACACACATCTGTACTCATGCTGTTACATGACTTCCCTCTTAAGAACAAGCAAATTAGGCCTGTGGTTGCAAACTCGCACTTGTAACAATCAGATTCCATATACCTTTTAAAAACCTAGATCCTTCCTATTTTTTCTATTGTTTTTGGTAATATAGTCACTGAAGAACCTGTATTGCCATATGCAATAACTACATAGTACATGGCACTGTTTTGTTCTTTGTAAGCAGGCCTTTCCTTCAGCCAGAGGGTAGTGACTGTTCAGAAAGGGCCTCTTTACCGGGTGAGAGGTTACAACATCACCATTGCATGCAATGTGAGTGGCTACCAGGGACCCTTGGAGCAGAATTTCCAGTGGTACATTTACCTGCCCTCTGCCCCAAATCAAGAAATACAGATCATCAGCACCAAGGACCCCTCCTTCTTTTATGCCAAGTATGCACAGCGTGTCCGGAGCAAAGAGATCTATGTGGAGAGGCTCCAAGGGGATTCTGTCCTGCTGCACATCACTGAGCTCCAGGACCAGGATGCCGGAGAGTACGAGTGCCACACGCCCAACACTGACGAGAGGCACTTTGGGAACTACAGTGCCAAGATGCACCTATCAGGTAGGTTCCAGAAAAGGAGGGCCACCACTCTGTTAGCTCCACCCTCACTGTTCATTTGCATGCTGGTGGGAATGGAAGAATATGATGGTTCAGGCTTTTATAGTTCTCTTACACTGACAGCAACCCCCCATGTGTGAGCAGCCTCATTTACTGCAGTATAGTATGAAGGGGGTGGTGAGAGTGCTTTAGGATCCTCCAGAGTAACCTGCCTCTTCCCCTACTGCTTCCTTCCTCTGATTAAGAGGGAGCTGGTGGTGACAGATGGGTTTGAGGGGCAGCAAGCAAAGTGAGGTAAGGTGGTGCCTGGGAGAGGAGATAAGGTGACCAGGGCCCGGTGGTTGGGACTTCTGTTCTTCCCCATCTGATGTGTTTTGCTGTTGCCCCAGGACAAGAATCCTGGAATTTTCTCAGCAGTCACAAATCCCTCACTTCATCTACAGAAAAGGAGGAACTGTGTTTCTCCAAGGCAGGGAAGGACATTGTACTATGTGCTTCCATGACTTCTAATAATTTTTCTGATGTAATTACTAAAGATCACGTTGAAATACTTAGGAGGGTAAAAATACACACGTCTTGAACATTGACCATCAGCATCCTTCAAAGCAGGCTTACAAGACATGGGAGTGTTATTGAAAAGGGTGACAGCTATAAAGGAAGGCTTTGGAAAAGAGGAGAGTACCAGGAGGAAGGAGGAAGAACCTCTTTCTTGAGCTTGAGGTAAAAGTAAATTGGGATGGGAAGGAGAACCATGACTGAGGGAAGTTCATGCATTTTGGAGCTCTCCTACCTAAATGGTGATGCAGCATTTTCAGGAGACAAATGGATGGAAACCTCTAAGAAGCCTGAGTGCTCTGCTCCTTGCCCAAATTTTTTCTGTTTCCTAATGTTGTGCCACCTTGTACTTTTGGCCAGGAAAGGCTGGACATGATTTACTCTGGAGCCTTTTAACCACAACTAGGTTAAATGGAAAAGAAGCTGTGCTATGTGCCTCCATGACTTCTAATAATTTTCCTGATACAGTTAGTAAAGATCACATTGAAATACTTTGGAGGGTAAAAATATACAGGCCTTGGAAAGGGCATATAAAAGGGCAATGTAGAGCAATTGGCACTTACAAGCTGTCAAAGGGCTGGAATATTGGCTACAAGTGGTATTGAAAGGGTGATGCTACGCAGAAATGTCCCTTCTGCCCTGATGGACAAGCTTTGAGTCCACGGTGACACGCATGGTTTCTACAGCAAATGGCCATCTTGACTGTCTTTTCTTGTGTTTAGTGATTCCAGACACTCTCTCGGCCAGTAT
This sequence comes from Caiman crocodilus, assembly GCA_030014935.1. Classification (NCBI taxonomy): domain Eukaryota; kingdom Metazoa; phylum Chordata; order Crocodylia; family Alligatoridae; genus Caiman; species Caiman crocodilus. The sequence continues at coordinate 13,389,768 of JAGPOW010003316.1, forward strand.
GAGCCCCCAGACTCTGGACCAAATGGAAGGAGATCCACTGGAGCTTACATGCGAGGTTTCAAAATCTACTGCTCAGCACACCCACCTGTCTGTTGGCTGGTACCAGATAGCCAGAGATGGTCAAGTCATGGAAATCCTTTCCCTATCCAAGGACTTTGTGCTGTCTCCAGGATCTTCCTACAGGCAGAGGTTTTTGTCAGGGGACGTGCAGCTGGGCAAGGTCGGAGACACCACATACAAGCTCTCCATCAGCAGAGTGAGGCCCTCTGACCAGGGCCAACTGTACTGCGAGGCAGTGGAATGGATTCAGGACCCTGATAAGACATGGAAAGATATTTCTCGGAAACAAACCAAACAGACATTGCTGACTGTCACAAGCCTTGGTAAGATGCTTACAGCATATCAGGTTTTACAGCAACTGATTTATGGTATTGATTTAAAATGGCCTTGGCTTACATTTGGGTACTTGTAAAGTGATCCTGACCTATTCACAAACTTGCATAGTGGGCCCAGTTTTCTTGTACATCAAAGCTCCTTTACAAAGCTAATATGGTATAAATGCAAGTCAGGCTTCTTGAGGTTCTGGAAACCCTGGGGAATTATGTGCACAAAAGTTCAAAATTATGCGCCGAGTCCTGGGGATTGCACATGGTGGCAAAGAACCGGCTCGGCCTGTCCTGCTGACACGCGGCTTTGGATCAAACTGGGCTGGCTCCATGCCAGTACGTGGGGCTTGCGGCACTACAGGTGGGAGCCATGTGCCATTGGGCCAGGCCAGCTGCATACTTCTACATGGGCCTTCCTGCTGGAGTGCCAGAAGCCACAGGTGGAAGCATGGAGTCCATCCAGGCTGATGGCACGCAGATTAGGAGCCATGGGGAGTCATGCACCATCAGGCCAGGCAGGCGCCGTGTCTCCACATGCAGCTTCCTTCCCCATATGCTGGCATGTAGCCAACCTGGTCTGGTTCAAAGATGTGCGGCAATGGGCTAGGCTGAGCTGGCTCTGTGCCAGCACATGCAACCCCTGGGACTCAGTTGGAGACATGCATTACTGGGGGCTCTGCCTGCCAGGGCCATGAGTGCCCTGAGGGCCCAAAGCAAAGGCTGTGCACCATGGAAAGGCAGGGGGATGTAGCGGGGACGCCCATACCCACCACCCCATCCTACAGGCAGGAGCTCCCCTCCCCACCCATCTGCATGCACCACCATGCTCGGTGACTCTACATGGGGCTCCTAGCTCAAGTGCCAGGAGCCCTGCAGAGGTGCTTACACAGAGTCCACCCACGTTGAATTATGCAAAGTTATGCAATTATGCATGGTCATAACTTTTATGTCCAAAATTCCACAGATGCATAATTGTGTAATTCTTCGGGGTGTAAGCAACGTATTTGCAACTGTTTCATGTCACATCTGGACTTTACACTATTATAAATTACACAAGTATTCGGGAAAGACAATCATTTCTCCCGTGCTGTACACCATAAGCATTACTACAGTGCCTTACAACTAGGTTGTGGAGGGAATAGGTAATAGTCTGTCTGTCTTGAATGAATGTTACCCCAGGAGGATCTACAGACACCACTTGCCTGGTGTAGATTTATCCCTGATTTTTCCTGGAGTAATTCTATACTGGGTTCTAATAATTTACTAGAAGCCAGTGTAGGACTGAAAATGTGTGCCCACTCCTTTTTTTTTTATACCAATTACTCCAGTGTGTATTTGTCTCATGCCCAGGGCCTGTTTCTCTAAGGCCTTTTCCCTCACCCACAAGTCATTAAGTCACTGCACAAAATAATGTCCCTTCCTGCAGCCGAGTGAACAGCCGTGAGATTTCTCGAGATTTCAACCCTGACAGCTCTTGCCTGAGAAGTGTCCTCTGGGTTTAGTCATCAGACATTCTTCAGGTAGGGGGAATGCCGAAGTATTAGCAACCCAAAGTCTCCAAAATTAAAAGCTGGGCTTAAAAAGTTAAACTGGGTTTAAACATAATGAGTTAAGTTAGGGTGGTTCTTTGCTTTCTGGTATCTGAGTCCTTTTAGTTCTTTTAAGTGAAAGCTGAGATTCTCATGTGTTCACCTAACTCCAGGAGCTGGGGATTTTTTTTAAAAACCCACCAAATGTCATGAGACCTTGGTTAATTAGCAAGAATTGGCAAGTGAGGGTGGGGTAAGCTTTTACTGATCTGCTCCTTCACCAATGGCAGGAGGCAGGGAAGGATAGCTACAAGGGCCCTTTATTATATTCTCCTGGACGCAGAGTGTGTGCTTCTATAGCCACTGGTGAGGTTATATGGCATCCAGTTCTGTGCTAGATCTGTACAGACATTACATTGCTGCAGCCCATGGCCAAAGTGACTTTTGAATCTCTACTTCAAAGCTGTAGCAACTAGTACTAGAGCTGGGGAGATTACTGACCCAGGCCAGTTGCTCTAGCTTTTATTTTGGACTGCGAGTACCAATGCAATGTGACAGAACTACAGCGAAATCACAGTGGGAGCGAGCAGCAGGCAGACTATTTAGGAACTGAAAGCACAGTACATAGAAAATAATGCCCTGAGACTTACAAGCTGTATCATCTGTGACCTCAAGGGAGAGAAAAGTACACTAGTCGACTGCATTTGATATCACAGTTCCATTAACTGCCAAATAGCCTGCATTCTGGAGCATTATATGCACATCAGCAGACAACATGACAGATATTGTGTTGTGCTCCAAAACAATTGATCATCAATTTAATTAATCTTCCATTGATGATTTATTAACATGTCATAAATGTTTTGTGTGTGGCCTCTTCCTTGAAAGTGTAAGTCAGGGGGTCTCATGTTATGCTTTGGAAAGGTACTAGGGATCAGTATGAAATGCCTGGCTTACATTAGCCTCCCTGATAAAAATGAACACATTTCCCAGAGAAGATTTTCAAGCTGTCAGAACAGTTTTGTTGGGCTCTCAGTGGATTTTGTAAATTAAACTGTTGCTTATTGAGCACTGTCATTCAGATTGGCACTGTACTGGAGGGAGACCTGGTCCTCGTCCCATGGGAGCTACAATCTAAATGAGACAGACAAGGCAGTTCAGAGGCATAATTGGCTGGATGAACAGATGAAGCTGCAAACTCCGAGTGGTTTTCATGAATTTGATTTTTTTTTCTTTAGTAGATTAGCACTGCAAAAAAGGTCTTGTGAAAGAAGTGTGCTTTAGGGACAGTAGAACGGTTATTATGGACCACATCCTGTGCCCAGGGAAGTCGGTAACAATTCTCCCATTTAATAGATGCTGAGGCACTAGGCCAAGGGAACTGTTGGAAGCATGAAGGCAACAGAGAGCAAAGGCAGAGCCTTGAGTAGGGTCAGGGTAGATACAGGAATGAAAAAAATGCATGCTACTGAGACTGGTGTCAGGGCTTTGAAGGTAAACGTGAGGAGATTGAACGTGCGGGGGCAGGGGTTCTCAAACTTTGTGATACCGCAACCCCGAGTGCTGGATGGTGGTGGCAGGGGATGGGGAGCTCACATGCAGCAGTCACTGCCACCACTCACCACTTCCTCACATCACCACATGTACCCCCTGGGAAGTTTGCAGCCACCTTTTAAGTTGCTCACAACCCCCATGGGATCACAACCCACAGTTTGAGAACCCCTGTGCTGGGGAATTCAGCAAATGGTGTCGAAATAAGAAAACAAGCTGATAGATGCACACTCCAGAGGGTAGGGAATGATTTGCAGGCACACCTGGACAGGTTGGAAAAGTGGGCAGAACACAATAGGATGCAGTTCAACAAGGACAAGTGCAGAGTGGTGCACCTAGGGTGTAAACATATCCAGCACACCTGTTGGCTGGGAAATGACCTTCTCAGCACCACAGAACCAGAAAGGCATCTCCGAGTCATGGTGGACTCCAAAATGAGCATGAGTTGTCAGTGAGACAAAATAATCAGCAAAGCTAACTGCACTTTATTATGCATCAGGAGATGCATGACAAATAGATCCAGGGAGGTGATACTTCCCCTCTGTGTGGCGTTGGTCAGACCGCAGTTGGAGTACTGCATCCAGTTTTGGGCGCCGCACTTCAAGAAAGATGTTGATAGATTGAGAGGGTCTAGAGAATGGCCACTCATATGGTCAGGGGCTTACAGGACAAGCCCTATGAGAAGAGACTGAGGGACCTGGACCTCTTCAGTCTCCACAAGAAAAGGCTAAGAGGTGATCTTGTGGCCTCCTACAGATTCATTAGGGTGGCTCAGCAAGGGATCGGAGAAGCTCTGTTCGCTAGGGCGTCTCTTGGGGTTACAAGGAACAATGGTCACAAAGTGACAGAGAGCAGATTAAGGCTATATATCAGGAAAAACTTCTTCATGGTAAGGGTGGCCAAAATTAGGAATGGGCTTCCAAGGGAGGTGGTGCTCTCCTCTACCTTGGGGGGGGCTTTAAGGGAAGGCTGACCCCAGCACTCATTCCTGCCTATGCAGGGAGTCGGACTCGATGATCTGTTGAGGCCCCTTCCAACCCCAGCATCTATGAATGGTGTATAAGGAAAGTTGTTCTCATAGAAGAACATTCAAAGAGAGGGGTTGACTTGAGAGGTAAGGAGGCCAGATAAAAAATATGGTGGCTGCAGTAGAAGATGATCAAGGCTTGGTCTAGATTAATGGCCAGGGTGGAGGAGGAAGATCAGGATTTAGCATGTCTGTGGTAAAAGAAACGGATGTCTAAATGATTATATAAAATAGGTCACCAAGCTGTGCAAAATGTGTGAGTAAGGTACTGACAAGCTCTGGTAAAATACTGCAGAAATGCTCTCTGTGGACAGTCATTTGAATGCCGAATAGGTGGCTGGTTTGATTTAAATTTCCTAGATCTTATTTACTAGACACAGGAATGGCTTTTGATGTTTACTATTGTTTGGAGAGTGGCACTGTTCACACAGGCAGACAAGGTTCCTTCACACACGCACACACACACCACCCACAAAAAGAATATTTGTTTTCCATTATCCTCCTGTTTGAAAAGTTTCATTGTCTGATCAGGAAGCATTCTGTTACCCATCACACGTTGTGATTTAGGAATATAAATTATTAATTAAACAGTTTTCTCAGTCTCAGGCATTTTCATTCCATTTAGATTCAGATATTAGGCTCCTCACAGTCAGTCTGTGCATTTTACACCAGTATTTGAACTGTAAACCACTTGATGTATGGTAAAATTCCCTCATTGTTCCTATAAACCTTTCAGTAAATATCTGGGAATACCAGAACTGCGTGCAGAAACTGAGTCTTCAGTTTATGGAATTGTTTAGAAACAGACTGTTTAAATTCATTGGATAATTTATCTGCAGTAAATAATCACAGTTCAAGAACCAGTTATATCTCCATCTTCAGGCAATAGCACATACTTATCTCCCCAGACAATACTGTATCATCAAGTAATGTTGATGGAAGAAAATAAAACAACGGCCGTGTTGACTGCCTGACCTGGTTGCATACCCAGAGGCATGGTCATGTTCTAAACTTTAATTCTGTATAGACATTTCATGATTTCATGATCATTCAGTGCATGAGCTTTCGGTACGGGTCACATTCTCCAATCCATAACCAATGAGCAGTTTTCACTTCAATCTTGTTCCGAGTCACCTTTGGGATGATTTCAAATGTTGACAATTCCTGAAGGGTTCTTCAGCAAGAGTGGAAATGACAAGCCAGGGTATATTAGCCCTAAAAATATTTGGAACAGTCTGTCTGAAAGGAGAATCCTATCAAAGCAACCCAGTTGATTCAGGTTCTCTTGAAATTTTTTGCAATTTAAGAAATTTTCCATTTTCTTAATAGGGGTTATATCAAGCCATTATAAAGTTTAGAGAGAAACACCTTAATCCATCCCAGCATAGCCAGTAGCCCAGTGTTCAGGGCACCTGCCTGTGATACAGGAGACCCTGGTTTGAGTTTCTGCTGTGTTTAACACCAGTAACTTGAACCTCAGTCTGTCCAATCGGGGCTGAGGACCTTGGGATAGGCTAGACTCAGTCTCCCTTTCTCTCTGGTCTAGTGAATTAACAAACTGTAACAGCTCAAAAGACAAGATTGAAAAAGACCAATCCACCCACAGTGAATGGACTGATAAGTGCAGTCACCTATAGGCTGCATGAAACAAAGATTTAGAGCACTGGTCTGAATGAGGCAGAACTGAGTCTCCCGTATGCTAGGTGAATGCTCTACTCAGTGATGTATCACTTGTTATGAGGTGGATGGAGGTCTGTCTGTGGTTTGAATCAGATATTCAATCCTAGAGCGGAGGTACCTTTCCCCTTGAAAGCTTCATTGGACTTGTGCATTGCAACAAAACATTTTGCTTATAATAGATAAGTATTTTCCAGTGAAAAACAGTTTTTGTGTCAAAACATTGTTCCTTACCTCTCCTAACTCTAGCACAGCTAGGAGTAGGAAGGGAAAAGTCGACAAGGGTTTTAAAATACATGTCCTGCTTTTGTCTTTCCACAGAGAGGGACTTCCATGTCAGTGCTGCTGCTAGTGAAAGTGCCCTTGTTGAAGGGATGCCATTGCAGTTAAATTGCCTTGTGAACGCACAGAACAGCAAAGACAGATGGTTCCAAGTAATCTGGCTCTTTAAAGGAGTAGAGGTAGCCAGAATTGACCAAAATGGGGTACTTGTCTTGAAGGATGAGTATGAAGAGAGAGCTAGATTGGGACAGCTCCAACTGGTCAAGAAAAGCAGTGAAATGTATGTCTTCAATATCTATCAGGTAGGGCTGAAGGATAAAGGCACGTACAGCTGCGAAGTTTCAGAGAAGGAAAAGACGCCTACAGGTTTCCTCACCATCCGCTCTAAGCCATCACCAGGCATTGATGTCAATGTGAAGCCAATAGGTCAGTTAAACAAAATGCCTTTTCTTCTCAAGGAAATATGAAATGATTCATGGCTTCAGGTCTGTTGCTATTTCGCGAGCCACCCTGCCAGTGGCCAGCCCACAATGCTGCTTTTCCCCAAAGGTATGGGTGTGCTGTAAGCGCTTTGTACAATAATGCTACTAATGTGTCTATTGCAGTAAGCAGCAAGAAAAGTGCAAACCTCCAACTTGGTATCCTCACACCTATTTGAGCAGGATCAAGCACACAGGCCTCCAAGATGGATGGTTTCTCTCTTCAGCAAGCATAGGACTTTTCTGTCTCCTGTGGTTCCTTTTAAGGAGACTACCCAGACACACAGGAGGGAGATCCTCCTTTTGGTGTGATCACAACTGTTTCCATCAGAGCACTTTCCTTTTTGCATTTATCAAGCTTGCCTGCTAGACATGTTTATAATACTCTGTGGTAGTGGCCTCCAGCCGTGTTTGGGGTGATTCCTGTAAAATAATGCAATAATTTTAATATCAAATTGGCTCAATGTGCTGTATTTGGATACATACTTTGACTTGTTTTATCATGGCAAGCTGTTCTATCCAGTATGACAAAGGCTGAAAACATCTTGTGACTGCATGAGGACCGGGGCTCAGGCAATCCGGGTCTTGTTCCTGGTTCTGGCACAAGGGCCTTGAGCAAGTCACTCAGTTGCCCATCTGTACAATAGAAGCAATAATACTCCTTTTCTCTCAGCTGCTCTAAGTGGGTATGAGTCTTGCTGTGAGTATCCAGTCATGCTAGAAAAACCCCTTTTATTCTTTCATATGCTTTGGCACCTCTGAAAATTATTCCTGTCTTTTCCTTCAGCCTAGGTCCCCTGCACCTCTTCTCTCCTTTCTGTACATCTCCTTTCCAGCTCCCTGCCTAATGGGCACCTCACCCTCTGTTCTAGTTTGCACATACCTGTCATAGTTTGCACATGACTTTCAAAGGTGGCTGTTCTTCCCTCAAAGGGCAGTATTTGTTGTGACATCCTGTAAATGCAAGCCAGAGCATGGACTATAGCTATATTAACTCTAAAAATATAGAACTCTTCATAAACTCTAAATAAACCTGTGTTTATTGGGAAAAGCTGGTAGAAGCTGTGTCCATGCTAGGGGGGAAGAAAGGAGAATTCAAGGTTTCCTTGTCAAGGATCTGGAACCAGGAACGTAGCTTTCTCAACCTCGCAGGCAGAGTGGAGGGGCAAGACTGCCAGTAGAGCATATTGTAGCCACTGAAGCATTTCCTGATATGATGGCACTGGGAAGAACACTGGAAGAAGGGCTCTGCAAAGTAATAAATAGGTGGTTCAAAATCTCCTGACAATACTCTACTGTTTCTGTGTCAATTTGCCTTGTCTTTTTGTTTAACATAAGGATATTTCAGGCTCATTTGGAAAAGGCTTTTCACCTGAAGTAATTGTCATTCACAGAAAGCAACCTGCAAGTGTCTGTGTTCAGCAATGCGAAGCAAATATGGGAAGGAGACACTTTGATCTTTCGCTGTGAAGTGAGCGGAGTGAAATACCCTTTGTCTGTGAACTGGTGGCATCAGAAAAAGAGCAGAGATCAGGCAGAACTTGTAGCTGGTATGGACCGGGATGGCAAACTGAGCCTGGGCCCCTCCTTCCAGGAGCACAGTGCTCAGGGGAACCTCAGACTAGAAAGGGTGGGTCCTACCACCTTCATCTTGGCCATATACAAGATTTCAGCTATCAATGACGGAGGACCTTACAAATGTGAAGTGACAGAGTGGCATACTGACAGAAGTTGGAAACAGGCCCAAGAAATCTCTGTAGTGGTTAATCCACTCAGTAAGTTGGTATAACCTTTTTTCTTACATTACAGTTGGATGTTATCCTAGCTGAAGCAGTGTGGTTTATTTTTGAAAATACAATGCAGTGAAGCAGTATTTCTGGGGAGTGTACCAGGCTCTGCCATTGAGTCACAGTGCAACCAGAGGCAAATCACTTAAGAGCTGTATACTTCAGTTTCCATACCTATACCAGAAAGGAAATGCATCCTGCTTGCTTCATGGGAGGAATAATTAGTGATTGTTTGAGTCCTCCTAATCCAGGGGTGGGAAAAATGCGGCCCCCATGGGCCAGAGGAGGCCCACCAGGCCATTCTATCTGGCTTCCGGGGCCCCTAAAAATATTAGAAAATTAATATTTATCTTCTCCTGGCTGCCTGTCATGCGGCCCATGGTGGCTTGCCAAAACTCAGTGAGCAGTCCCCCACCCAAAATACTTGCCCGCCCCTGCCTAATCCCAGGTACCATGGAACTGCCAGTTATTTCTTAGCTTCCACCATGGTCCCACAACTTCTTGAAACACAAAATAAGGATATTTTTTCTTTTGGCACCATTGTTTGTGGAACTCGGATTGCACAACAGGTTGTACTGGGGTGTGCTACTAGTGTCCTGAGTAAGGGACCTTGATTTTTGGAGTGTGCAGAATTAAGGGTCAGCGTCAAAGTTCTGTGTGCAGGGCAGTGGTTGGGGGAGGTTGGGAAAGCAGCAGGCCAGGGTCTAGGGACATTTCAGAGTTTTTTGTATAGGGTCAGGGCTGGAATAGTGGCGTGCAGGTCAAAGGGGAGTTGCATTAGCAGAACTGAGGAGTTCAGGAATGACAGAATGGAGTTTGCTTTTAATCAGACCTCCATTGCTTCACAACAGCGTAAGGTACATATTATCAGCCTGGAGGCAACACTTTTCCCTGAAACATGAATTAGAATAAAGCTACTGGTTCCTCAGTGGCATGAGCACTGACTTCACTTGTCAAATAAGCTAAGCCTCCAGCACCCACAGATATAGGAAGGACTTAAAGCTGGGAGAATTATTGTATTTTAACCTTAAACCTGGTACCAATGATGGCCTTCCTCATTAACAGATTTGACTGCTGTGCTGACAGCCCGAACAGCAAACATCAAATTGACCCAAGATTTTGAACTCTTCTGCACCGTCTCTGTTGCTGACAAAGCACTGGTATCTGTCACTTGGCAATTTCTTCCCACCACAGAGAAGGGCAGCTATCAGCAACTAGTCAAACTCATGCCTGATGGCACCATCAAATGGGGAATTACCACATCGCACTTTCAGAGGAAGACCAAACTCTCAAAATCTACATCTTCTTTCCAGCTTGTAATCCACAGTGCCACAGAGCAGGATGAAGGGAGGTACAGGTGTGACGCAGAAGTCTGGAGAAAAAGCTCAGCCCCAGCAGGACTTCCAGTTGCTGCAGTGATGTCTAATGCCGTGGCAATAAAGGTTAATCCACCAGGTGAGCTGCAGCAAATGCTTTTTCTCAGTAGCAGCTTCGTGTGTTATAGACATAAATCTGAAAGAATATAATTAGCAGCTACTTGGACTCCTAAGCCTTAAAACTGCTGGAGCACCCTCCAAAATGGGTCATGAAGCTGGGCTACCCCAGCAGGATGCTGGCTGCATAAACTCTGCCTCATTCGGTGGCTTTTATAAATGTTTTTAAAGTGTATTAAGAACTGGTGAGAATAGGCCTCTGCCTGTTGAAAGGGGATAAAGAGGGAATGGCCATGGAAAAGTCACTCTCACGTGTGTCAGGGGACTTGAACCAGGCAAGGCTGGAAGGTTGACTCCAGGCTCTTTCAGTTGTTGACCCTGTCTCCTCAGATGGTTACCAAAGCAGGACACTTGAGACCAGTGGTGGTTTTGAGAAGTGAGCAGGACTTTGACAGTGATCTGCTGTCCATAAAGTGAATCCCTCAGCTGTTGTAAGTCAGCAAGCATGTCTACACATGCACTTTAATATCAGCTTATTCTACTGCACATTAAAGTATCATGGCAAAAACAGTGAGAAATACACTAACGTGCAGTGGAATGAATCTCCTGCACATTAGGCATCACTAAAAAGACATTAGTTTTTGCTACTGTGCATTAGGGCAGCCTAATGCACTTTTACGTAATATGTTATATTAGAGGTACTAAACTTTATGTGCAGTAGCAAAAGCGCACTAATGAATGTGTAGACGCACCCAGTGTAACTCTGCTGAAGTCAGTAAGGCTCTACTAGTTTACACTAGTTTACACTAGTTAGTGACCTGGCCTCTGGAGAACATAGAGGAACACCTAGACAGGCAAGTGACCCCAAGGCTAGGCCTCTGCACTTGCTGAAGGAATTTTCTAGTAGTGGTTCTGCTAAGGAAGAAAACTTTAGCTTTTTTTGACATAAAATCTTTCCATTTAATTGTTGCCTTTACAAAGCAGTGAACGGAAATCATACTCTCTCCATGCTCTGAAGTGACAGGCTTGCTGAGGCAATAGGCTTAACATTTTCCCTCAAGTTCAACCTCCCTGCCCCAGCCTTCTCCCTATTGATCCATTGACATGTGTTTCCATTCTTCCTGGATTTTTTCAAAGGGGCTCTATGTTTTGTATCTGAAATACAGCTATTTAATGGGTGGGAGAACCTGAGAAGCAGTAACACAAAGGGGATCGAGTTGTGACACTAAGAAGTGAATTAGATTTCACAGATTTCATAGATGTTAGTGCTGGAAGGGATCTCGCAAGATAATCAGGTCCAGCCTCCTGCCCAAGGGGCAGGAAGTCAGCTGGGGTCAAATGGTCCCAGCAAGATAAGCATCCAGGTGTTTCTATGTTATGTGGAAATGTGTGATGTAACATGGCAGGAAAAACATCAGTGGACTGGTATGTTGCCTTTGTTGAGGCACCCTAGTCACAGGAGCAAGAAGACAATGACCTTAATGCCCCTTGAGATACCATAGTCATTCCTGGTCACTGCAATAATGCTGGAGGAGCCACAAAAATGCCCAGGGGACTGGAGGGATTGATTTGACAGCTGCCAATGCCACCTATGCAGGACCAATGCATAGGGGTGCACACAGGTGCACATGCACCTCCTGAGTGTGGTGGTGCACCCCCTACAAAAAGGCAGGAGGTCACCACTCACCACCCTGCTGCCAACACTACCAGCGGCATCCGCGAGCAGTCCATGATTGCCATTGGCCACAGTTGACACTATTGGTGGCATCTGTTGGTGGCTGCCCTTCCCCCCCCCCCAACAGTGCCGGCAGCATCTGCGGGAGCTCCCTGCTTACCCTGCTGCACTCCTGCTGCCGTGCTCCTGCTGATGCTGTGCCCCCCCAGCTGCCAGGGACACGTGTCATGCATGCACCTATAGAAAGGAACATAAGTATTAGAGAAGAAGATTACTCTACAGTAAACCTCTAGGAAGTGCAGCCTGAACTACAGTCACACCTTGGCAGGAAGGGGAAATGTGATGGGGCAATTAGCATGCCAGTCACTTTCAGAGGAAAGACGGCTCTTGAAACAGCATTGGCAGCCAATAGGGAAGACGCATGACCAGAAAGGAGTGGGGCTTGAGGTATATATAGGCCCAGGGCCTGAGGAAGGCAGGCAGTCTCTTCCAGGTAGCTGACAGGGAAGGAGTTTCTGATCAGGCTGCTGAGAGAGTGACCCTGGCTCACACCACATGTCTGTGTTATGCAGTCTTAGGGCTGGGAGCTCAGCTGTAGGGCCAGTGGGACAGCCAGCATGCAGCCTAAGGGCTGGGGGGCAGCTGGTGGTCTGTGGAGGGGACTAGAGGGAGGTACAGAGGTCCCAACTGACTCAGGGAGAGAATAACCAGAAGGCTCAGAGAGAGAGCAGGGGCCAGAGGCTTGGAAAGAGAGCAGAGGGTTAGAGGACCCGTGGAGCAGGCAGAGCCAGGGTGCCCATAGGCCTCACTGGCTTAAGAGCTGGGCCAGGGCTCAGCTGAGACCGAAGGCCAAGAATGGCAACAACTGGAGACTGGTGAAAGCACATGGATCTCAACTGGCCTGGGAGAGGGACCAGGGTCTAAGAGGAAGGACCAAAGGGCAGGATGGCCATGGCCAGAGAACAAGGGAGCCAGAGTGCCCGTAGCACAGAGAGGGGGCTGGTGCAAGGATGAACAGAGCCAGGAGCCCATAGCCTACAGGGGTGGTTTTGTGTTTAGTGTGTGTGACATCTGTGGGGCATGGGTATTGGGGAGGACAGAGCCTACTTCATTACCTTTTAAGGTGATGGGCAGATGCCCATGTTTATGAATGCGAGAGCAGGCTCCCTGTTTCTAAAAGAGTAATACAGCATGGTATGACAGGGGAGGCAAAGGGGAGATTGCCCAAAGGGAATGAAGTTAATAAGGATTGAGGGGGCTCCAGGGACTTCACTGCCACGCCTGGAGTGGGACCCTGTTACAGGAAGACAACAAGTGCATAATAGATCATTCCTAGTTCAGACATCTCTGACAGTTCAGCATCTTACTTTGTCAGTGTATAATGCACCACACCATTTTGTCCGGGGGGGGAAAAGGAGAAACTCATTCATGACATTTGCCAAAGCTGTGCACAGTGGCTTGTTTCTGTGCAGAGACAGCAAAGAAGGAGCCTGTGGTCCTAAAGTAATAATAGTGCTATTTGCTGCATCTTTGCATGTGGGCACGCGTACACACGCATGCGCACGTGTGTGTGTTTTCATGTAATTTGAAACACTTGGGTTCTTTTGCATGCTCCAGCTGTTTCCAGGCTTGTCGGAGAGCAAAAAGCACATTGTCAGCAGGCAGGGTTCAAAGCAAGACAGGCAATGGGAGATTTTGCTTAATTAATTACATTGAAATTGGTTCTGTTTTCCCTTTCATATCTGTATGCACTAAAGAGAAAGGGAAGCAGCCTGTCTGCTTTTTATGGTAATTGATTTTCAGCAGCACGGCCATGAATGGCAGGCACTGGTAGCAAAGCACTCTGCATCCTCTTGAGGTGATATTTAGAGGGGCTGCACCAGCAATTTCTCTCATCAGAATTTAACAGCAGCTGCCTTTGAGCCTAAGCCTAAACACAGGAATGGTTTTGCTCCTGTGAATTGAGGGAGGCCACCACACTGACCACTCTGAAGAGGGATGCATCTGTTGGCTAGAGCTTGCAACCCAGCACAACTTTTGTGGGAAAGTTCCAGTTCTCTTGGACTTTACTCGTGCTCCTTAAGGGCCATCTTGCAAGCTGAACCCATCAGAGTGAAAGAGGCATTTTCCTGGTTCCATCTGAAAACCTGGCTCATGTTCCTATAGTTGTTTGCCTCCAGAGATCTTCAAGTGCTTTGCAAACTGGGCACTACAAACAGTTCCCACTCTCTGGCAATGCCATTCGCCCTGGGGTGCAACACAACAGCTCTTCATTAGTGCACAGTTGAAATGCATGATGGTTGCCATCAAGGTGATTGTCCTGAGTGCCTGGAGCCAACCAGCAAGGTGAGTCTTGGATGAGCCCACCCTTGTGGGATAGCTATTCTCTTGGTCAATCCTGGGGAATTTTGAGGATGTCTAAAGCTAGCGCGTGAGTCTCTTTCGATTAAATTGAATTGAAATGGAAACTTCTAGCCAGTCTAGATCTTCTGTGATGCCCAAGGGACATAACACACTGACCAGTGGGTTGCAAATGCCACCATTTGGGAACAGAAATGAAAAATAGTAATACCCTTTGAAATTGGAGGAGGGAAGCATAACGAGGGGAGCAAAATGGATAATCTAACTTGGGTAATGAAGCCTGGCATTAATGTCCCTCGTCTCTTTACTGACTGAAGGCAGTCAAGGTCTTTTGTGGGAAATTTTTGGGCCTCAGTCCAGAAAGTGCACCCACAGCAGTACATTGCTGCTCCTCCATATTTAAGGTGGCTATTTTGGGAGAAGGAGAGTACCCCCTACAGAGCCACGTGGCACACCTGGGGGCTTCCATGTTGTTAGCACTGGCCTTGCTGATTCCTGGAGCTGTTGCGATTTGGTTCCTAACTACGCAAGACAGGTTTTCTCTTCTGTTCTGAGGCTAGAGATCAGTTGTATCCTATCCCAATTAAAATGCCTGTGTGTGGTGGAGGGAGTGAGGAAGGGGGAGAATAATTCATGCCTTTAATTCTGCAGTTTCCTTCCCTTTTGATCATGTAGAGGTAGGGTCTGTGTCAACCTCCAAATCATAGAATCAGACTCCTTGATCTGGTAAGGCATTTACCCGCGGGGCCTAAAGCCAGGCAGCACTTCAGTTTCACTCGGAGGCTATGTTCAGGGGCTGAATCTGTTTCCAGTTATGGTGAGTTAATCTGTTTACTCTTAAGATTGCTGGCTGTGTCTGGAGCCAGACTTGATGGGCAATCCTTTTTAGGGAGTGAAAAACTAAAGAAAAGGTGTAAACTCTAAGCTCTGTCCGTCCTTGCATGCCTATCCACAGCCTTCTTTTGCCTCTTGTTGCATTCGGCTGCAAATCCTACAGTTGTTCTCTTGCTGAGTGCAGATCAGGGCTGTAGAACAGACCCAATCTAGCCCATCCTCCCTGAAATGTTTTATGAGGCAGATCCTAGCATCAAGGCATTTTGATTGTATTTTCAATTTGGGAGCAGTGTGCAAACATCTCTAGTGAGATTTAAGATGTGGAAAGGAGGAAGGGGAGAGGAGGCAAAGAGAGAGAGAACAGGAGGCAGGGAAGGCAGGGAGAAGAGTGTTTTTTCAGGACGAATGGGGAGGGAATAGGTATTGTGAGGTACTAATTTGAGTACCTCACTTTGTCCATAATATCAAGTGCTTCATTAACACTAGAGAGGCAGTCTCTTCTTGTCTTCCTGGTCTTCTCTAGACCAGTGTGATTGGGATTAAAGACTCCAGAGCTAATTTCTGTTCCCAGTTCTCTGTATGCTTAGCTGCATGGCACAGCCCTCTCAGTTACAGCAGCTAGCAAAGTAGAGCTGCTTTAGCTAAATGCAAGAGTAAGGGATTCTAGGGCAGGATATAAGAACCATCTATGTGGGCGATTCATTCCCTCTTGCTGCCTCCTCCAAGCCATCCCCAACAAGACACAGGAGCCCTCAGCACAATCCACCCTTGTGTTCAGTGTCTGTGCTTGGCTAGTTTCTCTGCATCCTTAGCCTCTGCTGTGCAAGGTGGTGAAACAGAGCTTGAAAAAAAAGAGAAAGGAAAGAGAAAAGGCTTCAGAGAAGCAATCTCCTTGCTTAGACAGTGAATCTCACCATACAGCATAAGCAGTTCCTTAGAAAGCAGGATTTGGGTGCTGGGGCTGGGAGGTGTGGGTAGCAGACGATGCACTTTGTATGTTTTATATTGCCACAAGAAATTTAATTAGGAACAGGCTATGTGAAATCAAAATTAAGCCCTGTAAAGAGGCCACATTAGCCAGATAAGTGACAGTGTACCATTCCAGGGGAGATGAAGGCAGAACTGAAGGATGGATTAGGATTTTTCTTGTGCTGGCGTTAGTCATTCACTGCTTATTTGGACAATTACCAGGTATAATGGCCAGGGACATTTGGAAACACGTTGCAAGACTTCTAGTTAATAACCAGGGCAGACGGATGAGGCAGGAAATGTTACTGAAACCCACATAGGCTCTTTAGTTTTGCATGAGAAACAAGGCCATCATTATTCACCATTTCCGAAGCTGTGCTTTTGTTTTTAATGCCGATGTAAGTCTAGTGGTGAAAAATGCAGGAGACAAAAATGTCCTCTCTGCCCACAGGACAGGGAATGTGGCCAGTGCACCTCAGCTCTCCTTTCACCCTCCCAAACTGCTTTCCCAGCTCTCCCCTGCTCAGTGTCACTGACTGCCGTAACTCTGAAGTCAAACCCTTGCTTCTGGCCTTTCTGCCTGCTCTAACCAATGGGGGTTCTTAATGTTCCTGCCCTTGCAGTTGTGTGTGAGGGTTTGAAGTGGCAATTTTGTTTAGAAGTAGCAGTCTGGGGAAATATGGGAGTAAATAGGTGCCTATGAATGCAGGGGACTGAAATCAAAGGCACCGGGGGGTCTTTCCAATCCAATGTTTCTAACTGAAAGGAAAGCCCCACTAGCATCTGTTTCCTGGCCTCACATCTCCACTTTCTATTCTTGGCATTAGTCTCAGGCCCAGCAGTGCCACTAGAAAAGCCAGCACCACCTACCATTATGTAAAATAGGCAAGTACCAAGGAAGGTGATTAAATTATTTAGCATGCTGCATTGGGGTACAACCTAACAGATATGGGGCTGAATATCAGCAGAAAATGTTTGTAGGAGGTCTGAAAGAAAAAGTGTGGAGGCCCCATCATTTGAGATCAGTTTAAACTTCAACTGGGCAAAATACTAGAAATACCTCAGAATTGGAGCAATCCTGCATGGGGAGGAAGCTTGGTTGGGTGACCTTTTCTGTCTCTGACTTCTCCCTGGTTCCCACTAGTGCATTTCTTCAGAAATGATCTAGTGGGTGAGTCTGCACTGAGAACTTCCAATTTAGGACTGGTTCCTGGTGCTTAGATGTGCATACTTCAACATCGTGGTGGTAGGGCTGGTCAGGTTGGTTTGTCGTACAGATGCTTCTGGGGAATTGGTAGAAAAGGTGTGTTCATAGGTTTTCTTAAATGACAGGAATGTTGTAAGCGGTGCAGTTAAAAAGACAGGTTATAGTTTGGGCCTGGAGTCCCTTAGACTGAGACTTATATGAGGGTTTTTGCACTTATTCTCATCCAAAGCCTCAGTGCTGATTTCTAAAGGCATGCTTTCAGTAAATGTACCCCTTTCCTACTGGTGCCTTGATACTGATAGCTGTTATATTAAGTATTCTTTGCTTCTTGGTTTAGAAAGCAAGCTAGAACTAGACACACAGAAAAAATCCCTGGACATCTCTGGAAGCACAGCTGCAGAAATCGAATGCAGAGTCCTATCACAGACCCAGGGAGATTCTCAGTTAACAGTCGCCTGGTACTTCCTACAACCTCCTCCAGCAGATGCAGCCCCACTCCGGATCATGAGGACCAACCTCAGCAACATTATTGACTATGGGATGGAGTTCAGCTCTCCACGGCAGAAATCCAGATTCTACAGTGAGAGGGTCTCTAATGACCTATTCAGGCTACATATTCTGTCTGTGAATCATGGTGACCATGGCAGGTATTACTGTGTCGTGGAGGAGTGGCTCTGGCTGGCTGGTAGTGGCTGGTACAAATTTGGAGAGAAGGAATCAGAAAAGACCACACTGGAATTCAAGCTTTCAGGTAAATGGAGTGGCCCAGCGAGAGCTTAAAGCAGCTGTATTCCTTGTAGGGAGCTGGGAGTTATAGGTCACATGCAAATTTGCAAAGGATATTATCCAAGGCAGGAGAAGGGATGACCATGAACCTCTAAAAGGAAAAATATTACTTAGTAGGGTTGATCAGATCAGATCAGATCAGCCAAACCCAACATCTTGTCTCCAACATCAGCTGACACCTAATGCCTTGAGAGCATGGCCTCTGTCCTTTCATGACCTCCATTATACAGTCAGTGCTCTTACCTAAGTAGGCAGTGGGGAGGAGAAATACCTTCCCACCCTTTGTGATCAGCCACTTATTATCATCACAAAGTTTTCCAAATTGTAAAACAGTCTGGACAGCACAACTGAAGCAATAGCTTCTTGTCCCAATAATCACATTCTCTAATAAAGAAAAATTGCCCCTTAACCTTCACATTATATATATACAAGCCTATGCCCTACCACACATCCCGTCCATGTTACTTCCTTTAGACTTACTGTAATTATGTTGCATCTCCTCCCACCCTTCAGTCTTCCTATTCTTCCAGTGTTTTGGTTCTGCTTCCATATCACCCTAATTTCTTCTCTTCGATGCATGACAACTCCTTGCAAATGGTGAACCTTTAAGATGCTAAGTTCTTAGGCTTTTTTTCTGTAAGCATTCATTTTCTATTATCAGCGCAAGTACAACCACAGGAAGCAAGGGTTGGATTCACAGCTGCAAAGACCTCATGCTTAGCACAGCTTAGGGTGGGGGCAGGAGAAGAGGCCTTTGGTGATCGCTTATGAAGGCTGATATGTTCTCTATTCCCAGCATTTGTGGTTCCCTTCCAAAGTCAGCAGATGGGGGCTAGAGGTGAGAGCAGAGCATGAGGTGGGTCCAGCCCTAATAGGGCACATTGTGCACTGGCAGGTCACATGAATTCCTGTAACCCTGGAAAATAATTTAATTCCACTTACCAGAAGGGGCCACCCAAATCTCCCACAAACTGCATGGAGACTCAGATCGGCCTTTCAGCACTCCAGAACAAGCCTTTCTGTTCCTTCTGTGATTTTGGAATGCAATCGCCCTTTGACAACCTTTTCTCTTTGCTTCCTGCAACAGAAAATAAACTGCATGTTGAAAAAACAAACCACACTATCTCATCTATAGAAAATGAGGATGTGACTATGAGCTGTATTGCGCAGAGCTCAAACCAACAAGCATCTCTCTTGTCTGTTGTCTGGTTTTACAAGTCCAAACACTCTGGGGGAAAACCCCTTGTGAAGGTGCATCCCGAAGGTATGGTAGAGATTGTCCAGGAGAATATGGCAGGGAGGCTGCAGTTCCTCCGCCCATCCTCTGGTGACTTCAGTCTCGTGATGAGAAACGTGGAGCTGGGTGACAGTGGTGTGTACTACTGCCAGGTGCAAGAATGGCAGTACAAGAATAGTGATGGAGTGTGGGTTCAGCAGGCCTTGGAGCTGTCAGGGTACACACGTCTGACAGCACTTCCTCCAGGTAATGCTTGTATTGCACCACATCCAGGTCTCCTGTCTATGATACTACTCATCTCAAGCACATATCTGCCACATCTCTTAGGGGTTCTTGTGTACTCAGAGTGGAGGTGCACTGGCAGGCTACAACTGGAGACCCAGGACTGTTGTATTGGGGGTGCCTGAAGGCCAAGACAAGGGAGCACTTAGAGAGTGTGGCTAGGTGCCCTAAGGATGTACCACCAGGGAGTACAGTATGTTAATATGAAGGTGCACTCTTTGGGATCTGGGGTTGGGAAAGCTGGAGAGGGTGCTTCATGGAAGGGCTGGCATACTCTGGCAAGCTGTGTGGGGGGATCTGGGTCTCGGAGCATTTTGGGGCCATGCTGGCCAGCTCATAGGGAACTCCTGGGGGCAGAATAGCCAGAGGAAGGGCCCTTTAACACAAAATACACTAGATACTGGTTTTGTTCTTCCATACAAAGAGCCAGTTACATGCAGCCACCATTTCTTCTCTCTCTCTCTGGTGACAGATGCTAACCTGCAGGTGCATGTGAGAGACTCACCAGTTGTGCTACAAGAGGGCTGGGAGGAAGACATCCACCTAGACTGCAATTTCACTTCCAAGCTGAACAGCAATAGCAGCACCGCCTTCTCTGTCAAGTGGTGGAGAGTGACAGGAGCAGGAAGGGAAGAACTATTCAGTATAAACCACAGCTCTGTGTTTCTGTATGGCCCTGCCATTAACAGCAGTGTCAGGACCCGGCTGAGGTTTGAGAGGCCTGGGAAGCTGCAATATAGGTTGATGCTGCTGAAGCCTGAGGTGTCTGACAGCGGTGATTATTACTGTCATGTGGAGTTGTGGATGTTTGGTCCTAGGCAAGTCTGGTATAAAAGGAGTGAAAGGCACTCAGGAAACAACACTGTGTTGATTCTACCATCAGGTAACCATAACCAACTCTAAGCACTTTCACAACTTTCTTCCTTCAGCCTGTTCTGCTTCCAGCCCCGTATAATGGGGCCCAAACCCGAACTTTGGGCTATCTTTACATGTACTCTGGGGTAGATGAGGGGTTGGGGGGAGGGCTTTAATTAAAGCAGTTTCGAGTGCCACTCTAATTAAAGTGTCCACAGCGTCACATGTATCAGTGTCCCATGCTTTAAAATAGTGGCAGGGGTGCTTTAACTATAGCTTGTTCAATGAGCTTTAGTTAAAACACCCCAGCTGCCATTTTAAAGCATAGGGATGCTGAATACCTGTAACACAGAGACCACTGGAGCGTACTAATTAGCATGCATCAGAGCAGACGTCCAGCACGTGTATAGATACCCTTGGATCTTAGCATTCTGGACTTGAGTAGGAGGAGCAATCCTAACTCGGCATCAGAAACTGTTCCCTACCTTCTCACTGAAGCTTGGCCTTGAACCTTGAATGAAGGGGCCTTCAGGGCCTGGTCATTTGAAGTGCTGGGTGCTCTGCCCCTGTTCCAGTAAAGTGCTTGAGCATGCCACAAATTGCATTTAATTTAAAGAGATTACTCTGGTGCTGAAATGTTTTACTGGACAAGGTGCTTGCAGGGTCAAGGCCTCAATCCAGATCTGGCTCTGCAGCATGATCCAGTCTATAGCTGAAGCTCAGCATCTAGGAAAATTCTGAAGGTCCAGGGGGATCCCCTAGGTTTGAATAAGCTCTCTGGTGTTCATATGAACCTCCTGAAACTGGGAACAGATGTTCTTGGTCAGGTTTCCTTTTCTCTGTGTACCAGAAAGGCCTCTGAGAACAATATGTCCCACAGAGAGAACTGAAGTGTGTTTTGGGTATACCTAAAATTCAGGACTGCAGATGGCTTCTGCAGTATTGAAATTTAACTCCATGGAACCAAAGACTCCAGCCACGCACATGTAGCACTGAGGGGAGGCACTTGTGACTTCTCCTTTCCTCTGCAGCTAGGCCTCTTGTTATGTTAGACTGGTATGCTGTCAAAGCAGGATTTGCTTTTTCACTTGGCTGTCCCTTTGCCAGAAACTGCTGAACATGCTATTAGGATCACAGATAGTAACTTAGGCCAAGGAAGTGACAGGGCAAAATTTTATGAGCTGTGGTCATGGTAAGATCATATTTGCCTTTTATGGCCTTAAATTCTATGACTATATATGAGGGTGAAGTGGCACCTTACGCATAAAGTACACCAAGGGCACTTAAAACATGAGTGTCCGCACATTATAACGTTTTTGTTAATTCTTACTAAGTGCCCTCTGAGCACTTCAGAGTTATATTACTTCAGGTGAAGGATAATTCTGGGCTGTACTACCTAGCTTGTGTTGGAGTCCATTCAGTCTGCTCCATGGAGATAAAATGAGCAATTCACAATCCTCCAGCATGCCAGGATGCACTGCTCCTAGGCCCGGCCCACCCCTCCACCCTGAGCGGGGACAGAGCCCACTTGTCCTGGCTCCTAGCCACACCCCTGCTTACCAGCCCTGTAATGGAAAGTCAGAGATATGCAGGCAAGAAATGTGACTGGTCACTGAATATTTTAATTTTAACACCACTTAACATGTCACAAATTCAGTACGGTCCGTGTATAATATGTAACTTAACTCTCATGAGTGAATCGTAAGCCATAGAAATCCACTTTGCAAACATCACTGACACTGTAAAGATGGAATAGAGGGGATAAGAGTCAAATCTGCTCTTGTATTCAACTGGCTTTTATGTGTGTGGTTTTCTTGGTTGCAGAGTCCACAGTTTCTTCCAGGATCTGTTCGTCACCATCACTGCTGCATTTCATCCTAAGTTTGCCTCTGATTCTGTTCCTTATCCTGACTGCTGCTCTACTCTACCTGTATGTCAAATTCAGGCAAACTAACAAATCACCTATCCCATTAAAGGAAGAAAGAAGCCTGTGGGTGGAAATGGAAACGCCTGAAGACGCCATGGCAGTGTATTCTAGTCACAATAACGAATGCAGTAACAATCAGAGGGAGGAAGAGTTGAGTAAGCTGAAGGAGGGTGAAATGGAGTGAGAGCTCAAGGTGGTCTATGTTGTGCATCACTACATGGTATGACCTCTTCAATGTGCATGTTTCCAGTGTATCACCTTCCATTGGAAAAGCCAGAGAGTGACATGGACTGGACTGGCTGGTTCAGGGACCAGGAACCTGAATTACAGTGCTTTTTGTTTCTCTGTCTTCCTAGCTACCCATATATCTTTATGTTGCTATCTGTTCAGTATTCCTCTCTGGCTTGTACTGTCCAAAGGCTGGTGCTACATGTAAGCCACATGTGGCTGGAGCTGCCTGTGCTTCTAAAGGGTTGAGCACATAGTATGTAACAAATGAAGAAATGGAGCTACCCCAAAGACCTACTGGCAGTATTTCTGCTGCTGTGGAGCTCATAATGGGCTGCACTGAGTCTTTGGAAAGCAGTGTTCACAGCCAGTCAGGCATGCTCCTGGTTATGCAGCACAAGACAGAAGTGGGAGATCCCAGTGGCTTTAACCTATATATTGAGCACATCTAACTTCTCTGTTGACTGAATGGACACAATGAGCCCACAGAACTGTGATCTTGGGATACTCCCCTCATATGAGTGGTGATGTCTGCTCCACTGGCAGTAATCCTGAAATTCCCTGCACTACAGCTCCTGTCAGTTCTTACTGGAATGGAATCAACAGGGCTTCGTTGTTATAATAGTCCCCTTAAAACTGCATTCTTCAAACCACACAGGCCAACCAGTGCTAAAGCTGAATAAAGATTTGCTGATTCAAAAGGCTAGTGCAACTGGAACTGAGACCCCCCCTTTCCTTGAGATGGCTGGTTCTTGTCCTGATGCAGGCAGTCTATGAAAAGTCGGTGCCATTTGGCAGCTGTTCATACTATGCATTAAGGGAGGGGGGATATTAGTCCATTTGCTGGTGGACAAGCACGTTCAGCTCCCAAACACATCATCACGACTTGCTGTAACCTCTACTGTTGTTGCCAGTACACTGTAGACCCAAGGAATAATACGCAGTGGCAGGGGAGTGTTAACAGGCATGGCCTTACTGCTGCACCTGTTCTGTTGGCAGGTAGGTTTCTAGGCTTAGTGTTGGAGTGGGAGGTATGTGAGGGGTCAGTGGTGCTCCCTATGAGTTGGTTGGGTGTTGTTTGAATATTTGCTCGTGTTTTCATAGCAGGCTAGTGTGATACTACCGCCTGTGAATTGTATATGCAGGCCAGGGCAGGCTCCTTTGCTTGGCATCAAATGTGTGCTTGAGCCATTTCTAAACATCTACTACAACATGAGAAATTGCACCCAATATTCAGGATTTCTCCATCTCTTCTTGCTACTGCCCCACTTCAGCTTGATTAGCTGCAGGCCTCCCCTTATGGCACTTCCTTTAGAGGTGGGTTGGGAGACTTAATTAAAGCTTCTGAAATGCTGCAGGAGCCTTTGGTAGAAGAGCCTGGAGAAATACAGTGTCGTGGTGGTTTTGAATCTCCTGGTTTTGCTGAGCTGAAACCAAATGTGTTTGGCTTTATTTTAACAGATTTAATTTTTTTTCTCCATGAGTGAACATAAAAGAAGCTGTGACTTATCACTCCTCCCAGAGCTCCAAAGCATTCCTATTTTTAAAGAGGACATTTCACTCAGCTGAAGGAAACATGTGAGAAGGAGGGGAGGGGAACTTATTTTCTGCTGAAGCTCTTCCTGACACAGCAGTGGCAAGAGGGACAAAAACCACCTCAGTGCCTCCCTTTACCCTGGACCCAGCTCCTGTTGTGAATTCAAGTGGATGATAGAAGTTGAGTTGCAATCACCCCTTAAGGAACATTAATGCCCCCCACATCTCCTCCTCTAAGCCATACCCCTACCATGTCCTCTTTCTACTCCTTTGGGAATCCCCTCTGCTAGTGGCAATATATGGTGAGCAGATTCATGGCATTTATGGTCTTTTGCCATCTTGAAGCCACGTAAAAGGACAGCACGGTAGTGTGTAACAGGGCCAAGAGAAGCTAGTCAGCTGTTAGACATTTGGTAGCTGCTGTAAAAATATAGCCATCAAAGCTGTGCCATATTATGGAAATGCTGAGTGTGTGGACTGATTTGCCATGAAGCAAAGAATCAATGGATGGGTTTCTTCAGTGAGGGAAACTCTGTTTACCCAGCACTCTCTTAGCAGAGTGCGAGGAAGAGAGCCTGGAAGTCAGAGGGAGTAAGGTGGAAATGCTGACATGAGAAAAGAAAGCTAGTTCATTTCAAACAAGCAGACCCAGCACTTCAGTCCAAAGCCAGTAAAATCCCTCGAACAGCTAGTCAGCCATTAGACTAGTTCAAAAGGAGAGAGATGTGAAGGGAGTTCAGTCAGAAGTTTACAAATTGCATGATCCCTTTGTAGATCTGCAGCATCTACCTCTGTGCACATGCAGAAATGCCACTATAAAGGTTAGCTTGAACTGATCTGCTCCCCCAGGCCACACACGGTGTTACTTGTGTTTGGACAGGCATTTCTGAAGGGTTACTGTGCTCAGCCTCAGCCCTGGAGGACCAAATGCCTTTCACTGCCACACGGGTTGGCAGCAGGCAAGGTGGAGGTGGATGGGTCGTACATTGGGCAACACTATATGCCATTTGCCATGTTGGCAAGCAAGTGCTGTGTGGAAAGGACTCATCTGTGACTCATCCTGCAAGTAAAAGGTCGGTCTCCCCTGCCTTGCAATGCCCAGGAAGCAGTAGAAACATCACTACCATATTACCAGACTCAGGACACACACAAGATTTGGGACCTTCAGGCACTTTAAACAGACAGACTGTGGTTCTCCTATCACCCATCCTGTATTGTGTCCCTCTAGATCCTTGCCTTCTGCAAGCTTGGGTGTGATCTGGTTCTTTTTCCTTGTGAGCCCCCGAGGTTTTTTTCCACCTTTCTTCCTGTGGTGAAATATTTTAGACTACAAATAAAATAATACAGACAAAGACACTGTGTGAATCTGCTTTTGGTTCTATTCCAGTTTATTGCTCTTTAAAACACCAAGAAAATGAGACTTTTTCTGAGTCTCCAGCCTTGCATGAGCCATGAAGCAAGAGTCTGTACTGTGACTATTCCTACCTCCCTTCAGCTGGTTCCTTTCCTTTCTCATAGAATCACAGAAAAGTAGGGCTGGAAAGCATCTCCAAGTTCCTCTCTCAACCCCTCTGACCTATGGTTTCAATTCAAGTGAAGGATCAGGACTGTAGTCTGCCAGGCACTGCATGCACATATAGCATGTGCATAGGTCCTAGCCCAGAGAGCTGCAATCTAGGTCATGATGAGATGCAACAAATAGATAGAAACAGTATGGAGAGAGGGGCAGGTAATAAAGGGTGCTTATTATTGTACTGTTAATAGGCAACTGTTAATAGACCTGTATGTCTCCACCCCCCTAGTTGTGGTCAATCCACTCTGATTCCTTTCCCCCCTCCAGGCAGCCATTTTCCAGGTTGGTATTGAGGCACAGCCAACAAGATGGAGGCCTAGGGACCTTGGGTGTAGGTTAGTCCTTGCCAACCTTTCTCTCCAGGATTAATAAAGCCCATGTATGTAGCAAGGAAGTCTGGGTATGTGCTTTGTGATTCCTCAATGCAGATTGGTTTCTGTCTATGGAAAGCTGAGGGACTAGGGGGAAACTTTGTCTTCTACCCCTTTGTTGACCTGACAGGGCTCTGCCCATGCTAATCCCAGCTCTTCCACGACCACGCTCCTCTCTCCTCCCTTGCAGCTGACTGTTCCCTTCCAGACGCTAGTTCTTCAGACGGTCTCTGAAACAGCCCTTTTTTTCAGGTAGGCATTCGTGTTTGCAGTGTTCAGTGGGAAATTATGATTCTAGCTGATTTCTGTGGTTTGCAGTCTGAGATACAGATTTACAGGCACATTTTGATTAGCCTCTAGTTATCTTGTGTTTTAAAAGATTACAGTAGAGGTTGCAAATCAGCTTAAAGTAGAGAGCCACAGATTAGAGTAGAGATTGCAAATCAGCAGATGTAAAGGTCCAGGTGGAGAATGTCAGGGGCATGACAGGAAGGTAGGCAGTTAGGGGCTTGCAACCTTTGGCCCATGGAGCCTTTGGATCTGGCCCATGGAGTTGTGCCCTTGGCAGCGTTCAGCTTACAGGGCTCTTCCTGCCACCTGCAGCTCTGGTAGGCCAAACAGAAGGGGCATTTTGTCACTCCCTGCCACACCTGAGGGGTAGGGAGAAACAGTGGTAGTAGCTGGGTCCTAATTCTAGCCCATGTCTGACCTGAGCTGGCTCATTCTGGGTTCCCTCCTCGGGGGGGCCCCCCCCCCGGGCGGCGGGGGGGGGGGGGGGGGGGGGGGGGGGT